>CP092087.1:53372786-53607786 GCA_029203775.1 Neoneuromus ignobilis | reverse complement strand
TTTCGCTTTAACACGGTTCGAGAATTGAAGAAAACCCTCATACAACACGGCAACCTAGAACACGATTTCACTCTAACACGGTTTGAAAATTAGATAAATCCCCGTAAAACGCTTAAAGTTTTTAAGAACAAAATTCGAAATTAGGAAAATCCCCGCACTACACGAAACGAAATAATATATTTTAAGTGCACAAGATATCTCATTAGAAATTTTTCATTTGAGCGTGTATGTCGCATCAAATTTGCCTGCAAAATTTTGAAATTTATTAGAATTTGAAATCCATTTTGTTCGTGGAGTATTAAGTACATTTTAAAAATTTTCGGGTGCGTATTATTTAACCTTTTTTAGAAATGGTCATTATGTTTTCTATTTTTGTGAATTAATTTGTAGCCCTGAACTATGTCTGGCGGAAATAAAAAAATACCTTTTTTATTTTTAATGAAAATTGCTTCAATAAATATATTAAGTTATATAAAGTTTGATATGTTAATAAGTTTGATATTGATGTTAATATATTAAGTTATACGAGTATATATAAAGTTTGTTGCGATCGACCCAAATTTTTACACTGATGCAATGAAATAACCATACAAAGGGAAATAAAACAAAATCCTTAAATTAATACATCAAAGCTAACTAGTAATTTGATATCGACTGTAGTGAAAAATTAGAAACCTACAAATTATGAGGAAAATGATTAGAAACTCAAATTATAGAATAAATGCAAGAATTTTTTTTTGTGAATGAAAAAATCACAAAAAGAAATTAGTGTTTGCAAAAATATATAAAAATTTAAATTTTGAATATTATGAGAACATCACATTTATGGACGAAAGTAATTTCAATATTTCTGGGATTGATTGATGCACAAATTTGTGATGAGAGGGTAATTAAGAATTAAAAAAGAAAGCCTAACAATGACTATAGATTATAATGTAAGTACTGTTATGATTTAGGGGTGTATGTCAGTTGTTGAATTAAAGGTTTAGTTTTTATTGATAAGACAATGGATTGGCATGAATATTTAAATATTATTCCATACAAAGTGCAGTGGACTAGATCCAGGCAATAAATATATTTACTTATGAGATTCTTAACCATAACAATATTTTTTCCAATCTGTAAAATCGATCATTTCATACACTACGATCAAATAATAAATTATATGATCGAAATCGAAAAAACGAAGCATCTTACATTAAGTTACAGACAACCTTATCCGAGTACTCTTAAATATAAAAGAACAATAAGACCATTCACTGACCTCGGCATTCTTTCCGATGTCTTGATCGGATGCTTTGACCGTGAGCACGGTGGATCCAACACTAACACCTTCGCGAATGCTGGCATCATACTCATTCATCTCGAACACTGGACTATGATCGTTCGCGTCCAAAACATTGATCTGTAACGTCGTCGTACCAGACCTCGGTGGAAAACTATCATCAACAGCCATCACTCGAAAATAATGAACGTCGACAAGTTCACGATCCAATTTCACGTTCGTAGTGACCGTTCCGACCTTAACGTCAATGTCGAACATCGATTGCGAGCGCGAGTCCAACAAACTAATCATCGAATACATTACAGGACTATTTTCAGGATCACGGGCTTTGACCGTCGTGACAACGACGCCGGGGTCACATTCTTCTAACACGCTGGCAACGTATAGTGGCTGTTCAAAAAACGGCGACTGGTTCCTCAACTCTCTGCGAACCCTCTTCGCGATGTCGGTGTCGTTGAATTCCTGATGGTGGTATACGATTTTCAAACGATGTTCCGAGTCGATCAGTTTCGTATCCCGACAGCGCACGTCGAATAAAACGACGACTTTCCAAAGAGGTTCCGCGATGCAGACATCCCTGCTCGCGACCAAATCACCCTGTGACTCTTCTATCCTGAATCTGTCATCATCGACGTCAACATAAACAACGGAACAATACTGAACGATCGTTTTAGGCATGAACGCATCGATCGAGTTCAAGTACTGCGATTTCCGCAAACAGATCTTCTGCCATTTATCCGGCGTCGGTATCGCAAACGAAGCGTATGTTTCAGAAATCCATTTTTTCGCCTGTGATATTTTAAAACTCAATTGATGGTAACGTTCGTCAAACGCGTTCCTTTTATTGCGGGATCTGAACGTGTTGTAGAACTTTTGTCTTCTCAACGATTCGAGGTCCTCGGAGTAACCGATTTTCTGAAAGAGATCTCGTTTCGATCTGTGATTATCATAACTACTGCTCGCACTCCTTCTTCTCCTACTTTCGTACTCGTCGTCGTCGTCATTATAAAGATCCGCGTGGTTCGTTAAGCCTCCGGATCCGAACGGAACGAAGGCGTCGTCAGAAAACGCGCCGCCGCATTCTTCACCGATTACGAATATCCTTAGAGGTAAGCTATAGTAGTCTATGCTTCTGAGCCGATTCGACGTTGAATCAACGTACAGAGTGAATAAGTTAGGATAGTATAGACCGTTACACTGCAAACGTTCTTTAAGCGAGACCCGTCCATCATTTGGATCGACGTGTAGAATTCGTCGCACGAATATCGCGGAACGATGATGATTGATTTTGTAATGTCTTTCGGAGCCGAGCTTGTGTACGGAAGCGTTGAATATCACTTGGCCCGGAGGCTGATTCTCATCTACGATCAGCAAGTACGACGGAACGCCGAGAGGAAAAAATAAAAAGATGATCAGGAAAATTAAAACGTGTTTCGTAACATGTATCGTTCCAGGCATCAATGCCTGCCGTTTAAACATGATTTATTTCACGCCGTTTTAAGAAACACTTATTCGGTGGATTCATATTATCTTCTCACTGTTGGACTATAGATCCGGCACGATGGAAACGTCATTATTGTCTATTATCTGAAAAAAAGAAAAAAAAATCATTGTTGCATTGCCGAACTTCATAAAAGATACAAACGAATATTAAAGTTGCTTTTATAAAATACATTAAGTATTGGATTCGTATTAAAGAAGTCGAGAACTCTAAATTATTGTATTATATTGAGGGTAATTTAAATATAAACGAGAATTTAGTTCCATTTCCTGCCTTATATAAGTTTAAGCTTGCAAACCGTACCAAGCTTAAACTTATTCACAAACTTAAACCGATTCACGCCTTTACTATCGTAAGTCACTCTTAACGCGGTTGCACATTGTCAATATAGTTGACTTACATTTTTTCTGCTCAAGCGCAGTTATAGTGAAATATCGTGTTCGTGTATATATTACACACTGCGCTTGCGGTACGGAAGAAAAGTTTCTTGTTGTCGAACAACTACGTTTTCCTTGTTTGTTCTAATCGGGAACATAGATGATCGAAAACGTGTCACTAGTGACGTAAAACCGAGTAGTGACGAGTGTTTATACCAATAAAATGCGAGTCATTTATACTAACCGACGATCTATTTTTAATGCCGTTTTTAAGCAAGAAGAAGAAATTTCAAATTTGTTTTAGCAAAAGTTTGAATTGCAGAGCATAAAATGTTGCGTTTTTGTATTATCGAGTTATTATTTAGCGAGTGTATTCATATTAAAAAAAATTTAGTTGAAATTTTTAAATATGGTGTTCGGTTGAAAAAAGGGAACTGTAATATTTTATTAAAATATTAGTTTTACTATCGTTTCATTATATATACTATAGAGGTCTCGTACAGCAATATCTTTTGCAGAGTCGAAGATATCCTTTTAATCTGTTAACACAATAAGTGCCGACCATAAAATCTTTTTTAATTTGTTCCGTATACGGGATAACTTCATTTTTTAGCTGTCCTACAATCTAAGTAAGGTTACGTTGCGTTAGATTTTTCAGCTGTCACATTAAATAGGTCACGGTATACGTTAGATCACTGCGCATGCTTCCCTGGGGACCATGCGTAGTAAGAGCCGCAGGTGGTCAAGTAGTCTTGGTTATATATTTAAGCCGCATAGGTAAGGCAACTAAAACTACGACCTGTGTGCACGTCTTTCTACTTGCTTGGTCATGTTTGCGCAAAAAGGAACGTCAACTATATTGACAATGTGCACCAAGCCTTACGATATTTGGACAAGAAGTGTTGAGCAGTATTACGTTACTAATTATTACTAAATTTTTCAAGAGCAAATAAGTCAAGTTTCCTGAAATTTTCATTAGACTTTAAGCAGTTTGAAAATGAATGTTTGTCGTAAACAAGAACGCACGATTGGGTAAAATCATTTCGAGAAGACGGGCACAGTGTATATAATGATTCTTGCGTTCGGCGATCAAAAACTTCTGTTAAACCTGACAATATTTCGAAAATTGAAGAGATTGTTCAAGTCAATCATCGAATAACTGTTATTCAATTATCATAGGAGTTAAGATCAATGTCAGGAATGTTGAGAAAATACCACAAGTGGAATTAAAGTATTGTAAAGTATATGCAAGATAGGTTCCGCGTTTCTTTATATAGAAACACAAAAAAAAGACACAAATCAGCTGAATGCAGTGGGTCTTAAATTATATGTATTCGTTTTTTTTTTTTTGCTAAAAATTCTCAGGCAACGACATTTTGTGAGCTGGTGCATTATCACATAAAAATAACAACTGATTGGCTCTCGATGTTCTAATCGTATTTGAAAACGTGGTAAATGATAATCTTTATTAACTATCCGATCCTCTGAAACCTATTTCCGATGAATAATACATTTAAAATCTTTAATTTATTTTTTTTAATTACATTTAAATTTTTGTATAATCTATGTGAAAAGTAATTTTCATTCTCAATATGTTGCAAATTCATATTATATAAATAATATTAACAATAAAAGTATATATTTTTTAATTAAAACAAATTAAACACAATTTTCTCCCAAAAATATATTTTTAAACTTTCAATTGCATCCTTATATATAGAGATATTTGTGTGTATGTATTCGCTTGTTACATTTAAAAACAGAGTGAAAAATGATCTTACTACTTAACCTTGTTCGAGATGTCCGCAAAAGAATCTCAACGCGCTCTCAGCAGTAGTATATTAATAAGAAGACCATTTAACTATTACCGTTTGCAGAGGACAAGGTCATCATAAAGAGAGGAATGACCTGAAATGCGTGCCGGTACTTCGTTCATTTCCATTTCAATGAACAAACTTGAATGATTGTTTATTGTTTGTCGCTGCTTTACCGTGTTACTTTATTCACTCATATCCGATCGACATCGTTTAACTTTTCGAACTTAATGGTGTGCAAATAAAACGATGTATGCAAATTATTTTACACATTACACAAGCACACACACATATATACACATATAACATTCATTCAAACATTACATTCATATATAACATATATATATATATATATATATATATATATATATATATATATATATATATATATATCCAACGATGAATTTTATTTTCAGATAAACCCATGTTTTTAAATCAACTTAATTTTGGAGAACAAATTATGTGACTAGATACTTTTTTACTAGATTTTACTAACTTGTAATAAAAGAACGTAAAAATGAGAAAGTAATTAAACTGTTTTGACTTTACAAATTATTCAATTTCCACATTAATAAACTGTCCACCTAGACTACAAGATACTGAAATAGTATTCCATAACTGTTTATTGTTCACTTTATTTGTTTATAAGCAGATGCGCATTTAGGTAGTAATCCCATTGTCATCAGAGCGCTTTGTTATAAAATCTAGACTAATTCTTTGTTAAAAATTACTTATATACTATTTTTGTGTTTTTTATCTTTATCAACGAGTCTCTAACTAGTAATCAACTTTCTTTTCCACATTATTTATCTTCAAAAATCTATCGCTTACAATGACTAAAATAATAAACCAATAAACTCGAGTTTGTTTAGGATTTTGCATTGTCAAAAATAATATTTTTTGAAAAATACAATGATAAAACATTTACATAATACTAGTTATATATGAACATACATAAAATTAGAACATACAATTCTGATAAAAATAAAAAATACAAAAACGTTACTCCTGTAGATATTCAACTCACATCAAACAGATATCACAAATTATTAAAAATTTTATAATGCTTTTAACATGAAAAAAATACGCAATGACAATATAACAATATAGTTTTTTTTCCTAAAATTATATGAATTCAATAAACAAACCATGTTGTCAAATAACAATAAATAATATCTCTTGACTTAAAAGTGCCAACATTTTAGATGCAGATAAATAAACACATGCAGATATGCATTACATATACGTAATAAAAAAGAAAGAAACGACCATTAGTTGCAGATGCGTTGAATAAAGATAAGAAAAACACAATAAATAGCATATAAGTGATTTTCAACTAAAAATTAATCTCCTACGTCTTATTCTCAACTCAAATATCTCAATTCACCTAAAAATTTAAGCTTGCAAAACCTACATCAGATCGACGCTAATCTATGGCGCCCCGGTCTAGTGTATGACTATGTCTAGTCAAATCTCCGAATTTTAAACATTCCAAAACAATATTTTGCGACTTGCCCTCCATGATGCGAGAAAAACACTCATATGAACTCTACATGCTAGAGCCAATACGGAAACAACTGACCAATACCTCATTCGCACCACTACACAATACCTCTCCCGCGCTAAACTACATGTAATTCCCTCATCAGTTCCCTACTTACACTTTACTTCCGAGGCTCCAAGAAATTCAGAACCATCACCTTCCCACACATGTTCATATATCACTAGCCTTCCCCTGCCATGAGCCTATTGAGCCATAACTTCATAGACAACAATCCCTGTAAACACAACTGATCAGTGCAATGCCAATAAATTTACTATTATCTTCCTCGCTGAACACACGTTTAGTGGATTGTTTTATTAGACTAAGTTAAGTTTAAATAAGTTAGTTAATTTATTTAGTTACTTTAGTTAGATACAATTACAACTCACGCAGGTTTTTGCACATTTTTCCTGCAAAATAGTAAAACGAACAACAAAAAAATAGCACTACCATTCAAAAAGATTTACATCTCAAATAAATAAAATATTTAATAATAATAAGACTAATAGTATTTCACACCATATGTACATGTCCTTTTATAATATTTATCTATCAATAAATCTTTCTAATCGAATCCAGTTAGTGTGTTCGTTGGCCATTCATCAATATCACAAATCGCTTCTCTCAATTCATTTGACAAATATCACCTTATTAAAACGTCCGAAGACGGACTAAACCGCAACAGGAGGAAAAGGGGTGTCTTTTAATTCTTAGACATCGACTAAGTTTATTGAAAATTTAACTATGCTAAAAATTTAAGAATTTAAAGATAAAACTAAACTAAAAGATGGTAATAAGACAGACAGTCCTAGATAAGATCTGAATAATGGAAGTTTTGAAAACTAAAACGAAATTCAGCTCAAAAATTTTAAAATTTTTGTGAAAAAAGAATTGGTCTAGATTTTATAATGCAGCGGTTTGATAATGACAGTATTACTATCAAAATGCGCATCAAATTATAAAGGAAAAAAATGAGCAATTATTATTGAACACTTTTTTAATATTTTGTGGTGTTGGAGTGATAGTTCATTTGTGTGAAAATGAATTCGCCCAGTTCCAGAATTTATATTAAGTTAATAAGAAACTAATGTCGGATTTTATACATGCCCATACAAACATGTTTCGTATTGCATGTATGAACAGGTATTCCTTCATTTTTTAATGGAATAAAGTGTGAATCATATATTATATAAACACTTACATTTGACCTTCTAACGTTGGTATTTGGAAAGTTTTGAAACATTAACATGGAAGTCAACAACGAACATTTAAAGCATTGTATACTCTGAGTTCCAAAAAGGAAATAATGCGAGTATGGCTTCAAGAAATTTGGGTAAAATGCTATATCTGAATGTACGGTGCAGAGGTGGTTTGCGAAATTTCGTAGTGGCAACTTTAGTCTTAAGGTTGATCCAGGCAGAGGAAGAAAACCGGCACTTGACGATGACGCTCTTACAACGACATTAGAATCAGATCCGTTTAAAATAACAAGAGAAGTTGCAGAACACTTTAGAGTGGCTCAATCTACTGTTGTTAAACGCATACGCAGATTAAGATTTGTCCATAAGAACTCAAGGTGAGTCCTACACAAATTGAGCGAATAGAACTTGGCAGGCCGGGTACGTGTATGTAATTTTTTACTTTTTCGTCAGAATTCAGAGCCATTTTTGAGTCGTTTAATAACAGGATATGAAAAATGGATTTACTACGAGAATGTGAAACAAAAAAGAGCTTATTGCAAACCCGTTCAACAAATTCTTACAACAGCGAAACCGCCAGTACATCAAATGAAACGTATGCTGTGTATTTTGGTGAGACAAGGAAAGACTTGTACACTACGAGCTTCTTCCAGAAGGAGTATCAAATACAGCTGAGATATATTGTGAACAGTAGGAGCATTTAAACCAAGCTATTCATCAAAAATGTACCGCACTGGTAAATAGAAAAGGAGTCGTGTTCCAGCACGATAACGCGCAATCACATACCAGTTTAAAACCGCAACAAAAATTAGCTGAATTTCAATGAGATATTTTAGCTCACCCCCATATTCGCCAGACTTAGCACCTTCGGACTATCACTTATTTAGGTCGCTTCAAAACTTATTCAATAAGATTAAGTCTTAGAATAATAACAAAAAAATGGCCAGGAAAAGTCTCCGTTCAGGTTATAATTAAGGATTTTTTTAGGGAATACTGTCTGAGAAAAGGTTTTAGACTTGAGAAATTTTATCATTACAAATCTAGTACAGTTTATTTTTGCAAGTTGTGCCAGTTGTTAAGTAAATAATATTAAATTTTTAAATAATATTTATAATGGATTCATAACGAAATGAAATTGATGCAAATGAATACAAAATTATTAATAAATTATGAAAAGAAGGAAAAAGTTACAGGTAAATAGCAAAAATACTAGGTAGATGGCATTCCTTAGTTGAATATGTGGTGCAAATCTTTAAATCTATAAATATTATAACATCCAAACCTTGTTCTAGTCGACCTACTAAACTAGCAGAAATAGAAAAACACTATCATAAAATCCATTGAAAAACACACACAAATAATTGAAGTACAAATAGCCGACAAACAATGTGAAACAAAATTTTAATAAAAACATTTGCATAGATACTGTACGAAAAACCGATAAAAAGGATGAGTATAATAATCATGTCACGTGGAAGAAACCATTCATTTCAAAAATCAGCAGACAAAAGCGTATAATATTTGTAAATGAGCATGTAAATAAGCCGAACAGCTTTTGAAATAACATAATTTTCTCTGATGAAAGTAAATTTTGTATTTCTGAAATCAAAGGACGAAAATTTATCTGGAAAAAAACCATGCCTTAGATGCACAAACTTAATTCCTACTGTTAAACATGGTGGTGGTAATGCTATAGTTTGGGGGTGTATGGCGAATAACGGTGTAGGGAATTTGATATTTATAGAATTAACAATAGAAAGATATCAATATCTCGATATTTTAAAACAAAATCTAAAACAGAGCACCCAGAAGTTAGGATTAACTAACAAATTCTATTTCCAGTAGAACGACCCCAAACATACATTAAAAATAGTAACATTGTGGTTATTTTATAATGTACCAAACCAATTGTTGACACCCCCACAATCACATAATTTAAATCCCATAGAACACCTTTGGGATTTACTCGAATAAAGAATTCGAAAATATTCAGTTACGTCAAAGATGTTAAGAGTCATCTTCGAAGAAGAATGGAATAAAATAAGTCCTGAGAAAACAAAAAAATTGGCGAACTCCATGCAGAAGAGGCTTAAAGAAATTCTAAAAACGAAAAAATATCCGACATCTTATTAAAATAATATTAAAAAAAAATTTTTTTTTGAGTACTGTACAGAAAGTTTTTCTGGTTAATTTTTTGTAATATGTTCAATTTTTTCTTATACTTTTTTCCAAATAAATTTTCCTCCTTTGATTTCAGAAATACAAAATTTATTTTCATCAGAGAAAATTATGTTATTTCAAAAGCTGTTCGGCTTATTTACATGCTCGTTTACAAATATTATACGCTTTTGTCTACTGATTTTTGAAATGAATGGTTTCTTCCACGTTACATGATTATTATACTCAGCCTTTTTATCGATTCTTCGTACAGTATCTATGCAAATGTTTTTATTAAAATTTTGTTTCACATTGTCGGCTATTTGAACTCCAATTATTTGTGTGTGTTTTTCAATGGATTTTATTATATTGTTTTTCTATTTCTGCTAGTTTAGTAGATCGACTAGAACAGGGTTTGGATATATATATATATATATATATATATAATCTGCAAAAAAATGTTCAGAAATAGTTCTCTGATGTTTGTGAAGATTGCGCAATACTTTTAATACTGGCAATAAACAGCACTTTCCACGCGATCGCTCTGTCACAGATCCCTCGTCGTGTACCTGAGAATGTTCAAATAGACGACGTAAACCGGTTTTAAACATCGTCGTAACGGCAACAACGCTCTAACATGTACATAGGTATCAAATGGTACGTATATAATTAACCGACCGGCATTGGCTTCTCCGTAACCCTTAATTAAAAACGCGACCGTGCCTCTATTTCTACTAGCTACAGGCTATTTTCCCATTACTACACATATTCAACGTTAGATTATATTAAATAAATACCGGCAGCGTTCGGATTTTACACCGTTTTTGTTACATTTAGAACACATAATATACACCTATCACAGAAGTTTATGGACGACAATGATAAACATGTGTAAAAAAATAATAAAAATTAATTGTAAATGATATTTTTTAAGAAAAACATATTCGTTTTAATGTTAACATAATTGAAATTATTCATAGAAATTATAACAAACAATCTTTTATAACAAGTATACAAAAAGAAAAAATATTAGGTTGTTACAAATGAAATGGCGGATTTCGAGATTTAATGAAGTTAGTTACGATTTTCATAATAAAAATTAAAAACAAAAGATGCAGGTTGTATTTATTATAGTTTAACTCTATCACTGCATAAAATTATGAAATCATTTCTATTTCAAATTTCGGTGTGAGTGAATAGTAAAGATTTAATGAATATGAAAATTATCCAGAAGTATATATTTTTTCTCTGTGAATTTAAACATGGATATATCGCAACGGAAGCAATCAATAATATCAAGAGAGCATTGGAACTGATAGAGTAAGCGAACAAATCGCACAGCGATGGTTCAAAAAATTCAATCGAGAGATATGAATGTTGAAAAGGGGCTTTATAAAACCAGTTACCAACAACAACAAACTGTGTACATTAGTGGAGTACAATCCTCGTAAACGTGTAAAAAATATTACAAAAAAAAACTACGCTTGCGCTATTCAACAATTTTCTATCACTTGCAAGCACTTGAAAAAGTCAAGTAGATAAGTGACTTCCTCGTGAATAACGCCTCAACTGGAATAATGACTTGCAATGAAAAATGAATTCTATAAAACAATCGTTGTTGATCTGCACTCAGAAGGTGAAACGGTCCTGGCAAATACTATTTATTAGTATTATGAAGCGTTTGTGATGAAAGATAATTAGAATTATGCCAGAAAATCGAGAGATGGGAAGCTGATACTTGTTGAACGGCAATGAATCATCTCGCAAACCCAAGTTGCTGCATATGAAATTTTGGTAAAAAAAAAACAAGCGTGCGCGATTCAACATCTACCATGTTCGCCGAAATTTTCACCGGGAGACTATTTTCTACCAAAAGATGAAAATGGCGATGAAAGGAACGTTAGTCACACAAGCCGTCGTGACAAAGATCATCGAGGCCATTTCAAAAATAGACTTATTAAAATCCATCAATGTATTATATTTCAGCGTACTCAGTGTTATATTGATATAGAAGGTACAAATTTTTTAATAAAAATGTCTGGATTTTTGGCAAAATGCGAGTCTTTTTTAATTAAAAAAAATCTTTTTTTTCCGGCACATTATGTACATAAATTTGTTTATTTTATTATCTATGAAATATAATTTACCACTGCCATTCATTTCCAGACCACGATATTAGATTGTTGCATATGAAGTGGAGAATTTTTTAATGAAACGTCAAACATCTGTAATTTTATTTAAAAATAATTTTATTAAACAAAATAAAAGTTATCGAACGTTATACACTTCTCCCGATAAAGTATAAGTGCATTCCGGCCAGTTTTATAGAAATTCGAATTTTTATAGTTAAGAAATTTCTCGAAAGCGAAAATGTGTACACAAAAGAGAAATAGTTTTTCTTTTCCGATGAAAAATATTTTACTTTTTTTATGGCAACATAATTGAAATTGTGAGTCACTGTATACAAAATATTATGTAGTTGTTTAACTTAAAATTCTATATCGAACTAATATCTACACGAATAATTTAAAAATAAATAAAACAACATGCATTTCTATCTGATTACAGACAACAAACCGTTTGTAGATATTTCATCATTAGGTGTGCATGTCATATATTATTAACAATAATAAGTTGTTAAATTTAATCAAAAGTCTTATTTATACGCTTCGAAAGCTCGACTAATCGATATATTAAATATATGGCGTTTATAACACGCACTCATGTCCGTTTTGTTGCGTTATATTATGCGAACGCGGAATATGAATTTACATGTTAAATGTAGAGATAATAAATTCACATTTCACAGATAAGCCATCGAATACGAAGCAATGCGCGGTGAGTTCACTTTTTGTCCGAATAGCTTTTCCCTAGCACGGAATTTCACTCAGTGTGACCTTTACGCTACGATACATTAAAACAAAAAAATCTGATTTTATGACATGATTCAAAGTATGATAATAAACAAATATGTATATATTCAAAAGCGAAAATGACCAAACAAGCTTAGAGAACGAAAGGTGGAGGAATTAAAATGAACAGATTTTTATCCGATAATATTCGAATATATTCAAATATCTATAATCGGAAATAAAAAATACATATTTAAATAAATACCACAGAAAAGAATGAACATTAATAAATTACACTACGAGAGCCGTTTGATAAGTATGGTAAAAAAGTAAAAAAAAAACTAAATTGAAAAATGTAATTAAATTAATTAATTAAATGAAACAATAAATAAATTTACCATACTTATCAAACGACCCTCGTGTATATATATATATATATATATATATATATATATATATATATATATATTAGGTTGGCAAATATCTCCCTTCCGCCTTCTGGTCTTTTGAATTTCGTAGCTATGTTCAAAAAAAAAAAAAAAAAAAAAAAGCGGAAGGGAGATACTTGCCAACCTAATATATACGTACACTCACGCATTTCACCCAATCGCAACAAAAAAAATGTCAAATATCATTAAAAGTTTGAAAAATTAGTAAAATGCAGTAAATGATGAAATCATAATAGAAATTTTAAAATTAAAAGAAGGAAAAATGGAAAAAATGGCTAATATTTTTACTTGAAGTCGAGAAAAAAGAACATTACCAAATGAATGAAATAAAGCCATAGTAATTCTTATTCACAAAAAAAGGTCAAGGAATACTTACAGAACTACCAATTGATTAGTCTACTTTCGTCAATATATATAATTTTGAACTGTTATTTAAAAACGACTGAAAAATCAATTGGATTTCCCACAGGCACGAAAATAAGGAGAATTTCAAAATGGACTTAACACAATGTATCACATGCAAGTAATAAAAGAAGTTATTAGTGGATGCAACGAATATCGAATACCACTCTGCCTTTGATTTATAAATTATGAAAAAGCTTTCAACTCAGTCATTACGTCATTCGTATTAAATACATTGAAGAATCAAAGAACTGAAGAATATACTGAATTCTTAAAAAATATTTATAGAAATACTACAGGGTTCCCCAATAAGAATGTCAGAAATTTGACAGCTGGTGGCAGCCATGTTTGAATTTTTTAAGCTCATTTTGACATTTCAACTCAGTATCGTTTGACAAATTATCATGAAACGTTTAACCCTTCAACAAGGCTTAGAAATCGTAAAAACTTATTATAAAAATCAATGTTCGGTTCGTAAAACTTATCGTACGCTTCATGAAACTTACGATCAACACTAAATAAAGAAAATATCAAAATTTGGAATGAAAGCAATCCACAAGTCATTGAACAAAAACCACTGTCATTTGGCATACACAAAAAGAACTGTCTGCTATGCATTACAGGCTGGTGGTGTAATCGGACCATATTTTTTTCAAAATGAAGCTGGAAATCACGTTACAGTAAATGTAATGCGTTACCGAACCATGATTAATGATTTTTTTCCAAAAATTATTGAAAATGGTTTGCACGATATGTGATTTCAACAGGACGGTTCCATACGTCTACGAAAACAATAAACTTATTGAAACAAAAGTTTAATGAGTCCGTAGATCATATAATCTAACTCCACTGGATTATTTTCTGTGGGATTATGCTGATAAATTACAAATAATAGAAGCATTAAAAATTAACATGCGCATTAAGTTGATGCGCATTTCGATAGCAATGCCATAATTGTCAGAATAATGCATTATAAGATAATTTTTAAAACTTAATAAAAATATTCAGCTTCTACTATAAAATTAAGAAAAACACCGCAGCGACCGTACACAAAAACTGTTTTTTTATTATTATTTTCATTGCGTTAGTAATATGGAAATACACTCATAAAATTTTATGAAAAATAATAATTACTAATTTTTGAGTAAAATGACTTTTTGAATAAAATACGTGTTCTCACAAGTACTCTCGACGAAGTAACCTCTCATTAAGAAAGTTTGAGAAGAAATAGACCCCATTTTTGAAAATCTTTTAAAAAATGAATTACATATTCGATGCATTCACAGTTTCACGACAAATATCAATGAAAACGGCAATTCTTTACTATGGCAAATAACTCTGAAGTGTACAGCTCTTTTTTAAAAAAATAAGAATTGTACATCCGCTATTCGACACCTTTCCGTCATTTACTAATGCTTGGAAAAATTCAAAATCTGAATAAGCGGGTTCCTAATGAGCTTAATGAAAAAAGATGACGCGCCAACTAGAAATTTGAAGTTCTCTATTCACCTGAAACAGAAGCGAGTCATTTTTAAGCAAAATTGTGACACAAGATAAGTGTAAAAATTATTTGGATTTCTACAAAGGTGACATTAATGCACTTGTACCTCGTTAGGGAAAGTGAATAGCAACCGATGGTGTTTATTATTCATTAGAGAACCCGCCATTTCATATATTGTACATCAATCTAATACTAACATTACTTATTCTCTAAATGATAATGTTTGGTTTTTTCTAACTCAGGAAAAAGTAAATACAGAGTACAAAAAATCTAGTTTTTATTTTGAAAACTCAATATTTATAATTATTACAAATATGCGAAAAAAATCTATACATTGATAATAGAAAAATTGATGTTAATTTTGTTATGTATTTTTCATTTCTTATTCGATATTATGTTTCTACAAAATCCATTTTGCTTATCGAAAATCAAATGTTAAAAAGAACGAAGTTTACAACTTATATTTACATTACTGGAATAATTTCATTATTCCAGTAATGTAATTCCAGTTATATGTAGGTGTAAAATATTGTGAACGTTTCACAAATGAATCATTCGAAATAACATCGAAAGACTTTATGAATATAAATGATCATTGTACTGTTTTATGTAATTTTGTGATATTGGGGCGAGTGATTGATTTGTGTAGAAATCACTTATTGTTTATTTTCGTTACTCAAAAACCTAAATGCACCTATCCTCAAAACGAAGTATTACTAATTTGAAAATAATAACATGACTATCGAAATGTGCTTTACCGAAAAAAAAAACAAGTTATTATTAAACACTTTTATAAAATTGTGTAGTATCGAAAAGTTAAAATTTTATTAAAAATTAAATTACCTACAACGACAAAGTGATCGTAAAAAACATTGATAGCTCTTAATATGCACTGAAAGCACATTTTACCTCTTACAATCGACACTTAAAATGCAAAACTGTATACATACAAAATTATGATTATTATATCTTAAGATTCAAACAGTTTCTTTAACTCTAATATAACAATGTAAAAAAATATAAACGAAATATAATGCTTTTAAAATTATCTATACTGTGTGTATGTGTGAGACGGAAAAATGATTTTTTTTAATTAAAAAAACCTTATATTTTACCAAAATTAAATTTTTATTCAAAATATATCCGTTTATCAATCAACGCTGACAAATTGAATTAATAAATAGAAGATTTTATTAAATCTGTTTTTGAAATTGACTCGATGACCGTCATTATAGAGAAGTGTATAACTTCAACGTTATTGTAAAATGTTCCTTTTATCGCCAATTTTCTTTTTTGGGAAAAGAAAATAATCACAAGATGGAAAATCTCGTGAATATGGTGGATAACACAAATTTGTTTTTTGAGATAAAAGTTCACATACAACAACGGTTTTTTTGAGACAGTACATTGCCTCTCACCAAGTACTAACTTCCCGACTCGCAATATTATGACCTAATTTTTCAGCGATTATCCGCCATAAATGCTCTATACCAGCGGTGGCGAACCTATGGCACGCGAGCCATGGGTGGAATGTATGAAAATTTTTCTAGCACGTTATCAAATTTTAAGTTGTATCCTCATTTTACAACGATATGCAACATTTAGCATCCAAAGTACAACAACAAAAATCTCATCAATAAAAGTTATAATTAGTATTGACTTTTATATGGCAAAATGTATTTTATACAATTATTCTGTGATTTTTTAAGTCAAATCCTTAATTTAATAAAATTTCATAACAATTAAATTTTTACTATTTATTTCCTACTAAGAATTTTCCGGTACGCCAGAGGTTGGAAAAAAATAATTGTAATATTTGGCACGCGCATATAAAAAGGTTCGCCACCGCTGCTCTATACAATCTAAATAGTACTATCAGTAAGTTTCACTATATGAAACGAATTCGGGATGAATGGTGCCTTTTGATCTGTACAAACAGATGAGCATTATTTTCAGTCATGAATTTTAAAAATGCAATTTTTTACTTTCGGTGAGCCTGGTGATTTTCATAATGCACTCTTACTTGAAGCATTACGTCTCGTCACCAGTAATGTTTAGATTTCAAAAATGTCATTTGGTAGTTTTAATTATTTCTTCGAAGCGGTCAACATACATCTTTTCGGTCTTTCGCTAGTTTGTTTGGTAGAAATTGAGCGCAAACTTGCTTTTCTAAAAAATTTATGCCAACGTCTTGAAAACTGTAACCTTGGACAGGAAAGTGTTGAATGCTCCAATAAGCATCCTACATGTCATAATATTCCAATCGATGGCAATTATTTTTGTGAGCTTTTTCGATGATTTCTTAGATAGTCACAATTTCGGATCAACTCATTCTTGAACCATCATTAATGTTTTATTTCTAAAATGTCTATAGCATATATAAAATTACAGTTAGTCACAAAATTGAGCGTACACTTATAAATTATAATCGTTTATTCATATATTAACAGAATTAAATATCTTTTTTAAACAAAACGTGCATATTTGTAATAAATGCTTATTGCCACTTATAATTTCATTAAAAAGACATAAAGATATCATCGTATTCACTCTATATTCAGTAGAGTTATAAAAAAGTTCTAAATTTATTCACACAAAATTGAGAGTACAGTAGCGATAATTATGAACATTTCTTTATGATACATAAAATTAATATTTTGTAGCATAGGCTTTAGCATCTATGACTGCTTGCAGACACCGTGGCATTGATTTGACTATTCTTTTTGTTACAGAACTAGGTATATTTTGTCACATTTCTGTCAATTTTTGTGCGCAATCATTTTTGTTAGATGGGTTGTAAGTTCTCATACGATTCTTAAATTCTACTCGCAAATTTTCAATTGGATTAATATCTGGTGATTGGGGTGTAGTTTTTAACAATTTCGATGTATTATATAACAACCATTCTCTAATTATGTACGAAATATGCTTCGGGTCATTATTTTATTGAAAATGATAAGTTGGCGGCATTCCTTGTTTGCGGGCAGATGGCTTCAAATAATTTTTCAAAATTTCAAGGTAGTTCATTTTATCCTTGATAAATTCAATATAACATAAATTTCCAGTACCACTGGCTTCCATACAGCCCCATAACATTTATTTTAATGTTTACTTCGTGTTTTACTGCTGAACATATGTTTCTTTTTTGTTTGGTTTTCTCCAAACAATTTTCCTACCATCCGATCCAAACAAGTTAATTTTGGTTTCGTCCGAGAATATCCTATTGTTCCAAAAATCTACATTATACTTAATATACTTTTTCTCGGTTTATTTTAGAAGTAAATGATTTTTTACGTGCAATTCATCTATAATACCCATTGTTATGTAATACTCGACGTAATGTTTTGGTAGAATTTTTTTGTTATATCTCGAGGATACCCCCACTTGTAATTTTGGTAAACTTTGTTTCGGGTTTATCTTCATTGATCTGATGATAAGCCGTCTATCATTAGAAGTCAGAATTTTTTTCCTACCCCGACCTGTGTTATTGTAGAACGTACCTTCATATTTGATTTTATTAATTATTTTTTGAACAATAGAATGTGACCTATGCACTATTCTTCGAATTTTGTGTAATGATTTTCCTTTATAGCATAACGTTATAATAAGTTGACGCATAATTATATCAGTTTACTTCCTTTTACTCTCCATTTTATAACAAATATGACAGTTTTTCATATCGAAATACAGTAAAAAACTAATAAATGTTTATTATTATTTACGCTATACATAAGACCCCTACTTAATTATATTTTGAAATGCGCCTAAAATCACATTCCTACTGTACATACTTTCAAAGTGTACGCTCAATTTTGTGTGAATAAATTCTGAATTTTTTTATAACTTTACTGAATATAGAATGAATACGATGATATTTTTATGTCTTTTCAATGAAATTATTAGTGACAATAAGCATTTATTACAAATATGCATTTTTTGTTTAAAAAAAATATTTAATTCTGTTAATATTATGTTGTCAAGTATCTCCCTTCCGCTTTTTTGCTCTTTATTCAATGCTTTATAAAAAGTGTTACAGTGATCGGATTTAGTTCAAATATGCGTCGTTTTGTTCGATAATCTGGTTCCATCTAGACGGCAACTTCATAATACCCCTCTTGTAGAACCCTCCCTCCTTATTTGCGAAGAACTCGGACAGCCACTTTTCACAAGCCTCTTTTGAGGCCAACTTTACACCACCAAGGGCGTTCGCCATGGACAGGAACAGGTGGTAATCACTTGGCGCTATGTCCGGGCTATATGGTGGATGCGATAAAACCTCCCATCCGAGCTCCCGTAGCTTCTGACGAGTCACCAAAGATGTGTGTGGCCTGGCGTTGTCCTTGTGGAACACTACACCCTTCCTCTTGGCCAATTCTGGACGCTTCTGGTCGATCGCCTGCTTCAAGCGGTCCAGTTGTTCGCAGTAGATGGTAGAATTAAGCGTCTGGCCATATGGGAGCAGCTCATAGTGGATGATTCCTTTGCAATCCCACCAAACGCACAGCAAAACCTTCCTGGCCGTCAATCCTGGCTTGGCCACTGTTTGGGACGATTCACCGGCCTTCGACCACGACCGTTTTCGCTTAATATTGTCGTATGTGATCCATTTTTTGTCGTCAGTCACCATCCGCTTCAAAAATGGGTCGAGTTCGTTCCGTTTCAGCAGCATATCGCAGACGTTGATTCGGTCCAGAAGGTTTTTTTGCGTCAAATCATGTGGCACCCAAACATCAAGCTTTTTTTTGTATCCAGCCTTCTGCAGATGGTTTAAAATGGTTTGGTGACTAACTGCCATCTCCTGGGCGATGTCACGAGATGCCACATGCCGGTCTAACTCGATGATTTCCATGATTTGATCGGTATTCGTCGTCACAGGTCTTCCGCCGGCTGGCTTATCCATGGTGTCGTTTTCACCGGCTCTGAATCGTCGAAACCATTCCTCCGCGGTTCGAAGTGATAGAGTACCATCCCCCAAAACACTATTAATCTCACGGAACGTTTCTCTAGCGGATTTGCCTTTAACGAAGGAAAACTTCAAAATAGCGCGAACTTCGGCGTTAGTGAACTCCATGTTTACACGTCTATAACTTTTGAACGCAGTATCCAAACTAATCATGCATAGCGTCGTTTTGTAGGTTATGTAAAGACCTTTCAAATGATGTATAGTGTTGCCCGATACGAGCTCTGTAACGCTTTGTACATAGCCGCGAAATTCAAAAGACAAAAAGGCGGAAGGGAGATATTTGACAACCCATTATATGAATAAAGGATTACAATTTATAAGTGTGCGCTCAATTTTGTGACTAACTGTATGTACGCGATAGATACTCATTATGGTAAACTTGGCGCATCAATTTAAGTGTTTTTGCGAATACTTTACCAAGTTAGAAAGAAAACATTAAATTTACGTGTTATTGGATTTTCTTTCTGCGACAACGTAATAAATAGTATCATCACTTCAAACAGGATTACCTGTCATATTTTAACCAAATTTCGATAGACGGTAGAAGAGATATGTATTCTCGTACAAGTACTACTCTTCAGATCTCAAATATCGTCGCAAGTTTTGGCGGTATAAGAAAAGTTCGTTTTCTTTCCCGACACATTGAATATGAATATTATTAATTAATTATTCTTTTATTTTTTCTGTCATTTATCGCTTTTTTATCGTACATTTTAAAGTAATCATTATCTGATATGTATGTATATATATATATATATATATATATATATATATATATATATATATATATTAGGTTGGAAAGTATCTCCCTTCCGCTTTTTTTTTTTTTTGTACATAGCTGCGAAATTCAAAAGACCAGAAGGCGGAAGGGAGATATTTGCCAACCTAATATATATATATATATATATATATATATATATATATATATACATATGTGTGTGTGTGTGTATGTATGTATACACACGTATACACAAATATATTAATTTATATAAAAAAAATGGTTGCAGTGTGTCATTCGAGCCACAAAGGTCAGTCAACTGTACAAATAGAATGCGATGGAACATACATACTACACAATTACTTTATCGAGCATTTTTATATTAGTAAAGAAAACATATTAAAATATATTCCGAACGTGAGATCGGCATCCGTATCACAGACATTATTTGATGGTTTCAGAGATATTCAAGTCGGATGCATTTCCCATGACGGTCGCTCTACTATGTGTACGCATTATGAATATAAAAAGAAACGACAAGGGGTTGCCATTGCCGATAGTGAAACAATTTAGAATATACGAAAAATTCTAAAACCAATTAACGCGTAGAAATGTAGAACTTTTCGTACGTTATCTATACATATACAGTGGCTCAAAGTGAAACTCTGACACCTACATACTTTAATACAAAATATAGTAAAATATGCTCTGTTTTACAGAAAAAAATAAAAATATATTTTTTTTTAATGAACTGTTTCTAAATTTTATTCAAACGATGTGGAAACTTCATTAAAACAATTGGCACAAAATTAATACAGAAATATAAATGAAAATTATCATCCGAATTACATTCAAAACGAAACTCGGACACTTGTATTTTTAATATTTATATAATCACGTAATGATTATAATAATATAATTTAGTATTTGGTTTGTCGACCTTTATTTTTTAGTACTGCTGCTAACCTATTGATTACTCAAGAAACTAATTTTTCACAGTAATCTGGTGAAATTTTGTAAAGTAATTCTTCTAGTAAAGCTTTTTTTAAGTCCTTTTTATTACAAATATGATGATTTTTCAATTTTTCTTCTAAGTGAGCCCATAAATGCTCTATGACATTCAAGTCCGGTAACTGGTGGTGTTTCCATCACATGTGGACAATTGTACAATAGCCATAACCGGACATTCAAAACTTTGTTTGGGGTCGTTATCCTAATAGAAGTGATAATGACCATCAATTACCAATTTTGTTGTGCTTACTTCTAAATTTTGTTGGAGAACCTCCAAATATTTATTTTGGTCCATAATTCCGATGATGATATGGAGATTTACAGGTCCTGATGAGGACATACAGACCCACCATGACCGAGCCGCCACCATGCTTTACAGTAGAACATATATTCTTTCCTTTGTACTCTTCACTCTTCGTTCACCTTCCTCCAAACGTATGTTTAACCATCGGATCTGAATACATTAAATTTGGATTCGTCCATAAATAAAATACTGTTCCAAAACGAAATATCTTTACTTTGGTGTGCATTTGCAAAGCCTCTTCTTTTGTCTTGATTTTTTTTTAGATATCAATGGTTTTCTTCGTGCTACTCTACCATGATATCCACATTTGCGTAATATAAATTGAATTGTTTCTGGGTTTGCATCTTATTTTTAATGTTGTTTCGCCAATAATGTTAGTTTTAGAGTGCTTAATTTTAGATTTTTCTTGACTTGGCGTGAAATCCACCTCTCTTCATATACAGTATATATTTTATTAGTACTAGTTTTAGGTTTATTTTGTGAAGAATTACTTATTCTAAATCGCTTTTAACATCGTGCACAGTACAATGATTTCGATTTATTATTTTTGCAATATCACGAACTGATTTTTCCTCTTCAAAATGCCTAATTATTTTTTATTTAATCTCAGAAGAAGAGAGACCACGTTGCCTGCCCATTTTATTAATTTCAAATAATGTTTTAAAGAAATTTTATCCCTTGTATAACGAAAACAATACACACTTGAACTATTGACAGTAAACAATGATTTTATAGGGGATTCCCCAAGTTATATAAAAAATACTTAATAAGTGTTGCCAGCTGTCCGAGTTTCACTTTGAGGTTAATTCGGATGACAATTTTCATTTATATTTTGTTATTAATTTTGTATCGATTGTTTTAATGAAGTTTCCACATCATTTTAATAAAACTTAGAAACAGTTCATTAAAAAAATATATTTTCATTTTTTTCTGTAAAGCAGAGAATATTTTACTATATTTTGTATTAAAGCATGTATGTGTCAGAGTTTCACTTTGAGCTACTGTATATACATATATATATATATATATATATATATATATATATATATATATATATATATATATATATATATATATATATATATAACGATTCTGAAGGAATAAAACTAAACGAAGATGTTTAATCACTTAAGGTTTTCTGATAATATTATCTTTTTAACAAGCCCAGATGAATTTAAAAAAATAGAAGAATTAAATAAAACACACACTCACACACACACACACACACATATATATATATATATATATATATATAATTATATATAAATATATACATATATGTCTATATGTATTTATTTACAATAAAATAAGGCTAAGAAAAGTTCAAAATAAAAGTTCACCTCAAAGGATAAACAATGGTTCATTCGAACATCGTGAATAAATTCTAAACTAAAAGCTACAATAATTGCTATCGAAGTTTTGAAGATTTTTGGGAAAAAGTAAACTCTGAAACCGTTCGGGGCTTATATATTACAATTTATAGCTTCGAAGTGCACATATTTGAAGCTAAATTGTATTGTAGATTATTTGAGAACAAAATAAGTGCAACTAGTGTAATGGTCTGTTCATTAACCGGTCGTTAATCCTAATAAGCACCTATGGATTATACTTTAAGAGAAACTTTGCAGAATCATAAATGCTCATCAAAACCTAAATTTAAATAAAAAATTGAGAAATGACAGAAATTTCTCACGATTTTTTTTTAAATATTTGACAGTACGCTAAGAAAAGTAAGCCAGTGATAAAAATAAGAAAAATATACAAATTGTTAGGTTTAATAAATAAAGGTGTTGAAATACAAGGGTATTTTGATAAGTATGGTAAATTTTCGTCAGATGGCATCGCAAGTCACGAGATGTCACACGGTTAAATAGAACCACTCTTCGAACTGAGTCATGCATAGTTTCAGCCTGAACCGTCATACTGATATTGATTGGGTAACTTTAAAAGCGAGCGTGTCAGTGATAGTTGAGATCATGAAGAAAAGTGAGTTTCGCGCAATGATCAAACATTTCTATCTGAAAAAGTGAACAGCTGTACAGATCAAAACTGAATTGAATAAAGTATATGGGGACTCCGCACCATCACTTAAGACCATTTACTTATGGATAAATGAGTTTAAACGTGGCCAAAAATCGACAGAAGATGAACCGCGCTCTGGACGCCCGGTCAAGGTAACCACACCGGAAATGATAAAAAAAAATCCATGCTAGTGTTAGAAGATCGTCGGATTAAAATTCGTGAGATAGCTGAGATCGTAGGCATCTCAACAGAACGACTTTTTCATATCTTGCATGCCGAATGATACATGAAAAAGCTCTGCGTAAGATGGGTGCCGCGATTGTTGACTATTAACTACAAATGGATGCGAGCCGACATTTATGAGCAGTGTTTGTCTTGTGTTACTCGCAATTCAGAAGATTTTTGGCGTCGATTCATTACTATGGATGAAACTTGGATCCACTATTACAGTCCCAAATCAAAACAGCGGTCAAAGCTGTAGACAGGACTTGGTGAAAGTGCTCCGAAGAAAGTGAAGATCGTTGCATCGGCCGACAAGGTAATGACCTCAATATTCTGGATTTCGAAGGCATATATTCATTGACTACCTGGAAAAAGATGGAACAAATACGAGACAATACTACGCTACCCTCCTAGACCGGTTGGACCGAGAACTGCATGAGAAACACCCAAGACTGGCGCGCAAAAAGGTAATCTTTCATCACGGCAATATACCTCCTCACACGTCAACTGTTGCAGAGGCGAAACTACACGAACTGAACTACGAATTGCTGCCGCATCCACCTTATTCTCCGAATTTGGCTCCTGACTTTTTTTTATTACTAAATCTAAAAACCTGGCTCGGGGGACAAAAATTTGTGTCAAATGAGGAGGTCATTGCCGCCGTGGACGACTGTTTTGCAGATTTGGATTCAAACTACTTTTCCGAAGGGATAAAAAAATTGAAGCATCGCTGGACTAAGTGTACAGAGCTCGAAGGAAATTATGTTGAAAAATAAAAAAAAGTTTTTCGAAAAAAAGTTGCTTTTCTTACTTTTTTACCATACTTATCAAATGACCCTCGTAGACACATTTTATTTTCATGAATTATAATATATTCCAAGTTATATTTTAAAATTAGGAGTACCTCATACTTTTTTCCATAATTTTATATATTTGTACGTATATGTAACTTACAGTAATATGATTTTTTTTTTAATTTTTCAAATATAATACTTTTAGTAACTAACAAAAGATTTTAATCGAAAAATACACTAAAGAATATATTCTTCTCAAGGTTATAATTGGCATGCTTTGTAACGATCGTAAAATTCTGATGAGATCTATTGTAATTCTTTCTAAGAAATATTTGTACCTACAGAATGAATATAAATATTCATATACGCATTACACACAATATGCATATATACATACGTATGTATGCGTGTTATTTTTTATATATATATATATATATATATATATATATATATATATATATATATATAACCATAACAATTCATTCGAATTATCATACAATCTCTTAATGTTGATGGATTAACGCATGGCAGTAGTTCAAGTAAATTAAATTAATCGTACGTACCACATATTCTTGCATAAGACTTATAATACTTATCGACCGCTGTCAACTATAAAATATATGTGTATGTATATATTTTACGTCACGTTAAAAATACATTATAATTAGTTTGTAGGCTACTCGTTATGCATATATACATATATATATATATATATATATATATATATATATATATATATATATATATATATATATATATATATATATATATAAAGTCAACCAAATATGACGCCTATATTTGTGTTTTATTAAAAAGAAACTACGCATTTTTCTCTATACACCAGCCTAGACACATTTATTTTTAATAAAGCATAAATCTAGGCGTCACATTTGGATGACTATATATATATATATATATTAGTTTGTACCATATAAAATGTTCGATTTGTGACTATTCATTTTTACACAAGCGCAAGCAAATTTTTTACAAGTTTATTTCTATTTTGTCAATGTTTACTATAACAGAGACTACTTCACTCGCAATACTATTAGTATTTACTTGATATTTCAACAAGTGATTTCTTTGTTAACCCTCGAAAATATTAGGTTGTCAGAAAAGTCACGACGAATTTTGAGGATGTTTTTCAAATATCATTTATTTATATAGAGTACAAAGTTAATTCAGTAATGTATTTTTCCATTTTGTTCGATGACCTTTTGCCATCTTTCGGTTAGCTTCATAATTCCACGTTCATAGAAGGACCTGTCTTTATCAGCGAAAAACTGGACAAGGTGCTGTTTTATAGCTTCATTGAACAATTTATCTAGGAATGCAAGGAGTTTAGCAAAGACCGAAACATGTGGAAGTCTGACGGCGCAAGGTTGGGCAAGTACGCTAGGTGCAGGAACACATCCCATTCAAGCTCCAATAGTTTTTGACGGGTGACCAAATTTGTGTGTGGTCTCGCGTTGTCATGTTAGAACACAACTTCTTTACGATTAATGAGTTCTGGGCGCTTCTGGTTGATGAATTCACACACGTTCGTTCATACACGTTTATACGCTCAGCAACTCATGGATTTCTTTGAGTTCATGAGGAACCCAAATGTCAAGCTTGCTTATGTAGCCCAGCTTCTTAAAATGGTCGTAATCGCTGGAATGATGAATATTTAATGTTTCTGCAATCACATGTGTCGTGTAACGCGAGTTTGACTCGATCAATGCTTTTATTTTATCATCATCAACCTTGATTGGCCTTTCTGAGAGAGCAGCGTCGTTAACATCAAAATCACCAGCACGAAATTTCACGAACCATCGTTGGCACTGATATACTTGTAGGACATGGCCACCATAAATTTTATGTCACTTATCACAAAAACCTGCTGCGTGTTCTTCCCTTTTCGAAAATAAAACAGTGAAATATGGCAAAAATGCAGTTTGATCTTCCATCTTCCACTTGTTATAACATCTATAATTAACTCAACCAAATTGAATTTTTATCCGAAAAAAGGCAAAAGTATCAGCTGTTAAACGACATAACAATTGCATGGATGTGAATGACGCTTCCACTATAAAAAAAATTGACTAACGACATACATTGCAAAAATCTAACATGACTTTTCGACAACCAATAATTTATAAAATTCCATTATAGTCTACTAAAAAAAATACAAAACAGCTACATAAACATTTATATTTAGATATGGACAATACACTTAGATTTAATTGCCTATGTTTAGTATATTAGCCATGGGACATTATTATCTAACAACGCATTCAAAAAAAATTGTAAAATATTAATTATATAGTAACAAAGTTAGAGTTATTGAGCAGAAGTTAATACATAAACGTTCAGAACAAACGGTACATTATATATATATATATATATATATATATATATATATATATATATATATACACGCACGCATACACACACACACACACACACACATAAACACACTTCTATTATTGTTCGAACATATTGAATTAGATTTGTTGTTTTAGAACTGTGGCTGATTCACTTTACACAAATGAATTTTAACCCCAACACCACAATAATTTAAAGTGTTCAATAATCACTTATTGTTCACTTATTATTTATAATTATATCGGCTGATGTATTTCGATGGCGACGCCATCATCATCAGAGCCTTTCTGAAGGCTCTTTCAGAAAGGCTCTGACGATGATGGCGTCGCCATCGAAATGCATCAGCCGATATAATTATAAATAATAAGTGAACAATAAGTGATTATTGAACACTTTAAATTATTGTGGTATTAGGGTTAAAATTCATTTGTGTAAAATATTGAATTAGAGCTATGAATTGTAACCGATGAACAGATGTCATGCTTGCTGGCCAGACGTATCTTCATAAACACACTGTAATTCGTTGAAGTGTATACTGAGGGATGGATGCGTCGCGCAAATCGATACAATCAGACATAGGTCCAATCGACCGAACCCTCATCTTAACACATTACCGCCCGGTCACGCCTAAACATGTGTTGCGTGCTAGACTACTGTAAGTCCGTTCACGCGTTAACGCGTGTTTCATTGTATGAACTTTTTGGACGCCAAAAAAAAAATATATACAAGCTATATTTTTGAAGTGAAACTTTTTTAGCGGCGTTGGGGTAAAATTTTTACATGAAACGGAAGCATGTATATAGCCGAAACTCTAATAAGCATAGTATTAGCGTGTTTTTTAAAAATTTTCCCGTGGTCTCACCAGATGTATAAGGAGAGATATAGTAAAGTAAGCATATGCATACTCAACACGCATGCGAGTCGATTTACTAGCTTAGCAGGCAGTACGTCGTATTTATTATATTTGTGGCTGTTCTGTTAGTAATTGTTATTTACAATTAGTCTGTGAATTGTGTTTAAATAAGAGTGTTATTCAGTGTAATAACATTAATATTTTTGGTAAGTATATTAATTTATATAATCTCCTATCATAATATTAAGTTAAATAAGACTACATTACATCCACGTGGTATTTAAAAATGTATCAAATCAATTTGAAATTGAGGTTATGTGCATGTATACCAATATATATAGTATTTTATAACATGTATATACATTTAATCTATTTATCAAATAAAAGAAATACTATTAAAAACACGTGGTATTTAAAAATTATCTAAACCTATACAATTTTTAAGTTATCTCTTGTTTTATATATAACAATTTCTCACAATAATTTTCATTTATAATTATGATCAAATTATTCTACATTTTTATCAAAACATGTTATATTAAAATTATTATGAATTCTTTGTTCTCATGTGTCATTTTGAAGATTTATTGAATTTTATGTGGCGTTATAAAATTATCAATTATCTATAAATAATATCTAAATAGATGCTATTTATTGCAGTTATATATTATTTATGAGTATTTCCTTTAATTGTTTTATTTTTAAAACATTGATCTAATTGTATATTATATATTATACAATAGTGATATAATAGTAATTTAAAAAAATGTTTTTTACAGGCTTTAAGATGGTAAAGTCTATTGAACAAAAATTTTACTTATTAAAAACCAATTGTATCGTTTATATCTACTCAGTCACCACCGGAGGAAGCAATGGAAATCAAAGAAATTCAAAACGAAAACGAATAAATTTTCATAATTCATAATTTTATAAAAGTTTTAATTTGAAAATAAATATTAATCTTACTTAACACATTGTATGCGGACAACGTCTCGACGACGGCTTTCGCATACTATTACTAGAGCGCGAAAGATATCATCGAGACGCGTTGTCCGCATACGATGTGTTAATATGAAATAATTGTAAAAATTTAATTTATTTAAAACATTGATCATTTTATACTTAATTTTTTATCCCGTGTATTTACCGCTTCTGTCCCTACTACATTTCTTCATTTTGTTACTTGCTTTATCCTGAAGAATTTGTTCATCTATGAGTTTTAGGCATACGCTTGTCCGTGTACCTTTTGATTACTTTACTGAAAAGAAGTTTCACTTCTGGTATGTGTATATAAGTACACATGCCCTTTTTTTCAAATCAACATCACTTATAACGTAATATCATGTAAACATGTGTAAAAGTTTACGTTTTTATATCAGTCGTTCCTCCATTAACGTATTTTACGCAATCGAATCTGCGATTATAATTTTGAAAAATAAACGTACGTATTCAAACAGTACTAATTATAGGTTTTCGGTATGCCCCATCTTCCTCTCTATGAAACGAGATGATTTTACGAGACGTTACTATTCTATACTAGAGCTTCTTCGTAACTGTAACACGAATAACATGGAATTCAACACATTTCTATTCGTTTATTGACTCGTGACGATATTAAAAAAACCTGTCTTCACGCCACACGACAAAATATTGGACTGCGTTCATTATATCTAGAGTCGTATACAAAAATCGTTTTCTGCGTAAATTAAGATTGGAATCTCATCGAAAAACATATCAATTCCCATGGCAATGAATATGTATTTTTATCTCTCTGAGGTACTATTAAGATTTTTTTCGTTTAAGAGAATAATATGTAACGTTTTCGAAAAATAAAATATAATACAAACATCAAATACTAATACTATTTATAAATACATATACTAATATAGATATCATACATACACAATCACACACAGAATTCAAATTTATTGTGTGTTGTGTGTGTGTGTGTTGTGTGTTGTGTATGTGTGTGTGTGTGTGTGTCATCATCATCAACAACTTCTTTCTATCCACTGATAGACGAAAGCTTCTTCCAAAACTAGTCGCTTCGATCGATTCAGTACCTTTATCTTCAGTCTATTACAACAAATTTTCTTGTCTCTGTTAAATATATCCATTAATTTCTTCTTCCTCGGCTTTTTTTAGTAATCCAGATTGCCAATCAATAATTTCTCCATCGTTGATCTTCTCTTTTGATACATAACTGGCACTTTTCTATTTAAAACTCCTCACTTTTGTTATCAAGTCCGTAACTTTTGTTTTCTTTATGATCCACTCAGTTATCATTCTATCTCTGTATTATTCCTAACATACATCTTTCTTTGTTTCTTTGCATTGACTTTAACTATGGAATTATTCTGACATTCAAGACTAAAGTTTCATTTTCATGTGTGAGAACAGGTAAAATGTATTGATGATAAACATTTGTTTTTAACCCATTTGGATCCATGTGCGGAATATTCCGCGCAAGATGACTATCCGATATCACCAAACGCGGAATAGTCCGCGCACGACGACTGCCGCTTATCACCAGCCGCGAACTATTCCGCTCTCAGCAATATTCTCCTGTCGCCGTAAAACATTTCGTGAGTGTCTTATGAACAGTATAGAAAGATTTTAAGATTTAAAAATTTCGGAACATATAGCTCATTACCCTCAGGTTTTTCTTTATTTATTGTTCTTCAGACCTCTTTGACCGCTGTTAACATAGTGGGTATTTCTAATCTAAATATAAATTTTAAAAACAACTTAATTTCATAACTTAAATTAAAATAAAATTTTATTTGCACAATGAATGGCAACCATTTTTCCGATTCGGAGTCCGCGTGTAAATAGGAACAAGTCGAAAGCGTGTGTGTATTATTCCACACAGTGATAAATTTTTTATACATTATGTGATTCTCAAACAAGATGTATTTATAACTTCAAAATATACATTGGGAAAGACAAGACTGATTCTAGATCTGCTAGTAAAAATGTTGTGATGAATTTAATGAAAGAGAGTGAACTACTGCATCAAGAGTACTACTTTTATATAGATAGCTGGTACAGTTTACCGTCATTATATCGTGAACTGTATAATTGCAAACAAATGTTGGTGGAAATGCAATAGAAAAGAGATGCCTAAGGAACTAAAATCCGTTAGATTAGAAACGAGAGAAGCTACTATATTTTCAACAGAAGATATAGCTGCAGTAAAATGGGAAGATAAAAAAGATGTGGTTATATTAACAACAATACATTCTTTAGAGTTTTCCAAGACGAGAAAAGTAAACCGATATAGTAGAGAAAAAATTTCGAAACCAACAGAAATAATAGATTATAATAAAAATATGTGTGTAAATGATATAGGCGACCTCTCATTCTCCGCATTGTGTAAATTTCACACAATGCGAAGATGTAGCAAAGCATATAATAAAATATTTTTTTATTTTGTGGATATAATGCTGTTAAATAGTTATATCCTCTTCAAAAAAAATAAAAAGGATCGAGCTTTCCACATTTACAAGCAAAAACTAGCGGAATAAATTATTGCCAAATATTTAAAAAATAAAAGGATAAAGAAGACATCATCTATAAATGATTCAATAACAAGGTATACTGGCCGGAACTTTCCCACAAGAACATCTCCAATAGAAGCAAAGGGAAGAAAAACATCAAAGCTATGCAATGTATATTTATTTAAGTCCCTTAGAAGAGAAACTGTTTTTAAATACGATATCTACAATGTACGAGGGCGTTTGATAAGTCCGTGTAAATTCCGAAAGATGGCACCACTGGTGCATATCGAGGTTATTTTTAATTAGTAGCACCTCTTGGAAGAACACACATCAAGTTTCAGCCATATCGGTCTATTCCTTTGTGTTTGACAATCGTTGGAATCAAAGAAATCGAGTGATTGTCAAATAATGGACGAAAAAGAATTTCGCATGTTGATTAAACACTACTTCATTAAAGGCAAAACGCCTCAGGAGACTAAACAGAAGCTTGATAAACATTATGGTGACTCTGCTCCTTCGATTAGTACGGTTTATAAGTGGTTTCAAAATTTTCGGAGTGGCCATATGAGCACAAGAGACGCTGAACGTTCTGGACGCCCTGTTGAGGTCACCACTCCAGATATCACTGATAAAATCCATGATATGGTGATGGATGACAGAAGAGTGAAAGTGCATGAGATTACTAGTGCTGTAGGCATCTCGTGTGAACGGGTACATAATATTTTGCACTAACATTTGGACATGAAAAAGCTATCCGCCAGGTGGGTGCCGCGATTGATCACGATCGACCAAAAACGAGGTCGTGTGAAGTGTTGCAAGAACGGTTTGCAGCTGTTTCAGCGAAATCCGCAGGACTTTAAGCGTCGTTTCATCACTTTAGATGAAACATGGATACATCACTACACTCCTGAGACCAAAGAGCAGTCTAAACAATGGGTTATCAAGGGGGAATCTGCTCCGAAAAAGGCGAAGACAATTCCTTCGGCCGGGAAGGTTATGGCGACTGTCTTTTGGGATTCGCAAGGAATAATCTTTATCGACTATTTGGAAAAGGGTAAAACCATTACAGGTACATATTATTCATTGTTATTGGATCGTTTGAAAACCGAGTTGCAAAAAAAACGTCCCCGATTAGCCCACAAAAAAGTCCTCTTTCATCACGACAACGCACCAGCTCACACCTCAGCAGTTGTGGCCGCAAAACTAATGGAAATAGGGTTCCAAATCGTTTCACATCCCCCCTATTCTCCAGACTTGGCTCCATCGGACTATTATTTGTTCCCTAATATGATGAAATGACTCGCGGGAAAAAGATTTTATTCGAACGAGAAGGTGATTGCAGGAACGAATGACTATTTTACAGACTTGGACAAATCCTATTATTCGGAAGGGATCAACAAACTAGAGCAGCGTTGGATGAAGTGTATAAGCCTAAAAGGAGACTATGTTGAAAAATAAAAACGATTTATTCAAAAAAATGAAGCAGTTTTTATTTTTACACGGACTTATCAAATAACTCGTAGTTATATAGACTATTTTAAAAATTACCATATTAATTTAAAAAAATCTACGAACTATCTCAGTTTATTTAATATACAAATGTATAATACTATCTTTTGTCTAATCATTACACGTAATTTCTAAGTAAAATCAATAATAAACAAAAATACAAGAACTATCGTTGTGCAGTAATGCGCGGTGCTACGGCCGGCTGTCAATTGTACGTGTCTTGGATGTGTAACGCTAGTAGCAATTTTAGAGCTGTGATGCAAATGAGTTAAGCATAAAGTAATATCCGATGTGATAATAAGAGATTTTTTTTGAATTAATAGCATCCAATTTTTATTCTCTTGTTCACTTCATCCATTAATGTTTCTTTAATGTTAGTGAGTTATCCCAAATATTCATAATTTTCAACTTCTATTTCTCTTCCTTTAAATTCGATTCTTTTTTAATCTGAAATTCCATTAAACATTATTTTTATCTTGCTGAATTTCATCATAAGACCAATTTTTTACTTGCTTTATCCAATTTTTCTATTTTTTTCATGTTCATCTGGGCTTGTTAAGAAAATAATAATGTCGTCAGAAAACATTATATGCTATGTATCTCCCTATCTATATTTATTGTTTTAAATTCATAATTTAATAGCAAATATTTCTTCTAACGTAGATGTACATAATTTTAAAAATATCTCATCACCCTATCTCACTTCTTTCATATTTTTAAATTTCCCTGTTTTCTTGTATTTAAATTTCATAATCAAGTGTTTTAACGAGGATGGTATGTCTATCAAATACGTATCAGTTTATAAATAAATTAAGTAAATAATAAGTAATTGTTGAACTATTATAATAGTCTATAGTGTTAGGATGATAATTCATTTATTTGAAAATAAAAAGTCAATTTCTTTCATAATAATAATTATAATAATAAATATTGAAACACATGTTTCTTTGCGAGCTGTTACATTAATTAAATTATTTAGGCAAAATAAACTTTGTTTTTAAACAAATAAATGCGTATCAATTAAAAAATTGCATCTGCTTAAAAGTAAACACTTACGCAATAAATTAGTAATTAATAATGGCCTATTAGCATTAGATTAGTGATTATAACGGACTATAAAACCACATCTAATATAAAATATGTTATTGTGCAAGAAGTTTATCCACAACAGATGCTATAAATACATTCGCAATTATCTATTATAAATTTAAGCAAAGAATATGTTTACGTAACCATTTTTAAATTCCATCCAGAATCGATTTTACATAAAACAGTCAATTCGTCTACCCGTTCTCTATTATACACGGCGCATTCAGAAGGAGAAACCAGTTGAATGTGAAAAAATTAAATAAAATTTTAAAATATATTTATTACAGAATCATCAATTATATTCTATGGAAAAATACTATATCAATCTGATTGAATTATAGTTAATTTGTTGCGTAAGAAATGACGAATTTTGGAGTGTAGTAAAGTTAATTGTGATTTTATATTTCTGTACAAAATTATGAAATAATTTCTACTCCAAATTTCAATGTAAGCGTATAGTAAAAAAAAATTAAAATTTAAAATCAGACAAAACTTTTTCTTTACAATTTTGAACATGCACACCGTGTAACGGAAGAAAACGTGAATGTCAAGAGTAATTGAAACTGACACAGTAAACCAATAAATTACACAACAATGGTTAAAAAAATAGATCAGGGAATATGAATATTGATAGTAAACACAGAGAAAGCCCAAGACCAGTCATTGACAACAACGAATTATGTACCTTAGTGAAGACCCTCACCAATTTGTCAGGGAAATTATAAAAAAAATAGCCCTGCATTACTCGACAATCTTCTATCACTTACAAACCCTTGAAAAAGTAAAAAAATTAATAAATGGGTTATTCGTGAACTCGTTAAAATAAATACGAGGCACCAACTGAAAATTTGCAATTTTCTACTTTAACTGAATAGAACGTGAACCGTTTTCGAACAGAAAAGTAAAATTTGATGAAAAATCAATTATACACGACAATCATTGGCAATCTATACAATAACTGAAATGCTGGTGAAGCCCCGAAATATATGCCGAAACCTAATCTTCACCCGAGAAATATAATAATAACTATTTTGTGGTCGATAGTTAGCGTTATTCACTATTCGTACTTAAAATCTGGTGAAACAAAAATAATCCCAAGAAATACTGTTCCTAACTAAAGGAAATGCATTTTAACACCAACACCACAATAGTTTAAAGTGTTGAATAATCAATTATTGTTCACTTATTCATTTATAATTATATCGGTTAATGCATTTCGATGGCGACGCCATCATCGTCAGAGCCTTACTGTTAAAATCTAGACTAATTGTTCAATTTTTTTAAATATATACTAATCTGTATTTTTGTGTCTTTATTCAATCCATCTCTAACTGAGGGGGTTGACTGTTTCTTATGACAAAATAAAAAGAAACAGTGAACACTCAATTAGAGATGGATTGAATAAAGACACAAAAACACAAATTAGTATATATTTAAAAAAAAGTCGAACAATTAGTCTACATTTTAACAGAAAGGCTCTGAAGATGATGGCGTCGCCATCGAAATGCATCAGCCAATATAATTATAAATTATATAATTATAAATAACAAGTGAACAATAAGTGATTATTGAACACTTTAAATTATTGTGGTGTTGGGGTGAAAATTCATTTGTGTAATATAAATAATAAGTGAACAAAAGTGATTATTGAACACTTTAAATATTGTGGTGTTGGAGTTAAAATTCATTTGTGTTAAAGTGAATCAGCCATAGTTCCAAAACAACAAATAAAGGAAATGCATCACCAATTAAGTGTTTCCCGACCTGTATTGGTCAATAGACATTGAGTTACCTTCATGAAAGGCTCGATCACATGTTTCAATAACAACAGTTCAGAAATTGCAGGTGTTGCGTAGCAATAATATTTTTTTTCGTAAATTTCAAAATTAATTGAAGTTGTGAATATGATTGAAGTAAATACAATGAATTATAGTTATTTGCATAATTCGTTTATTTAAAAACAAAAGTCTCATAGAAGAATGTAATACACTGCTTTTTCACATTATTATAATAGGGATACATTATGACGCCGTCGAAAATTATACACTGTCTCTTTAATAACCACGTGATCAGGCATATAAAAACAATCATCCTTATCAATCGTATCAGAGATCAGTGACATGTGCACTGGCTCCAAGTACTGGTATAGTGACACCAACATTCGATTCAACATCGTTGATCATCCTGAAACCAAATCAACGACTAAGCGAACATCGAATTAAAAGGGCATCGGTCGAGAAAGGTTGATCAGGTCTTCATCACCTACGACGCGAAAAGATGTAGTGACACCAACATTCGACGTTCACTTAGTCGTTGACTTCTCTTCAGGATGATCAACGATGTTGAATTGAATGTTGGTGTCACAACACCTAATTTTATTATTATTTTTTATTATTATTATTGCTACGCAACAGCAGGAATTCGAGAGTATGAAACTCTTTCTCATTCACCATATTCGCCAAATTTTGTCAATGAATTACTATTTTTTAAAATATTTGGATCACTTTTTAGCGGAGCAACAACAAATCAATAATAAAGCAGTAGACAAAAATGTCTTCGAGGAACTTCTTAAGTGTACAAATTGGAGTTCCTACAAAATTGGCATGAATGTACTTGTATCTCCTCAAAAGAAGTGTTTGGCATCAGATGGTGCTTATTTTGATTACAAAAAATCATTTTTTTAAAAAAAATACAAATGTTTGATATTTTATTAGAAAATTCATCATTCCATATGCAACGCGTAATATAATAAATATAACAAAAGAAACTACACATTTTTTCCTATACATATGTTTCTATTTAATAAAACACAAATCTAGGCGTCACACTTGGTAAGGCGTCATACATACATAACGCACAAGCACGAATTTAAAAATCTAAATATATTGTTTTAGACATAGTATTTATATATTGTACTGATGTATGGTAATAATGAAAGTAAATGAACATGTTTTAATTCATACTCCAGACACAAAACAACACACACACGCACACACAAAGGCACACCCGATTATACACGCACATATATGTGTATATATACGAGGGTCGTTTGATAAGTACGGTAAAAAAGTAAGAAAAACTAAATTGAAAAATTTAATTAAATTAAACAATAAACAAATTTACCATACTTATCAAACGGCCCTCGTGTGTGTGTGTATATATATATATATATATATATATAGTAATACCTCGATTAGTCCGGTTTCACTATAATCCGGTTAGAAATTTATAAAAAAAAATTTTACATAAAAAAAAATCCTACTAAAAAGTTTTTCTTGAAAAAATCCCAAAAAATTATTACATAAAATTATTTTTTACGCAAATTTTCCCCTTTATTATGAAATCATAATAAAAAGAAAACCGAACTCATATATGCACATTATGCGAAACGCATGCGCATTTCTAGTTTTGTGGTCTTTTTTTCTTTTTCTATTTCTTTTTCTATAGTTTTCGATTCGCAACTCTAGATAAAGTCGATTTTTGATAATTAAATTTTAATAATCCATTTGAAAATGAATTTAAAATGTATTTAAAATTAATGTATAAACCCCTTTATTTTGTTGATACATACAAACGTTTGAATATATTACCCTCGTTTTATTTACTGAAAAACAGGAAAAAAATTTGTTTGGAACCAATTAACGTTTTTTGTATTTAGTTAATGTTTCGATTAGTCCGGTTTCAAATAGTCTGGCTCAGCGGTCGGCAACCTATTACCCGCTATATGTCCAGAAACTAACGGAACTTTCTCATTTAAACTGCGCGCGCTTGTGAAATGTCATGTATAGAATACCTCGCATAGTCCGGCTAATCGATTTCACTGATTAACCGAACTATTTGAAACCGAATTAATTAAATACAAACACTAATTAAATACAAAAAACGTTAATTGATTCCAAACAAATTTTTTTCCTGTTTTTTTCAGTAAATAAAACGAGAGTAATATATTCAAATGTTTGTATGTATCAACAAAACAAAATCAGGTAACAAAACAAAATTAATGTATGTATACATTAATTTTAAATACATTTTAAATTCATTTTCAAATGGGTTATTAAAATTTAATTATTAGAAAATCGACTTTATCTAGAGTTGCGAATCGAAAACTAATAGAAAAAAAATACCACAAAACTAAAACTGCACATACGATGCGATGCGCATAATGTGCATATACGATTTCAGTGTTCTTTTTTATTGTTTTCATAATAAAGGGGAACACTTGAAAATTTGAGTATAAAAATAATTTTATGTATTAATTTTTTTAGATTTTTTTCAAGAAAAACTTTTTCGTAGGATTTTTTTCAAGTAAAAAATTTTTTTTGGCAATTTCAAACAGGACTATAGTGAAACCGGACTACTCGAAGCCAGACTATGCGAAGTATTACTGTATTTTTTTAAGTTAGTGCATCTGTCAATGACATCTGTGTCAAATTTCATGACCTACTCATTAATAAATAATCTACTGTGGTTTTTGTTAGACGGTGATTATTGTTCACAGCGATTTTTACGATGTCTAAATCAGTTGATCAAATAATTTATATTAAATTTTGTATTGCGAACCAAATAAACTTCACATAAACGTTGGAAATGTTAATAAAGACATACTCTGAGGATTGTCTATCGCGAATAAGAGTTTTTGAACGCCGTAAGGCGTTTAAAGAGAGACGTGAAGCCTTCGATGATAAACCACGATCTGGACGCCCATCGACATCAACTAACGATAAACACGTCGCCCAAGTAAAGATATTTATACTCAAAAATCGCCGTATGTCCATTAGAGAGTTAACAGCTGAAGATGGAAATCTCAAAAACACAATTCCGTGTCATTTTTGCTGAAATGTTGGGCATGAAAAAGCGTCGTTTCTCACATGGTACCAAGAATATTGAATTTTCGCAAAAGGACCACCGAAAATCTGTCGCTGAAGAAATGTTTGCTAACATATCCAGCGACGTAAACTTCTTTAAAACTATTATTACAGACGATGAGACTTGGGTATACAAGTACGACATGGAAACAATGCAACAAAAACCAGAATGGAGGCAGGAAAACGAGTAGAGGCCGAAGAGACCGATGCAAAGCAAGTCGAAAATCAAAATCATGCTCGCGGTTTTCTTCGATTATTATTATATTATATTATAATTATTATTATATTAGGCGTGGTGCACAAAGAATTCTTTCTGAAAGGCCAAACGGTACATAAAGAATATTATTTATCCGTTATGCGGCATTTGCGTGAGGCCATACGTAAAAAACGGCTGAATTGTGGCGCGACGTTAACTGGTTTTTGCACCACGATAATACGCTAGCTAACACATCGTTAGTTGTTTTTGAGTTTTTGGCCCAAAACTCAACCAATATCGTTGCGCAAGCTCTGTATTCACCTGATATAGCTCGTGGTCCGTACGACTTTTTCCTATTCTCAACTCAAATTGCCGCTCCGAGAGCATCGTTTTAAATCGATTAAAGCCATAAAAGAAAATTCGCTGCGAGAATTGAAGGTTAGACCACAAAACGCGTTCGCGAGGGCATTCGAGGACTGGTATAAATGTTAACATATGTGTATTGCTTCCAATGGAGAGTACTTTGAAGGCGAGAAAATAAATATTCATGAATAAATAACTTCTTAAGTGTTTTATTTCAAAAGTTCCGTTAGTTTCCGGACAGAAGGTAGATAGCAATACCATTATGAATAGGAAAAAGATATAATCTACAAATATTATAACACCAAACCCCATTCTGGTAGACCACTAAATTAGCAGAGAGAGAGACTATCATAAAATCCATTTTAAAAACACATGCAAATAACGAGTTCAAATAGTCGAAAATGTGAAACAAAATTTTAATAAAAACATTTGCAAAAATACTGCACGAAGAATCATTACAAAGGCTGAGTGTAATAATCATATAGCAAGGAAGAAACTATTCATTTCAAAAATCAACAGACAAAAGGGTGTAATATTTACAAACGAATATGTAAATAAGCCGGACAGCTTTTGGAATGACATCATTTTCTTCAATGAAAGCAAATTTCGTATTTTTGGAATCAAATGACGAAAATTTATCTGTAAAAAAACATGCTTTAGATGCACAAACTTAATTCCTACTGTTAAATATGATGGTGGTGGTGCTATGGTTTGGGGGTTACAAACAACGACGGGGTGTATGGCAAACAACGACGTAGAGAATTTGATATTTATAGAATCGACAATAGATAAATATCAATATATCGATATTTTAAAACAAAATTAAAAACAAAGCGCACAGAAAGTAGGATTAACAAACAAATTCTATTTTCAGCAGCAGAACCTCAAACATACATCGGAATAGTAAGATAGTGGTTACTTTATAATGTACCAATTACATACACCCCCCAATTACATGACCTAACTAACTAGTTGGATTATTTTCTGTGGGGTTATGTGAAGTCATTAGTTTATGCTGATAAACCACAAACAACAGAAGCATTAAAAATAAACATTGAAGTGTAATTCATGAAATTGGATCACAATTATGTGAAAGAGTGACTAAAATTAAACTAAACGAATGCACTATGTCAAACGAAGTCGTGGTGGTCACATGAGTGAAATTGTGTTCCATTATTAATGCCATAGAATATGCTTAAAAAAAAATAAGTAACTAATTAATTAAATACTTTTTGTTTTATTTCCATTTCAACTGTGTGTGTGTGTATATGTGTGTGTGTGAGTGTTAATGTGTGTGTGAGTGTTAATGTGTGTGTGAGTGTATATGTGTGTGTGAGTGTATATGTGTGTGTGAGTGTATATGTGTGTGTGAGTGTATATGTGTGTGTGAGTGTATATGTGTGTGTGAGTGTATATGTGTGTGTGAGTGTGTATGTGTATGTGTATATGTGTATGTGTGTATGTCTGTGTGTGTATGTGTATGTGTGTATGTATATATGTGTATGTGTGTGTGTATGTGTGTATGTGTATGTGTGTATGTGTATATGTGTATGTGTATATATGTATGTGTGTATGTGTGTGTATGTGAGTGTGAATGTGTATGTGTATGTGTGTATGTGTATGGATGTATGTGTATGTGTATGTATGTATGTGTATGTATGTGTGTATGTGTATGTATGTATGTGTATGTATGTGTATGTGTATGTGTGTATGTGTGTATGTGTATGTGTGTATTTGTATGTGTATGTGTGTATGTGTATGGATGTATGTGTATGTGTATGTATGTATGTGTGTATGTGTATGTATGTATGTGTATGTATGTGTATGTGTGTATGTGTATGTGTGTATTTGTATGTGTGTGTGTGTATGTGTATGTGTGTATGTGTGTATGTGTATGTGTGTATGTGTATATGTGTATGTGTATGTGTATATATGTATGTGTGTATGTGTGTGTATGTGTGTGTGTATGTGTGTGTGTATGTGAGTGTGAATGTGTATGTGTATGTGTATATGTGTATGTGTGTATGTGTATGGATGTATGTGTATGTGTATGTATGTATGTGTATGTATGTGTGTATGTGTATGTATGTATGTGTATGTATGTATGTGTATGTGTGTGTGTATGTATGTGTGTGTGTATGTATATGTATGTATGTGTATGTGTGTGTGTGTATGTGTGTGTGTATGTGTGTGTGTATGTGTGTGTGTATATGTGTGTGTGTATGTATTGTGTGTATGTGTATGTGTGTGTATGTGTGTGTATGTATTGTGTGTATGTGTATGTGTGTGTATGTGTGTGTGTTTGTGTATGTGTATGGTGTGTGTGTGTGTGTGTGTATGTATGTGTGTATGTGTGTATGTGTGTATGTGTGTATGTGTGTATGTGTGTATGTGTGTATGTGTGTATGTGTGTATGTGTGTATGTGTGTATGTATGTATGTATGTATGTATGTATGTATGTATGTATGTATGTATGTATGTATGTATGTATGTATGTATGTATGTATCTATATGTGTGTGTATGTATGTATATATGTATAAATACAATACATAAAGTATGTATGTACATACATATATATATATATATATATATATATATATATATATATATATATATATATATATATATATATATATATATATAGCGATTAAAAGTTAATCGCATAAAAACTCTTAGTTCTAAATAACTTGTTTGAGTACGGTGGTTATTGAAAACAACGCTGTTTTAACATTCATTTCTACTTAGTCGATTAACTACCAGCCTAAAAAATTAGACAAAGTATAATAAAACCTTTTCCAGACAATTCTTAATCCGATTATCTGAACTTCTACGAGGTATCGAAATAAATAATAGGGAAGTCGTATAACACTTGAAGAATAGGGAAGTCGTGTAACGCTCCATAACTCAATTAGTTTCCCTTCCAAATAAGGACTCTAAGAACAACGACAATAAAACAATGTAACTAACAATAATAAAAATTACATTTGGTACATTTTTAATTTGGTATTTATAAACTGCAGACGGAAAACAATTAAACATTGTTCTGTAAGTCGTTATAATATACACACGATAATGTTATTCTCCTTATTATAGGTGGCCCAAATGAGACTGAAGAATTGAGATATTTATATATTTACTTCCTTAATATAATTTACTATCTTTCAGTCTCATTTGAGCTACTCTACATTAATGATACTCAAAATATAATTTCTTAGGCGCGCAGGTACACGCACACTCACACATACACACACATTTATTTAACTAAAAAATAATGTTGAATTGTTCACTAAGAAATAGTAATCTTTTTAATATAGGAAACTTTATTAGATAACGTACTGACCATTTTCATCCATAACTTTTTGTCATTCACAAATCTATCCTCACAGAACTCTCATCTTTTTCGACAAAAAATCTGGACGGGTGCATTTTGCAGACCTCCGGAGAAACAAAATCATTATCATCAAGTGAGTTTTACAGAGATTAAAACAAATGATAATCCGAGGGCAAAAGATCAAGTGAATATAGTAGATAGATAAAAACAAATATAAATTCAGTTCCCTTCAATCTTTACCGAGTCTGCAAAGAATTAATGTTTTGATTAAATAAGCTCATAATAGACTATTTTCTTCCAATCCCACCATACACATGGCATGACCTTCTTGGAGTGAAACAGGCCTCAAGAGTGGTTAATAAAGGTGATCCTAGCTTACCCCGATATCTTTTTCATTCCACATAATCGTAAACAATTCATTTTTCCTCGTTCACAATGATCCACTTCAAGAATGGTAGGTTATTATAACGTTTGAATATAGTGAAACACAAACTGAAATTCGATCGACTCGATTTTTTTCGTTCAAATTATGTGAAATCTAAACATAAAATATCTAAAGCATTCCAAGTTGATGAAAATGGTTGTTCAACATTGGATTTCGATATTTTCAATAAATCAACAATTTTCCTTGTATAACGTACATTATTTTCAATTATGGTGGATATTTGGTCGTTATCAATCTTTATAAGCCTACCAGGATGTTTATAATAAGCCAGACTAAAATTTCCACCACAACACTTTTTAAAATATCTTTGAATTATTCGTTCGTTTATAGCACCATCACTATGCACATTGCAAGTCTTTTTTGTTTTTGTACCGCATTTTTCCTTTTAAGGACAAAGCATAAATGTTCGAATGTACACCTCATCATTCATTTTCAAAACAAGGTTATTTCAAGAAAATTTATCCAAACATAACGACTTTTTTAAAAAACTACGTATTGAGATGTCAGCTGTCAGAATATATATTTCATAGGTTAGGAATAGTACTTTATATTCAAAATTACAAAAACATCATCTAAAAAAATTCATCTCAAAAAAACAAAACAAACAAACAAAGGAGAATTTTATGTAACACAAGAAAATACCTTTGAAAAAAATAATTATGAATATTTCTCAAAATAACACTTAGTTTGTGTTTACTTTTTGGTGAAAGAGTAGGTATTTTTTATTTTGTTCGTTTGAATTATCGTACATATAAATCAACAGTAGTACAAGTTTTATTTATTCTTTATTATCAAAAAATCAATATTTACTCAGATAATATCTCAAAAGTACAAGACTGCACGTGAATGCGTGCGTGCATACGAACATCGATCTGTAAAAATTGTAGAAAACAATATATCAAAGAACATTATCGACGATCTAGCCTTTCAAATCATGTATGGTTATTTATTAATGAATAAAAATGAACAAAAATATTTGAAAATTTCAAGTGAGTACAACAGTTAATTAAATTAAGAACATACTACCATGGAAAGTTATGGTATGAAGAGAAAATCAACAGACATTTACTAATGTTCGTATCTTGACTTAAATACGATAAAGAACTTATGGAAAATTAAACCGTTTATTTTGAAAGTGGCCTAAGTCTATATTCCAAAAAAAATCGAGTTAGCTAACTTTTCATTTTTTTAAAAAAATCCGTTAATATATTTAAAATCACTAAGATTTTCTAAACAGATAATACGCCAGTTAATAAAATGATCAGAAATTTATTTTGAAAGTGACCTAAGTCCATTTATTCATACATTGAGATATTATGTCACAAAATGGACCCATCAATTGGTCAACAAAATCATGTGACCTAACTCCATTAGATTATTTTCTGTGAGGTTATGTGAAATCGTTGGTTTATGCTGATAAATCATAAACAACAGAAGCATTAAAAATAAACATTTAACGTGTAATTCATAAAATTTGACCACAATTATGTGAAAGAGTGACTAAAAATTGGACTAAACAAATGCACTGTCAAGCGAAGTTATGATGGTCATATGAGTGAAGTTATGTTCCATCATTATTGCCATAAAATATGGTTAAAAATAAATAAATTGAAAATTTTGAAAAATTCAAAATTTTAAAAAACTTAAAATTATAAAAACTCAAAATTTTAAAAAACTGAAAATGTAACAAAAATTTTGAAAAGCCAAAATTTTTAAAAACTCAAAATAGTGAAAAACTCAAAATTTTATTAATGGAGAAAGGATAAGTTGGTTAAAAATATGTTGGATGCGATTTTTGAGAACTGATATGTTTTTTTATTTACTTTAAAGGAATTTATTTGTTTCAATGGACTTAATCTCTATTACAAATTAAAAAAGTGATTTCATTAATTTTGAAAGTGGCCCAAGTCCATTTATAGCCATCAAAAACGTGTATTTTCTTAAACAATGTTTATCATACAAATTGGGTTAGTAAATTACACACCCTTAGAAACATAATAACATTATACTACCATGTTATCAGTTACCAATATTTTTAAATTTATTAAAACACAAACCATTAAATATCTCGATTTAAAGATAAATGGACTTAGGCCACTTTCAAAATAAACAGCTCAATTATTAATTGCCAAATACGGGTACAAAATACATATTCCAACAAAGACTAACTTTAGTCTGCACTTTGTACAACCTGTCGATAAATATTTTCATACATTATCCAAAAAATCATCAAATCAATACTTAATTGATGTACAATGGTATACAAAAATAATGTATTGCAACAAAATACATATTTACGAAAGTTTAAACAAATAAAAGTCGCTTAACTTTTGCCATAGCCTAAATTAATAAAACAATGTTAAATACTGGATATTTACATTAACAAAGTTTAAGAAAATAAATCTTAAATCATATTTATTAAACCACGACTAAATATTCTATTTTCTTCGTCAGTTTTTTATTTGCATTTATTTCAGTGTACATACTTTTTAATCAAAGTTTTTATTCTGCGATATCATACGTTGTGTGATATGGATTATTTTCAATTAAAGTTGCGATTTGGTCATTATCGACAACCTTAGGTCTACAAGAGCGTTCTCTGTCCTCTAGATCAAAATTTCTACTTCTATACGAACAAACCACTTGCGAACAGTGATTTTAGCTACAGCATCATTTCCATAAACTACACATATCTTTTTTATCGCTCGGGCAACATTCTTACCTTTCCGGAAATAAAATAACATGACACTGCGCAGATGCAAGTTGTTTACGTCCATTTTTAAGTTACAAATTAACGTATGAAAAATCAATAAATCACTAAAAGATATGCACTAAAAAACGTACACAAATGTCACCTGTCAAAATTATAAATAGCCAAACATATCAGATAAATAAATTACCTTTAGTGCCATCTATTAAAAAACGTTACAAACTTATATTCCAGCCCTATATATATATATATATATGTATATATATATATATATATATATATATATATATATATATATATATATATATATATATAATACAGACGCCAATATATGAACTAAAAGTACACAACAAACTAATTTTTTATTTTCGCCATTACTTGTTTGTTAACGGTAATATTAATACAAAAACTAATTTATAAATAACTAAATGAAAGAATATTACGAATGCTATAAACGAAACAAAACCATTAAAATTATTCATTCGTCATCTATAATAACACTCGTAAAGAAAAAGCGCATTAAAGATGTTCCAACGTATTTTTTTCCACTACTAGCACTTTTCCCGTAATAATATTCTAGTCACTTTCAATTACTATTATTATGGAACATTAAACTGAGATATATTGGCAGACCATCATTACAACCAAACATTTGTTTAAGAACATATCGATACATTTTACAGTACCGTTTTAACTTTTACTAGAAGTTATTACAAATACGATTCGCAGGAAATATTTAAAATAAAAGTAGCATATTTTTGATCTTATCAACATATTCAACACTTTTTATACAATTACTTACATTTACGTTTTATAGAGCATTCTCTTTCCTTTTTCTGTTCTTGTTATTGCAATGTACAGCAGAAATAAATTTTTCTCTTTTATTATCAGGAAATATATTTTTTGGTGAAAAATTAAGTCGATTTTAATAGTTCTAAAATAATATAAAAATCTAAAATAATATTATTCTAAAATAATCAACTGAAATCATGTAATTTCCAATTTGTAAAATTAATATTAAAGCTTGTAAAAAAAAATATTTATCACAACTGAACATCTTACTTTGTTAATAGTTCAGCTATTTGCCTAAAAAAAACTCTAAAGATTGAAAAAATCCACGAAATCATTCTTAAATATAAATAAGGAAAAAAGTAATGTGATATAAATAACTGTCGTGAAATCTTTTCCGCCAGGATATGAAATTTGAAGTCAATAATTATGTCATTTAAAAAAGTTCATTTCACTTACAAAAATTACATTGAATCGTTAAAATATACACTATTGTTTTTCATATTTTGAAAAATATTTCTTCGTACTAAATAATGCTAATTTTATGGAAAAAACAATGCCCTAAAATCGAAAATCTGATGGAAGAACACAGTTTTCATGGATGTGAAGAACACTGAAAACTATAAAGAGCGATAATCGAACTAAAATCGTAGTCATATGTCTCTAGAACGTCTTCATATGCATGATTCGTTTACAAATATACTTACTGAAAAATTACAATCACAAATCCGAAACTTAATAAGCGAAAAACAGAGTAGTTTTAAGTTGAGAAGTTCGTGCATGAACAATATATTTATTTTACGACAAATTTTAGAAAAGAAAACGAAAAATAGATTGAAAACAAATCTCGCATTCATAAATTCGAAAAAACCTTACGATTTGATACCAAGATCGAAAATATGGGAACCACTATCGTCCATACCCAAGGATAAATAATTGATGGATGCAATTAGGGAGTTCCATAATGTCGCATTCATCAAGCAGTGTAACAAATTATAAAAACCAATAGATCCAGTAAAATATATAAAACAAGATGAAGTGTATCGCTCTTCCTCTTTAATATCTACCTTGAATAAGTATTAGAAGATTTGATTTTTTTTAATTTTTTATTACATATACATCAATGACCTCTATCTTCTTTCATTAATTTTTTCAGACGATCAACTTGTGATTACAAAAGATGATTTATTAAAAACACACGCACACACGCATAAAATTAAACAAACTAAAAAAAATATTTTCTACTATTGAAACTCACTTGTAAAATCAAAATATGTACATATCTCAAATATGTTTTTATTGGATCTGTGTTTTTAATGACTTTCTGAAATTCATAACGCATACAAATTAAAATTAATTTCATTCATGAACCTTTTATTTATTTTTTCGCTAACAATATGAAAAAACCTCGTAGACTATTTATTAAATACTGAATATGAAATAAACGTTCAATATTTTTAAAAAGAAGCATTACACTTTGTTTGTATTGTTTTTTTATACAAATAACATTGACATTACCCCATTAAAACCTTCAAATCGAAGACATTTTTTTTATATACTTTAGGACAACGTTATTTTTTATATTTTAGGATATAGAACTGATTCTATGACAATTAATCGCCAACAATTATTCACCGGACAATTAATCGCAAGACAATCAATCGCGAACAAAATTAATCACCTGCACAAATAATCTTTCTTTAGTAATTTGAAATTACTAAATATGTTAGGAAACATTTTTTTATTATCTAATTTGTTAGGAAACATTTTTTTTATTATACATTATGTGAGTCTCAAAATTTAAAAAAAGTTAAAAATCTAAAATTGAAATTATACGCCTATCTTCGCAAATAATCAGTCGTGTTCAGTTCGCAGCTCATGTTCAAAGTGTAACAACAATTATTACAACGAAATGAACGCCAAATCTAAGTATCCTCGAAATAGTCAACAATTTGTAATACTTTTTCCAGGTACTAAATTTCGTCGACTATGAGCTTGTTTTAGAAATTTGAAAAATGTTTAAAGCGCTGAAATTAGTATAAAGCAAAAACGAAATGATCCTGGCTAACCAACAACCACCAGCTGGAAAAAAATATTGAGTCTGTATCTCATATTGAAGCAATAGTGAATAAATACGGTGAACTGGGCACGACTGACTATTTGCGTGTATTTACATTTAATTTCAATTTTTGATTTTTAGGTTTTTTTTAAAAAAATTCTTGAGAATCACATAATGTATAATAAAAAAATATTTGTTTCCTAAAAAAAGTAATTTCAAATTACTGAAGAAAGATTATTTGTGCAAACGATTAATTTTGCCTCCGATTAATTGTCCCGCGATTAATTGTTCAGAGACTAATTGTTCGGCAATTAATTGTTTGGCAATTAAATTGTACGGCAATTAATTGTTCGGCGATTAATTGTGCACGATTAACTGTCCGGATACGATAGAGTTACTTTCATTCGTATTCGTACACTAAAAAGCTACGAATTAAAAAGCAAATAGCCTCCATTAAATATTAATATTTTTATCGAGTCTTTTTCCAAATATCCTATATAACAATATGTTACCTTAAACAACAAATAAATTCAAATATTTATCCCATAAACATCAAAAAAAAAGACAAAAATAATACGAATTGAACGTAAATCATCTCACTGCCATATACATACAAACTAAATTGATCATGAAATTTTTTTTAAAAAAAATTACAAAACTACCGCATGCAAATATTCAATTCATCTCAAATAGACCTTATAAATCGTTAAAACTTTTAAAGATTCTGGCAAGAAAGAAATAATAAATACCAACAAGTTATTTTAGTTCATTCAGAGGTACACAAATCTATGACAAAAAAACATGTTGTAAAAAACAATAAATAATACCTATCCACTTAAATATGACAATTTTTCAGATACAGACAAGCAAACAGATACAGATACGAATTATATTTGCGGACCATATGACGAAACAAAAAGAAAGAGTAAGCCCCCAATTAGAAATGGATTAAAAAAAGATACAGAAACGTAATGGTCTGGGCATATTTTATGGCTTCTGGGGTGGAAAATATGATTTTCATTGATACAATAATGAATAGCTTGGTATATTTGAACATATTGCAACAGAAAATTTTGAAACAAAGTGCTAAAAAATTAAACCTGGAAAGTACATACATTTTCCAAAATGACAATAATCCCAAGCACACATCACACATAGTACGTGAGTGGCTTCTGTGTAACTGCCCCAAACAACTTGAAATCCCACCCCAGTCCCCAGACTTAAATCCCAAAGAACATTTATGGAATGAAATCAAACGATAAATACGGAAAAGAGGTGTACAACACAAACAAACTTTGAGAGAAGTCCTTCGATATAAATGGAAAAATATTGGACCCGAAATAACAAGAAAATTCGTCCATTTTATGATCAAAAGATTAAAAGAAGTCATTAAAAATAAAGGTAGTCCAACTTCATATTGAATGTTAAAAAATATATATTTATTTATAGTACGTGAGTGGCTTCTGTGTAACTGCCCCAAACAACTTGAAATCCCACCCCAGTCCCCAGACTTAAATCCCAAAGAACATTTATGGAATGAAATCAAACGATAAATACGGAAAAGAGGTGTACAACACAAACAAACTTTGAGAGAAGTCCTTCGATATAAATGGAAAAATATTGGACCCGAAATAACAAGAAAATTCGTCCATTTTATGATCAAAAGATTAAAAGAAGTCATTAAAAATAAAGGTAGTCCAACTTCATATTGAATGTTAAAAAATATATATTTATTTAGTCAATTTTCAAAGTGTATGTTAACTTTTACACCATTAAAAATGTGTTAGTTTATAGTTAAAATGCATTTTTGGCTTTTTGAAGTGAAACTTCTTTAGCCGCGTTAGAGTAAAAAATATACTGACGCGGAAATAGAGACTTAAAGACGGAAATAGAGACGGAACGTGAGTACGAATTTTAGTGCCTGATTTGAATTTGCATAAATGCTTAGACGATAGAGTAAGAAAAAGTAGTAGATAGAGTGAGAAAAAGCCCATCACGCATGTGCCCTCTTTTAACATGTGATTAGATAACAAAACTGTTTTAATGCAGGCAGCACGTATGTTTACTATTTGAATGATGTCATTATTATGCTTAGTATTTTTATATACAATCAGTTGTTGTTAATTGTGTTTAAATAAGAGTGTTATTCAGTGCGATAAAATTGATATTTTTGATAAGTATATTAATTTTTAAAACGTCATCATTATATTAATCTCAATAATCATAAAAATAACAGTCAATTAAATCCACGCGGTATTTAAAAATTTAGCAAACAACACGAAATTGAGGGAATTGGCACGTATACCAATATATACAGTAGTATGTAGTATTTTGTAACATTATTTTGATTAATCTATTTATCAAATAAAAGAAATACTATTAAAAACACGTGGTATTAAAAAAAATTATCGAAACCTATACCAGTTTTGAGATTATCTGTTGTTTTATTTGTAATAAATTATCACAATAATTATGAATTCTTTGTTCTCAGGTGTCATTTTGAAGATTTATTGAATTTTATGTGGTGTTATAAAATTATCAATTATCTATAAATAGTATCTAAATAGATGCTATTTATTGCAGTTATATTAAAATATTTAATTAGTATTTAATTATTTGTGAGTATTTCCTTTAATTGTTTATTTTTAAAACATTGATCTAATTGTATATTATATATTATACAATAGTAATTAAAAATTAAGATGGTAAAGTCTATTGCGCAAAAATTTTACTTATCAAAAACCAATTGTATCGTTTATACCTACTCAGTCACCACCGGAGGAAGCAGTGGAAATCGAAGAAATTCCAAACGAAAACGAATAAATTTTCATAATTCATAATTTTATAAAAGTTTTAATTTGAAAATGAATATTAATCTTACTTAACACATTGTATACGGACAACGTCTCGACGTCCTTTGCATACTATTACTACAGCATGAAAGACATCATCGAGACGCGTTGTCCGCATACGATGTGTTAATATGAAATAATTGTAAAAATTTAATTTATTTAAAACATTGATCATTTTCTACTTAAATTTTTATCCCGTGTATTTGCCGCTTCTCTTCCTACTACATTTCTTCATTTTGTTACTTGCTTTATTCTGAAGAATTTGTTCATCTACGAGTTTTAGGCATACGCTTGTCCGTGTACCTTTTGATGACTTTATTGAAAAGAAGTTTCACTTCTGGCATGTGTATAAGAATACACATAACCTTTTTTTATTTTATTTTTGTTATTAGTTGAGTTGGAAATCAAAAGTATTAAATTTAACATTTTGACTGCATACATATTTCTACAATCATGTTTTAATCCCGTTCTCTTGGTAATACTGGCGTACAAATTTGAATTAGGGCGAAAATTGGATAATCATTTTCTACAAAATGACCCGAATGTTGAACGAGCTCTCCGATTCCAGTGAGATATTAATAAATGCTTAACTCAAAATGAGGAGGTCTATAAAGATTTAACCAAAAACCAAACACGATTTAACGACGGATTAAATCGTGTTTGGACCACGAGTTAATTACGGATTTCAATACAAAGTCTCGTAGAAAAGATTAACTATGAAAGTGATGACAGTAATTAAACTTTTGGTTAAATTTTTTAAGGATCTTACATTTATTGTTTCCATAAAATGAATTACATACTTATACCTATATATATTTGTCATTTTAGGAATGGAATGTTATTTTTATATTTTTCAATGAACCTTGCTTTTATTTTACGTTGAAATAAATGACTGAATTATGCACATTTTAATTTGTTTTCGATTTACACGGTTTTGCGTATAAAAATCCACGATTTCGATTTACATGGTTTTCTAAGGAACCAATCTTCAGTGTAAATCGGGAGATAGGTGTGTGTGTGTGTGTGTATGTATATGTATATATGTGTATATATTAGGTTGGCAAGTATCTCCCTTCCGCTTTTTTTTTTTTTTTTGTACATAGCTGCGAAATTCAAAAGACCAGAAGGCGGAAGGGAGATACTTGCCAACCTATATGTATATATGTGTATATATATATATATATATATATATATATATACACGACGGTCGTTTGATAACTATGGTAAAAAAGTAAGAAAAACTAAATTGAAAAATTAAATTTAATTAATTAATTAATTTAATTAAACAATAAATAAATTTACCATACTTATCAAACGACCCTCGTATATACATTATATCAAAATTAAAAAAAAAAATATAAATATAGATGTTACATTGTTCCATTCTAGTAGTAATACAAACGGTTATTATATTTTTAAATTCAATTTTGCTTCCACTAAATATGCAATGTTTTATTATATTATGTGCATGAAATAATATACACACAGCACATACAACACACACCACTCTTTCGTGTACTTATCAAGAATAATAAACAAGACTGTATCACATATGTACATTCCTTGCCCATGCTTCATACAAACATACAAATCGTAATTATTCAAAGTCGCAACATCAGTAATGACGATGATAAATAATTAAATTGATTGTCTCGATCAGTCTGTCTTCGATCGAGTGTCACTCGAAACAATGTTGAGAAAAAAGAGTATGTACTCCGTACACATAAAATTATTCGCACCCTATATCTGTTCACGATTTGTCAGGGGGTTGACTACATCCAATGTTTTGGAGGGTGAACGTCGACCTACCCCCGCACGGAATGGCGGCGACGCGTCGTGACTCATACGTTTACAATGCACGCCACACGAAAATTACCCGCGTATGCGTAGTAAATCGAAATTAATTTGACGTCCTGTACTTTTTTTTATAAGTTTTCATGAACGTAATTTTTACGTGCTTTATATATATATATATATATATATATATATATATATATATATATATATATATGTATGTATGTATGTATGTATGTTGTTTGTACGACTTTGGTTTGACCTCTTGCAAATGAATTTACACAACGTGATTATTTTGTTTTACATGCAAGGAGTTATTTTTTCCATTAACGCGTTATTTTCTAACAGGTGACCTTAAAATAATAATAATTCGTTTGAAAGGGGAAACGACGCGTCGTATTAAAATTTGCAGTGAAACGTAAAGGCAGAATTAAAAATCACAATACACACATGCAAATACTGTTTAATCACAAAAATCTACATACGCTCAGGTATAATATGAAAAATAAACTCGGCAAATTGGGCGAATACATTAAACTATTATTTTGATGATGAAAAAATAATAAAAACATATTTTTTAAAAAACAATTTAAATTAAGATAAGTAATTATTTTGAAACTATGGCGAATTCACTTTTACACGAATGAATTAAACTCCAACGCCACAAAATATTGTAAAAATATTGAATAATTAATTATGATTTACTTTCTTTGTTTACAGCTGATGCGCATTTCGATAGTAATGCGTCATCAAAATGCTGTATTATAAAATGTAATTTTATAATGCAGCGTTCTGATAATTGCATTGCAGTCGAAATGCACACCAACTTATAAATAAAAAAAATGAACAATAAATAATTACTGAACACTTTTTGAATATCTTATGGTGTTGGGGTTATTTATTTCATTTGTGTGAAAATCAAAGTAAATATTTTATTTTTACACATACGATTAACAAGGATAATTTCTACTGAGCTATATATACGATACTTTTAATAAATATACTCGATGAACATTTTGAAGAGTATCACGATAATATTTATTCATGTAATTTGGACACCACTGTTAACTACTGGTTCCTATTTAGATATTTTTTTTAAAAAATAAGAAAACTGCGAATAAAATGGAAACTGAAGACAAATTTATTTTCTAATAAGACGTGATCTTAAAGCATATAACATATGTTGTGAGATAATCGTTAATATAATTTGTCAAAAAGTTTTAGAAATTTGTCCAGAATCTACAGATTCAATAAGATGGAACTCGCCACTAAAATAATCGAGTAAAATCGATCATTATTTAAGAGAATTATTAGTAAATTCAATCCCAAAAATATATCTAATGTCTCTTAGTAAAATAGATTTTGTACAAAATCAATAAAAAACTACAAGTCATTTGACAAATTCTTGACCTGATATATATATATATATATATATATATATATATATATATATATATATATATACATATAATGTACTTTATTGTAAACGGCTGTTTAAATAAAATAATTTTGGTACATTTTTAAAATAGATAAAATTGAACATCGTGCAATGATAAAGTAACAAAATTATTAAACGATCTGGTAAATATGTCGACTAATACCTCACCTTCATTTACAACTGTAAAAAAATGAGGTGTAGAAATGAAATGTATCCGTACACATTTAAAAGGTAAACTCCATAGAGGCTGCCAAAAAATTGTATGAAACCAGAAATCATCGATGAAGTGCATAATGTTTTAGAGAATAGCAGATTAAAAATGTCTGAAATTTCTAAAATTATAAGGTTAAAGTTATTATTTCTAAAGTTTAATCAGAGAAATAAACATTTCATGTCTCAACCAAAGAATTAGATATAAGAAAGCTATGTAAAACGGATACCGTGTTTGCTGACAGTTGAACAAAAATACATTGAAATATGAATTTCTCAAGAGAGTTTGGTCCCTTTTAAAAAGGATACAATCGATTTTATTCATCTATTTATAACTACTGATCAAACTTTGATCTACCATTATACACCAGAAACAAAATAATAGTCAAAATAATTGAAGCATAGTGATTCTCCACAACCAAAAAGCAGTCTATTTTGTTTGTCAGAAAGGTGCTAGGTTCCATTTTCCAGAATGCTAAAGAGATATTAGTAATTGATTATATTCCAAAGGGTCTAACGATAAAGAAAGAATACTATATTAACTTACTTCTTGAACCTAAACCAAAATATTTTGAAAAAAATAGCAAGTTTACCAAAAAAAACTTTATTAGAATAAAGGCAATTTTTTGCCCTATCTGCTTTATTCGCCTTATTTAGCTCCGTTTCACTTCTATCTATTTCTAAACCTCTCTGACACCAAGCGATTTTCTTCAAACTAAAATCGGCGGTAAACGGCTATCCCGAGGCCTTTAGAATCAAATTTCCAGGATGGAATACAAGCACTAGAGCATCGTAGAGAAAAATTTACAAAACTCCCAGAAGATTACATTGAAAAATAAAAGTATTTCAGAGAAGAAAAATTGTCCTCTCAGTAGCAAAACATGAAATTTTTAAATCACCCTCATATATCATTGTTTATACTATTGTAGAGTAGTGGAGAATAAATATGAATGCTAAAAGAAAATAATAATCTGTAGGCTTGTGTAAATTGATAAATAAATTGAGAAATTAAAATCAATGCTAAGAAAGATAGTAAAAAAAGTTGTTTGAATTCATATAATGAATATTGTTATTTTTGGTTAATTTAAATCAAATATAGATGAAATTAACCAAAAACAGTAAGATTTTAAAAAATTACAGTACATATAAAAAATAATAATAAATAATTAAAAAAATGAACGATTTTACGAAAAATATCTTCGAAGTTAAAAAATCACGAAAATTAGCATAAAGAAACAATGAAAACTGCCATTCATGAAAATGTTATAAATAAAATTAAACGGTTACAGTTTGCAAAAAATTTATATCTAAAAGATAATAAAAAAAGTTATTTTCACAAAGAATACAAATTAAACGTGTATGGTGTAAATTGAAATTCTTCAATTTACAATATCTTGGAGAGCGCAAGAAGAAAATAAAATAAACAAATTTATCCCAATATTAATGCATGGAAATGAATATATCATTATTAAAGATATATTACTATTTTTGTTTTGGAACTGTCTCGAATTCACTTCAACATCACAAGATATTGAAAAAATATTCAATAATTATTTACTATTCATTTATTTTGTTCATAAGCTGATGCGCATTTCAATGGCAATACCAATATCATCAAAGCATTATTAATTCATAATTAAAAATTACTCACATATAGCTATATCCATATTTTTGTGGTGAATTAAAAAACTAAAAAATAAATTCAAGCTCAAAAAATCAATACATGGTCCATATAAATAGAAACAATAATTTAGTACGAAACTTTTTTAATACTGTATAAAATTGAAGAAAGGCAAAAACGAAAAATACGACCTAAAGCAGCGGTTCCTTGAGAAAAATGAACAATTCTAAGAGAAGCATTTAATTTTTCACTTACAGCAACGAAAATTAGTAAAAATGTTGATGTTTCTACTAATGTTAGAAATATTTAACGTATTTTACAAAAAAAAGTAGTCACTAACACGATTGCCGCAACGTGTGTCACATAAGCGTTATGCCAAATTTCCCGTTCAGACTTTTATTTTTTAAAAAATTAAATGTAACATTTTCAGAAAAATTCTTTATAAAATCTACCATGTATAGTGCAGTTATTGCAACGTAGGTCATCTGCGCTTCACATTGCAATTTTTACATATTCTATTGTCTCAAACGTCATATGTTAAGATTCCATTCTGCGGGTCATTATCACAACAACCACTTTATTACTGTCATTGTTGTAATATATAATCAAAGAATTATATGAAAATATTTACTCATTCGGAGTAAAATATTACATACATACATACATTATATATATATATATATATATATATATATATATATATATATGTATAATTATCGTTAGCCTATTTCTATTCACTGCTAAATAGAAGCCTCTCTCAAAACTTCACTTCGACCAATCAAATGCCTTCCTCTTTAAACCATTCCAACGAATATATTTAAGTCTGTTTCAACTATTCATGGGTCTCTTCCTAGTTCTTTTTATACATCTGAATGCCCAATCAATAATTTTTCCACTCCATTGGTGGTCTTTTCTTCTTGCTATATAATCGGACCATTTTCATTTCAATTTAGTTCAAAATAGTTTTAAAAAGATTATCCAAACAAACCGCAACTATATTTAACATGTTTTATTAAAAACATCGTATCATAAATATAAATATTTTAACTGAAGCACAAAAAAATTTATAACAAAAACAGCAATATTGACAATACAAAAAATAAAAAAATATTCGAAATGAATTTAATTCTTTTCCTTTACTATGCAAATATTAGGTTGTTACGTATGAAATAGCGAGTTTTCAAGTGAAGTTAGTTGCGATTTTCATAAGAAAACTGCCGTACGATGCGCAAGCCATGTTTAGTATTACAAAATAACTATTACTTCGCAGAATTATGAAATCATTTTTACTAAGGATCTCAATGTAAATAGACGGTAAAAAAGGTTTTAAAAAACATATTAATTAGCCAAAAAATATACTTTCTTCTTACGAATTGGAACTTGGACACAGCACAATAAAAGCAATCGGGAATATCAATTGAGCAATTAAAGTTAACACAGTAACCGTACAAACCACACAGTATAGATCAAAAATTTTCGACCGGAGAATATGAACTTTGAAAATGAATCTTGCGGATACCCAAAACCAGCCATCGACAACAACGAACTGCGTATATCGATGCAATCAAACCCTCTCTAACCTATAAAGAGCACTACAGAGAAACTGTGAGTAAGCATCTCAACAGTTTACCAACACTTTAAAGCACTCGGAAAAGTTAAGAAACTAGATAAATGACTCTTAAACTCACTGAAAGAATCATGACACGCCCGACTATAAGTTTGTAATTCTCCAGTAATCTAAAACAGAAGCAAACGGTTTTTGAACAAAGTAGTCACATACGATGAAAAATGAATTTTATACAATTTTCACCAATTTGAACAATGACGATGCCAGTGAAGCCCCTAAACATAGCCAAAATCGAATCTTTATAGATAAAATTAATGGCGACTGTTTGACATTGCTTTTTGAAATCTACTGAAATCATCAATTCCAAGAAATACTGTTCCTAACTGGAGGAAATGCATCGACAATTACGTATTATACGACCTTGAGTACTCAAGATAAATGGAATTATATTGATTTATGACAACGCTTAGCCACATATTTCAAGAGCAGTCAGTTGCAATATGAGAATCTTCTCATCCACCATATTCATACCAGACCTTTCGTTAGCGAATTAGCATTTTTTTAAGCATTTGAATCATTTTCTGGAGAAGAAAAAATTCATCAATATAGCAGCAGTTAAAAACGTCTTTGAGGAATTTCTTAAGTGTAATAATTCTGATTTGTTCAAAACTGACATGAAACCAACTGTTGTTTCATTGGGAAAAATGCGTTACATCCAATAGTGCTATTTAAAATTATTTTTAAAAAGTTACATATGTTTAAAGCTTCATAAGAAAATCTACCATTTCATAAGCAACAACCTAATACAAAAATAATTTATTACAACAAATATTGCTACTTTGTTTTATAGAAAATTTTGAACATTCCCCCTTTTTACCTTAACAATAATAATATTTTCAGTCATATGAGGCAAATGTTATGTATAAAACTATCAATTTTGACAATGGCCATTACCGAAAATCGGTCTAGCAGAGAATATGTTAATTAAATTTCTTTGATTTTTAATTCGTAGCTTACTAATGTACAAATAAGATTTAAATTAAGTAAATCGATCATATAACAAAAAAAGAAGACCACAGATGGACATTAGAAATTATTGATTGGTAACCTAGATATTCAAATAGGTCCAAGAAAAGATTCATAGGTAAATGAAACATAAATAGACAAAAAAAAAATCGTCGGAATGGATTGGAAGAGAAAGACATTGAATCACTCAAACTGGACGCTTTTGAAAGAGGCTTTCATCTGCTAATGGAAAAAAACAGATTGATAATGATATACATGTGTATGTATTATATATATATATATATATATATATATATATATATATATATATATATATATATATATATACAAATTTTAAAAATATAACAAAAATTAAACGGTATGCATCACTATTGAGAATAATTACACTTAGATAAATAAATCCTGTGCATGAATATTCCTCAGATTTATATTAAATTATAATTTCATATGAATAATATATATTTAAATAATGATCATTGTCGAAAAACTATTTTACACACATCGTACACTTTATTAAGAGTGCATAAAAATCAACAAACAAATAAAATATAAAATTATACGAATTGCAAGAGCATCACAAATCGAGATCTTACATGACGAAGCTCACGCGTTTAATATCGACTTGGAATGTTGTTGTCGAGTCCGCTGTACATTTTTTTCTCGTTCCAATGTGAATGTACGCAAACACACCTGCCATTAAACTTATGTCTTGTCAATGAGCAATATGATTTTTCGATTATTCTTGCATATATATCAACAAAAATCGCTTCAAATGCAGTATTCAAAATGTAATAGTGAATGTTATTACCTTTTAGTGAATAAAAAATAATCCATTTATTCACAGAAACACAGAATATGCACAAAACAGTACGAAAACTCAGCACGTTCACCTCAAACACAACATTACACTGCCATTTTAAAATAACCACTGACTGACGGACTGACGCCGGTCAGAGCGAGACGAGGATAAGCGACAATGCAGCGTCTTTGTTTGGATCGCCGCGTGTAACGTCAGTTATAGTTGTAACAATCGTCGGCATAAAGTATACACGAGTTCGAACGAATCTTTTCGATAGATTACAACAATCGTCATCGGTTCATTATTGTTCATATGGGTTGGCCAAATAAGATTAAAGGATAGTAAAGAATAATAAATAATAGCATGCAAATAAATGTATGTTTAAACCCTTCAGTCTCATTTGGGACATCCATATTTTAATATAATAATAATAAAAAATGTGAACAATTATTGAAACAGCACATCTCGTTCGACACAACGATCACCATTATTCATTTCTGTGCTGTGGAAAATTCACTTAAAAAGTGAACATCAATGTGACTGATCAAAAAAATGTTTTTTTTACAATCTTTGCAGTATAAAAAATATAAAATTTTCATCATAAAATGTTATAATGAAATTACTAAGATGCGATCAAATTTTTGGATTAGATATGCACCGTTTATTACGCGTACTTTGGACCAGAATAGGACAAAAACTGACTGATTAACTACTAACGACTAAAATTTTAGTTATATAAAATTAATCGTTATTACAATTAATGTATTAGTCGTTTTAAGTGATTGATAAAACTATTGATTTGAAATTTGTTGTTTTTAAATCAATCGGTGACTAACGACTAATAAATTAATCATTAGTCGTGATTGATTTTTTTTTGTCATCAATAGTTTAAAGCGATTAATAAACCGATCGATTTCAATATTCAAAAATGTGTAATATTAGTTGAATACAATATTAGTTGAGTACGACAATTAATTAAATCGTCACGAAAAATTATTTTAAATGTAAAAATCAATTTTCAAATAAAATTATTTCATTTGAAAAAATTACAAATAATTGATAATGAAATTTAATTTGTTATTTTTCATGAAATTTAATTTGTAATTTTAATGAAATTGAGTTTCAAATGTTTATTAATGAAATATAATAAATTTCTGAATTATTTTTACAGAAGTACATAAAACAGTTAAAATAGAAGACAAATAAAGGTATCATTCACACTTTTCATCCTATTTTTAGACGGTGAAATGGGATGAATTTTGTTTAACAGAGAAACTCATTTTTAAAGAAGAAGGAAATAAACAAAAGACGAAAAATTTAACTTGAGATTTTACCTGTTTTTTTTATTTTAGTTATTTGTTTATTTAAAAAACTTACTAAAATGACGTGATTATTTTTTTAGTTGCGTGAAATGAGATAAAAACTTAGTCATTAGATTTTTAATCATTTTTATGACTAAGAAATGATGACTAAATTTTTAATCATATTTTTAATAAGATGAAAAATTTGTCGAATAATGCCTTACTCTGCCCTCAACAACAATTATATTCACAAACATCCTTTCACCAACGAAATTTGCGAAATAATTTCTCCCATATTTCCATCATGTCTTTATCTATGGGTCTTTTCTTAAGCATATTTTGTCTCTGAGTCCTCAGTTAATAATTTCTCTCATTCATCAATGAGCATCTCTTCTTATTATATGACTGGTTCATTTTCATTTTAAACTTTTCACTTTTGCTATAATAACGTAATTTTGGTTTAAAATGTGAATTTATTCCGAATTTACACCATCCCATTATTTTTCTTCTGTTCACTTCATTTATAAATATATTTTAGAATTAATAAATTGTCCTAGATAAACGAGGGTCGTTTAATAAGTATGGAGAAAAGTAAGAAAAACTAAATTGAAAAATTTAATTAAATTAATTAATTAATTATTTAATAATAAATAAATTAACAAACAATAAATAAATTTACCATACTTATCAAACGACCCTCATATATTAAAAAAAAATCTATTTTATTTCTTCTCATTTTAGTTTGATTTTTATCTGATCTGAATATATTCATTGTACATTACTTTTGCAGTACACAGTACAGTTCATAATAACACCATTTTTTAACTTTGCCTTTTTATTTATTTTTTTTGAGTTTATCTGTGTTTGTTGAATAAATAAAAAGTATATGACTATGTATCTTACACTTTATTCCTTTTATTCCTTCAGGTTACCAGTTAGTGTCTTAAACATAAACACACACTATATAGACTATATACACCTATAAATACACATATACAAATCAAAATAAAAAATACCTTTTAAAAAGTTATTTTGCAATATTTTTTTTAAAAATAGTGAAGTAATAAATGACATTTTTTAAAAGGAAACTCAATATTTTTAAAAATAGTTTTGTTATTTGTTAAAATAATTTCAAATATATACATGTTATGTTTAACATGTTGACGTCGGCATGTACTACACCGAGGTTCAAACGTGGTTGTCCGTTCAGGAAGTATGTACCACAGATTATTTAAACATTGATTAGATAAGTCCTGCAAATCAACTGTATTAAAAAATTTCTGTACCACTTGATAGGTTTTAAAAATTTGACTCCACAACGATTTTACACACTCATGATATCATTTCGTTTTTGTTTCCTTTTTCCTTCAATCCATTTTTTCCAGCTTATATATCAAGATTATAGATATACCCACTGAGCAAAATAATTTATACAATTTTATGTCATATTTATGCCGTTTACCTGGAATATATTGACGAAAGTTGAGTCGTCCTTGCCATGGCACTACAAGTTTTTTCAGGTTTTACTTCATTTTTTAAATGAATTAGCAAGTCCTTCATTTATATTTCTAATTGTGTTCAAGCAAATTTCAGCTTTAGATGTGATATTGTTAGAGAAATGTAAATACTTCAGAATCGTAACAGGTTGGCAGGATTGCTGGTGTTTTCTGATAGTGTATGTAGATCTATCTCTTTCACCATGTTCGCATTGTGTAGCATATCTATCCTGAACCATTAGCTGCAGTGCATTATTAAATAAGAATAACTTGTATAGAGGAAAAGGATCGTTGCAGTTAAAATATTTCCAATCATAAATTCCACATTTTGTGTTTATTTAGGTATTACACTGTTTTTTCTTGTTATTGTGTTCCATTCTTCATTGTGGTCAACTCCCTCTAAATAAAATTCTAAGAAATCTTCACAAAGTTGACAAAGAGGTCAATTGTCTGGTGAAAAAAGAAAATTAATGATTTTTAATTTTAACAACAGAAAAACATTACAGGAAATAGGAAAAATGGTAAACAAAAGCAAGGCCACGAGTGTAGTATCATAAAAAGATATTAGAAAGTTCAACAAGTAGAAAATAAGGTCAGAGTGAGCTCTCGAAAAGTCTTGAATATTTTGCGACAAACGATAGGTTCTCAAAAAATACAAGATCCAAAAATAAGTGCTCCCAAAAAAATTTGGTTTTAAAAGTGGAAAAATATTTGAATAAAAAATTAAATTCCGAAATTATTTGTATTTTATTAAGGAAAAATGGTAAAATATCTAAAAAGAAACCTTTTATTAATAAAACAAATAGAAACAAACAATTGACCCTTCGCTTAAAGCAATTAACTCTAGGCCTTAAAGCGAACATAGAAATTTATTTATTTCCAGGCCCGCCCCAAGGTGATCGGCCGCCCGTATGGAAATATATTTCGGCCGCCTCCATTCCCAAATTGCACTTTTTCCAAGGCAAACTATTGAATGATATTTATTAACTTCAAGGGAAATGATAATCAAAATTTTCAGAGAAATATGTTAGAAATACAATGATAGTATATGTTTATATTCGAAAATTGTCTTTCAGTAAAATGTAGTTAAACGCTATAATCAAGTAACGCCGAACAGGTTAAAATATTACATAAGGGCTGATATGGCTAGACAAACTTAAAGAATGTGTTGTTTCACATATCTAAAAATTAAAGGTAACAAAGTGTTTTTCTTGGAATCGGCCGCCCTAAAGCTCGGCCGCACGTGTGCATTACACACATTGCACATATGGAAGGGGCGGGCCTGTTTATTACAAGAATATATTCATTAATACACGTAATTTATTTATTACATGAATATTTGTTTACATTTTATAATACTTATCTCTTAAGTTCTATAATTTTCCTTCGTATGATATTTCAGGAAACACTCGCCAAGATGTATACTGCGTTTGTCGGGGCAGGTATTGCAAAAGTATGTAGTTCGTGTCTTTTACTGGCAGGTATTCTACGAGAGCAGAATTTACAATTCTGTTTCTTTCCTGTCAAGATAATGTGTAGCTTTCCATTTAATCGGACGTTATCGTAGCTTGTAGAGGACATGGAACTTTGTTCGCGTTCTTGACGATATTCGTTTCTCAACTGTTTGATCAATAATTTTACAAATTTCAGATGGCTAAATGGACGCTTATTTCTTTACTTTTTTACCCGTTTGTATAATATACAGGAATTCACAACGTATATTTCCAATCCTCCCTAAAAATAGTTTGCGCCACCATTTGAGAGATTTTCTTAAAAAGCAATACGTTGATGTGTATGTACGTTGTCGGCTCGGTCAACTCCTCGCATATTTTTTATGTAATGTAGAATGACATTCGGTTTTTGTACATCAATTTCTACATCCCCACGTTGAAATCTTTTTATAGAGCTCATTCCTGTATTATTCCAGTTAGTCAGTATAATTATCACTCACTTATCTTTCCAAGCTAACAGCTGTGCATGCCTTTTTTATAGGTGACTGTTTTTTTTTGTTTTTTTCTTCCCTTTGAAATTTTTGTTCTTTTTTACAGCAATTGGCAATCCTTTTCTATTGATTTAAATAGTACCTTTTAAATGATATCCCATATTATATAACTGCTCAGCTAATACAAGATTTGTATAATATCTGTCCGTAAACATATATGTCCCTGGGCACCAGAAAGCTGATTCAACAAATTTTCATATAAATGTAAAGGGATTCTGGTTGATACAGGAAGATCAGGTTTTATCAACTGCTCTGTAGTTAATTTGCCATAAATAAGGAAGAATGCCCAACTGTATCCAGTTTCGGAATGGGCTATAACGTAAATTCTAAATTCCTATTTGGTCGGTTTATTTGGATTATAAGTCATAATGATTTCAAATGATGCGGTTTTCCCTACCTTTTCTTCATGAAATTACACTCTGATACTGATTAAGGGGTTTTCCTTAAATTTAAGTTCCTACTGTAAGCGGACTTTGTTGGCAAATAAAAAAAACACACAAGTAATTCTTGATGGCCACTCGAGTTGTACCAATACAAATTGAGTGGTGAGTGAGAGTCGCCACTTGAGTGCAGAGTTAACCTTCATCCAAGAACACCAGATTTAAATGCGATTGAGAACTTATGGAGCCATTTGGAAGTTGCAATAAAAAAACATAACATTTCCAATAAAAATAATTTAATAAATGCTTTACTACAGGAATGGGAAAAAAATGAGCTGATTTATTGCAAGAAATTAGTACAGTGCATTCCAAATCAATTAAAACAGTTAAAGTCAACCACTGTTATTTCATTAAATACTAAATTTAATATAAATACTAATATATTAGTAAATAAATATAAATTAAAATGGGTATATAAGTTTAATTTCAGTTTTTTGGAAATTTTTTAGAAAAAATTCTCAAAATCAAAACGTTATAATTAATTATTCAATTATGAAGCATTTCTAATAAATACATAAAAGACAAAAATATTCTAATTGTGATTATTGATTAATTTTCCACAGTAAATATATAAAATATGCTGTATGAATTTCACTTTGATTCGCCATAAAAAATGATAATCAAATACCTGTTTTTCCCTATTCATACTTCTACTTAGACATTCATGCTTCTACCTACATAAAGTATGCTTGAATTCTCCGTACATGATAAAATATAATAATCAATTGCTATAAACATTGTTGGGCATAGTATGACGAAAATAAAACTGACATAATTTGCTCTGAAAACTTATGATCATTTAAAAATATGATAAGAATGTTATACTCATTTAAAAAATCATCATTGACAAATTTTCAATTCGATGTTCAGAGTATATAAATGTACTGAGAACATCTTAACTTTTCACTACAGATTAAAACATGATGTATTAAAATTTTTCTGTACGTTTTATAGATAAAAATCTTTTTAAAAAATTACTAAGCCATATTTGTAAAAATAATTATACGTAGGACAAAAAATAACTTCATATCATTAAAAATAAATGATTCATACAGACTTACTCCATTTACATTTAGAGATATACATAATATTTTATTATACAAGAAGAATGATTAAATAAATAATATCCAAAGTCCATAAATAGAAAATATACTTTGAATATATATCAAACAATCTAAAAGTAAAACATTTACACAAATCAGTGTATTTTCAGCATAAGAAAACTTACTTAATGTAATAGTTCTCACCTCTGTAATGATTTAAAAACGTGAAAGCTGATGTATGATTTACAATTTTACATTTATTAATCAATTCTTCAAATATACCACTTACTGCTATACGTTTGTGCTGAAAAAAATTGTTCTGGAAATTATGTTCAGGTTTTAGTAATGTAATAAATTTATACATTTAAGATCCAGTGAAAGAAAATACAAAATAATGAATATCAAACAAAAATCATATTATAATACCTATTATGTTTAATTTTTGATCACAAAATATTTTTTTTTAATCATTTTGTAAACATTTATTTTGGTGCTGTAAATTCACCCTTAATACAAATGAATCACTTGTTTTAGTATTAATTTCTTTATAAAAATGTTCAATAATCATTTATTGTTCACTTTATTCGTTCATACGTATTACGATGGCCATACTGTTAATGACAGAATGTTACATTATAAAATCTTGTGTATTTACTTATTTGTATCTTCATTTAATATGTCTCCAACTAATACTCTTCTTTATCTTTTTCACAATATGCATGCATATATACATATTAATGAATTGTTTCTTTTAAGTCAAAAATGTTATTCATTGTTTTGGAACATAGTTTTTATATTCTGATAATGTCGAACTTATTTTTGAAGCATGTTGAACTATATCTTTTCTATCATTTAATTATATTTTTTAAATTATTTTACCCATTAAATCTTTATCTTGGATCAAGATTTTTTAATTTATAAAATCTGTCAGACATGAGTTTAATAGCTACATTTGTTATATGTTCGGTATAAAATTTATTATTTATGAACTGCATGTTTTTTACACAAATAATATTTATTCCTATTATTTTTATTAGTATACAGATATTCATAAAAGTTTGTCGATTTGAGTTCTGAAAAAATTTGTATTTTTATAAAATAAATATATATAAAAACAGTAAAATTTTTATAAAAATATATAATACAGAAATAATAATAAGAAATTTCACACTAAAATTTTACATTAAACTCATTTCCAACAGCCCTCATAAATAAAAAATAATAGTTTAGTCTCATGTAAAGATAAAATGTTCAAAAAGCATGCCATAGCTGACACTCGTTTTTTTTCTGAAAGAAATACTAAAATAATAGAGAAGTCATAAACTTGACATGTTTCAAAAAGATATTCAATATCATCAGAGTACAAACTATATACTTAAAATAATAAATGGCACTTTTAACTTAAAACTAACAGAATTGACTATATATATATATATATATATATATATATATATATATATATATATATATATATATATATATATATATATATATATATATATATATATATATATATATATATATATATATATATATATATATATATATATATATATATATATATATATATATATATATATATATATATATATATATATATAAATATATATATACAATATATATATATATATATATATATATATATATATATATATATATATATATATAATATAAATATATATATATATATATATTTATATATACAATATATATATATATACACACAATGAAAAAAAAGATAAAAAATTGTTAATCGAGTATATGTTAAATAAATATAATTATGAATAATTAGTTACATAAATTACAATTAAAAATACTTTAGTTTTTTTCTGTTAAAGAATTATATAATTTTAACAAATAATTACACGAACCGTTTTCAAGTCGAATAAATGTTATTTTTGTATAGGTAGATAACTTAATTTTCGTCATTTTATATATATACGAGGGTCGTTTGATAAGTATGGTAAATTTATTTATTGTTTAATTTAATTAATTAATTAAATTTTTCAATTTAGTTTTTCTTACTTCTTTACCATACTTATCAAACGACCCTCGAATATATAAATATTAATATATTAGTAAATAATATATGTATGTATATATATATATATATATATAAAATGATATTTAATAATCTTTAATGCCTGGCTGGGTATGCCAGATTTAATAACATAATGCCTGATTGGGTAGCATTGTGGCTTGCATCACCATTTGTGATGCGGGAGATTATGTTCAATTCCCAATCAAAGAGTCCCTCATTTTCGAGGGTTGAGCATGGGCTGACAACCCATCTTGTAAAAAAAACAACTATCAAAAACCTCTGACAAGAAAGGTTCTATTGAGCTGGCATTGTCAAAGAAGCCTGGAACTGGAATAATCTGTGGAGCCTTTGATGATTATACATGCATACATACATACATATATATATATATATATATATATATATATATATATATATATAAAAATCATCATCTAAACTTACATTGGCTCACTGTTAGACGAAAGCCTCATTTTAATCTCATAATTGACTCATCTTAAATGTTATTTCTCAAGGCACTTTACTTTTTTCCTGTCTGCCATTACTCTCTTTCAACTCTTGACGATTTCATTTTTCCATCTTTAATGATGTTTCTTTTTATCTCTTGATCTCAGTCTATAATGATTTCTGTCCACCTATTGTATTCTCTTCTTGATATGTGCCCTTTCTATGTTCATTTCAATGATTTCCATTATATCAGTTATTTTTATCTATTCTCATATCCATGTACATATTTTTTGATCATATTTAAAAATTTTAAATATTATCCTTTATATATTTCATTGAATTTTTAAAATATTTTGTTTAATTTTTACATTCACTATTCAAGTTGCTGATCCATAAATACAGGCACACAAATAATATATATTGGCCGTAAGTGTTCCATTGCAGGCTCAACAGTATTTTACTTTTTATTATATTATTCAGTTTCTTAAACGCTGCTCTAATTCTCAACATAATCTCAGGCTAAAGGTCGTTATAACATCATACAATTTTTCACAATTATTTTATTTCTTAAACTTGTTCCACGCTCTAGTCCTCTAAATGTATATCTTTTTTTTACAAAGCTATTCAACAGAATTTGGTTTTATTCATATTTATTTTCAGTTGAACTCTTTCATTTTCCTCTGAAAATATTTCAAATAGAATTTTTAGTTCTGGTTTTTCACACATAATATGTTGTTTATAAATGGTAGTGTGCGTGTGAAGTGCGTTCAGTCCTCGGTTGGATATATATAGAACAGCTGGGAGACTCTTCAACCAAAGTAAAGGTTCTGCCTAAGAGAGTAAACCTTGAATCAAAAATCCTCACCAACCTGTCTGATCAGTATGGTAACAAAATACTAGTGAATAGTAACATTTATCGAGTCTTTTATTCAATAGTGGGCTAATATAAGCTAATATGATTTATATATATATATATATATATATATATATATATATATATATATATATATATATATATATATATATATATATACTACTACTACTATTATTCTTTGTACCAATCATATTGTTTCTTGACTGAAAATGATCTAGATTTTATAATGTAATATTCTTATAATGGCACAGGTATCGAAATACACATCGACTGAATATATTATAAGTGATTGTTAAACACTTGTAAATTCTTGTCATATTGAGAATGAATAATTGGTATATATTATTTTGTAAATGTTTTAAATTAAGATCAAATAGCATATATAGACAATTTGAAAATGTGCACATATATAATAATGTATAAAATGTCATTGTACAAAAAAATTGTACTATGAAAGAAAAACAATTTATATAAAAATTTATTAACATATACAAAGAAAATTTATTATAAACATAAATACTTAACATAAGAATTACTGAACATTGTTGTTCTTTCTTTTACCAAAATAATAAAATAAAAAAAAATGTATTAAATTTTACAGAAAAAATTCTTCAATAAACCGAGATGAATATATACTTGTGTTGAGTATGTATTATCATGAAAACTTGACATAAAATTGTAATATAGAATGATTTTTATTAAATATTGATAAAAATAAGTATACTGTACAAAAATTGATTACTGTATGTTACAGAGATAATATAAATGTTATAGAAACCTATTATATAGTTAGTGTCTGATGTACTGTGCTATAACTAAACAAAATAATTGAAATGAAAATATAGAATTTGCTATCTAATATAATAATATGTAATAAAAGATATTAAAAAATATCTTATAAAAATTAACTGTTTTAATTTTTACAAAACCAATGATACAAAGCATGAAATTCAGTTATCAATACTAAATAGTTGTTTTAAGAGATCAACATCTATGGATTCACAAGGATTTGATTTTTTTGAGTACATTTCAGAATTTGACGAAATTACAAATATATATACGAGGATCGTTTGATAAGTATGGTAAATTTATTTATTGTTTAATTAAATAAATTAATTAATTAAATTAAACAATAAATAAATTTACCATATTTATCAAACGACCCTCGTGTATATATATATATATATATATATTAAGAAAAACTAAATCATCAAAAAGTACAGATAAAACTTATAGATAAATAAAATCTGATTATTAAGTAAAAGTATTTATCTATTTTCATGCCAAAATGCTACTCTATTTACATTCAAATCATTAGTCATTTTTGTTTATTTTTTATAAATTATGAATTTTATGATGAAAACCTACAATGTTCAGAAATTTCTTACAATTATATGTAAATATATTTTTCATAAATTGTTTTTTTTTCTTTTTGTATTCATTTGTAATGTTTATGTACATTTTTTCTTTGTCACGTTACTACTAAAAACAATAGTCTACGCTGGCTGATCAAAAGGTCAATTTTTATGAACTTTTAAAAAAATTGTAGTTCCAAAAATATATTTATAAGATTTTAGGTTAAATTTAGGAAAATGTGTTGTGATAAAGCTATGAAAATTTAAAATAAAATTAAAACTTCAAACAGATTTTTCTTAAAAATATACTTTCCAAACAGATGAATATAAATTATCTCAAAGAAACGATTAACTTGAATTTTTTTGTAAATCTTCAGTAAATTTCTCTACCACTGGATGTCAACATACTTGAGTTCAAATAATTAATATTTTTCTTAAGCTCATTAAAAAGGTCAAACATATACTAAATTAACACGATTTTTGTAGACTATTAGCTAATTTTTAGCTAAATTAATAAACCTTATACGCCTGATGACAATATTCTTACAACATAAATTTTTTTTGGCATTTTTTAAATTTCATATAAGCGGATTCATCATCACCAATTACACAGAAATTTAAATGCCGTATGTTATCCCAAGCTATTTATAAACATAGGTATTTTATTTTAAAATATGGTTCTTTTATTTAAAATGCATCTGCATGTAATATGTGCATATTTTTTACTTGAATTTTTTGACATTTTCTTGCACTGGTCTCTTGTACTTTTTGAACAAGTATACATCTTTATTCATCATACATATAACAGAATAAATTTACGTAAAAAATAAATATATCTTAAGAAAAATAATCAAAGATTTGTTGTAATTATTAGTCTTGTATTATGCATAATATCTAAAATCTCGTGATGATATTTAAAGACTATTTATCGATACATAAATAAATTTCTTGGCAAGTCAGTCTAAGCATGTATAAAATTATCTTTATTCAAAGTTATGATTTCTCTTTAATATGATGTGCAGAAGTTAAATATAGTTGTGGTCGTTTCATATTGACTTTTGTACGAAAATATCACTCCGATTGTATCTTATACGATCGTCATGTGCCGAACTGATTCAGTACACTCTCGGTTCGAAATACAAGTCTATATCATTGTTTATGACACGATTAGAAAAAAAAAATATTCAATTGAGCAAACAACTCACAAAACAAAGTTAATATTTACAAGAAGTTTTCCCCACCTCGCTATATGTTTAGGATAAACATTTACATAAAACCAAATAGCAAACATAACAGCATTACAAACGTTAATACTACGAATAATATTTAACCTTTCGGTCAATAAGTAATCACGATTGACACCGTATGAATTAAAATATCATAGATATCGAATAAAACAAACAGAAAAATCACAGGGTCTGCTTAAATAATACTACAGTGAAGACTAAATTAAATAACATTCGACAGGTGTGAGTATGAAAATGATTATAAAAAAAAAGATAAAACTATAAAAATATCTGTATTGACCGAAAAATCAAAATATTATTGATAATACACTAATAAACTTTATATAGATGCATGTATCGGATACAAGTGTGCATATATACAAGTATATCTCGTATATGTTCACACTTTAATTTACATATATATATTATACATGTATACGTATGTATAAACCATAATCTGTGTAAATTATACATGAAAATATATCCATATTACATTAAAATTCTAAATATCAAACAAATAATATTCAATAACAATGCTAAATATATACTATGTCATTAAATCACACTTCATATTTAAATTCTTAACGTCCGATAAAATTTCAACGTTCAAATGAAAAACATCGTATATAAAATAGTATACAAATAAAAATACAAACGCAATCTGTAAGTATGAGAAACGTGGAAAGATCGATAATATGAAAGATACAATATACACTAGTAGAAATGGAATAACAAATAATAATAATAAAGTTTTCTTTTCTTGGATGTGGTCGAACAGAATTGCAGTTATTTATATGAGCATGCACACCATACAGTCTACCTCGTTAGTCTCATAAAAAAACACATTCCGCGATATTAAATTCAACCGATGATCCAGCCCATTCGAACGAACGAATCACGAAGGGTATACATTCTGTTCGAAACAGTTCGGGTTTATGTAAGTAATCAGATCTGTTTCAGACATAGACGTAAGCTGTCGAGCAAGAGCAGTTTCTTTAGAGACTGTGGATCCTTCTGATCCAACAACGACTTCACCGACAGACGCTGACAACGACGTTTCAATTTCGGTTGTGTTCGGTCGCCGGCGTCGCCCCTGAACGAAGTCCGCAGAGTTTAGGAAGCCGTCGCCAACGGCAGAGATGAGAAGGTTCGACATCGTTGTCGGAATTCTGGAAAACGTCTGGACGGCGATCGCGCTTTCGTTCGAAGAATACACGTCAGTCGAAATCCCGTGATTTGCGGACATCAACGTATTCTCGACGTTTCGAGTCTCTTCGAGCAGAGATCGGAAATCGTGTCGCGCGTCGAGTCGTTCTCGCGTGCCTATCAGATTCGTTGCGTCGTCAAGGTACATAGTTTTCACGAACGGCGTAATCTTTTTGGCCGACGAGACGACGCGGGTCCGGCTCGCTGTACGAGACAAACCGGTTGCGGTCACATCCAGCGACGATTCGTTCGACAAGGCAGCCGCTCGACACATCTCGTTTAGAGCGCCACTTCCTCTCGGATTCAACAGCACACTGTCCTGAGTCACGTTCGTGCGACACATCAAACTCGGCGAAATCTGCGGATCGAGTATAATTTCAGGGGAAAGTGCGTCCGCGCCGACGCCAATATTCCCGATTGTCTTCAACGGTCCAATCGTCGGCTTCAATGCTTCTATCACTGGGGCCTGCGAGTTGATCATGATGTCATTCGAGACCGGTTGAGGCGCCATCGTTTGGCCGCATGGCGATATTGATGCTTGGCTCGCCGACGGTGAAAGATCGTCGGGAGTGACTCGATTTGGTAGGGACGCCGACTTCGGGCTCATTTCGTTCGAAATAAGGGGTGGACTCCCCATATGCGTGTCAACGGTCGAATTGACGAGGTCGTCGAGTTTTTCGGTTACCGATATCGGTCCGAGGAGACTGTTCTCTATTTCGGAAACTATCTGAGATTCGATCGCGGCAGAAGGGACGGTCGTCTGCACGTCGTTCAACAGCACCGAGCCACTCATTGCATCTGTCTGCGTAGTGTACAACATGATCGGACGTGTATCGAGCGGTGTCAAAACAATGTCGTGTTGAGATTCACGCGGGTGCAAATCAGCGGAGGATACGTCGATGTCGGTCAAAATTGCACCGTTTCGATTCGTCATAAGATTGTGCTGATCGTTGAACAGCGCCTTGTTCGAATCTGTTTCTCTGTCATTTCGAATGTTGGACAATGATTCGGCAGCCGTCTGTGTAGTTCCGCCGCTTGTTTCAAACATTGTTGACAGTATTTTCTTGTCGTTCTCGATAGTGGTCAGATAATTTTCGACGCTTTGTGCACTCTGCGCGGGCATCGGTGCAGTTGACGCTTCGGTGACACCGAACTGACGAAGAGTCGCCATTGATGGCGGGCGCATGTCTATCAAATCCGAAACGGTGGCAATCGGCGCCTTCGTACGCAAATCGATTCCTTTCAATTCGTCCGATATGAGCGTTGGCAATGTTTCCAACGGTGTGCTGAACTCTGCGACGTTCCGATCGACGACATTTTCAATCGGGTGATTCGACACGTCGTCAATTGTTCGAAGATCGGCGGCGGACGTCACGTTGCTCCCGTGTGCGTTGTTCACGATAAGAGCCGCGGTCTCCGACCGAACAATCTCTTTGCACGTCTGTCTATTTTCGTCGATCGTCGTCAAACCGAGTGGAATGGCCGCGCGTAGTAAATTCAGGTTGACGTTGTTTTCGTTCGATCGTATCATATTTATAACGACGTTATTGCCGCCGGACTGCATCATATCGACGGGAATGTCGTTGTCCTCGGTGCGGACTACGACGCTGTTGTCATTAGCCTTCATTAGATTCGATGTAACGCTGTTATCAGATGAATGTATTAAGTTCAAACTCATGCGATTGTCGTTCGGACGCGACATATTCATTTCAACGCTATTGTCGCCGCCGCCACTACCGCGCATAACGTCGACACTGTTGTCGTCATCGAGCATCATGTTCTGAGCACTGTTCGAGACGTGTATCATGTTTACTTCTACACCGTCCGCAGATCGCATGATATTCATGTCGACGCCGTCATCAACGACGCGCATCAGGTTTATCGGAGCGTTCACGTCACCGACACGTACGACGTTCACATCAACGCTGTTGTCGCCAGCATGTAATGCACTCAAGCCGACGCCGTCGTCTGCCGTCACGCGCATCAAACTCGCGTCTACACTGTTGTCGCCAGCGTGCATCGCATGCAAGTCCACCGAAATATCGCCTCTGTGTCCGATCAGTACGGCCGAAGACCCATCTATGCTGTTATCGCTCGCGTTCGTTAGATTGCTATCTGAGGCATCAGCGTACCGACACGCGTCTGAGCTCCCCCTGCTCGTGTCATCCAACAATTCGGTTTTGAGATTTTGTTCAGGCGCTGATGGCCGCCGTTGCAACGGCGAAAAGTTCGCGAACGGCGCCGGAGGCGGCATCATGCCGACATCGGTCTCGACTTTCGGGACGATCTCCGACGACCAGAGCCCTATACTCGGACCTCTGCTGGTCACGTACGACGCTGTAATTCAAAAGTGATTTTAGAGATCGATTTATCACCTGATGCAGTGACATGCGGATGTTTATAATAAGATATCGCGACGTCGTCGCCGGAACAAGAGACTGTAAAAATACCGTTTGAACATCGCGTCGCTCGAGCAAGACCGAATGCGTACAGCGAAACGGGGACACAACTGATCGAACTGCGATCGTATTGAATTGTCAGATCGCGAACAAGTTTGTGAACGAAATCAATTTATTCTCGAGCGAAGAACGACGGCCTACAATGAATGTACACATCTCATTCGCAATACCTTTCGAATGTTCATTATTTATTTTCGACGTGACAGAGTACACACTCGAACTTACCTTACAATTGCAACAGGTAAAATAGGAAAAATATGGAAATGAAAATTCGATATCGAACTAAAGCACTTTTTTATTTTTTAAGAAAAAAAACAACTATTTTTCATACACTATGTACCGATTAATGTATTAATATGACTTCAAATCTACATCAATAATGCGGACAGCACATACATAAATATTATTGTTATATTTTAAGACAAGAAGACATGAAGTCGAACTGGATTATTTGTTCTTATATATAGTAGTTACATATATTAGCTATTTGAACAGTATATCGTTAAAATCGTAAAATTCCTAAAAATTGTATGATCAACGCAAATGAAACTGTCTATTTTTAATTGTACAAAAAGCGATGGAAATGACGCTAAAATATAATACTTTTGAGGCGATGATAAAACAAAATTTGCGAGAAATAATATGGCCGTTCACTATTGTCACACACACAATCTTTTGTACACAAATATTATCAATTATTAATCGATGTTCACGGATGATAGCTCTGAAGATTAATATGTAACACATCATAATATGAAAATGTTTTTCTATAAATGTGAAAACTTTATGTATTAATTTTTAATTAAGTATATATATATATATATATATATATATATATATATATATATATATATATATATATATAGGGGTACCCAAATGAGACTGAAATATTGTAAAAAATATTAAATGATAGTAGGCAAGTAAATGCATGTCTAAACTCTACATTACACATATGCACAAGGCTACTCTATACATATGTAAATATATATATACGTATGTATTTATAAAATAATTTAAATACATAAAAATAAATGTTAAAAATCCGTAATTAAAAAGTGTTTTTTTTTAATTATTCAGATTTTATAGCTTTTATTTTTGCGTCGCTATTTTTTAAACGCTTTTAAACGTTTATCGAAGAATTATAATACTATTACTTTTCCTTTTTTTTAAAAAAAAAAAATAACAGTATTTGGAAATGTTATTTGAAAAGAATACATAGTGATGAACAAATTCTACGAACATTTTATAATTTTGCAGTATATCATGATAATTAATAATTTGATCGTGAATTTTGGATAAAATAAATTTGTTACAGTTCAAGAAATATTTAAGACAATCTCAAAAAGTTTTATAAAACATAAAAATACACTTGCCAAACAAACGCATAAGCATACATCAATCAAAACGAAAGCAATTAAATACCCATTGTTAAAAAAACTAACAACACTGGATAAATCATTTTTAAAAATTATGCAAATCGAAATAAAGTGGAGAATAAACAGCGAAATGGTCAACTAAATTGAGTATACGTTTGGAAATAAACTTCGATACAGAAATGTCTTTTGTGAAATTTGCAAAAACTTAAAAATATATTAAAAAAATAAATGTTCATCCCACAGTAATTTGTAGAACATTGCGTAACAGCAATGATTTTAACAAATCTCTTATAAAAGTATATCAATTCGAAATTGAGAAAAGATAATTGCAAATCAAAAAATAACATGAAAATAATAACGGCGTCTTCTGTAATTTCGTCTTTATTATTGATAACGAGTTCGATATATATATATATATATATATATATATATATATATATATATATATATATATATTTACATGGTAGCAAAAATGGTGTGAAGAAAAAATAAGAGAAGTCTGAAAAACGAAAATCTGTACCCATAATTCAATCAGTGACAACCAGTGTACCAATACAAGACGCTCGATCGTAAAATTTAGAACTTATAGATAAGATTACATATCGTTTTGTTTACCTAGATGTTTTTAAAAACAAAATTGGAATATTAAAAGTCATTTCAATAAGACTATGATTTGAAGCAATCGGCTATATTTATTAAAGAATGACTGTTTTATAATGTTCAATAACAACTATATTTTCTAAATCAGTAACTAAACCTTAATCTTATAGAATATTTATAAAAATATCTTCATCGACCAAATATGCAAAACATTAAATTTAAAAAACAAAAACTTAAAAGTAGCACTGATGCTACATACAGAATCAATAAAAAATCTCGTCAATTTGATTTCAAAAAGGATTAAACATGTTGTTGAGTTAAAATCGGAATGAGCGATTATTATTTTTTGGATTTTTAATTGACATTAAAATTTATTTACATTTACGAATTTGAATCAATGTAAATTTAAGTGCATATAGATTTTAATTCGTTTTAAAATTTAGCATTTTCTGTTTTTCCTCATATATATATATATATATATATATATATATATATATATATATATATATATATATATATATATAAATAAATAAATTACTTCAATTAACTGAAATAACTGAACAACTGTTAGTAACACAATTTGTTACTTAAGATTTTTATCATTTTTCGGTATTATATTTGGAATGAAAAAAATACTTTTCATTATACTAGAAAATTTTGAATTGTGCATACCATATAAACAATTTTTCAATGTGAATTGAAAAATGGAAAATATTGTTGTGAATACCAAGTTGTTTTAATGAATGAAATCGAATAGGAAACTGAAGATGAAAAACGACAATGACCAAATGTAAAATTATATTAAATTTAACGAAAAAAACTCTACAGAAAATTGTTAATTAGTAAAAAATTATTCTGTGATATTATGTATGGTAAAAAGATTCTAAGACGAAAATTGAATCGAAAATAGAAACAAATTTGAACGACTACAAATTAAAAAACAATAAAGTTGCAAAAATATATTAATCCATTTAAGAGATTAGAATTTCAGCGGTAGATTCAAACGTAACAAAATGAATTGGAATTAAGTTCACAGAAATGAACATACTATATTAGTAATGGAACAAGAATGCTTGATAAAATTTTAAAACATGTTTTTTTTTAAAAGCAATTAAAATAAGCATTTTAAAGTTTTCATTGGTCTTCAGCATCGTGTTTGCAATAAAAGACTATACTCTATGTTATATACAAAAAATTGTACGCAATTATAATTCAATTTCGAATAACAAAAATGTATGTAAATATTTCTCGAATGGAATGAAACTTAAAAACACGGAAGAAATCGTCCATATACGATATATATATCGACTACTGATTTTAACAATAAAAAAATAATACGTAACACATACGTTAAATGAGTATTTTTTGAAAAAAGTAAAAAAACGATATTTTCACCGTGTGGATTATGTCGAATCAGGAATATTGTTTTCTCAGGTTTTAGGAACTGAAAAAGATGGAAAAATCTTTCATCTCACACATGCTCTCTTGGATATTTAACAGCCATCGGTGCAAATTTTCAGTACAGTCACTGTAGGCCGAATATCAGTCTGCCGACTCAGACGCACCTGAAACAAACTGAAAATATGTCGCGCTTACGGCTTCATATACTTGATAATCGAGTATCCCGACGTCTTGAGCCGAGAACGGACTGACCGACGTTTCTAAGCTGATAAAAAATCAGAGAGAAAAACACAAATTTCAAAAAAACAATATTCATTAGACATTTCCACTATTTTTTAACAGTCAATTCCATTACAAATCGACAACATTTCTCTTTTCTTTTATCGTTTTTTTTTAAAAAAAAGTACGTTACGTCGTAGCAAGCATATGATTTTTTTTTCGTCTATTTAGAAAGCGATATTATCGAATATTATCATGAAATTATTTTCAATTATTATTAAAATTATTATTATTCAATTAAAAGATGATATAAAATAATGATATGTGTTTGTGTCGACTTGTTCGTGTAGAAATGAAAGTGTTATATCAATTTATGTAACGATTAAGAACAATTATGCTTGCTATGCTGTGGTGTTATTATTATTAATCATACTGATTTTAGTATAGATTAAAAATTACGTGTGTGATTTTTAAGAAATATTTAAAATGAACATGTAATGAATGTAGATTTGTCAACGTAAAAATCATCAATATTCGAACAATTCGCTTAGGAAGCGAAAGAATCTACATGTATTAACGTTTGGATTTTATTAGATTAGTTTTTAATTCTAACTCGTACAAAAATTCACAAATTCTCCAATCGTTAAAATATTGATTTATATTTATATGTATAGGCGTTTTTTAAGAGTGATAGAACTTTAAATTGAATCCCTAACGAAAGTTCTATCTAACCTGAAAAACACTTTTATCATACATATATATATATATATATATATATATATATATATATATATATATGTATATATATATATATATATATACATAACACTGACGGACATAACTCATCGCTATATGGGTAACATCAGCAATTTATTAATATAATTCAATAGTCGTTAAATTAAAAAAATATATTTAATTGATAATAAATATAAATATTCATTATATTTATTTTAAATTAAATATATATTTTTTAATTTAACAACTTTATTGAATTATATCAATAAATTGCTTATTACCCATATGGCGATGACTCATTCACGTCTGTATATATATGTATATATATATATATATATATATATATATATATATATATATATATATATATATACATACGAGGGACGTTTGATAAGTATGGTAAATTTATTTATTGTTTAATTTAATTAAATTTTTCAATTTAGTTTTTCTTCCTTTTTTACCATACTTATCAAACGACCCTCGTATATATGTATATATATATATATATATATATATATATATATATATATATATATATATATATATATATATATATATATATGTACCCACACACACAAACACAATGTATACAAGTTTAGTATCAGAACAACTACCTCATACTTAAAATCATCCCATGAATTTAGTATGGTTACTAATTTAAATATTAAAAAGTTGCGAATTGTATTTAAGTTTTAATTGATGATTTTAGGTAAATTACATCATTATATATTAGCATCGTTGATTAACTTTATTTTACACTTATTTTAATTGAAATAATGTAACATTTGTCATCGATTATAATAGTTTACATAAAAGATATAAAAACAAAATTAAATCAGAAAGTTATAAATTCCTTATTATATAATCGCCAAATTATATAATTGTTAATGGTAAAAACATAAATGGCAGATTATGTCAAATAAGATAAATAAATATTTTATATTCGAATGTACCCGGATAAGCAAAAAATTTGTTTCTTTGTATTTTCTGAAAGATCAGTCTCCTGAATATGCTCTTAAAACTTCAAGTTAAAATTTGAAAAATCGATCGAAATGTAGTAATGTAAATAAAACAAAGTAAAAATAGAATTAAGTACAGGTCAAAGTTTTAAAGGTTTTTTTTAAAAAAATTCATATATTTTGAACCGACGATTATATATATTATATATTGAGAATCGACTATCAGTTGACTTGCAATTGTTTTACAAACTTCAGTACATATATTCTTTATTGTTTAAATAATTTATATTTTTTGACTAGTTAAAAAGATAAAAAATATAGTTTAAAATTGATATTTTTTTTTAATTATTGCCGTTTTGTTAATTATTAACCAACATGTTTAATTATTAACCCTTTCGTTACTAAAGGTGACTACGGTCATTCAAATGGCACTGTTTTTGAATGTGAATTATAAAAGAGAACAATATAGATTCAAATCGATGTTAATAATTAATATATATTTTATATATATATATATATATATATATATATATATATATAAAGGTCGTTTGATAAGTATGGTAAAAACGTAAGAGAAACTAAATTGAAAAATTAAATGAAATTAATTAATTAAATTAAACAATAAATAAATTTACCATACTTATCAAATGACCCTCGTATGTATATATATATGTATATGTATATATATATATATATATATATATATATATATATATATATATATATATATATATAAAGTTTAATTACTAATTTTAATAAAGTTGACAAAACTACTTGTGTTTAATAGTTTTCGTGTATATTGACGAGTATAGATAAGGTGAGAGCATGAATGATGAGTAATGTTGATGACTGTTCGAGAGATGACTTATATTTTTGTATTTTGGAATCGTTCTGGTATTTCGTGATTACAGGTGAAGAAGATACGATCGTGGATGTGTATGTGTGTGTGGATGTGTATCTGTGTGTGTGTGTATGTGTGTGTGTGTATGTATGTGGATGTGTGTGTATGTGCGTGTATAAACGTAAACAATGTGCATGTATGTTTTTCGTGTGCTTTTTAAGTACCCGTGATGCGAGAACCTGAATGTCGCGTGATCGGGTGCTGCGAAGGGCGGCCGCCTACCCGGCGCCGGGGGACAGACGATGGCGGCACGGGTCCGTCAAGCGCGAGCGTATTCGCTCGCCTAACCTGTGCCTGTTCTCTGTTAGGGACAAAATGGAAGAAGCAGACGCATAGTAGAAAATTCTTCATAACAACAGTTGTGAATATAAGCAATAAAATAATTTCCTCGACATAGACCGAAATGTATCGTTCTGGCAGTCGTTTCGATGTGATACGTATACAGTCAAGATATTATTGTCACGCGTCGGTAGAACTCGATCGAATATCTTTCATGATATTAACACTCGGTACTAAAAATAGTTATGCGATTGATGCGTACTCTCATAATGTTAAAATTCAGTGCAGATCAACTTTTATTGTAAAAGAATTTTTTACAATAATTATGTAAATGGAATATTAACATAAGAGTAAATTTACATCATTTACAGAAAAAGGATCGATAAAAATAAATGAAAATGTCTATATAAATTCAGCCATGAGATTTAAAACGAATTAAATTTTGATTAACATAATTTTAATTTTATATCTAGAAAAGATTGTAATTCAGGTTTTTTTGCAAGGTGTTGTTTCTATCATAAAATCGAAATTTTTTTTCACAAATTAAATAAAACTTGCAAACATTTGATAACACAATGATGAGGATTTAAGTTAAAAATAAATAAATAAAAGTTACAAAAAACTATGCATTTCTTTTACCAATATGAGAGTTGTTATATATGTACTTTATTTTAATGAGCTGTTAGGTTTACATTCTGTCGTACGATAATAATAACATTTATGTACGATTGTTATAATAAATAATAACATTTATGAACGATACCGTTAATTTCAATCGAATATAAAATATGTATAACATTTATCACATCGAGCCTGCAAAAAAAGAGCTTTAAGTCCTGTTACTGCATTAATGAATGAAAAGACAATTCAAATGTAAATATAAAAATCATAGAAATTTTGAAAAACGATACATCAGGACTTAGCTCATTAATATTATTATTACATGCATGGCAAACTGCAACTCGTAAAACTCACTTAGTACCTCTCGAATTCACTTAGACTTATATTAAAATTTTCATTCGCTTCTCGTCCATTTCAAAAATGTGAACAATTCGCCATTTTTTCTTCGATTCGAACTGAACCGAAAATATACTTCATCTGAAATATATTTTCGATTCCTCACATGATTCAAGTTCCAATTTGCCACTTGAGGTCATATTTGAAATAAAAATCATCGACCGGAAAATACGATTCATACGTCATGTCCATCGATTCCTGAATAGTAAAAAATCGACAAATCGTATTCTCTGTTCTATGTTTTTCATTCGAAAACAAGAAATTTCACATCGACTTGAAAAACAAACCACGTTGCGCATATATCTTTTACATCATTTCGAACATTGTACAGTTTGGTATTTGATCAATACCATTTACAATGTGAAATTATTTGTTTCTCACATGTTCCGTTAGTTCCATTTAAACGCATGCTAGTAATACTAATATGAAACAAGTCTGTCTGCATGGTACAATAATAAGAGCCATTATATTTGCAATATGTCTTATGCTGTATTTTAGGATAGTTTTTTAACAATGAAATACAGATTTCAATAATAAATGTCGTTATCACAGAAAAGAATATACACGGAATATGACAGTGGAAAATAATAGAAATCAGAATGAAACAAAAATATCATTATACTTATCTTAGTATATTGAATAATTTATTTTGGTTATGCTAAAACACTCATAAGAAAAACATATGTATGAAAACAGATTCATTAAGTTCAAATTATTGACACTCGAATAAAGTTTTCATCCTGTGTACAGGGTGTTTAACAACCGACATAAAGCAAATACGACAGACATGTTTCATTTTTACTTCTACATTATAACAACAGTCTGCTGCGGTCTTACCAGCGGTCGATGTACTGGGAGGGGAAGGGGTGTACATGAATAGGTGTGGTTCACTTGTTTTTCCGCTCGATACAACCAACAGGTTGATGGGTACAGGTTCCACGATATCGTGGTGCACATAAGGGGGAACAACACACACGAGATGTGTCTGTAAAAAAAATACAGATACATAAATACAAATAAGAATATTTAGGTTTTTTAGTTTCAATAAAACAAATAAAATATACAAATTAAAAATCAGTACATTCTTACGATCTGGTGAATGAAGAGCTACTTTATATGAGATTCACTGTCATTTTCCAAGAGATTTAACTTATTTAACAGAATGTCTTTAAATACGAGTATAATTATTAAGTATAGATAAATTCAGTGTCTTCATAATGACTCCATCATGATACTATTTCAAATATATTCCTGCCCTTTCATGGTTTTCAAGAGTTGACATTCACATTTAAAAAACATAATCTAACTTGGTGAAACGTACAATGTTACCCCACATAATTGTGAATATAATGGTGCCTAATAAGTAATGCATTCAATACTGCATTCTTTTCATATTTTAGTTAAAATGGAATGCTGTTGAAGCTGCAGAAATGATTTGTTTTGTTCTTGGTGAAAGTGCTATGACAAAAAACATGTAAGAAGTGATGTAAGAGGATCTGCAATCGAGATTCTGATCTTATGAATTGAGAACATTCTGGTACATATCAAAAATTTAAAGATGAGCAGCAGCTACTAAATGAAAACTCTTCTTAAATAAAACAGAAGTTCAAAGAGATACTAGAATTACCCAATAAACTATTTCCACGCAATTACATTACCTGGGAAAAATTCTGAATAGAGGTCAATGGATTATGCAAATGTTTAGCCTGGAAAAATCGAAAGCGTGTACGTCTTATTCCACACAGTGATAAAATTTTTATAAATTATATGATTCTCAAACAAGATATATACATAACTTCAAAATATACACTGGGAAAGACAAGACTGATTCTGGATCTGCTAGTAAAAATGTTGTGATGAATTTAATGAAAGAGAGTGAACTATTGCATCAAGGGTACTGTCTTTATATAGATAGCTGGTACAGTTCACCGACTTTATATCGTGAACTGTATAATTGCAAACAAATTATTGTGCTATAGCAAGAGTAAATAGAAAAGAGATGCCTAAGGAACTAAAATCCGTTATATTAGAAAAGAGAGAAGCTACTAATTTTTAACAGAAGATATAGCTGCAGTAAAATGGAAAGATGAGAAAGATGTGGTTGTGCTAACAATACATTCTTTAGATTTTTCCGAAACAGGAAAGTAAACCGATGTAGTGGAGAAAAAATTTTCAAACCAATAGCAATAATAGATTATAATAAAAATATGGGTGGAATTGATATAGGCGATCCCTTATTCTCCGCATTGTGTAAATTTCACACAATGCGGAGATGTAGCAAAGTATATAGGAAAATATTTTTTTACTTTGTGGATATGATGCTGTTAGTTATATCCTTTTCAAGAAAAATGAAAAGGATCGAACTTTCCACATTTACAAGCAAAAACTAGCGAAAGAAATTATTGCCAAATATTTAAAAATAAAAGGATAAGGAAGACATCATCTATAAATGATTCAATAACAAAGTATACAGACCGGCACTTTCCCACAACAATACCTCCAATGGTAGCAAAGAGAAGAAAAACATCAAAGTGATGCAATGTACGTTTATCTAAGTTCCTTAGACGAGAAACTGTTTTTAAATGCGATATTTGCGATGCACCGTTATGTATAAATAATTTTAAAAATTACCATATTAATTTAAATAATCTACGAATTATCTCAATTTATTTATTGTATAAATGTATAATACTATCTTTTGTCTAATCATTACACATGATTTCTAAGTAAAATCAATAATAAACAAAAATGCAAGAACTATCATTGTGCAGTAATTCGCAGTGATACGAGCCGGCTGTCAATTGAACATCTCGGATGTGTGACGCTAATAGCGATTTTAGAGCTGTGATGCAAATGGGTTAAATGAAGAAAATGGTAAGTAGATTTTTGTCAACCATCAATATCAATTACAAACCCAACATCTATATCAAGAAGGTAACACTTTACATTTGATGAGATATCAAAGAAGTAGTATTATTATTTTCTAAGTTGTTGGATTCATTTCACAGTTAATGCATAATGTTATCAAAAACAACTCATTCGGTTGAGAGATAAATTACATCGAAGAAGACCACTTACCAATCAGGGAATCTGGCATGTCATCTTACAGCATGACAATGCTCAGCTAAGTGTTCAGAAAAACATGAATAAAATTATCTTTTCCTCAAGCTGGGAAATTCAGTCTCATGTAATATATTAACTAAACTTGATTCCTTTGGATTAATACATGTTTTGGCTGTTTTAACACTATCTGACTAATACTCATTTCACAACATTATAAAAAAGATCAAAAAAGGATGTGTGTAATTATGTACGCACGCCAGAAATGAAACTTCTTTGCCGTAAAGTAATAAAAAATTATGAAAATTTATTCATTTTGAATTTCTTTGTTTTTCATTGCTTCCTCCAGTGGTGATTGAGTAGGTATAAATGATACAATTGATTTATGATAAGTAAAGTAAGATATGAATGCCTTTGATGTCACATTTTCCAAATACTTAGTGAATACGGCATCAATTGTAGTACCATATCTTGTCTTTGCAACAGTTAAATAATAAATACAGAGTGCTGCTTATTTGCTTTATAATAATAATCATGTTAACATGGCGCGCATGCATGATGGGCCTATTACCCCTCTGCCCTATGCTCTATGTATACTATGTAATTGTCACATTTTTCATCACTGTGTGCTTGCGCAACCTCTTCGTTGCAAGTAAAAATTTCACTCCAACACCACTAAAGAAGTTTCACTTCAAAAACATTGATGATTTTATGAATTTAAAATCGCAAAATCTTTATTGATTGGTGATTTGTCAATTCCAAGATAAATGATGTAAAATCAATGTAAATAATAGAGAGTAAATTAATAATTAAGATCTTTATATATATATATATATATATATATATATATATATATATATATATATATATACACGAGGGTCGATTGATAAGTATGGTAAATTTATTTATTGTTTAATTTAATTAATTAATTAATTTAATTAAATTTTTCAATTTAGTTTTTCTTATTTTTTACCATACTTATCAAACGACCCTCGTATATATATATATATATATATATATATATATATATATATATATATATATAAATTTTGAATTTTGAAGAAGAAAGGCACCAAATTAATAATTCAGGGGAATGGAAGTATTCACAATTCGTACAAAAGTAACATTATCAAAAAATAGAATATTTTGAATACCTGTTGTAAAAACTCTTTATCTGGTATCACAGTCTCTTCCCAGATCACTTCATGCTCCTCTCCTGCCAGGCAGTCACGGACTAGCTGGAAAATCACTCGAGTATCCTTGAGAAAATTCTTTCCTAATATGAAAAGTTCTATATTTCCTGTTGTCGGACTCGACGTTAATGACTTTTTACATATTTCTGGTATTCCAGGCGGTTGAGCTAAAAATAACGCTTTTACTTATTTATTGTTATTTAATTACATATATTTATTATTATTTAAACACTTATTTATTAAGTACCTAAAGGTATTTATTTAAATACTTTTATTAAGTACCTCATTTAGTATCTAAATGAGGCAAAATATTAAACCCTATCGATATTCAATCAAAGAAGTGAATTCTGCTCAAAAAAAATATTATATAATATACAGTTTTGAATAGGCATGTTTCTATACGTATTTGAAAGCAAAGATTGTGAAAAAGAATGAAAAAAAAATCGAATTTACTGTATAACACAATGTAACATTATAATTACTTATAAATAAAGTGAACAATTTTTCTAATAAACTAATTTTTTTTTAAAGTGACTCAAAATATTACTGTGTACAATATCACATTTGGTATTAGGTTACAGTAATGTCAAAATACATATCTAATTAAACTTACTACACACGATTGGCTGAGAACACGTCTGTAAAGTTTCTGTGCTTCCATCGTCGTTTGAAATCGTCGTCCGAAAAACCATTCTGCATCTTGTAGATTTCTTCTTGCTCCGTGGCCCTGACTGGTCAGGGAATCTGTGTTCAACATCGACATTTCTCTCTTTGAGTATACCGACACAGTCACAAGTCACCATCATCTCTTTCGCTGGATCAAAATCAACCTCAATGACTATTGTACCTTCGATTTTTTTTTCTACACACGGAGTTGAATTTTTTCCACTCACACGGCATGCTTGATAGAACATGTGTGGTGCGACACGTCCCATATCAGTACCAATGAAGACCTAAAAGATAGAATTCTGTGATCTGTCATTTTTCATAATTCATTTGTTTCTATATGATGATTTTATTTTAATTTCTTTAGAGATGACGTATTTTGTGTTTTAAAATAGGCTTTAAACCAGGTGTCGGCAACCTATGACCCATGGGTCACCAAGTGACCCATTTGATAATTTCAAGTGGCCCACTTGAGTTCCGTAAAGAAACTATAATATATAAAAATAAATTATCAAACAAATTCTTCACAATTAATATTATTTGAAACTGACTTAAGAACTAAAATATTTCTTTTTTATTCTTTATTAAAAAGCCAATTGATAAAAAAAGATATCGATGAAAGCAATCTAAATATGTTCAAAAGTTGAATTTTGAACATTAGAAGTGAATTTGAAAGTAGATTTCAAAGTTTTAAGAAGCACGGTGAAATGTTTACATTTATAATAAAACCCGACGAAATAGACGAAAATATTTTAGATTTTCAGTATTTTGAATATCTTAAAATTGACAATTTTAGTTCAGAAATGATTGATTTTAAAAGTTCATCGTTGTGGACGGATAAATTCAAGACATTGCGGAAAATTTATAAAAAACAGAAGCTAATCATCTTCTTATGATATCAACGTGTTAGGCATCACTTCCTACGAAGTTTTCATCTTTGAAAAAAATTAGTTTTGCCATTTTGTCCGCGTTCGGTTCTACTAATAAATGCGAGTAAATATTTTCACACATGAAATTTTTTTTAAGTAAGAACAGGAGCAGTTTAACTACCGAAAATTCAGACACTTGTATTTGTCTCAAGGTGACTAATTATAAAAAACCAGACTTGACTAAATTGACATCACAAAATCAACATCAGGAGAGCCATTGAAAACAAGGAGAACGTTTATAAATAAAGTTCATAAATTAATGAACTAAAACTTGACAATTATATTTATTTTTATAGTAATTACAATTATAATTTTGAATTTTTATGTTTTAAAAGCATCTTGTGATTATTTTCTCAATAAAATTTATTTTATTGTTCACTTAAAGACTGTTTTAAAATTAAAATACCACTGACCCGAAACGGCTTCTTAATAATCACATTTTCGCTGATTTTGACCCGCCGCCAAAAAATGATTCCGACGCCTTTTTTAAACTTTAAAAAGTTATTATTCTTACAATAAATTGTAATCTTTACAATTGTTTTAAATGCAAACACACATGCACATTACTATTTTTATATTTAGAACTTTTTCTCAATCATCATGTTGAGACATACTTGGAGTGTAGCTGGTTTCTCATAACCAATCAACTTGACAATAGGAAACCCATTTCCTGTTCGATCTTTCACGGCACCTCGACTTCCTTCTGTTTGGTATCTTGCACGATGCTGTTGTTCAGGTTGGCATACGATTTGAAGTTGAACTTTTCCTAAAAAATGAACATTGATATATTTAATGTATCTAAATATAAATGTTTATTATTTTCTATGTGTGTAATAAATATAAAATGAACCTAATTAATTCTTAATTCAATTCAAATTGGTGTGTAAACAATATAAACAAATTATTAAAATAGAATCGTTTATACATTTTTCATGAGAACACATTTAGAAATATTTGAAAAATTAATAAAATCAAATACTAAAATTTATACAACTAATGTTCAATTAGGTATGCGATGGCTTCATACGTAAAATAAAACATACCCGATCTCGAGACATTTCCGAGTTGTGTTGTTAATGTAATAGGACCGGTAGGTGATCTTCTATTAGTTAATTGTACACATCGAGGTACAGCTCTTACAGAGGAAGCAGTCTGATTACCTGTGCGGCTTAATGAAGGCACAATTGATTGTGGTGCAGTACGTATAAGACTGAAACAATACATACAAAAACATATAAACATTCATTTAAATTTAGAAATAGTTAGCATGACGAAAATAAATTTGATTTAAAAATAAATTATAATTTTTGGTGACATAAATTAATTACATTATTTAATTTATTAATGAAAAAGTGATAGAATCAAAATATCAATAATATAGTAATTACTTTTATCTATTATTTTTATTATAGTTTGTCTTTTACTCTATACTTTTTGAATTTAAGATCAAATACTGACCAAAAATTGTGAATTGCTTTTATAATCTCATGATGATTACAAGGTCTTAAAATAAATTTTCATTTTTAAAATTCACTTACGATGTAGGTTTAAAACTATCATTTAGGTTCTCTTGAAGATTACAATTATCGTCGGTATCTTTGGAGTCCGTCTTGATCAATTTTCGTCGTTTACTCGGATCAAACTGTTGCTCAGTTTCATACGTGAGCCTTGACCGACGATCAAGAACGTCAGTATCGTTACGGTGCGGAGGCCAGACGTCTGAAGCCACTGTCGTTGTGTACCGTCTTGTCGCAGCTAACGGATGCTGCCGTGCTTGCACATGTCTGTGATATTCGAGTCGGTGATCGAATCCAATCCCACTGTCGTTTGAATTTTCACAGACGGGTTGTTGATGCGTGAGACTGCGTATGCCTTTACCGTGCAACACATGATGTTGAGGTAATCCGGAAGCTACGGCTGCTGCGCGTAGTCTTTTCGAAGCCACACGTAATACTTTTCTGTGCATTCGAGATGGTGTGATTGCGGCTACGGCCGGCGTGGCACTCGATATAGTCATCTTCATGCTGCTAGCTATAAATAAAATAATCACTATTCTCATCACTTTTAAATATATACACAGACTCAAGACAATCAATTACTGCCACAACATACAATTTTCAATTTCAATATTCAATAGGAATATTACTCTGGGATTTTCCAGTATTTGTGTAAATTGTTATTTTTGTAAAATAAGCTCGCATCCAGTGGTAGTTCGGTATATCTTAATGAAAGAACAACACGTTATTATAAGCAATTTCGTAAATTTATTTCAATTGTTGTATATTATTTTTTTTTTGTTTAAAACCGGGTAAATAAATATGAGTATATTTCAACATAGACAGAGCTTAGTTTATTTTAAAAACTGTATTTATAACACACGCACACACACAGACACACACACATATATATATTGAATAAGCAAAACAAAAGACCTTACAAATTTTGAAAAGCAAAGAATTGTAATTTCATTAAATACAGACAATAAATTTCAAAGAAAAATTGATAGAATTGTCGGTGTTAGTCACACTTTGGTAAAAAAAAATTAAAAAAATTTTAAAGCTAGGCATGATCCGATGATAGATAACAGAAAAAATTGTCAACAAAAAAGGAAAAACTTTAGGGCAATCGAAAAATTATTTAAAAAAATTATTTGTATGAAATAATTTATTCATCACAAAAAAATGCAATCAAATCTCAATTGGAAGCATACGAAACAAAAGTTCAGTTAATGAAGACTATTGAACATTGTCTCAAAATTACTGGTTTTAATTGTCGCCGGTCAACAAAAAATTCACATTTGACCGATAAAATGAAAATAAATCGTATTAAATGGGTCAAAGATCATGTGAAAATTTCTCTAGAATGTAAGATACTTATATAACAACTAAAAATTAAATGAAAAATAGAGAACGATTATTTATTTTATAGCTACATTTTTCAGATGGATCGATGATGCAGTGTCTCTTGGAAGAATGACAATTTATTAAAGATAGAACTGAAGAGAAGTTTAAGGATTCCTGTCTTCAAAAAAATAGTAAAACATCCATCGCAAATGATGGTTTGAGTATCAATTAGTGGCTATGGTCCAGGACTACTTTACTTTGTTCAGGGCTTATGCGCAAAAAATAATATTTACAAGTTCTTAAATATTTTTGAAGTGAAACTTCTTTAGCGACGTTGGGGTAAAATTTTTACATGAAACGGAAACCACGTATATAGCGGAACTCTAATATGCATAATATGTTTAGATAATAGAGAGAGGAGAGGGGTAGTGAGGACCATCACGCATGAGCGTCCGTTTAATATGATTGAGCAGGCAGTACGTTTGTCACTATTTTGTTAGTAATTATTGTATACAATTAATCTGTGAATTGTGTTTAAATAAGAGTGTTATTGGGCCTTTCCACACTAGTCAACATGCATACAGTATTCATGGCCCATTACCACTCGTCTCACACGCTCTTACCAGAAAACTAATTTTTTTAGGTGGGGGAGTTTGATGATAAGAGGGTATGAGACAAGCGGTAATGGGCGTGAATATTGTATGCATGCTGACTAGTGTAGAAAGGACCATTCAGTGTAATAACATTGATATTTTTGGTAAGTATATTAATGTATATAATCTTATATTATAATAATAAGCTAAATAATCATACAAATAAGACTACATTACATCCACGTGGTATTTAAAAATTTATCAAATCAACGTGAAATTATATATATATACATTTGATCTATTTATCAAATAAAAGAAATACTATTAAAAATACATGGTATTTAAAAATTATCGAAACCTATAACAGTTTTGAGGTTATCTGTTGTTTTATTTGTAACAATTTCTCACAATAATTTTATTTATAATTATGATCAAATTATTCTACACTTTTATTAAAAAATGTTATATTAAAATTATTACGAATTCTTTTTTCTCAGGTGTCATTTTGAAGATTTATTGAATTTTACGTGGTATTAGAAAATTATCAATTATCAATAGATAATATCTAAATAGATGCTATTTATTATAGTTATACATTATTTGTGAGTTCCATTAATTGTTTTATGTTTAAAACATTGATCTAATTGTATATTATATATTATACAATAGTGATATAATAGTAATTTAAAAAAATGTTTTTACAAAAATTTTACTTATCAAAAACCTATTGTATCGTTTATATCTATTAAGTCACCACTGGAGGAAGCAATGGAAATCGAAGAAATTCCAAACGAAAGCGAATAAAGTTTCATAATTCATAATTTTATAAAAGTTTTAATTTGAAAATAAATATCAATCTTACTTAACATATTGTATGCGGACAACGTCTCGACGACGTCTTTCGCATACTATTACTAGAGCGCGAAGACGTCATCGAGACGCGTTATCCGCATATGATGTGTTAATATGAAATAATTGTAAAAATTTAATTTATTTAAAACATTGATCATTTTCTACTTAAATTTTTATCTCGTGTAGTTACCGCTTCTCTTCCTACTACATTTCTTCATTTTGTTACCTGCTTTATCCTGATGAATTTGTTCATTTACGAGTTTTAGGCATACGCTTGTCCGTGTACCTTTTTATTTTACTGAAAAGAAGTTTCACTTCTGGCATGTGTATATAAGTACACATACTCTTTTTTATCATCAATTGAGGCTTTCTTAACAAGTAGAAAATTTTACTTTATACAAGATGGTGCGCTATGCCACACGGCGAAATTAAAAAAAAATCATTAAAGCAATTTTTTTTTATTAGACTGGTCTGGAAATTTATCAGACCTTAAACCAATCGAAAATGTGTGGAGTATATTAAAAAGGAAAGTTTATATGCTAAGACAAATGAAAATAAATTGTTGATAAAAAATATACAGGAAATATGGTATCATGACACTGAAACAGAGTGTGAAATTGAAACATATTGCAAGTATACCTAATCATATTAAAAATGCTATTAAATCTAAGGATAATAAAACTGAGTATAAGAAGTAATAATTTTTTATTACTTATTTTTCAATGAAATTGATTAAACTTTAACATATTAATTTTATTTCATTTTACGTTTGCAAATTCACAAATTCTATAACAAATTTAAAAAACTAAAAAAAGGTTAATAGCAGTAATTCATTGTCTCGGGTCTGCACGTATATACACACACATATGCACACACACAGAGAGAATTAATTCACATAAGCACACACGCGTTTGTAGGCATTTTAAAGTAGTTTGCAAATTAATTCATCACACGACTTAAAAAAATATATAGCTATTTATCCTATTTTCGATGAAATCAAATAAGTTTATTTTATAAAAAGAATAGAAAATATAAACAGAACATACAAAAATGTAATTGATATATGTTTATTTCAATTTTAAAAATATCATATTTTCATTTCTATCGTACAGGAACAAATTAATTGTAGAGCAGTAAGTTTAATTGTGAAACAGCTATAATTACATATTCAAATTATAACTTAAGATGTGTATTCATCAACAATAGGCATCTCAAAAGTTGCTAAAATGTTTAAACTTTTGTTATGAATACTTCTGGAACGAAACAAATCAGTTCTGATCTTTAGGTAATGATAAAAATAGATAAAAGCAATCATTATTTATAATTAAAAAAATACTGATAAATCAAAATCTATAATTCGACATATGAACCGTTAAATTAGTAAGTGGAATAACTCCATTTAATCATATATTGATATATTTAAAGGTTTGCGTTGAAATTAATTAAAAAATATTGGTAAACGTTATTAAATTCGGGTTATGTTTTTAAAACTATGTGTTTGTTAATTTTTATTATGTAAAAATAATTAATAAAATTGTTAGGGAAAATAACCAATTTTTTAGCTTCAAATGTAGTTATTCCACTTTCATTTTTAACAAATTGAACAGTTTTTTTTTTAACGGAATAAGTTCATTTATTCATACATTGAGATAAAGGTTTGCGTTTGAATTAAACGAAAAATCGACTTTGAAATATTTTTAGTTATATTATATAACAATTTATAAATAAACAATAATTGTTTATTTATAAATTTTTCAAAAAACTTTTTAAAGAAATTTTCCAAAAAATTGAAAAATGATCATAATTTCAAAATGCAATTTTTTAAACCTTTTGATTTCAACTTTTTTTATTAAATACATTTATTTTTAGTTATAATATAACTAAATATAGGCTTTCGACACATATTTATGCGTTTATCACTCACAAAAGTAATTTAACTTTTACTTTCATCTTAAAATATAATGTGCTTATAATATTCAAAATTTTATTTTTTATACATTTTTCTAAATTCTAATAGTTTTTTGCGATTTTTTCGTTAGCAGAGAAAATTCCAGCAGTTCTTCCATAATAACTCGAATTTTTAAAGTCTTCTGAGTTTGTATCATTTCCTATGGTAAATTCCAAATTACTAGTCAATTTTGGTGTACTTTTTCATAGATTTAGTTTTATTTCTCTTTATGTGTTTTATTTAGTATAAAAATTTAGTTTATCAGCATCAAACTTTATTTTCCATTTCATTTTTAACTTTAAATTTTTTTATTATATTAAAAACTTTATATCGACTTAATTATTTATACAATTTCTTTTATAGTTCTGTTTTCCTTATAATAAATAATGATTAATTTTCTTACTTTCTTTGATGGTTCTCTTTGTTATATTTTTTACAAAAAAGATCGAAAGAAATGTATTGTACGGACCCACGATACTTGTTGCTTTATATGATGATGTGAAACCAATAAATGAAAGAATCTGGATATATACAACCATAATAAACATGGATTTTTTTTCATTTTATTTCTTGTCTCGTCATTTTTATGAGCTCGATTTTCATATAGTAATGACATTTTTGCTTCAAAATTTTTACTAAAATATTTTTAATGGAAACTGATGTAAAAATGTAAATCTACTACAATAATATTAAAAATTGTATCATACTTCAATTATTGTTCAATACCTATTTTTAGATATACAAAATATTTTATCATCTATTTTTTATGATTTTTGTACATAAGTCACTGTATATAAATCCTTTTGAAGAAATTTAGCATATGTCGAATTCAATCAGAATCGAAAAAGAAGTTCAGTTAAATCTTAAAGTATTATTGCTTATGCTATACTAGATTTGTCACTTTTAGTAGACGTACTTACGATTATTATTCATATATATATATATATATATATATATATATATATATATATATATATATATATATGTATGTATTTATGTATGTATACACACACACGCATTATAGGTAGATATCCGATGTTCCTGTTTAATTAAAATGAATAGAAATACTTCAGTTTACAGCATGTTATTCTCATCATCATCCTTAGAACCATAGACGTTATTATTAAGAATAAATTGATAAATAAGTCGATATACGCATGTAGTTCTTGATAATTAAAAACTACGATGTGTGTGTATGTATATATAAAAAATAAGTTCGAGTATAATAATCACACCATCTACGTATAAATGATAACACGACGTGCATCTTTCATTTAAAGTTATCTCTGAACGTATTTGTTAACTTAAAGATAAATCCGAAATGTAATCGTCAGATGATAAGCGACAGATAAAATTATTAATCTATTGTATTAATAGAAGTCATTCTTCAGAGTTCGTTAACATAACGTGCATAAATGACGACATGATTTGAAATAAAGCTGATAACCATTGTTTCGAAATGTAATTCCATTTGAAAAGTATGGCCTGAATTTTTCATTTTAACATAATAACTTAACATAGTTTTCATATAAATGCACATTTGGAAATGTAATAAAAACAAAGAAAACTGAATTCAAATCTAGGATTAATTATATTTTATATATTCATATATGTGTGTCATATACATATACATATATATATATATATATATATATATATATATATATATATATATATATATATATATATATATATATATATATATATATATATATATATATATATATATATATATATATATATATATATATATATATATAAACAAAATAATAGCGATGTTTTTTTATAAAAAGAAATATAGATTTCAATTCATAAGTTATTAATATATTAATTATTTTTTATATAATTAATTCATATGAGGCACGGCCAAAAAAAGCTGGTTGAATGTAAAAAATATAAATTTTTTAAAATATATTTATTGCAGAATGTTGTGCATTATTATATTTCTTTTGCACGTAGTCATCATGTACAAATTAAGGCACTTATCGTATTTTGAATGTATTCCTTCGTAATGAGTAATGTATGGGTCCCCTGATGTGTCTTGCAACAAACAATTTCACTACTCAGTAACGAACGTTGACGGTTTTAATTTGTCCACCGTAATTTCTTAAATCTTTCGTAATATGATTCAGAATTTATGGTCGTCCCTTACATCGAATACATAAAAATGATTCCGTTGAAAACTGTTATCATTATTTTCAAAGCTGACAGCATTTGTTTATTTTTTTTTTATTTGGAGACCAAACATGCCGCCATTATAAGAACTACTGCTTGTTTTCTGGCGTGTAAAGGGTAACCTAAATTTCATTACTAGTCAAAATGTGATTATAACTGCACTTCGCAAATGGTGGGAATTTAGATGTTTGCATTTATTTTAAAAGAATGGAGAAAACAGGGAAAATAAATTAGAATAGAACGGCACACACGTGTCCTAATAAATATATAAAGACCACTGACGTTAAGAGAAAAAGACAATATTAACAAAAAGCAACATACAGTAAGTCACAAAAGTCATGGGACACATGTGTAATTTATAAAAATAACAAAATAGGCCTAATTGATATTCCAAAAAATTATTATATAAGGGTCGTTTGATAAGTATGGTCAATTTTCGTCAGATGGCACCGCGTCACGATGTGTCACACTGTTAAATAGAATCACTCTTTGAACTGAGTCATACATAGTTTCAGCCTGAACCGTCATACTGTTATTGATCGGAAAACTTTACAAGCGAGCGTGTCAGTGATAGTTGAGATCATGGAGAAAAATGAGTTTCGCGCAGTGATCAAACATTTCTATTTGAAAAAGTGGACAGCTGCACAAATCAAAACTGAATTGAATGAAGTACATGGGGACTACGCACCATTACTTAAGATCATTTACTTTTGGATAAATGAGTTTAAACGTGGCCGAAAATCAACGGAAGATGAACCGCGCTCTGGATGCCCGGTCGAGGTAACTACACTGGAAATGATAAAAAAAATCCGTGGTACAGTGTTAGAAGATCGTCGGATCAAAATTCGTGAGATAGCTGATATTGTAGGCATCTGAACAGAATGAGTTTTTAATATCTTGCATGTCGAATTACACATGAAAAAGCTCTGCGCAAGATGGGTGCCGCGATTGTTGACTATCGACCACAAACGGATGCGAGCCGACATTTCTGAGCAGTGTTTGTCTCGTGTTACTCGCAATTCAGAAGATTTTTGGCGTCGATTCATTACTATGGATGAAACTTGGATCCACTACTACACTCCCGAATCAAAGCAGCAGTCAAAGCTGTGGACAGGACCTGGTGAAAGTGCTTCGAAGAAAGCGAAAGCCGTTTCATCGGCCGGCAAGGTAATGGTCTCAATATTTTAGGATTCTTAAGGCGTTATTTTCATTGACTACCTGGAAAAAGGTCGAACAATAACGGGACAATACTACGCTACCCTCCTAGACTAGTTGGGCCGAGAACTGCAGTAGAAACGCCCAAGACTGGCGCGCAAAAAGGTGATCTTTCATCACAACAATGCACCTGCTTATACGTCAACTGTCACAAGGGCAAAACTGCACGAGCTGAACTACGAATTACTGCCGCATCCATCCTATTCTCCGGATTTGGCTCCTGACTTTTTTTATTACTAAATCTAAAAACCTGGCTCGGGGGACAAAAATTTGTGTCAAATAAGGAGGTCATTGCTGCCGTGGACGAGTATTTTTCAGGTTTGGATTAAAACTACTTTTCCGAAGAGATAAAAAAATTGGAGCACCGCTGGACTAAGTGTATAGAGCTCGAAGGAAATTATGTTGAAAAATAAAAAAAAGTTTTTCTTATTTTTTTACCATACTTATCAAACGACCCTCGTAAATGAATATAAATGTCTCAAAAAGAAAAGAAAAATCTAACTTCTTAATCTTGATTTCTATAATACAAATGAATTTTTATCCCCAACACAACAATGATTATGAAGTATTCAATAATTACTTATTGTTCATTTTTTATTTACAACAATGTCGGCTGATGCGCATTTCGATGGCGATGCCATCATCTTCAGAGCCTTTTTGTTAAAATCAGAAATTGTTGAAACTCTCCTCCCCTTGATTACTATAATGAAAAATAAATAAACTCAATTAAAGTAACAAATCGACCTCACAAGCTATGGGACAATGTAGTACTAAGAATACAATTACAGTCATTTTTTTTAAAAAACAATTAATTTTAAGTGGGGATTATACATACGAGGGTGGTTTGATAAGTATGGTAAACATTTTTAATTTAATTAATTAAATTAAAAATTTCAATTTAGTTTTTCTTACTTTTTTACCATACTTATCAAACGACTCTCGTACATGAACTAGTGTATCTTAAATATACATTTCCCTATCATAATTTATACATTGTTTTGTTGATCATAATGCATTCATTTAAAATGTTTTGATAACAAAAAAATCAAGACAAATATCGATTTTACATTATGGTCATTATTATTATAACTATTATTTTCAAGTACCAATAAAATGTATGTTGGTAAAACGAATTGGAATTTTGTGTTCTGAGCGAGAAGAGTCGTATGAAAGCAATAAGCCGTATTATCTGATACGCTGTCTTCGAAGTCGACCACACAGGTCAGTATTTATGTGTACCATAACAAGATAATATTCTGATAATACGAGAACTGGTTTCGTTTTTATCGTCTCAGAAATATTCTTGTGAATACAGTACAATTTTAAAATTTAATTCGATATTCGAATAAGTATGTTTGTTCGCACATTCGTCAAAGCCTTGTAATATATGACTATTTAGCTTTTTGATATTTGTTTTTTTTGATTTCTAAAAAAATTTATATCAAAGATGTAAAAACACATAGCTACTCAGATAAATGTTTGCAAAAAATATTAAAAATAAAAGAACAATTTAAATAGATAAAAAGGAGTTCTTTCATTGTGTATTACATAATTGAGCGATTTGAAACAATGAATACATTGAAAAATAAACCACATCTATATGGGATGAAGATATTTACGGAATTCGACGAGCGATGGCAAATACAACAAGTAAAGAAAATCCCGCAACTTAGTGCCCCTAAATTAACTATGAAAATAAAAAAAAAATATTTGAGCAAGAAAGAAAATCCTGAAATAATGCGAATAATCGCAAGAAAGAATAATTTCTATGGAAAAGTAACATAAAAAAACATTTGTGAGCAAGTAAAATAGTCTTAAATGATTAATTTCTCAAAACTTTACAGAAACAAAGATTTTTCTTTTTGAAAAACGGTATTATTCGCCAAAGAGAGTAAATTCAATCTCTTTCTATATTCTTAATATATTTATGGAAAAAACAAATAACCAATTGAAAGAGAAAATTTAACGACCTATAATTAATAATGAGAGAGTAGGTCATTAATCATAAGTGGTTTGGGGTTGCATATCAATTGTGGGACGAAGAAAATTTCACATTATAGACGGTATAAATAATCAAATTAAGTAATTTCAACTATTAAAAGATCGTATCTTAAACAAAACGCGAAATACTTAGGTATATAAATAATTTGTTATTATGACGATAATGATCCTAAGCACAATGCATTAAATGTTCATTTATGGCTGCTATACAATTATTTACATGTACTCGAAACCCCCATCCAATCTCCAGATTTAAATGTTATTGAATATTTATGGTCGTATTTTAAGGAGAAATTGAAAACTCATACAATTCAAAATAAATAAGATTTGAAAATGGCGCCGAGAAAAGAATAGTCACATACCGATTTATCATATTGTAAGAAGTTAGTCCGTTCTATGCTATTGCGATTAGAAGCTGTAAGGAAAAATAAAGGATTTTTGTCAAAATATTAAAATATACGAGAAGCAAAATAAAATATGTATGTAAATCGTTAGTAACTTTTGGTGTTTAAATATTATTTTGGGGTAAATTCTTATAAACTTAAAATAGATTTATAAAAATAATTTTATTTTTACTTTTAGTTATTTTTTTTACTAATTATTTGTTTATAAAGCATGAAAAATTAAAGGTCTGAATATTACTTTGAGTTATTGTATTGCAATTTACTTGTAGTTGATTGTTAATATTTTATAAGACATACATTTTACTATTTCTTTTGAAACAGTAACGAATTAACTTTTACACAAATGAATTAAATACTTCAACACCGCAATATGTTATATATGTAAGTGTTTAATAATTATTTCTTTTTCACTTTATTTGTTTACAAATTGATACATATTTCGATAGCAAGACCATCATCGTCAGAGCGCTGTATTGTAAAATCTAGATTGTCTAATCTACACCACTCATTGAAATTAATAATTATTGTCTAAACTGTAATACATTTTTTACAATTTCAGATATTTTTTCGTAACTTTTTCCTTTTTCACTTAACAACTTGAGTGGATAAAGTTATTGATGCTTCTTTTATAGTTTTGAAATGAGCATCAACCGATGATGTTGAAACGACTAGAGCAAGTGATAATAAGTCGAGTGAATACGTAATGTAAGAGAGAATTTCCAGTCCGAAAGTAAGATGACTTCCTTCGTGTTTTTCGCAATTTGTGCTATAGAATGACATGCCGAATTCCTTCACCAGTAAATGGTCTTTGATCTAATTTATTGCTCGACAAGATAAGTTATTCTTAAAAACACTCTTTGACTGTTTGACCTAGGTTCAAAAACTCTTAAAACATTATACCACAAAGTGCAGAGCGTTACTTTCTTGACATGGATGTTGGGATTCTCAGTTTATGTCGATGCTTGACAAGGATCTATCCATGATTTTTCCGTTTAACATCGTCTTATAAAATCAATTTTTCATCACTGGTGATAATTTGATACAAAACATTTTTTCCTTTAAACCTGACTAGCAAAAACATGGCTGTATCGAAACATCGTTCTTTATTTTCCGAAATGAGTATATGCGGGTTCCATCGACCTTCTTTCAAAATATTTCTCACTCGATGTAATTCACTGTAGGATCAACATTTACATCGTGAAATCTTTAATATAACTTTTTACATAACTTGCGAGTCACAGCAACATCGAGAGCAGAACTAATCATTTTCGTACCTTCAGCTACGTTTTTTTTAACTGAAGTACAAAAAGAAATCAGTATCGAACGTGTTACTTATCAAACGCCATTGTGTTCGTAATTATTTTGTAAGGTTATACAGTTTCCTTCACCAAGTTAGATAACGTTTTGTAAACGTCAATGTTAACATTTGAAAATAGCGAAAGGGAAGGGGGAGGGATTTAGAATGATATGATTAAGCCAATGTTAAGACGCTGACTTTCTTTGTACCCCTAATATTTTGAAAATATAACTATGTGAAAGAAACAATGTATTGGAACATATGACGAAATAATTAAATCAGAAAGACTGATAACTAAATTTCAAAACATTTTACTCGCTTTATGTAGACTTTTTAGCATTACATTTTTAATTTTATTTTAAAAATAGACGTGAATTTCTTTCTTTTTATTGTTTTATAAATACATAACTGTATGACATATACATATAACTTAATAATTATTTAAATAAAAAAATGTCCATTCTACAATATTGCACATTTGACTAGTGTATGTAGATTTTTGTGACTCGTTTTTAAATACAAACGTGTTTAAGTAAATTTAAGTAAGATTATTGTATTCTATTAATATTTTTACTATAACAATATTATTTACGAATTAGATTCGTATATATTAAACTTGAATAAAAAATCATAATTAACATTTGCGTATGTGTGCATATGTGTATTTGTGTGTGTGAGTGTACGTGTATTATCCGATTAAATTCTACAGTATGATATATAAACACTAAATTTACCAACCTTTTGTAAATACCTATTTTTATCAAAACGGGTCAAATAACCCATTTTCCCTTTGGATGCATGTAACAATGAAGTTAGTGCTTGAAATAATAAATAAAGTGGTTTTTAAATGACAATTTAATAATCATAAACAAACTAACGAAAATTCAATAATTATAAATAAAATAAGAAATTCAACAATAATAAATGATATATTATTTCGGCTTTTTATTAGTCGTTTTACTTTTTTTTGAGTATTTCATAATGAAATCACGTTTCATTTACCGATTTTTTTACACATGCAGGGTTGTTCTGCTAAACACTTCCCGTAAACATATTTTTTACATAGAGAGTAGATTTATTGGCATTATTTTCTTTGCAGTATTTTGTCATTTTTATACACGTAAGCAACTTTACTTGACCTTGCTGATGATGATGCCATATTAGTCTTTTTTTCTCGAAGTTCTTGATATTCACTAGCAAGTTTTTTTCCTGATTGAAATAAAAATTCTTTCTTTGAAATATTTTCACCAGTTGTTTCGTTGTACGACACCCAAGCATTTATTCTAGCTAAATTAAGAATATTGAAAAATACTTGCAAAGACCATCTACGAGATTTAGATTTCACGCTGTATCTTCTGACCATTTGATCTGTTATATCCACATCAAATCTGGTTGTATTATAAAGTGTAATGGCTTCAGGTAGACTTTTATCGTTATGTTCAATTATCACAGATTTATGTTTCAAACTTAGTAAAAGTACTTTTTGTTCGATTTGTTTTTATAAATTGTAAGAGTACAATTATTTGATTTGTAAAGTTGTATTGACAAAGTTCCATGTTATCCTTCTTTATTTTGCAGGTCTTGGTAACTATTTCTTATTTCCGCGAATAGTTCTAACTAAAGTGGTCCTTTTCTCTAGAAGTTTTATTTCCAGCGATGCACTCATAAAAAAATTATCGGTGGTTACATTTTTTTTCGTACTCAGTGAATGGTTCAATGAGTTCTAAAACAACAAATTCGCCTAACGATACTGATGACGGGTTCATTTGATTTTTTCACAAGCATGGAAACCCATTTACAATGTATTTGCTCTTGACATCCGATGCCAACCAGAATTTTATACCAAATTTATCTAGTTTGGCATGTACTGGGTAAATCTACATCTAGCTTTTATTGGAAATAACTGTTCATCAATGGTAATATTTTCAACTGATTCGTAACAGTTTTGACTATTTTCAATGAATGCATTACATATATTTGATATCAAGGAAAATTTATTTGTTTTCAAATGTTGGCTTCGCTCATTTTTTTATCAAAACGTTACTGGAGAATACCTAACTTATTTTTAGAATTGGAATGAAGAATACGTAAATTAGTTTCAGAATTGAATCGGTGTCACCTTATGATGTTGATATCTATATATGGAATGATTTTAGAGTTGACAATGTTATAAAAATACATAAAATATTCAACTGGTCAAATGAAAAGCCATCACAATAAAAATTGGTATACTATATAGCCATGTTCGTGAAAATAGCAGCGTGATTTTACTTTTTTATTGGTAATTTTATATAACATAAGTAAAAGTAAAACAATATTTTACCTATGTATACAGTTTATTACAAAATTTTCATGTCCAAAACAAAATATAACAAATATCCTAAATCATAAAAAGATAACAACTCAATAATTAAAAAAGTGTATATATTGCGTTGTTCTTTTTTACAATAACCTAACACCTTCGTGGCATGGACTCAACTAATTGTTTGCACCTGTTTACAGGAATTGCCTTTCAAGCCAACTCTAATTCCAACCATAATTCATGACTCTTTTGAGGTCTGGCTTCTTGTACGGCTATCGTAATATCAACCCATAAGTTTTACTATTGGGTTGACGTCTGGAGATTGAGTAGGCTAGAGAAGAACATTCACCTTATGGTCAGATAACCACTTTTTCGCTTTCTTTGACGTGTACCTTGGGTCATTGTCTTGAAACGGCATTTATTCCTTAGCAAATGGAAGTGTAATGTTGTTTAATATACACTAATACCTCAATTAGTCCGACTTCGATTAATCTAGTTTCACCATAGTCCGGTTTGAAATTTCACAAAAAAAATTTTTTTACCTGAAAAAATCATACTAAAAAGTTTTTCTTGAAAAAATCCCAAAAAATTAATACATAAAATTATTTTCATACGCAAATTTTCAAGTTTTCCCCTTTATTATGAAAACATAATAAAAAAGAAAACCGAAATCATATAGCACATTATGCGCAACGCATGCGCATTACTAGTTTTGTGATTTTTTTTCTTTTTCTATTAGTTTTCGATTCGCAACTCTAGAATAAAGTCGATTTTTTGATAATTAAATTTTAATAACCCATTTGAAAATGAATTTAAAATGTATTTGAAATGAATGTATAAACCCCTGATTTTGTTTTGTTGATACATACAAACATTTGATTATATTAGCCTCGTTTTATTTACTGAAAAACAGGGAAAAAATTTGTTTTGAACCAATTAACGTTTTTTATATGTAGAGTTAATGTTTCGATTAGTCCAGTTTAAAATTGTACGGCTAATCAGTGAAACCAATTAGCCGGACTATGCGAAGTATTCCTGCATTTGTATATAATTCAGCATCCATTTTTCCTTAATTCAATAAATTGGACCTACACCAAATAAAGAAAAACAAGCCTACACCATAACATTGCATAAACCATATTTTATTGTTTTTGTGTTGTATCTTGGTTCAAATTCAGTACCCTGAGGTATTCAAATGTTTTGTTCTTCATTATTAGGATTAAATAAAACACTATTTTGGATTCATCACTCCAAAGAATATTACACCATTTTTCAGGCGGCCATTCTCCATGCGTTTTGGCGAAGTTTATCCTGTGTTTTAGTTGCCTATTATTAAGTGATACCATTTTCCTCGGACGTCTTGAATTTAAGCCTACTTTAATAAGCAGTTTTATTACTGTTGAAGCATTTAGTAGCAAATTCAAATCCTCTTTGATTTGTTCAGAACTTTTAAATAGGTTTCTTTTTGGATATAAAATTATATTTCTGTCATCTTGGAGCGTAGTTTTCGACTTCCCTTATTTTCTGGATTTTAAAACCATTTTTCAGCTTTGCTAATCATTTTTACGGAACATCCTATAATTTTTTGATTTTCTTTGTAATTTTTTCCAAATTTGCATAATTTTAAAATTAGTGTTCGCTTTTTTGCACTACAATGTTTTGTTTTGCCCATTCTTTTTTATAATATATTACTAATGATACCAGAACAGATTTTAGTTAATTACCACCTTATTGATTTATCTTTTAAACTCAAATTAAGAAAATAAAAACTCACAAGAACTTTAATTGTTGACTATAAATATTTCGAAATGTTATTTTTGCGCACAATTGACAAATTAATGAAATGAATGAATAGAGGAATTGCCTAAAATAATCAGGAAATACTCAATACTGCTATTGTATTTTTCTCATAATCACCCAAAGTAAGAATACAAGAGATGTTACTATAATCGCAATTCGTTAATTCAATAAAAACCTTCTTTTGAACTACACATTACTGCTATTTTTAAGGAACTTGACTGTACACGAATGTAGTATGCAGAGGGAAGTGAAGAGAAAAAGATACTGCTAGATTAATTTTATGACCATTCCAGGAAAAGTCGTCAAGATAAGTTCTATCACGCTTAAAAAAACCCTATCTTTAAAAAGTAATTTTAATTAAACACAATTAATTTTTAGTAAAAAATTTAAAATGAGTCATTTGACCAATATGGTAAATTTAATATTAATAATAATATCGAAGATATAGTTTTAAAAAAATGCACACAATAACAATCGAAGCATCGATTGTTCTCATTACGTTGACTTATCATAGAATTAATAAAAAAAGAAAGATGCGAGCACCGGAACGTCCAACTTTTCAATGTTTATTTGCTTGTTGTATGATGTACGACGTAGATATTTAATCTTTTATATGAAGATGTCGATAGATGATGACTTGATAACGAATGAACAAATCTCATCGGCTTCAATACGCTTAAGATACACACGTCGCATTATACAAGGGTCGTTTAATAAGTATGGTAAATTTATTTATTATTTAATTTAATTAAATTGTTCAATTTAGTTTTTCTTACTTTTTTACCCTACTTATCAAACAACCTTCGTACAAGAGTATTTTTTCTTTGCAACCATTGCACTATTTAAAAACTTGTGTATCGTTATAAATGTGAGTAACTGTTTCGAATGATAAATCAATTAATTCAAACTGCATGCAAAGTCATTCTCGAATATATTATGAACTTGCATACGAGACCGAGCGACCCCCTGTTGCCAGTGTCGATGTTCGATTACAATTGATTTCATTTTCATGAACATATCCATAACGGCACAACGCTAGTGTGTATTTAATATAAATGAAAACCGACAAATTTACCATTGTGCGTTTTTAGTAAGAAGTCTTTCTTTTTTTCTTAAAATTTCTTTTTTAATTTCTCTTCAATTTTGAATATTGCTCTTCTGTCGAACTGTTTTTCGGTTTCTTTTCAGAAAAATGTAAAATATCAAATGTTTTTTTAAAAATTAAACTCTGATACATCAATCTAAAACATTATTTTATTAAGTTGTTGTATATGAAATGCCGGATTTCTACATGAGGTGAAGAGATTGTGATTTCATATTAAAAACTGACGACAGGAGGCGTGGGTTGTGTTTAGTATTACAGTACGAGGTTGTTTGATAAGTCCGTGTAAAAATAAAAACTGCTTCATTTTTTTGAATAAATCGTTTTTATTTTTCAACATAGTCTCCTTTTAGGCTTATACACTTCATCCAACGCTGCTCTAGTTTGTTGATCCCTTCCGAATAATAGGATTTGTCCAAGTCTGTAAAATAGTCATTCGTTCCTGCAATCACCTCCTCGTTCGAATAAAATCTTTTTCCCGCGAGTCATTTCTTCATATTAGGGAACAAATAATAGTCCGATGGAGCCAAGTCTGGAGAATAGGGGGGATGTGAAACGATTTGGAACCCTATTTCCATTAGTTTTGCGGCCACAACTGCTGAGGTGTGAGCTGGTGCGTTGTCGTGATGAAAGAGGACTTTTTTGTGGGCTAATCGGGGACGTTTTTCTTGCAACTCGGTTTTCAAACGATCCAATAACAATGAATAATATGCACCTGTAATGGTTTTACCCTTTTCCAAATAGTCGATAAAGATTATTCCTTGCGAATCCCAAAAGACAGTCGCCATAACCTTCCCGGCCGAAGGAATTGTCTTCGCCTTTTTCGAAGTAGATTCCCCCTTGATAACCCATTGTTTAGACTGCTCTTTGGTCTCAGTAGTGTAGTGATGTATCCATGTTTCATATACAGTGATGAAAACAACGCTTAAAGTCCTGCGGATTTCGCTGAAACAGCTGCAAACCGTTCTTGCAACACTTCACACGACCTCGTTTTTGGTCGATCGTGAGCAATCGCGGCACCCACCTGGCGGATAGCTTTTTCATGTCCAAATGTTGGTGCAAAATATTATGTACCCGTTCACACGAGATGCCTACAGCACTAGTAATCTCACGCACTTTCACTCTTCTGTCATCCATCACCATATCATGGATTTTATCAATGATTTCTGGAGTGGTGACCTCAACAGGGCGTCCAGAACGTTCAGCGTCTCTTGTGCTCATATGGCCACTCCGAAAATTTTGAAACCACTTATAAACCGCACTAATCGAAGGTGCAGAGTCACCATAATGTTTATCAAGCTTCTGTTTAGTCTCCTGAGGCGTTTTTCCTTTAATGAAGTAGTGTTTAATCAACACGCGAAATTCTTTTTCGTCCATTATTTGACAATCACTCGATTTCCTTGATTCGAACGATTGTCAAACACAAAGGAATAGACCGATATGGCTGAAACTTGATGTGTGTTCTTCCAAGAGGTGCTACTAATTAAAAATAACCTCGATATGCACCAGTGGTGCCATCTTTCGGAATTTACACGGACTTATCAAACGACCTTCGTATATCACTGCACTAATCATATCAATTCTAATCCAGACTTGAGTGTGAGCGAACAGAAAAATATTATATATTAAAAAATATGGAAGTTATCAAAAAACGTATATTTGTCTAAATAAATTTAAACTTTGATACAATGTAATGGAAGTACCCAAGAATATTAACAGAGAATTTTGCGAAAACATAATAAACGAACGAATCATATAGTAGTAGTTCGAAATATTTCGATCAGGTGATATGAACGTTGAAAATGAGTTTCGTGGATGCTCAGAACCAGCTATCGACAACGAAGTACTACGCACATTAGTGAAGTCCAACCCTCACCAATATGTAAGGGATATTATAAAGAAACTAGGCGTGCATTACTTGAGAGTTTCCCCTTTTTAATTTACAAATACGTGAAAAAATCAAGAAGCTAGGGTATGTAGGTTCCGCATAAGCTTACTAAAATAAACATGGTGTATTGACTGAAAGTTTAGTTCTCTACTCGTCTAAAACAGAAACAAACGGTTTTAGACCAGATCAGTGATATGTCATGAAAAATAGATTCCATATGACAATCGCTGCCAAACTGCACAATGGTTACGTTTTGGAGAGGACCAAATCTTCATCCGAGGAAAATAACGGTGATTGTTTGATGGTCTGCAACTGGCGTTATTTATTATACTATTTATACTATTCGTTCTTGAAAACTGGTGAAACTATTAATGACGAGAAATATGGTTCTCAAATGGATGAAATTCATTAGTAACAATACGTTAAGCGACTTGCATTGGTCAACAGACATGAAGTTATATTGTTTCATAACAACACACGACCACATGTTTCAAAAACAACAGCCTATAATTTGCACAAGTTACAATGTGGGACTATTTTTCATCCACCATATTCACTAAATATCTCGCCAACAAATTACCACTTTTTTATATTCGATTCATTTTTTGATCGAAAAAATTCAATAATAAAGCAACAGTTAAACGCTTGCTTTCGGGGAATTTATATATCTCGTTAGAAGAAATATTTAGCGCTTATTTTGATTAATAAAAATATTTTTAAAAAGATACAGATATTTTACAATCTATTAGAAAATGCGTTATTTTATATGAAACAAAAAAATATTTATTTGTTTTTTTTATTTAAACTTTAATATCTTCGATGCATAATTATCAAATTTTAAATTTGAGTAATTCGTCTATTACCCGGAGATTTAATAATCGTTATAACAGATACATATATGAATCGAAATGATTGAAACAAATTACAATTAAAAGGGCAATATGCGTAGGATACAATAAACATGGCTTTTCAATCTAATGCAGATAAATTTTACAAAGTTATAACACAGTATATGACTTAACGTTGTCGTATAACATTCGTCTGCTGGTCTTTTCTGCATTAGGTCTTTGCATACGAAAATGTCAAGTTTCAAATATAAAATTAAAATAATTTATTTCCAAATTTACACTAGAACTATCAACAATTAACGTATATCTATTTACGAGGATCGTTTGATAAGTATGGTAAATTTATTTATTGTTTAATTTAAATAATTAATTTTTTCAATTTAGTTTTTTTTACTTTTTTACCATACTTATCAAACGACCCTCGTATATATTGAATAGTGGAATAAAGTCCTTTGGACAGATGAATCCAAGTTTCAGATTTTTGGTTTAAATAGAAGAATGTTTAGCGCATCGTCCATAAGAAGAAAAAGCTACGGATAATTGCATTGTGTCAATTGTTAAACCAGGCGGAGGAAACATAATGGTCTGGGGATGTTTCGGTAACAACAAATCAGAAAAACTAGTAAAAATAGAAGGCACATTAAATAAAGAAGGATATTTGAAAATTTTACGAGAATCAGCTATTCTGTTTGGCTTATATATCATTGGACATAATTTTGTTTGCAACAAGATAATGACCCCAAGCACACTTCTAACTCGTGTAAACAATTTATTAGTTGAAAAAAGCAACAGAAGTTATTGGAGTCATTGAGTGGCCGTCTCATTCTCCTGATTTGTCTCCAATAGAGATGGTCTGTGATGAACTGGATAGAAAAATTAAAAATCGTGTCCCAATTAGCTCTCAACAATTCTGGCAAATTCTTCAGACAGAATGGAAAAAATAGACGAAGAATATTTCAAGAAATTAATAAATATAATGCATAACATTTGTTTGAAATTAATAAAAAATAAAGATGGTCAGTTTGACGACGCAAGAGTTTAATTTAAATAAGGTAGTTTTTGTATTGGATTAAAATATAAGTAAATGCTGTGATTCTAATAAAACAATATATACACATTTCTTTTATTACTTACTCAACAATTTGTACTTGTTTCCAAACTTTGTGGCAAACACGTTTGGCTTTCCAAACGTGTAACTGAAAAATTATTTCATTAATGTTCATGCTACTCCGAACGTCAACGATAACTTCCGAACATTAATGATTAAAAGCTTCCTCTTACTCTTACACATCTCCATTTATCAATACATTACTTCCGTAGTGAGCAGGAGGTGGAGCTCCCTGATATATATATATATATATATATATATTAGGTTGGCAAATATCTCCCTTCCGCCTTCTGGTCTTTTGAATTTCGCAGCTATGTACAAAAAAAAGCGGAAGGGAGATACTTGCCAACCTAATATATATATATATATATATATATATATATATATATATATATATATATATATATATATATATATATATATATATATATACAGTGGCTCCCACTCATATTCGTACACCACCTAGGTAAAACTTTATTGCTGAAAATATACCACTTATTTTTTTAAAAAATAGAGAAATATATTTCAGGGCTATTAGACAACAATGTTATCAATAATATTTGTAAAAAAATATGCTATTTAAAATATTTCATAATAAAAATAAAGAAATACAAGATATTTAATAAAAATAACTCAACATTCGTATTCGTACAATATAAATATTTTTTTTCTGACAAAAATACAAAATTATCAAAAATTAATATTTTGTACGGTGCCCTTTCCTTTTGATCACTTTTTACAATGGCTTTAGAATTGATTTTACTGATTTTTGAGTAATTTCAGGCTCAATATTACGCCACTCAGATTCTAGATGTATTTGTAAGTCATTTTTGTTTGAGAAATCATAATTTCCAATCCTTTTTTCCAATTCTGCCCATAGATTTCCTATAGGATTTAGGTCGGGTGACTGTGGGGGTATTTCCGTCACATGTGGTACATTATACAATAACCATAGTCTGACAATATGTGCTTTATGTTTGGGATCATTATCTTAGTAAAACTAAAAGTCATTTAACATTTCCAAATCAATTGCATTTCTTTTTATGTTAGTTTTTTAAAATGTCCATATATTTGCATTTATCCATTATTCCGTCGATGAACTGTAAATTACCCGTGTCTGCGGTAGAAAAACATCCTCATACCATAACCGAAACATCTTCATGTTTTACAGTAGGTTAAAGATTTTTCTTGTGAAGCACAGAATTCGGTTTTCTCCACACCGTTTGTCTTCCATTGGATCCAAAAAGATTAAATTTACTTCCATCGGTAAAGAGAACATTTTTCCAAAAATCAAAAGTATGATTTTTATACTTATGGGCAAATTTTAATCTCTTTTTTCTTTTCACTTCACTAATAAATAGTTTCTTCCGCGCTACTCTACCATTATATACCTCTTTTCGCAGAGCACGACGTACAGTTTCCGAGATAACAGTCTTTTAAGATCATTTTCTATTATCACAACAAGATTTTTGCACTGATTCTCGAATTTTCGTTAATATGTTTAACAATGTATCTCCCTGTCGTAAGCATTTAGTTGTGCTCTATTTGTGTTTCTAGGTTCATTTTCTACTCTATGTTCATTTTTATACCGATTTACAACATATTGAATAGTTGAACGACTTTGAAATACAATTTGAATAATTTCACGAAAATATTTTTCTTGTTTATGGTGAGAAATAATTCATTTTCTCAACATAATTAAAGTTTCCTTGACTCCGATGAGTATTAATGACATTAATATTATAATGAAACTATTTTATATATAGAAAGAGATAGAAAAATTTCGTTCCTGAACTTTCCCGAAGTTTTCCGAGAATTACCGAAGTATAAATTTTATGACATAAAAATTAATAAAAAATAGAAAAAGATAAACTTTCAGAGAAACTTTTTGGACAAAAAAAACTTTTAATTGTATTGACGTTTGATTTGAATGCACATCAGATACCAGTCTATAATAAACATCGTCTACACAGAAATATTAACATAGCTTTCTAAACGTTTTATTTTTTATAACTTATTTACATTTTTTAACAGAAGCAAGTAAGTTTGGGGGTTGACGAGCAAAGCGAGTAGGGGGTGGAGTTACTTAATGTACGTACGTACATATACGTACATACATTAGGGGACTCTACCCATTACTCGTTTTGCTCGTCAACCCCCAAACTTGCTTCTGTTGAACAATGTAAATAAGTTATAAAAAATATACATACATATATGCATACATTCGTACGTACGTGTATGTATGTATAATTATTTTCAAATGAGTGTATGTATGTATAATTATTTTATAATAGCAAGAACGAATATTGACTGAATATTAATGAAACTCATTATAAGTAATATACGATTTTTAAGAAAAAAATTGAACGAACTTTCAGGTCAGTCTAATATTTTCATATCGTTTAAAAAAGACTTTAACATATTGTTTATCAATTAATTTCGATCAATAAACATATTGAATTTATTTATGTGCTTCAGTGATTAGATATGAATATAAATTTGTCGATCTATTTTCATCGTCTCTGTGTATAGAACCGGTAGACGATCGAATTTGCATACTCGAACATATATCTACATATATACAAACGACATGCATAAAATAAATACGTACTAAAAATACGAAAACAATTCGCGTCACTTACGACGTTATAATGATAACAAGATGGATGTTGTGCGTATCGTCCGGATGAATCTTGTTCAAACAAAAAAGTCAAAATGTGACGTACAAAAAATCGCGATTTTCATAGTTTTCATAATTTTAAACGTGTGACGAATGGCACAACTAGCCAATTGAACAAACATTATAGGAATGCGAAGAGAGAGTAAAAAGTATATTTATATATTAGTGGTAAATGCATGCGCGGAATGACCTTGGTAAATAGCTACATAGAAACTCGAATGTTCTTTAAAATTCCAATGCAAGTTTACAATTACGTAGCGCAGTCGAAACTGAAAATATAATTGTGATTATCATACATTTCTAATTTTCATTTGGTTCGAATAAAATGTCCTAATAATAAGTAATAGTGGGAGAGAACAGTCGAAGCGTTTTCAATCTAAGGTTATTCTTTTTTCGTAAATATAGATAATTTCACTAAGTTTTTTCTTTAGCTAAACAAAAAAATCAGTGTATTTAGAAATTATTTTTGCTCAATGTCTACTTAATTATTGAGTTGTCGTCCAAAAGTCACGTCGGAGTTTTGCAATAGATGTCGCTAGTCTCTTTTTTTTTATAGAAACGTCATTCGCATCTACATAATTGTTATGTCGTTTGACAACTGACTTTTCTGCCTTCATTCCGGTAAAAAGTTTGAGTGATTTAGTTAAGTTCCAAAGATTTTATAACAAGTTGAAGATGAAAGATCAAACTGTACATTTTCATCATATTTTACTGTTTTATTTCCGTAAAGGAATAAATAAATGACATTTGAAAAACATAGTCAAAACGCCTAGATTTGTGTTTTATTAAAAATAAATTATACACTTATTTCTTTTTAATAAAACAAATTTAGGCATCACATTTGGGTGTTCCTATATAATTACTCAAAGATTTGTTTTAAATTAATAGAAACATATTGCTCTCCTACGATTTGTGTGGTACACGAAAGCAGTCAAATGTGGATATATTGTATAAACCATAAGTTACTATTTGTTTTAGTACTGTGGCAAATTCACTTTTCCCCAATACCCTATTATGTTATAAAATATTTAACGGTCACTTATTATTCATTTTGTTGTTTATAACAACAATGAGCTAATGCGAATTTCGATGGTTATGCTATCACTGTCAGAACCTTTTGTAATAAAATATTTTAGAATTTTTCGGTTTTTTCGATTTTATAACAAAAAGTTCTGACGATGATGAGATCGCTATCGAAATGCGCATTAGATCATTGTTGTTATAATCAATAAAGTGAATAATAAGTAATTATTTGACACTTTATAACATATTTGTAGTGTGTTGGGGGTGATAATTTATTTATATGAAATGAAAATAAAGCATTAAAATAAACAGAAAAATTGTATCTGTCAATTCAGCGTGCGGTAGACAATTTTAAATCAATAAAAACAGTGGTTTCCAAACATCCTTTTGTATACCTGAAAATAAAGTTTTCAAAGTATGTTCGGTTTTACGAGAGTTTAAAGACAATCATAAAATAAGTGCGCTTAGAGTAGTAACGAAAATAAAAAATCACGTGACAAAACTATTTATAGTAAAACGATCCGAAATGTCCTTAAAAGGGTATTACGGTTAATTATTTCGAATAAAACCGTTCATTTTAAATATCAATTTAAAAAAGAAAACATTTGGAGTTCGCTATGGTATACATGTGGATAAATCTAATAATATCTAGAATAAAGCTGTCTTTACAGGCGACAAAAAGTTTTGAATTTTTTTAAGAATAGAAAAAAATAGAAGAAAAGTAGAATAAAGAAAACTTACTTCAAACTATTAAACATGGTAGTAGATCTGTTATGGTTTGGGAGAATATAGCGGTTGTAGGAATTAGAAAATTGCAGGTTATTGAATTCAAAATGAGTAAATTTGATTATTTGAATATTTTGAAGAGCAATTTATCAAAAATGTCAACAAATTGTGTCTTGGAAACTATTAAATTTTCCAGAAAGATTACAATTCTAAATATTATGCATATAGTGTAAAGATGTGGCTACTTTACGATGTTCATAAATAGCTTAGAACATCTCTCCAATCATCCTTCTTATAGAACATTTATGACAATTGCTTGATTGGAAAATAGCGTTACATCCAAAAATATTTTAAAAATCATAAAAAACGACATGAACTTAGCTCTAATTATATTTTTAAATCAGTAAGATCGATGCAAAATTGTTTTAAGAACATTATCTATCAAAAAATATTAATTTTATTTTTTTAAAAAATTAATTTTTTTACTTATACAAAGATTTTTTGTATTGCAATAAATTAATTTCCAAAATAAGATAAGATAAATCGTTTATACTTAGTATACTACGAAACTAAAGAAATTTCTTCAATATTTTCGTGTATGATTTTATTACATTATGTAATTGTAAAAGACACACACACACACACACACACACACATATATATATATATATATATATATATATATATATATATAACAACAAATTCTTTTGTAAATAAAAGTATTGTTACTCATAATGAAAATATCACAATCGCTAAAAAAATTATTTTTATTCGAATACATTAGATATAGAACAAACTTTATATATAAATAAAATCGTTCGATTTTTCCAAAAATCTTTTTCAATATCTACAGTAACTATATTTAAACATTTTTTGTAAAATCAAGCATTCATCTTAAGCAACAAAGATTTCTAAAAAAAAAAAACTAAAATTTACTTTTTAAAACATGAAAACAATTATATTTTAGCAGTTACGAAAAACGAAAAAAACATTGCAAATATTGAAAAAAACTGCGATTTTCTCGATTATATACGAAAGTCATTTGAAGAGTTGGTGATCTGCTAATGACGATATTTTTCTTTGTGGAATTACTTTTACTTTCTAATATAATTTGTCTGAACTTTTACATACTTTGTCCAATAAGGCTCTAGTGTTTTAACCTACTCTGGAAGTCCTATTTCTCAAAGCAATTAACATATGTATTCTAGCAGAAGAAAATCACTTGCCCTAAAAGATTTTTTCCAAATTTAGGAATAGATGAAGTCCGACGGACTTAAATCAGATAAATAAGATGGATGGAATAGAAAATTATATTTCAATTCAACTACTTTCAACACTAAAACAAAACTTGTATGGTGACCTGTATTTTCCGATGGAATTTTTTTTCCATAAACTTTATATCTTGTTTCATTTTTTTAAAAAAATAAGTCAATCTAAAAGAATAGCACAGTATTCTCCCATTACTGCTTTATTCTTTGGAAAATAATCATTTAGTAATATGTATATTTAATATATCTCCTTAGCATTATATAAAATTGAAACTATGACCTTTCTTGCATATAAAATAAATTTTGTCTTTTTCCGTGAAAAAATTACTATTTTTGTGTTATTTTGATTGTGGTTTTATTTTTGGCGTACAGTGGGAGATTCAAGGTTCACCAGTGGTTACAAATAAACGAATTATATCAGAGTATTCTTTTTGATACATTTTAAGCACCTTAGAGATATTTATATTCGACTAAGTTTTTGTACAACTGTTAGCGAAGATGGTGCACACTTTGTCATCAGTATTCTCATATCAAATTCTTCGATTAGGATATAAAATGTTCGTTTATTTGAGAGGTCCACAATCTTAGTAATTTCAGTCATCTTTAATCTGTGATCTCTTAAAACAGTACTACGGAATTTATTAATAATTTCTAGTGTCCTAGTACTTTTCGGGAGTCCACTACGACGGTTATCTTTTAAACTCGTACAACTAAATTGTATAACCTATTTTTTAAATTTTAAATAAAAATAAAAGTTTGGTTGGAGTTAAACCTGTCTTTAGTAAAAAAAATATATTACTGCACAATTTTAAATTTTATTTATTTTAAAAGTACATTGAAATGAATTTATTTTAATAACAGTGCATACTTTAATAGTATGTTGTAACATTGAAATACTTGATATTTTACTTATTTCACGCCTCTCAATACTTGCATGACATGAATCATTTTGCAAGAAATCGTTCTGAAAGCTGCTTTCCAAAAATATACACTTACAATACAGAATAATATTACTTTTAAATAACAAACTATCAAACACATGTACACATTCTATAAAATGGGAAATATTATTCTTTAAACCTAAGTGATATATTGTAGTATATCATTATTTTGCACTGCAATATACAATTATGATCTTAGAATTGTTTTTTTTTATTATAGACTTTGTTATAATACCTGATTAATCGCTTATTTATTAAAAACAATTATAGTCGCCCACTGTGAAAAAATTGTAGATTTTAAGAGAAATTTTAGTCATACGTTCAGAAATAACTACAAAGTAAAATTTATTATTAATAGAATTTTGTAAACAAAATTATTTTACTAAAGAATGGAAAAGGACGTAAGAATAGTTCATAGTTTTATGTACGTTGTTGGGTGCAATTTTTATCCAGGCAACCATACTGTGCGGTTAGTTCTTGACCAGACTCTTCTGTAGAAGAGATAAATTTTATATATACGAGTACACATGCCCAACTAGATAGCATAGTGGTTTGCATCTGCGTTTGTCATGCGGGAGATTGCGTTCGATTCCAGTCATTTTCAAATGTGGAACATGAGACTGACATCCACATCTTGTAAATAAATAACTGTTAAGAAAATATGAACAATGGATATTACAACAAAAGTGAAAAGTTCTAAGTGGAAATGTGTCGATTATATAGCAAGAAAACCACCGATAGAGAAGTTATTAATTGAGTATTTAGATAAATATAATACTAAGACCTAGAAAAGTAGCCCATGAATAAGTATGACAGAAAAATAAGAAAATTCGTCAGAAAGAACTGGCAACGAAACATATTAACCAATAGATTTTTGAACACCCTATGTATAAAATATATATATAGTGAGTGTGTGGTATGAACAAAAGATAGGTGCGTCTTTGTTATAGAAAGAAATCAATCAAAGTTGGGAATACAATTAATATTCTCAAACTCTTTGAAGTGCAATAAATGTCAATTTCGGGGTATTACGGTTGGTGTACACATATATATATAAGTTATAATGAAACACATGTAACTTTCCCAAGGTTGTTCCCACGGGAACAGCATACATAATCCACGCGTTAATTGTTGACGAATAAGTCCGTTAGTAATTATAAAAAACGCGACAATCAATTTCTGATTGTCAATAAAATATCGTTATAATGAGACCTAGAGGTTACTTGCTACACTGGGTAATATTAGTTCTAATCTGAATGTTGTAAGAACAACATACAGTTCTAGCCATGAGATTGTAACAACGACAGATAGAGCTCCTCGAGCCACAGTTGATGATTGCTCAGTATTTTGTTGTACGCTGTTGATTGATTGATAAAAATAAATATGTTTTCTTTAAAAATCGAACTTTCGATTATTTAAAATAAAACATATATATATATATATTATATATACACACACAGCCGTATGTAGACTTTTGTAATAAATTTATCATGGGTATTTTTAAAATTATTACTACAAACATATAGACAATTATAACGATCATTCCCAAAAAATTAGACAGGACTTTTAAAATTGCTCAACATGTTATGTATGATACTGATTATTATGCATCAATTAATAGACATGTTCATTTAATCGCAGAATAAGATAGTGGCAATAGAAATAGTAAACACTGCTAGGCTACTATTACCACAAATTATCGCGAAAAAATGATAAAAAAACAAAGATAGTGAAAAATTCCCGATCAACTGTATTTGAAATTATCGTTTTATATGTGATTTCCAGTTTAAACAATTGTTGTATTAAAATTGTATGAATATTTCATAAATTTAATGACATTTTTATAAAATTATGTCGTTGTTTTATTTGTTATAATTATTTATAAAAATGAAATATATAAGATTAGAAGTAGCACTGAAAGAGAAAGAATTGACTTAAATTACATAATGCAAAAAAGTAAATATAATGAAATAGTTAAATTAATCATAAAAAATTAATCGACAATATAGTATTACAATATTATAAAGAAAAAAATGACAGTTTTTTTGAAAGCAGTCATCAAAATACCGAACGGAAAAAATATTTTAGTGAATGAGATGAGGCTTTCCTAGTGCATAATTTTTCTAAAAAAAAAACCATAAACGACAATCTAAAAAAAATTACAGGAATTCCTAACGAGAATATAAATAAGAATCAATCCGTCCAAACGTGTCATAGAGCTTTAAGAAAGCATTAGGTATAACTCGTTAGTAACACAAAAAAACCTTTCATTAATAAAACAAACTACATTAAACGTATTAACTTTATAAAGATATATGTGAAAAAGAGATCTACTATATATTAACAATTATTAAACTTGAATTGAAAAAATTACACCCTTACACGACACCCTTATAATCCCACCAAATTGAGAGCATGATTTATTTTTGATGAATTCCTGCTTTCATTGTTGTTTGAGTTGACTTATCGGACTTGAACCAAGACCGTTTGTGTTCCATGTTATTGTTTACGATCCATTTTCCGTCGTTAGTTATCATACGTTTCAAAAATGGATCGTTTTCTTTACGTTTAATATGCATATCGCAGATATTGATTCGCGTAGTCAAATGAACTTCTTTGAGTTCATGATGAATCCAAATGTCGAGTTTGCTTATTTATCTCAGTTTCTCTAAATGGTCATGAAGGCTGGAATGATGGATATTTAATGTTTCTGCAATCTCACGTGTCGTGTAACGCGGGTGTGACTCGATCAATGCCTTTATTTTGTCGTCATCAATCTCGATTGACCTTCCTGAGAAGCGTCGTTACCATCAAAATCATGAGCACGGAACCATCGTTGATACTGACATTCTTGTAGGGCATGGTCACCGTAAACTTTACGCAACTTATCATAAGCTTGCCGTGCGTTCTTCCTTTTATGGAAATAAAACAGTAAAATACAGTGAAAATGTACAGTTTGATCTTCCATCTTCAACTTGTTATAAAATCTATAAAACTCAACCAAATCGCTAAAATTTTTTTATCTGTATGAAGGCAGAAGTGTCAACTGTCAAACAACATAACAATTATATGGATGCTAATGACGCTTCTGCTATGAAAAATAGATTAGCGACATCTATTGCGAAAATCCGACATGATTTTTCGTCAACCCAAATATTAGATATGGTCACATCTTATGTTCATGCCTGTTTTTGACCATACTTCCACGACAATGTAAACATCACTGAAAATTATGATTACCTTTAATATTTTTTTCGTTAAGTTATCAAAAGCTCAAAATATTCATGGACGACCTATATTCAAATAATAAGTTGACAATTTTTCTTAAATCTTAATAAAAAATTAGTAACAGTATTTTAAATCATTTTAATAGTTGGTTATTTTTGCTACTGTACAACTTATATACATACTAAACATAACTGAATATATGTAACTCTACAATGAATATCTCGTGCAATAAAAACAGCCACATCTATTATTTTGTACGAAAACTCCACCACATATGTTTATTTTCGCGGTTGTCATCATGATGATTTTAATTAGTTCCTATTAGATATTTTGGGCTAACAGAGGGGAAAATGGATTGGTGATTTACGATCAAAAGTGGTGTTCTCTAATGAATTTAAATATATCCCTATTAGTCTAGATGAGAATCAGATAGTACGCTGTAAGAAAAGATAACATTTCAGTAATATTTCTCACACTGTGAAATATTCTTATATTATAGTGTAAACATACATTATGTGAAATCGTAAAGTTAATTACCTTTAAGAGAACGGTAAACATTACGGAGTAAAATAAAATCATTTTGGAAGGTGTTATCCCAAGCATAGACAGTACAGGTTCCATTTTTTCAAGATGATTCGTCACTTGGTCATAGAGCAACATTTCTAAGTAATTAATATTTTTTAGGGAATATTTTCAATGTTTCGTATTATGGTATTATGTGTTTAATTCGCTTCATAAATTAAAACTTTGAAGTAGGAATTTGGAATTAAATCGCTTAATTGGCTGGAGAACAGTTCAAAACTCAATCTTATCGAGAATATTTAGACTGTCATGGTTGAGAATATAACACAACAGAAGCTAACAACCATAAAAATTCTTAACGACAACGTCGAAGATGTGTGTTTCAATGAGATTTGCCAATGATTAAGTTAGGAATCCATATACCTGAATGCCAAAGGAGATTAGGGACGTGTACCAAGAATTAAGGGCAGTCTACCAAGTATTAATTAAATAATTTTAATTAAATTAAATGTTTAAAATTGTGCATAAATAACTATTTTGTTTGATTTTAACGAATAAAGTTTAATAGTTCGCTGTATTTTTAAATTTTACTAAAAAATAGCACACTGAAATTTTGGAACATATGAAATTTTATCTTAAATATTAATTTAATTTTTTTATTATTAAATCATTACAAAAATATTTTTTATTTAGATTATATGTTAAAAATAATAAAAACAAGACGAAAATATCTGGCAATATTTTAATTTTCTATTGCATTTTTTTTAGTAAAATATCAGGTACGGCATTTTTTGGTGGATGGGGGGGGGAGGGGTACATCAATTTATCTTGCGCTAAAATGATGTGCTTAACATATCAACTGTTATTTGTTTTAAATGAGACAATGACGTGCTTAGCAAACGATTGAATTTTCTATTTCGTTTTGAAATATGTATTTCAGTTAGTAAATGGTCCTATTTTATTATATTATATGCATATTATATATATATATATATATATATATATATATATATATATATATATATATATATATATATATATATATATATATATATATATATATATATATATATATATATATATATATATATATATATATATATATATATATATATATATATTATATTATATGCAGACAAGTATATTTCTTTCAAACAATTTTCAGTTTTAAACAAATTAGAATTATATTTTTTCTCGTTATACCTAACTAGAAAGTAGCGGTAAAACTAGTGACATTCGATTATTTTTAAGAAGAAAGTGACCAATAATAATAAATGCGGACTAGTTAAAATGGTAGTGTACGAAACGTGTTCAAAAAAGGATGTGTGAACTTATGTACGCACGCCAAAAGTGAAACTTCTTTGCCGTAAAGTAATAAAAAATTATGAAAATTTATTCGTTTTAAATTTCTTTGTTTTTCATTGCTTCCTCCGCTGGTGATTGAGTAGATATAAATGATACAATTGATTTATGATAAGTAAAGTAAGATATGAATGCCTTTGACGTCACATTTTCTAAATACTTCGTGAATACGGCATCAATTGTAGTACCATATCTTGTCGTTGCAACAGTTAAATAATAAATTCAGCGTGCTGTTTATTTGCTTTATAATAGTAATCATGCTAACACGCGCGCATGCGTAATGGGCCTACTACCTCTTTGCCCTATGCTCTATGTATACTATGTAAGTGTCTCATTTTTCATCACTGTGTGCGTGCGCAACCTTTCCGTTGCATGTAAAAATGGCACTCCAACGCTGCCAAAGAAATTTCACTTCAAAAATAAGAACACAATTATATATACTAAAAACAGTTTCATATATACTAGAGCGAATATCTCCATTTAATCACAAGCAGATAAACTCAATTTAGTCACAAGCAAATAACATTACCTGTACTGAATAGATTTCAAAGGACGAATAAAATAATAAAGCATGGAAGTATACAAGGATTTTAAGATAAATGAATTATATTCAATAATAAATGAAACATTGGAGAACAATGTTATAATTTACAAATGGTGAGTGCAATATTGAAGGAAAACTTCTGGGAAATTGTTATTACTGAAACTAACTGTTTTGAATCAGATAAGCAGCGATGAAAAAAATTAAAAACAAACGAAAAGAATTGCAAAGTGCAAACACGAAAAAGTGAAGTAGAACTACCAGTAGTAAAAAGTAAAAGTGAACTACCTGGGAGTACAACAAATGTCCTGCTGCTTTGCACATTCCACACTATTTTAAAGTTTATCATTCTATACAAAATTACGAATAAAATGTTTTAAAAATACGTTTGTCTATCTCAAATTTTAATTGAAATAATTTCGATGAATAAGCTCATTGTAAATTATTTTGAACTAAGCGGTAATAAATTGTCAACGTAAATGGTTAAAATGTAACGTTTTAATGGTTAATGTTGTATGTTTAATGAATTCTGCAAGAAACAATCAATTAATTTTAATGATCATCAACACCAAAAAATACCAAATTTAAAAAAACAAGCACTTTTATATAAAAATGAATTCAGACTTACAAGTTCATAATCAAACAAAATCTCGATACAGTCACTTATTACACTCTCATTTTTAACAGTGATTTTTATAATCAATACACATAGACATACGTGTTAATATATATATATATATATATATATATATATATATATATATATATATATATATATATACCAATATCTATTTTTGATTTTTGCTCGAGTTGCCAATACAAACACGGAAAAAATAAACGCGTATTCAAGTCACAACTAAAATTACCTTGAAAATATTGAAAATCAAAATCGTTAAAATATATTTTTTATCATAATCCTTACTAATCAAATATTACTGTACGATTAATTAACACCGTCGATTTATTACTTTTACAGTTATAATAAACGTTCACTGATCAGCAATAAAATGTACGAGTCACGAATATTCAACATCCCTAATTTTATTTCTATATATATTTTTTTTTCTTCAGTCTGATCTACACATGCCAAATATTCCTTGTAAAATTAACGAATACCAACCACAGAATACATACATTGTGCCAGTAAACGTTGATTTAAATTCACATTCCATAAATAATATTGTATAAATAAATGACTAATACGAATATGTACGATACATATTAAAATAATATTCATTATTACACAAATGAACTATCACTCCACCGAAAAATATTGAAAAAGTGTTCAATAATTATTTATTATTCACTTTCTTTGTTCATACACTGGTGCTGTTTTCAATGGTAATGCCAATTATTATCAGAGCGCTAATTATGAAATATCTAAATCTCAGAATCTCTGTGTTATAAAATCTCTAAACCTCATATTTTATAACGCAACGTTTTAATGATGATGGAATTGCCGTCGAAATGCGCATCAGCTTATAAACAAAGAAAAACAATAAATAATTACGGAGCATTTAAAATATCTTGTGTTGTTGTGGTGATAGTTTATTTATATAATAGTGCATTCGATACAGTTTCAAAATACATATTAATAACCATTAGACAAAAAATTAAGAAGCAAAAATTCTATTATGCATATTTCGATGTTGATCAATTAGTATGTAATTTTAATGGATATATTGTACAGTTTCAATATAAATGAAGAAAAATGTAAATAGTATTCTTTAAAAAAGGCCAAAATATTACCGAAAACTATTTTTTGTTTTACATGCTTCGTATTGTTCATAAAATATTATTTAATATCATATATAATATAAAATAGGCATTACTAAAATAGGCCAATTTTTTGAAAAGACACTGGAATCCAGAAATAAAGCTTTTAAAAAATACCGTAAACATTTTTTGCGAAAATGTTTATGCTAAAAATGTAATGAAGACACATTAAATTTATTGTTAAATAGCAACTTTTTGCTTTGACGATAATAAACAATTATTGTTTATTTACAAATATTCCAAAAAAAATTAAAACAATTTTTTTTGGAAAATTTCTTTAGTTTTTTGAAAATTTTTCGAAAATTTATAAATAAACAGTAATTGTTTATTTATAAATTTTTATATAACTAAAAATATTGCAAAGTGGATTTTTCGTTTACTTAATAATTTGTTATTATTGAAAGTGGTACAAGTCCATTTGTAGTTAAAAAATTGGTTATTTTCTTTAACAGTTTTATGAATTATTATATAATAAAATTTAATAATTTTATAGTTTCAAAAACATAACCCAAATTTATTAACGTTTGCCAATATTTTTTAGTTAATTCAAACGCAAACCTTTAAAAATCTCAATGTATGAATAAATGGACTTATTCCACTTTCCAATATAACGGTTCATATAAGAGGTCAGGTATATGAAACATCTGGCACCATTCTCTGTATATGAAATACCTGGTACTTCTCTTTTTTTCTTTTACTCTCTAGTCATTTATTATTAATAGATTTTATTTATATTGTGTAAATCTGTAAATTTTCTTAAAAGATCTCAAAAATTCTCAAAATAACAATGAAAGTTTCAATTCGACGATCTGGAATAAGATACCAAAGTACACTTATGTGTGTTTTAAGACTACAGAAATTATAACCTATTTAGCTACTGCGATTTTTACGAAGGTTTTAATTTAATATTAAGGATTATGAAATTTTTAGGTATTAACATTGACAATGTAGCATTTTTTTCTCAAAGTGAAAAGAAAGAGCATGCATCAAAAACACATCTCTAAATTAGTAAGAATTCTGGCAGAAACCAAAAATTGGGAAAAAAGCTCTTCTACAAAGATCAGAAGATGATAAATGTTATGATGAAATGATCATTTTAATATTTTTGATCAGAATATGATAAAAGATAATAAAACGATTTTCATTTAGAGTATGAATTCATGGAGATTAATTTTACATAATGATTTTTACAAAAAGTAACTGTCTGGTGTGTGTTACATGCTGGTGGTGTCCATATTGGACCATATTTTTTTCAAAATGAAGCTGAAGATCACATTATAGTAAATTAAGTGCGTTACTAAACCATGATTAATTAATATTTTTTCCAAAAATAATTGAAAATGGTTTGCACGATATGAGGTTTCAACAGGACGTACTATACATCTATGGAAACGAAAGACTTGTTGAGACAAAAGTTTAATAAGTACATGTGATCTAACGCCATTGGATTGTTTTATGTGGGGTTTTGTGAAATCATTGATTTATGCTGATAAACTATAAACAACAGAGGCATTAAAAATAAACTCTGAACGTGTAATTAATGAAAGTGCACCACAATTATGTGAAAGAATGACCAAAAATTGCACTATGTCAAGCAAAGTTGTGGTGGTCATATGAGTGAAATTGTGTTTTATTATTAATTCCATAGAATATGCTTAAAAATAAATAACTAATTAATTAAATACTTTTTGTTTAATTTCCATTTAAACTTCTGAAGCGCTTATTGTAAAACCCTATATAATATTTAATTGTTAGTTGTCAAATGATTTTGAAAACAATTTTGGAAAGAAAGACGTCTTGCCTTACTAGAATCCATGACGCGTTATTTACAACCATCGATATATAGCCATTTCGCTTTAAACACATTTTCATTACATATACATTTTCTTTATGTCATATGATCATTAAAAAAAACTTCAGATTGAAAATAAATCATCGTTAAGTGATAGACGGTCGTTCTGTCGATGCACCGATCTTCTGTCCAATCTAAACACTTTCTTGATTTCTATTTGTAGTTAAGCTGTCAAAATTGTAACTAATCGAACATTTGTTATTAAATATAACCCATTGTACACATATCTAATTGTATGTGCAAACACAAATACACACGTAATATATATGTACAATAGACACCTTCGAATATAATGTATTTTGTTTGCCAAAGACAAAATTATTTATGTCAGATCAACGAACTGATACAAAAATAGAAATAATTGTTAAAACATAGACATATATACGAGGATCGTTCGATAAGTATGGTGAAAAAGTAAGAAAAACTAAATTGCAAATTTTAATTAAATTAAGAAATTAATTAAACAATGAATAAATTTACCATACTTATCAAACGACCCTCGTATATATATATATATATATATACACAGTACTGAACAAAACTATTCGTACCTCATGTACTATATATGTTTAATACTAAAAAAGTATTTTAAAGCCACTAATAATGTAATATATTTTTATACAAACATACATACAACAAATAAAAAAAAAATGAAAAATCAAAGAAATTTTAATTTAAATATAAAACTCGTATTAAACAAATGCAAAGATTTCAATTTTCAAAACTATGCCTACTCTTAACAAATGTATTACATATTGATAGTAATTAACAAAGCAATATTTTGTTGGTTTGTATATTATTTTTTTTACGATGTACACTGTTGTTAATTTACTTCTCTCATTTTAACACAAATATTTTTTTCCTCCAACACCATAATAGGTTATAAAGTGTTCAATAATCACTTATTGTTCACTTGTTATTCAATCAATAACTTGTAACAATGTCGGCAATAATCAGATTTTTAAGCTTCTCTTAATTAATTCGTCTATTTCATGTCATAATTTTCATTCATTACGCAATTTTAGCAAAAAAAATTTTCTTTATAGTTTCTACCACATAGTATCTTATTTTGATAAATGACAGCAATAACTGGATGGAACTAAACTGAAAGTCAAAATGTTACAAAAGTAATAAAAAACAGTGGAATCAACAAAAAAAAAATGAAAAAAGATCTGATACAACAGAGAAATTTATATTAATAAAAACATTTCATTATGTACGAATAGTTTTGAGAATTAAAATCTGTGATTCTGTTTAATAAAACTTTTATATTTCGAGTAAAATTTGTTCGATTTCCCAAAAATGTTTTTCTGAAAATGCACATATAGATTTGTGTGCATGTGTACCAATGCTGGTTTTATATACTTTTTCCAGTATTGTATAAATGTAGTACATGGAGTACGAATAATTATATACGTGTATGTATGTATGTGTGCATGTGTACATGCATGCATGCGTGTATATATGTATGTATGTATGTGTATGCATACATACATACATATATATATATATATATATATATATATATATATATATATATATATATATATATATATATATATATATATATATATATATATATATATATATATATATATATTGATAAGTATATATATATATATATATATATATGCTTCATTATATATATAATATATATATTTTATTTTACAATTGTTTGATAAGTCTCCATTTTTTTGAATGAATCGTTTTTATTTTTCAACATAGTCTCCTTTATACACTTTATCCAACGCTGCTCTAGTTTGTTGATCCCTTCCGAATAATAGGATTTGTCCAAGTCTGTAAAATAGTCATTCGTTCCTGCAATCACCTCCTCGTTCGAATAAAATCTTTTTCCCGCGAGTCATTTCTTCATATTAGGGAACAAATAATAGTCCGATGGAGCCAAGTCTGGAGAATAGGGAGGATGTGAAACGATTTGGAACCCTATTTCCATTAGTTTTGCGGCCACAACTGCTGAGGTGTGAGCTGGTGCGTTGTCGTGATGAAAAAGGACTTTTTTGTGGGCTAATCGGGGACGTTTTTCTTGCAACTCGGTTTTCAAACGATCCAATAACAATGAATAATATGCACCTGTAATGGTTTTACCCTTTTCCAAATAGTCGACAAAGATTATTCCTTGCGAATCCCAAAAGACAGTCGCCATAACCTTCCCGGCCGAAGGAATTGTCTTCGCCTTTTTCGGAGCAGATTCCCCCTTCATAACCCATTGTTTAGACTGCTCTTTGGTCTCAGGAGTGTAGTGATGTATCCATGTTTCATCTACAGTGATGAAACGACGCTTAAAGTCCTGCGGATTTCGCTGAAACAGCTGCAAACCGTTCTTGCAACACTTCACACGACCTCGTTTTTGGTCGATCGTGAGCAATCGCGGCACCCACCTGGCGGATAGCTTTTTCATGTCCAAATGTTGGTGCAAAATATTATGTACCCGTTCACACGAGATGCCTACAGCACTAGTAATCTCACGCACTTTCACTCTTCTGTCATCCATCACCATATCATGGATTTTATCAATGATTTCTGGAGTGGTGACCTCAACAGGGCGTCCAGAACGTTCAGCGTCTCTTGTGCTCATATGGCCACTCCGAAAATTTTGAAACCACTTATAAACCGCACTAATCGAAGGTGCAGAGTCACCATAATGTTTATCAAGCTTCTGTTTAGTCTCCTGAGGCGTTTTTCCTTTAATGAAGTAGTGTTTAATCAACACGCGAAATTCTTTTTCGTCCATTATTTGACAATCACTCGATTTCCTTGATTCCAACGATTGTCAAACACAAAGGAATAGACCGATATGGCTGAAACTTGATGTGTGTTCTTCCAAGAGGTGCTACTAATTAAAAATAACCTCGATATGCACCAGTGGTGCCATCTTTCGGAATTTACACGGACTTATCAAACGACCTCGTATATATATATATATTATATAGTGTTAGACACAAAATACATAACTGAGTCAATGCACACATAGATTTATATACATTTCGAAACTAAATATATATATACAAAAATGAAATAAAACTTAAAGCTAATTATTTTTTCTTCGGGGATGTGAACAAAATGTTGTCTTTATTTTTTTGAAAAGGCAATTGCCAATTTTTCTCAAAAATATAACAAGAATAACAAAAGTTAAGCAACCACTATCGTTCAATATATAAATTCAAAAAAAATTCTTTTTAGATGAGGCATGAGGACAAACGAAAAATAGAAATGTCGTTCACTACTCTTTATTCAGATTCGAGTAAATTAATGGATTTCTAGTAATTTATTTGATTTTTATCTAAATATAAATAAATAGTCCAAAAAAATATCGCGAAAAACATTTAATAATGATTTGTAATTAAAATTTGTGCAAATTCATAAAATAATGAACATACATAAAAAGGGTATAAATAAATCTGCAAAATCATAAAATGTTTTCACATTAAAAGTTCTGTATGAAGAGCATCATGTTCTGATAGGCTTATCGAGATTGATAACGACCAAATATCCACTCTAATCGAAAATAATCAATCTTTACACAATACAACAAATTACTGAGATATTGAAAATATCTAAATCCAGAAAATCATTTATATCAATTCGGAATTATTTCCACGTACGGATGATTGGATTCTATATAATCTGAGTGACAAAAATTTAGTTTATCAAATAAATTTCACTATTAAAATATAATAACTAACCATTTTTAAAGATGATCATTATGGCCCATGAAAAATAATTTTTACGATAATGTAAAGTGAACAACTTCACTGTTCATTCTACATTACTTTTTTCATGTTATAAATCATATGTACAACACGAGGAAAAGTCATGTTATACATATGGTAGGATTAAAGGGAACACTCTATCCTGAGCTTTTGCATTTATCCAGAGCATTAATTTTAAGAAATACTGTTCTCAATAAAACCAAATACAAATATTCATAAAATCGGCCAAAACTTGCCGACCATACGTACCTTTGCAGACTCGAAAAAAATAAAGGAGGTGAATTGAAATGATCTCAACCATCCAATATATTCATCTTATCATTTACTCTCAGATTCTGTTTATTTAGATCTCTCCAAAACTCACATGATAGTAAGAACTTCAATCAAAATGCACCTATAAAGATTTTTTGCTAACAAAGATGGAAAATTCTAGAAAGATAAAATTATGAAACTACCTTTGAGATGAAAAAATATTGTACATCAAAATAGTGAATAAATTGTTTAATAAAGATTCCTATATTAAAAATATGACTCCTCTTTTCTTACTCAACATTTTGATGTTAACAGTTTAAGGAGGTATTAACAAAAAAAATGAGCAAAAATATGTGTGCTCGATTTATGCCATATACACTAGAGAAGACCAAGGGAAATCACGTACTGATTACTGCAGAAATATTATTAAAACGGTCAAAATAAATCTCAAAGCCTTTGGATTCTACTGGTACTAGGACGAGACGTGGTGTTTCAAGTACAACCCAAAAATGAAGTGCTAAGTGAATCATAAAAGCTGCCATGCTCAATGAAAGTGAAAAAATGCGTTTTCAAAAGTTGTGAATAAAGATAATGTTCATTTATTTTTTATGATTTAAAAAGCATTATTCATCGCAAATTCGTTTTGCTAAATGAAACTGTCAATATTAAGTATTATTTAGGTGCTATAGAGTGTTTATGGGGGAGGAGAGTAAGAATTAGACTAAAATATCGATATCTGGAAAGAATACTTGTTGCACGATAATGGATTACCTCACAAAGTCGTTACTGTATGTGAATTTTTGGTTCAAAAACATATATGAGTCATCGAACATCCACCACGTTTGTCAGATTTATCACCATGCGACTATTGTTTTTTCCCAAAAATGAAAATTACAATGAAAGAAACATTGTACGATGAGAGTGAAACTACAAATCACTGTAACAAGGGTCATCAACGCCGCCCAAAAAAAGATTTATTAAAATTAATTCATGCATGTCAAACATTGTTTTGATGCAGAAAGGGCATATTTTGAATATTTGGATTTTTGAAAAATATAATTTCTTTACTAAAAGAGTTCGGTTTCTTTTCGGTACTACTTTGTATGTTAGTTGTGTACAATGTTTGTAAGTTATTTTTTTGTTTAATATTGTAATAAATATCTTAAAATAAAATATGAATACTCGTGTTTTTACTACTTTAATGCGTATTTATCAAATAATTGTAAACTTTTTCGACTAAGTGCAGAAATTGAAAATAAACTACATGAATATACAGACACGTAACACAATAAAAATGTTTATATTCAGTGAGTTTCACACTAGAAAATCTATTACGTATGTCAAGTTTTCACAACGTTCGTCAATCTTAGAATAATATTAATATGTAAACTTTGTATTAATATGTAAAGTATATTTATATACTTAAAAAAATAATTCGAAAACGAAATCTTTTCAACTCGGCACAATTCGATATTCAAACAACGTGCACCACTACGTACAAAACACGTTACTAAGAATTACATAAACAACATTCGTTCACAATCTGCTGATAAGTTTACATACCTATTTTTAAATATCATAAAAAACATGCGATAACAAATGCAGATATTACCTATTATTATCTCCGCAGTTGGAATTGTTAAAAGTAATGATTATATATTTTCGTATTGAGTGACTCAATTCGGTTTTACATTGGAATCACTCTACTCGTCTCAATATTAGATAATTTAACCCTTTCGCTGCCACTGATCTGGACGTAGCATGCCACGAAACGCGTTTTATTGATACTAGCAGTCCAATCGATGTACATACGAGGTCAGACAATTAAGTAATGCGACAAAATTCAAAAATCGAGTATATTTGAAAATTAAGGTACATCGCTGCGATCCCCTTCAAAGTAGTCCCCTCCCGCATCTATACACTTATTCCAGCGAGTTTTCCAGTTTTCGTAACAATTCTGGAACACTTCTTGTGGGACCTCTCCGAGTACCCTCGTCACAGATTCTTGGATATCTTCAACGGAGTCAAAATGTCGACCTTTGACGAATTTTTTCATATGGGGGAATAGGAAAAAGTCGCAGGGTGACATGTCCGGTGAATAGGGCGGTTGTGGTAACGTTGCGATGCCTTTAGACGCCAAAAACTGAGAGACACTGAACGCACTGTGACAGGGAGCATTGTCGTGATGCAGAACCCAAGTCTTCGCGATCTCTGGACGCACTCTGAGCACCCTTTTTCGTAATTTTTCGAGCACATTGCGGTAGAATACTTGATTTACGGTTTGTCTAGGTGGTACGAACTCTTTGTGAACCACCCCCCTTTGCTGTCGAAGAAGCAAATCAACATGGTTTTCACTTTGGACTTGCTCATTCTCGCCTTCTTTGACCTTGGTGCTCCAGGGGACAGCCACTGTTGGCTTTGTCGTTTAGTTTCGGGGTCATATTGAAAGAACCAACTTTCATCACCAGTAATAACTTTTTTTTTTTTTTAGTAATAACTTTCATCACCAGTAATAACCAGTAATAAATTTCTCTGTTCCATTTTCGTGACATGCACTACTCGCGCGTTGTTACAAAACACTAAACAGCTGGCGAAGAAATGATCGTACAAGGGTGGTCAAGGTCTCAATCGAGAGAGTAGGGATCTGCTATTACGGTGGCGGAGTTACAGGTTCGCAGTGTTACTACAGGCCGAGAAAAAAATCGGTCGCATTACTTAATTGTCTGACCTCGTATGTTGCTTCACGCTATATCATTTATTGTATGTGTATGGTAGTGTACAGTAATTACTGATTAAATAAAAAAATAATTCACATAAAAATAATATTTATCTAAAATTTTATTTTATCATTATTTTAAATCTTATATTTAATACTTTAATAAAAATAATTCATAATAAAGGATCTTTCAATAAGGGCGCTCGCGATCTTTAAGATTGAGTAAAAAAAGTTGTGTACAAAGTACAGCGGAAATCTTTATTGAAAATGAAATTACATTCTATACCATTATATTTTAAAAATAATATCGTTCAAATGGCCTCCACGGCTTCGTTTGCAGGAGTCGATCCGAGAGACCCAATTTTGGATGACTCTTCCACATAAATCTGGTTAGATATCAGCAATGGCTTGAATGACGTTGTTCTCCAGGTCGTTAATTGTTGCTAGTTTATTGCCATAGAGTATAGGTTTAACGTAGCCCGAAAGAAAAAAATCTAAAGGTGTTAAGTCGCACGGTCTTGACGACCAGTTTGCATCACCTCTTCTTGAAATAACGCGACCTGGAAACTTCTCCCTCAATAACACCGTTATATCATCCGTTGTGTGGCACATTGCACTGTCTTGTGGAACAGTATGTTGTTAAGGTCCATATCATTCAATTCGGGCCAAAAAAAAATCGGTTATCATCTCTTGATACCTTTCACCGTTGACAGTTAGTGCGCCGCCTTTTTCATTTCGGAAGAAGTATAGTCTGATAAAGCCGCCCGACCAAAATCCATACCAAATAGTCAGTTTTTTTGGATGCAAACGAAGCTCATGGAACTGTTGTGGATTGAAATCGTCCCAGATCAGACAATTGTGCTTGCTTACGAAGCCATTCAGCTAAAAATGTGTTTCGTCACTGAACTAATAAAACTTTTCACCAAAATTTGACGAACAGAGCACGAATTTTTATAATAAATTTTTGTTCGTTTTTTCTTTACAGTATTTCATACATTCGTAGCATTTTTATACAGTAGGTTGAATAATGGGAGACCTAAATATCAATTATCTACCTAAAGTACATAGACTTTTCCTAAACAAGATTTTAAAAGCAATAATACTGTTTCCAGGTTTTCCGATATCGTTGTATTTAGACTAATATTAGATTTAATGTAAATAATCATATTTTGTACATAATCGAATAATTTGATATCAAATATCCTTTTAAAGAAAAAATGCTAATCTTTAAATAGAGCAGACTTTCATCTATACATAGCATTTAGTATGGGTGAAATGAATCACTAAATGATTTTCATATTTTATTAATTACTTGGCGTATTTTGGTTAAGCGATTAGAAATGGATCTCTATTCTCGACAGTAAAATGTAATATTTATTATTGTTATAGTATACGAGGGTCGTATGATAAATATGGTAAAAAAGTAAGAAAAACTAAATTGAAAAATTTAATTTCATAAATTAATTAAATTAAACAATAAATAAATTTACCATACTTATCAAACTACCCTCGTAAATCGATTTCGACTCATTATTTGACAAAAGATATCGCTTTGCAAAAGCTCATCTTTCAATGAGACAATGATAAAATAGTACAATTTGCTTAATACCGTTCCTTCTAAACTGTCTAAAAAAATTGTTTTAAATTTTTCTACTACAATGATTGTTTGTTTTATCTACAATGAATTGTTTCAATTCTTTGGAAATAAAAAACTGAAAATAATTATAAACGAGCTATTTATATTTGCTGTAATCCCCGCATGTTGCGGCGTAAATTTAAGAATTTTTGAACAAAATTTTTTTTTGTCTACATGATATCAGTAAAGGTGCTATTTTGTGTTTCAATTCTGTCTATTTTTTCTAATTTCGATGTACTAAATATACTTATTCATCTTTATTTACGAAATATTAAATTATATTCATCAAAGCTGCGAGAATCATTTTCTAATTACGCTTTTATTTTAGTTTTCTCGCTGACATTTTTAAAAGACAATGCCTACATTATTTATTGAACTAAAAATCTAATAAGAATTGTTTGAAGAAATAAATGGATATGCCAATAGAAGATTTCTTCAAATAATGCATTCAAAATAGTTTGAAAGTAATTTTTTCACTATAATATTCAGAGGACTTATTGTATTTTTTTCTTTTTTTGTAGCACAAATTCGAAATTTCATTCCAGACTAGTCACTTATTTCTTTGCTCCAATTTCTGGTACATTAATACAATGAATCAGTACCACGCTGTGTTGTGAGAAATTTTGACATGTTCACGAATTCATATATAATTACTCCTAGTTGTATTCCTACACTAAAGTCATGTCTCAAAACGCAAATACATTCCATTTAATACTAATATTTTTATTGGTTCTTTTTCTTCAAATATTCCATATAACTATATGATGTTTTAAATATCAAATAAATCCAAACATTTATTTATAAGCAACAAAAAAGACAAAATAATATAAATGAAAGTAAAATCACCTCAAATTTGTATTCATACAAAAAAAGTTGATCATGAAAACTTAAAAATGTGAAAAAACGATAAAGTCCTACTACTGATACTTAATTGAAAGGTGTGTGATTATAACTATTTCAGTTAACTTGATTGATATCGATTCTACTATTTTTTGACAACTTATTAGTTATTTATCGGTTTAGAATTTAGGTTCATTTTTAAATCATTAGTGCTTGTAATTCCTTATTTCTAAAGTCTACGTTTTAATTCTGTCTACAAATTTTTAATTGAGTTGATACCAAGTGATTATGAGAGTATTTCTATAACTCTAAGACAATTATAAAGGAGATAATCTCGTGTTATATGAGCCTTGTGATCGAGATTGTTATCTTAATAAAATATATAATTGTTTGTGATTCTCAAGAAAATCGAACCCCATTTTAAATTTTCCATTAACATATAAACATACGTCATTTTATCTATAATTCTCTTTATAAAATGCAAAATTCCAATAGTAAACGATAAAACACATCTTCATACCAAAATGATGTACATTGGAATTGAAGTATTTCATCGTAGATTGAAAAATTTCGTCAATTCGAGCTTTTATTGAACTTTCTCAGTTATTTTCTCTCCATTAGATTAAAAAAATGTTCAATTTGCTCTCTTCTATAAAAATTACATATTTTCAAAAATTAAACGTGCAGTTTGTTTATCATTTTACATCATCGAGCCGCTTTAATACGTTGCGTTTAGTTATGAAAACTTTCTTTCCAACTACCCTATAGTTATAGCTGTTTTTTTTACATAATTCGAAGAACTATTTTAGTACAACAAGATAATTAATGCAGATAATATTCAGCAACAATAAATGCATCAGTGATAAGAGTAATGATTTTCCTGAAAGATGTGCAGCTACTTCAATGAGTATATATAAAAACCGATGTTAATATCACGTACATGAAAATCGGTCCTATTATGCTTATATAAAACAGATTTTGTTCGCAACTATAACTGCAACTTCACATTCAGCAGATGGTACAAGCTGCTTAAATGTCCATTGGCTTTGTTTTACATATTCGTTACATGGCTATAGAAAGAAAACCGTTTGTCAAGAATGATACCAAAGTACTTGGTTTTACGGACTCAATCAATGGGAGAATCAAAAAGAAAAAGATCATTAGATCGATATAGCTACGTTACTCGACATTTTTCAGCATCGAATGTCACTCTCGAAGTATCGCAGTACTCGTAAAGATAATAGACATGACACTGAGATGAGTGACAGAGACGTTTGCGTGCCATGATTGCGCAGCGAAGGCGATGTCGTCAACATGAAGGGAACCAGTTTGTCCACGAAGGAAAATTTTAAATATTTTAAAAATCAATGCATATAAGAATGCCTTTTAAAATGAACTCTGAAAATGATTACATTTTCCAACAAAATAACGATTCTAAACATTGTTGTACAAAGTTGGTCAACAACTCGGGACATCTCAATAATTTAAATTGAATCCTATATATCCTATAGATCCAAAGAAGTTATTACACCTTCTTTATGAATTACGAGTCGAACTTGAGAAATGCAAAAAACGCTATATCAATCAATGATAAATTAGGCTCTTGATAATAATTTCACAAAAACAATTCAGTTTACTACACAGTTTACATAAATTTTGAATTTCTTTTTGGATGATTTATTAATGCGCTGCTTTTTATTTTTTAAAAAAAAATCTCACCGAAAAATTAAAATAATGGATAGTAAAAGAAAAAAAATATAACTTATTTTAATGATTTATATTTATGTGAAAGTTAGAATGATGAAAATGATCAAAATAATGTTAGCATCATCTATAAATGAAACATACTGGTGCGGAAAACGGACATAACAATTAGATAACCCTCTACTGTATAAATTATGAAACATGTTAAAAAAATTAAAACTTTCTTAAATATCTTCTAATAATCATATTTAACGTAAATCATTAAAAACAATATTTTTTTTATAGTTCTCGAAAAATATTTGGAAGTTATATGGCTTCTTATGCATTGATAGAAATTTTTTACAACTTCGTTGGTGAAATGCTACCTAATAAAGATCATTATTTTGGTATAAACAAAAAATATGGGTATTTATTTTTTTATTAATGCTTTATTTTTGTTCAATTGGTTACATGAAATTCAGTAAAACAATTTCTTTTTTCATTATAACATAACAAACTTTGAATTTTGTGTACACTGTATAAGAACGATATTTATAATTATTTAATGAATCGAGCAAATCCACACCACTCATGTGTCAATTATATAAATTTACAGCTTGTAGAGAAGAAATTTCAATATATCGTTTTTCTTTCCTAGAGTAGCGGCGTTTATTTGTCGTAGGCTGACTGCTAACATGTGCTGAAAGCATGTGAACTGATTTATTATCAAACCAAGAAACAAGGCTCAGTTTGACTCCATTAATTACTATTACTTTTTCTTCCATGCTTCCGCGTCCTTGCTTTCTCGGTTCATTTTCTGTTGACATATTATTATTTAGTACTCGAGATAATCGTATTGATCCCAATGATAGTACACCGTTTTTAAAAAGATAAACATACAAATTTGGACTGTTAAACCAGTTGTTGAAAAAAATATAATGATTTATATGTCGTGGAACTGTTGATACTAATCTTGTAATAACATTTTCACTTACACTAAGGTTGCGAGTATTATTTGGGAAAATATTGCTTTACTCTCCAGCAAATATATCAGTCACAGTTAAAACTTGAAACGCCGCTTGAAACTAGATTTTTATAGCCCCATTTATGAGGTTGAATAACTCATCATTAATTATTGGCCCATCTCCAAGTATGGAGTTTAAATACTTATATTTTCCATTATAAACAAATAAATCAATTTATAAAAGTAAAAAGAGCACTTTAATTACATGTAACATTGAACTGTAATTTAAATGATTTTTTTCCTTTAATACATACGAAGCCATATATGATTTCTGAGAGTATGACTGTATAAATTAATTAAAATATTTATTTTTAGGAAAAAAACCCTTTTAGAAATAAAAATCAGACTATTTACTTACTAAAATATATTTTTATATTGAACAAAATAAACTTTTAACATTCCGAAAACACCTTCAAACTAACAGAATTTTTAAGACGTCTGATCTTAAGAAATGACATGTGCTTGATAAATAATTAAACTATATATATATGAAAAAATTCCTAATGCATACAGGAGAACATTGCCACTAAAATAAAATACTTATTAGGGATGCCATATATTATTTTATATTTCTAAAAAAATGTAAACTTTTAAAACCATATATAGGTTTCGTATACATTAGAGGGTTAAATCAGAAAGCTGCGGTACTGACAATTTTGCAATAAATATTCCTGCATCACATAAAATTACAGATGACTGAGTATAGAAAATTAGTGACAATATACCAAAAATACCAAGTTTTACATATGTAACGGAATACACTTAATAAATAAAAATCGCAATCTAATTGGTAAAAAAGAAAAATAACTCAGACACCTATATATGGAAATACAATGTCATATAAGACAAAATGAAATTAATAAAAAATATTGGATTAGTAAAAAAATAATGTTGGATTTTTGGAGTAGATGGAGTTTTATATTATTTAATGAAAACACTGTTCCTAACCTACACAATATATATATATATATATATATATATATATATATATATATATATATATATATATATATTAGGTTGTCACCTAAGATCGCATTTTTTGTAGTAGATGTCGCTAGTCTATTTTTTTATAGTAGAAGCACTATTCGCATCCATTAAATTGTTATGTCGTTTGATAACTGACACTTCTGCCTTCATTCTGTTAAAAATTTTTAGCGATTTGGTTGAGTTTTAAAGATTTTATAACAAGTTGCAGATGGAAGATCAAACTGTGCATTTTCGCCACATTTCACTGTTTTATTTTCGAAAAGGGAAGGACGCACGGTAGGCTTGTGATAACTTACTGTAAAGTTTAGAGTGACCATGCCCTAAAAAACCGTCAGTGCCAACGATGGTTCACGAAATTCCGTGTTAGTGATTTTGATGTTAACGACACTATTCGCTCAGAAAGGTCAATCGAGGTTGATGACAAAATAAAGGCATTGATCGAGTCACACCCGCGTTACACGACACGTGAGATTGCAGAAACATCAAATATCCATCATTCCAGCCTTCATGATCATTTAGAGAAACTGAGATACATAAGCAAACTAGACATTTGGGTTCGTCATGAACTCAAAGAAATTCATTTGACTACGTGTATAAATTGTTAGAATATGAGAAGTAAATCTCAGCTACTAACAGATGGTGCATACAAGTAAGTCGGTATGTAAGTATTCTATTAAGAGACAAGTGGAGGGGAGCATAAACCTTCCAGGGAGTAGAGAGTCGGTAGTCGGAGTCGAAGGGAGTCGGTCATCGGAATCGGAGAGGACCACCACAAGAATCAACAATGTAGTTAATAGAAATAATATTGTATAGATATACAAAGTGTAATATAGTATATAGTGTAGATATAATATAGTAATATGTATTTCATCATTAATAAATTCAACAACAATTATTCCAACATGGTATTCAGAACGTGGTTTCTTGGGCCCACAACTTCAATTATTCTCACATGGCAGCAGAGCATGGTTGGTTAAACGAATTATTCTCACATAAATATCTGCGATATGCATATTAAACGTAAAGAAAACGATCCATTTTTGAAGTGTATGATAACTGGTGACGAAAAATAGATCGTATACGAGTACAACAACAAGGAACGCAAATGGCCTTGGTCCAGGCCCAACGAGTCAGCTCAAACAACATCGAAAGCAGATATTCGTCAAAAGGAAAATCATGCTCTATGTTTGATAGGATTATAAGGATGTCGTGTATTTCGAGCTCTTACAAACGAATGAAACAATTAATTCTGATATGTACTATCGCCAATTAGACAAGTTGAACGAATTCATCATCCAGAAATGTCCAGAACTTGTTAATCGTAAAGGAGTTATGTTTCAGCATGACAACGCGAGACCACACATAAGTTTAGTCACCCGTCAAAAACTAATTATGAATTATGAATTTTACCGAAAGATGGCAAAAGGACATCGAACAAAATGACGAATACATTATTAATTAAACTTTGTACTTTATATAAATAAATGACATTTGAAAAACTTAGTCAAAATACGTCATGACTTTTGTGACAACCTAATATATATATATACAAGTAACCCTCGTACAACACAGCATTCCTACAACACGGCTTCGCTCTAACACGGTTGGAGAATTGAGGGATATTCCCGTATAATACGGCATTCTTACAACACGGTTTGAGAATTTTGATATGAATCCCGAAGATATTCACGAATTACTGGTGGAAGAAGAGGCAGATGAAGCAAATTTGATGAAAATGGCATCTGAGATTAACCAAATTAATTCAAAGGCCGATAGCATATATGGAAATGCAGAAGTTCAAATGTTGAATGTTATCTTTAAAAGTACAAAGAAATCCCTAAACTTAGCCGAACAATTGGAATTTTATTTTTTAGATACAGATTCTTCCATTAAAAGAAGCACAATATTTAAGAGGGAACATCACAAATGCTTATCTCTACATAACGAAATTTATAAAAAGCTAAAAGCAAAATTTCCGCTAAAAGTAAACAAATGAAAATAACAGATTTTTTGCAAAAAGTGGAGCATAGAAATTAAGATGCTGCAGAAGAAACATCATAAGGTGTGAATATTTTGATATAAGCACCCTCGTTTAATGGTGCTTACCAGTGATGAAGAAGAAAACATTATGTAATAATAATATGTAATACCTTTAATCAATTACTATTTTATTAAACATATTTCTTTTAGTTATAAAAAGAAAATAGTACAGATTTTTTTTAATTTTTAGAACCTAACAATTCGCATAACACGGCATTTTTAGAAACCTAACGACTGTGTTATACGAGGGTTACCTGTATATTGTGTGTGTGTGTGTGTGTATATATGTATATATATATATATATATATATATATATATATATATATATATATTCTGACAATAAAATCATTACGTTCAAATTTTCTTGCATTAATCTTAAAACTGAGAAGGGAAAATATATACTTTCCAGCAATTGTGCTTCCTTATTTTTGGAAATGAAAAAACATGGTATAAGCACAACAAAAAAGATTTTCAATGTGCACTATCAAACGAACGGTTCGAAATTGAATTAAAAAGTTTCGTGGTGGAGATTTTAGTCTAGCGATAATAGATGATCTCTGATAAGTCTATCGTGATTGATAAGAATCAAATATTTATTATAACTGAAAATAATCCACGTTTTATAACATAAGAGATTACTGAGATAGTATTTCAAAAATAAAATTAATGCTATGAAGTTATTTTTTTTACATATAAAAATCTAAAGAGTAAAATCAAATCCGTTATTTTTTCAAATAAATGCAATCACAAGCAGTTAAAAGATAAAATTATAGAAGAATGGAATAAAATTAATCTTATTTATTCCCTGATATAGAAAATATGGGTACAAAATCGTTTAAACGACATAACTACCGAAAATGATATCCAACAAAATATGAACTTTTTTTGACTTTTAAAAATTTTTAGTTACTGTACGCAGATTTTTTCAATTAATTTTTTTTAACAAAAAGAACTATCGTTTCTCTTAAAATTATTAAAATATAAAAACAATTTCATTTTAATAGTTAAAAAAATAAAACATTTGAAAATATTGGAAATAAAGAACAAATATGATTTTTTAACTTTTATTTTTTTCATTAAATTCTTTTGACAGCGATATATATATATATATATATATATATATATATATATATATATATATATATATATATATATTTCAACTAACTGCACATGTAAAATAATAAGAAATCGAAATACATATTAGTATAGTATCACGAAAATTAGAGCATACCCGGTCTTTGTCCTTCCGAACTTTTCTTCAAGGGTTTATTGTTTTACAACTTGATTATAAGTTTTGCTGTTGAACAATGTTTTAAATAATTTTATTATAACAATGTAACGTACATATATACATATATATATATATATATATATATATATATATATATATATATATATATATATATATATATATATATATATATATATATATACGAGGTATATATATATATATATATATATATATAATCGTATTGATATAGTATATATATATAATATATATATATATATATATATATATATATATATATATTTATATATATATATATATATATATATATATATACATATACGAGGTCGTTTGATAAGTATGGTACATTTATTTATTGTTTAATTTAATTAAATTTTTCAATTTAGTTTTTCTTACTTTTTACCATATTTATCAAACGACCCTCATATAACAAACAATTTCACGACAACAATACAAGTGCGCTTTCTTTGGTTCTTATTTGATCTGTTAATTAAATATGAACGAAAGGCAACTGACATTTAATGAAACTTTTAAACATATGTTAAAACTCCTGGCGTTTTTCTAAAGATATTCAAAAATGACTGATAGTATAAGAGGCTAATAAAGTAAATTTGGTTAAAATGACAATAATTTAAACCGAATCAATTTAGATAATGATATAACAAACGAAATTTCAGAAGTTTAAAGTTTTACCAAAATAAAGGAGAGAATTTAAACTTAAGGAAATAATTCGAATTCTATTTTTTAATATAGATCTTTTCACCGAAAGAAGTGCAAACTACAAAAAGCAAGCAAACGAAAATAACAGATTTTTTGACAAAAGAAAAGCATAAAAATCTAGATGCTGTACAAAAAGGTTCATAAGAGATAATTTTTAACAAAAAAAAAAAAAAAACGTTTCGTTTGTTTCTGGCAGCGATGAAGAAAAAACAAATAGCCTATACATTTTATATTATATATTTTAACGTATAATAAGTATGACTTCTCATTGATATTTTTAATAAACATATTTCTTATAGTTATGTAAGCAAAATAATATATAGGGTCATCTAAATGCGACACCTAGATTTGTATTTTATTAAAAAGAAACTATACACATGTATCGTTTCAATAAAACACAAATCTAGGCGTCACATTTGCATGACCCTATATTTTTATTATTTTTTGAAAGCTTACCCTGTTTTCACTAATTCGTAGTCTCAACTATTTAACACGATTATGCATAACAGCATTTTTTACGAACATAACCACCGTGTTATACAAGGGTTGTCTGCTGTGTGTATGTATGCATGTATATGTATATATATGTGTATATGTATGTGTATATATATGTGTGTGTGTATTAAGTCATGTAAATATGAACTGTCGGATTTTTATATTATTTTCCATATAATAATCCGACATTTAATTTTACACGAAATAATATATGCATTCATCAATCATCCATAATACATTCAACCCATACACATACGTCCTACGCACATACACACAAGAAGACATGCAACTACTTCACCAACTTCAATTTGCAACGTACAATAACAAAAACGTAATGGATGAACAGCAAATAGTCAAAGCACTGCCGTGTCCTCGTTGCGACAATCGGCTGGTTTTCTTGAATTGTCGTTCGCTCGCCACGATCAGCGCCGACATAAATGCAGTCGAACAGGCGGCGGCGAAATATTCGAGATATCTGACCAAAGTCCACGTTTTCGATTACTGCGTATCGAGAGAACGAAATCTATTAGTGGAATTTATTTTTAAGTTCGGTCCATGCGACGCGATGAAGATAACGAGCGCATAACAATCGAAAACAAAACTGAACGAAACTTGATCCTGTGCCGTTTCATTAATTCACGACATTCGACAATTCGACGCCGCCGTACGTCAGGACTTGTTCGACGGTCGCGGCGATTCGCACGTTTCGAAAACATAAATAACGAAAAGCGAACCGTCAAAGTTCGAGTTCGGACACCGCGCGCGCACCATACACTGTACTCACATACACACACACACACGCAGGTACGACGAATAGATAGACGTACACGCACGCACTGCTCTCTCAACACGATTGCTATAAGTGACTGACGTAGAGCGGACAAGTAAAACCAGTATGAACAACAGTAGGTTCGTATCTAATGGCGCCGCGCCAAATAAACAGGAGGGTGGGGAATGCGCGACCATCGCGGGAGGGAAGTGAGACGAAGAGCGGACGACACGTCAAAATACGAGCGCAAGGGACGACACGACACAATGATCAGTTCCGATGTGACGGCGACGACGAACACTGTCTGATCACGTTGTTGTAGCCATGCTGTGACGTGTGCGATGAAAACAGAGACGGACAACCTGTTTTGTATACTTATATATATATATATATATATATATATACATATATTATATATATATATATATATATATATATATATATATATATATATATATATATATATATATATATATATATATATATATATATATATATATATATATATATATATATATATATATATATATATATATATATATATATATATATATATATATATATATATATATATATATATATATATATATATATATATATATATATATATATACACTGTTGTCACAAATTTTGTTTTCATTAATTTCGAATGTTTCGATGAACTATTAACAATTCGTAAAACGTAAATGTTCGCGTCATATATTCTTTATGCACATGCAAAACATTTATACAAATCCACATGTATATACAGTGACTCACAAAAGTCATAAGACAAGTAGAACATTTAAATATTTGAAATAATTAAAAACAAACAATAGTAGAAAATAAAAACTGATACTGTAGTGCAAACATCACTCAAATGTACAATTTGAAGAATTTTAAATATAATGTTTACACAGTTATGTATGTGTAAGAAAAAAATAAAACAAATTCATGACTATTTTTTATCAAATTTAAAAAAAGGAACAATTCAACGTTAAAAAAAGTTTATATAATAGCGAGTAAAACATTTCGATACTCAATTAATTATATTAGGTTGTTGCATATGAAATAGCAGATTTTCTAATGTAACTTTAAATATCTGTAAATTTTTTAAAACTATTTTTTATTATTCAAAATAAACATTAGTGAACGCAATAGACATCTCTCAACGAGATATACGAGATCAGACAATTAAGTAATGCGACAAAATTCAAAAATCGAGTATATTTAAAAATTAAGGTACATCGCTGCGATCCCCTTCAAAGTAGTCCCCTTCCGCATCTATACACTTATTCCAGCGAGTTTTCCAGTTTTCGTAACAATTCTGGAACACTTCTTGTGGGACCTCTCCGAGTACCCTCGTCACAGATTCTTGGATATCTTCAACGGAGTCAAAATGTCGACCTTTGACGAATTTTTTCATATGGAGGAATAGGAAAAAGTCGCAGGGTGACATGTCCGGTGAATAGGGTGGTTGTGGTAACGTTGCGATGCCTTTAGACGCCAAAAACTGAGAGACACTGAACGCACTGTGACAGGGAGCATTGTCGTGATGCAGAACCCAAGTCTTCGCGATCTCTGGACGCACTCTGAGCACCCTTTTTCGTAATTTTTCGAGCACATTGCGGTAGAATACTTGATTTACGATTTGTCCAGGTGGTACGAACTCTTTGTGAACCACCCCCCTTTGCTGTCGAAGAAGCAAATCAACATGGTTTTCACTTTGGACTTGCTCATTCTCGCCTTCTTTGGCCTTGGTGCTCCAGGGGACAGCCACTGTTGGCTTTGTCGTTTAGTTTCGGGGTCATATTGAAAGAGCCAACTTTCATCACCAGTAATAACTCGATCGAGAAGAGTAGGATCACTTTCAACCTGCTCGAGACAATCTTGAGCGATGTTCATTCGGACATCGATGTTCCATTTTCGTGACATGCACTACTCGCGCGTTGTTACAAAACACTAAACAGCTGGTGAAAAAATGATCGTACGAGGGTGGTCAAGGTCTCAATCGAGAGAGTAGGGATCTGCTATTACGGTAGCGGAGTTACAGGTTCGCAGTGTTACCACAGGCCGAGAAAAAAAATCGGTCGCATTACTTAATTGTCTGACCTCGTAAGTGCATTCATACCAATTCTATACAAATCTAAATTTTTACACTTAAGAAACTCCTCGAGGACATTTTTGACTGCTGCTTGATTGTTGAATTATTTCCTTTCCACAAAAAATGATAGGAATATTAAACAAATGAATTTTAACCCCCAACACCACAATGGTTTAAAGTGTTCAATAATCACTTATTGTTCACTTATTATTTATAATTATTTTAAAAAATTAAATCACAAAATTAACGCATGCAGATATTCAATTCATCTAGAACAGACCTCACAAGCCGTTAAGAATTCTAACCTGTAGAAAATAATAAATAAGTCAATTTAGGTCTTCGAAAAGGTCACAAATCTGTGAATAAGAACCATGTTGTAAAAAACAATAAATAACAGCAAACACTTCATATTTACAGACCAGATGACGAAATGAAAAGAAAGATTCAACTCCCAGTTGTAGATGGATTGAATAAGGATACAAAACACAAATTAGTACATATATATAAAAAGTCACAACTAGTCTAGATTTTAACAAAAGGCTCTGACGACGATGGAGTCGTCATGGAAATGCATCAGCCGATATAATTATAGTCGATATAATTATAAATAATAAGTGAACAATAAGTGATTATTGAACACTTTAAACTATTGTGGTGTTGGGGTTAAAATTCATTTGTGTTAAAGTGAATCAGCCACAATTCCAAAACAACAAATAACTATTTTTCAGCATTAATCGATTCGCCAGATTTCAAAAACGAATTGTGAATAACACCAGCTACAGATCACCAAATAGTCACTATTATTTTCCTCGAATGACGACTCGATTTCGGCATACGTTTCGGAGTCTTATCAACATTCAGCCATCTCAAAAATAGTCCGCTTTCGGACTAGCACAGAACTGCAAACTTCCAGTCGCTGTGTTATGTTTCATTCATTGAGTTTATGAGAAACATTATCTAGATTTTCGATTTTTTCACGTGTTTGTAATTAACGGAAAACTGTGAAGCAGTGCACGTCTAATTTCTCTGCAATGTCTTTTACGAATTAGCAAGGGTTGGATTCCACTAATGTACGTAGTTCGTTGTTGTCGATGGCTGGCCCTGGGCGTTTGCGAAGCTCATTTTTAACGTTTATATCCCTTGGTCGAAATAGAGGGTCATCCAAATGTGACGCCTAGATTTGTGTTTTATTAAAAAGAAATATGTGTATAGAGTGGTGTATAGAGAAACATGTGTATAGTTTCTTTTGTTTCTTTTTAATAAAACACAAATCTAGACGTTACATTTGGTAACCATATATTTTGAACCTTTGTTGTGTGGCTCATTCATTATTTTTAATATTCGTGGCTATCTCCACTGCGTTGTATCCAAATTTAAATTTGTAAACAAAAAGTATACATTTTTGGCTAATTTCCATATTTTCTTTACAATCCGCTTAAACTGAAATCTGGAGTAAAAATGATTTGATAATTTTGTGCACTTATACTGTAATACTAAACACAGCTCGTACTTTAAATCAGTGATTTTTATTAAGAAAACGCAACTAACTTTTCTACAATCCAAAACTCACTATTGCATATGCAACAACTTAATACTATATTACTAAGAAAACTGTCATATTTCAACTATTGCTCAATACAAATTTTTAAATATTTAAAATGTTTTATTAATTTCCGTGTCTTTGTCTTTTGCGAATTACTGTACATACATACATACATATATATATATATATATATATATATATATATATATATATATATATATATATATATATATATATATATATATATATATATATATATATATATATATATATATATATATATATATATATATACATATACATACATATATATTAGGTTGGCAAGTATCTCCCTTCCGCCTTCTGGTCTTTTGAATTTCGCAGCTATGTGCAAAAAAAAATAAAAAAAAAATAAAAGCGGAAGGGAGATACTTGCCAACCTAATATTATATATATGATTATGATATTTTTAAATAATAAAATATAAACAACAAAATATTATTTTAAATTTATCATCACAAAATTAATAACGAAGACAATGTTATTTTTATAAAATTTAATTCTTCCTTAATTTAGTCATCATTTTTAGTTGTTAACATAAAAAGTTTCATATACAATGTAATTTCAAATGTTTCAGTAAATAATAAATGGTGAAAATTATTTATTAGAAATTTGAGTAGAAGTATCATGAAAAATGAAAATAATATCATGTGACATTCGGAAGCTTGCAATAAATCATTTAAAAAATGGGAATACACATTGGGAAATAGGAAATATCTCAAGAAAATTTTAGTAGCATTTTATAAGTCATAAATATTAAATAAATACAATGGAATCGAAAATAAACGCCTGAAGTAGTTGAAAAACGTTAAACGATATCGACTAAACTAATAAAAATTATAGAAAATCTGAAAATTTCTATTTCAAAGTTATTTACAATGCTAGACTTTAGATAATCTTGTTAGTTCGGAAACAATACAAAAGGGACATAAAATAATTTCTTACTTATCTTATATATATATATATATATATATATATATATATATATATATATATATATATATATAATTCTATCGCAAAATTAATGTCATTAAGCAACTTCATTCGAACTATTACCTCCGTACTTCAACGACTACAAATAAACATTTACGATTGTAAGTATAATGGGGGAGGGGGGGATTAGCCCGCTGATACTGATATAAAACCAATTTATGGCGAAAATTGAGCCTATAAGTTTAACGAATATAATAAAATTTCGTTATCAATATATTGTTGGAGAGCCTTTGCTTTTAATTATTTTATATAACTTGTTTAGCATCGTTAACACTACTTTTTGAATTCAAGAAATAATACTTCTCTCTTCAAAAAATAATATGATTTTTTAATTTGAAACTCGCGCGAAAGCCATAGTTCAAAAAACTTTTTTCTTATATTAGCACAACCTTCAAGTGGTATTTGCTGCTAATTTCAGTTTGATATATCAAATAGTTTATGAATTATATATATTATATATATTATATTTGTCAACATTTTACCTTTTTTCGATTTTTAAAATGTCTTATACCGTTGAACAAAGAAGTTGCATTAAATTTTGTGTTAAAAATGAAATCAATGCTACTGAAAGATTAAAATAGTGCAGAAAGCATTCGGTGATCAATCTTTATCGAGAAAAACTATATTCCAGTGGCCTAAGCTGTTCAGAGAAGGTCATGAATTCGTAGAAGATGAACCTCGTTCTGTCGTCCATCAACATCAATAACTGAAAAAAATATTTAAAAATTAGAAACAAAGTAATAAAAAATTGTCATATGTCTGTGAGAGAGCTTGCTGAAGATATTGGAATATCAATAGGTTCAGTAGACGCCATTTTAAGTTATGTTTTGGGCTTGAAACGTTTGTCAGCAAAACTCGTTCCAAAGTCATTAAATTTTTTGTAAAAACAACATCGTGTTTATGTTGCTGAAGAAACGCTTGAACAAGTGAATAATGATCCAACATTCATCAAACGTATCATTACTGGCGACGAGACAAAGGTTTTCGAGTTTGACATGTGAACAAAGCAACAGGCAAGTGAATGGCGTGCTGCAAATGAACCAAGTCTGACAAAAATTCGTCAAACTCAATCAAAAACCAAGATTTTGCTTACTGTTTTCATGGATTATCGATATGTTGTGCATCATGAATTTCTTCCAAAAGGTGGAATAGTTAATAAAGAGTACTATTAACAAGTTATGCGTCGTTTGTGTGAAGCCATTTGTCAAAAAAGACCAAATTTATGGGCAAACAATTCACGAATTTTGCACCACGATAACGCACCTTCTCACAATACAATAATTTTTCGTGAGTTTTTCGCCAAAAATTCAACAAATATTGCTCCACAAGTACCGTATTCTCCAGATATGTCACCATGTGACTTTTTCCTGTTCAGCCGATTAAAAAAAAACACTTAGAGGAATCCGATTTGGTTCAATTGAATCGATAAAACAAAAATCAAAGGAGGTCCTGATGGAAATATCACTTTAAAATCTAATTTTATTAAAATCTAAAGAGTAGTATTTATGTATACATATTTTCTTTATCAACTCTCGAAATTTGATCAATGTATCAAGTAGTTTTTTAAATAAACTAACTGAAGTAGTTGTGCTATTTGTTACATTATCACAAAAATACAATGGAACAGCGAACAAATATAAGGTTTTGTTTCAAACTTGATAAAAGATTCATAGAAACACACACTTGAATCGATGCGTCGAGTTTACGGTGATGATTGTTTATTACACACAGGCATTTACAAACGGTATAGACGATTTAAAAATAATAAAGAAATCACCAACATTGACTCAAGATTAGACTTTCTTGAAAACATGACCAGTAACAAACGCATTAAAAAAATAAGCAAAATTATTAATGTCATATGTAAAATGCTTGTTAAAGAATTTAGCGTATCCAAGAACAAAATTTATGGGATATTAGCAAGAAATTAAGTAAAAAAAACTTGCGCTCGAATTGCGCTATACAAATTAATGGAAAACTAAGAGAAGGCATGCTTTGATCATTAGGACATCATTAAAATGGTTAGAAGAAATCACAAATTCTTAAATTCAGTTGGTATAAGACGGGTGCTCCAAGTATGATCTCCAGAAACTAAACACTAAAATGTATAATATGATTTATAAAATCATCAAATTCTTCGAAAGTAAGAAAGTTATGTTTTCATAAGTCGCGTATTAATTGGCTTTTAAGATTAAGAAGGCGTTATTCATAGTGAATTCGTTCCTGAAGGTGAAAATGTCACTAACGAATACTATTTAGGTATTACGGAGCGTTTTTGGTGGAGAAAGTAGTAAGAATTAGGCGGAAATATCGATAACTGGGAGCTGGTACTTGTTGTTTGACAATGAACAATCTTACGAAAGTGACCTCTTGTGTATGCGAGTTTTTTTGCTAAAAAAGAGTGTACGACATCTAACATTCACCATTTTGTTATATTTGTCATCGTGCGACTATTTTTTCCAAAAAATAAAAATGGCGATGAAAGAAATATACGATGACGTTGAAGCTATCAAGCTCGTGGAGTCCAATTCACAAGTCTATTTCTGAAGATAACGTTATTGTCAAATTTTTGTTTCATTAACTCGATTGTTTCGATCGAAATATGAAACGTGGCACTATCTTGCTGAAACCACATCTCTTCCAGATCGATGTCATGCAAATTTGGAAACAAATAATCATTGATCATCATTTTGTAACGTACACCATTGACAATAACGCGTTCTCGGGTTTCATTTCGAAAGAAATAAAGTCCGATGATGACACTAACGTGCAATCCACACCACACGGTGCATTCTTCTGGATGTAACGAGCTCTTGTGAATCACTTCAGAATTGGTCTCACTCCAAATACGGCAATTTTGCTTATTAACGCATTCATTGAGCCAAAAATGAGTTTCATCACTGAACAACATTTTGTGCTCTAGAAGTTTGGTGAACAAAACACTGATTTTTGAAATAAATTTTCATAATTTGGAAACGTTGCAAAACGTTCCACAACGATTTGCCAAAGTATACTGAATCCAGATGTCATTTATAACGCGCAAACTGACAACTGACTTAACAGCTATCCTTATCAAAAGTTCTATCTAACCGAAAAAACACCCTTACTACAGTTAAAATAGTACTATACACAAATAAAATTTCATGTTTGGACTAACCGGCTCAATCAACCAACTTAAATCTGATTAAGCAATTATGGCCAATACTTAAAATGAATATCGCCAAGTACAAAACAAACTTAAAAGAAGAGATGGATATAAAAGTTAGGGAGGAGGGATGAAAATGTCAGAAAATACTTGCAAAAAGCTATTTGAAATGAGAAATGAAGAAATATCAACATTGTAAATATATTAATAATATATGAATAAATAATAAAATATTATAGTTGTGATATTTGTTTTTTATCAATTTTTTGAAATAACTGTAAAAATCGGGAATGTTCCATATGTATGAACAAGGATATATATGTGTATATATATATATATATATATATATATATATATATATATATATATATATATATATATATATACATAATGTATGTGTGTATGTATGAATAAAATGGAGACAGAGATGAAGAAATATATACGTTCTGTCCATAGCAACTACATTATTATCATCGTTAATGTAACTGTTATCTTATTTACAGATAACAGTTACCTGATTCATTTATATGTTATAAATGACTATTAATAATATGTATTCTTGCTTAAGCATTTATTCACACATCCATATGCAAAAAGATGGATACATATATAAAATCCTTGATGATATTATTATGAAAATTTGTAATTATATTTTTGGTTCCTTTGCGCTTTTTTTATTATAATAAATGTTAGTAACGTTAATTATATTTTTCTGATTTTTGAAAGTCAAATTCCGTCAATTATCTAGATTCTATATAACTGACCGATGAATCTGAACAAATGTTCTAGATTCCAGAATATTTGTTTTGTTTTTAATTTTAAAATCGACAAAACAGCATTAAAGAAATTTCTTACGTAGTTCTTAATGTTTTTTAAATATTCAAAATCTGTTTCATTTAAATTACTTTGTAATGACTGAAATAGGTGATAGTCTGAAGAATCAAAGTATAGTGAACGCAGAGAGTGAATAAATTTTTTTAACCAAACTGTAACAAATTTTATCTTATAGCAAAAATATGTGTGATTTGGCATATTATGATAAAAAAAACAATTTCTTTTCGTCAATACCTGTTATTTTTACAAAATCATCTAACTTTAGATTTGGAAAAGCACTTTTCCTTAGTAATAATTTAGTTATTTAATAAAAGTTTATAAGTGATAATTTTCCAATTCTACCAGATATATATCACAACTTTTCTTACATGCACCAGTTATCTTATGTCTCGGGTTTTACTGATTTTTTTCCTAGTACATTATTATACAAGATCGATTTTTTAGTATAAATAATTATTGAGTGTATAAATAAGTTCGATGTCTTCACACTGATCCACTCATAACATACACAGTCAATCATAACACCATTTCATGTATAAACCTGTCCTTTTATGGATTTCAAGTAATGACATTTACGTTTACAAAACATTATTTGACTTATGAAGCGAACATCGTAAGTAGCAAACACGATAACATTTGACAAGCAGCATATTCGATGCTACATTCTTTTCGTATTTCAGCTAAAAAAGTGCTACTGAAACTGAAACATGATTTGTTCTGTTTTTAGTGAAATTGCTATGAGTCATAAGACATGTGATAATTGATATCAGAATTGTCGAGATGGAAATTTTAATCTTACGAATTGAGAAAGTCCTAGCAAACATCGAAAATTCAAAGACAAAGAATTATAGTAATTATTGGATAAAAACTTCGTTCAAATACAACAGAAACTCGCAATGCAGCTTGAAGTTGTCTAACAAGCTATTTTCTTGCTATTATATTGATTGGAAAAGATTGTAAGAGAAGGTCAATAAATTCCATATGTGCTTATCCTGAAAAAGAAAAAGTGACGCTTTGATACAGCCATGTCTTTGTTAAAGAGAGGTGGAGTGGCGATTAAACAATATTTTCATCTAATTATCACCGATGATGAAAAATACGTTTTGTATGAGAATCCTAAACGGAGAAAAACGTTGATAGGTCCTTGTCAACTTTCGATATCGACTGTGAACCTTATGATTACATTATATCATATTTAGTAATATTCTGTATCTCGTAGAACATTGAGGGTGAAGTGTATTGTGAATTGTTGGATCTAGGTCAAACAATTAATACTAAGCGTTATCAAGAATAACTCATTCCATCGTGCAATAAATTAGAGCAAAAAGAACATTTATTGGTCAGGGAACTCAACATGTTATCCTACAGTATGACAATTTATGTGTTACTAAACATTATAATTACGTGTGTAAATTATAAAATTATTAAAAAATGTACTTAAAAATAAGAAGATTCCGTAGTATTATGAAATTTGTATAGCCAATAATAAAGTTAAAAATATTTAGCTTATCTACGATATATACATATATTATATAAATTCTCGAAAGAAAAAAACTAGGCATCGAAACAATTACTCTTTTCCATAGAATAAATAATTCAAGCACACAACATAATGAAAATTTATCTGCTATAAAATATATCTAATTTATTATTCAAATATATTATTTCCCAAAGTCTACATATAAATTTTACTAAGATTCTGTAGTATATTATGAAACAATTTGACTTAGCTAATAAAAATCTAGTTAAAAACCATTTTTAAAAAAAAACAAAAACAAAATGAAATGAATTCTAAAGTGATAGTAAAAATATTAAGGTCAATAGAAAAATTCGTAATCTTATAATGAAAAACTGTATTTATCTTTCTGGAATTATTTTTATTTTTCAATATAATTTCCCTAAGCTTCGACATACGTTGTACAGCAATGTTTAGTGCTTTTATTTCGTTCTGGAAGTTAGATTCTTCAAGGCACTCAAAATAGCCGTTTATTGTTGATTAAAGAAAATTGTTTGTTGCAAGGAATTTTTTAGATATTTGGGAATAAATAGTAGTTAGACGGAGCTAAATCAAGTAAATTAGATGGATAGAGAGTAATCATATTTCAAATCGACGATTTTTGTCATTGTAACGATATTTGTATAAAGATATGCTTTATCTTGATGAAATATGATTTTTTCTTCAATAAACTTGTTTTTTTTTAAAAATTTTTTTTAGTTTAATCGATTTACAAGATTAATAGAGTGCTCTCCTTTTATCGTTTGACCTTTTGAAAGGTAATTAATTAGTAATATCCCTTTAGAATTTTAGAAAATCTACTGCAACCTTGTTATGACTGTTGTTTTGTTTCTAGTGTGTAGTGGTAAATCTAAGTTTCAAAGTGATTACTAATCGACGAATGAATCAGTCATATTCTTTTTAAAATGGTCAAAATACCTTCGAGAACTTTGCATTGCGTTTTTGAAAGTGAATTCAAAGTGAAACCGAATTTTTATATAGTAATATTTAGAATATTTATTTGCAATACTTAAACTTATATAGTTTCGTCCCTTTAAAAAGAATCCCTTAAATTGTTTATATACATTGCTTCAAACGTTGTTTTATCTTTCAAATGCGTCCAAAAACACGTTCTGTGAGATAGCATGCCAGTTTAGAAGAAGATTTTCTTTGAATTGTTCGCCGGATTCAAATTTAGAGAATAGGGTGATCGAGGAATGAATCATCTTATGCTTTGCTAAAATTTCACGTATGAGGAGTGACGTGTGAATAGTATAGCGTTGTCATGGTGTAGCATTTAGATCTTATTTTTCAAGTAAGGTAAAAATCTATCATATTTCTATAAATCTTTTCACCGATTTCAAAGAATATTTCACGCAAACATGCTGCTTTTCAAAATTCTTTATATTTTAACTAGAAAAAAATTTTTGAACACCTAGAGGACTAGTTCACTCGACCACGTGTAACTCAATGAAGGAATTATGTGGCATGAGCGACCAAGCTTTATGACGTTAAAGCTTAAGATTTTCGTTATCGTGAGTCAGTTAAGTAAATTCGATGTCGTTCTATTTTAAAAGTTTAGTTTCTTTTTAGATAGAATTGGTATAATAGATACAAAAAGGATTAATTTATAATTATACATAACAAAAAATAATTATGATAAAAATGTTATACAATCAGAAGTACGAAGTATTGTGTAATATTTAGTATGTTTTTTTTAAAAAAATATGTATTTTTAATAAAAAACTGTTTAGTTTTCCGAAAATTGAGTATATATATATATATATATATATATATATATATATATATATATATATATATATATATATATGTGTGTGTGTGTGTGTGATAGAAGAAATACACGAATATTTATTATATTTTTTTAAAAACATATAATTCAATTTTTGCAAGTACAAAGTATATTAATACATAGAATAAAAATAGTTTTATGTATTATTGTACTTTTAATGAGATGCATAACGAGGTACTTTTTAAGTTTCTTCTATAATGATTGTAATTAATGTGAAATTAATCACATAAAGTAAAAATATGCTAGTTATTCTGTTCAAAAGGCGTTTAAAGTTACAAAAATTAATGACTCTTTCAATGTAAAAATAAATGACAAAAATAAATGTCTCTTTTAATATTAGAAAAACTTTTTATACGCAAAATCTTATTAATAACAAAATACCAAATATGAAGAATTATGCTAAGGTCTTAACATTAAAATAAATATTATAGCAAAATGGAACGATAGAAATAGATTCAATAAATATCTACTTTATTAAAAATTATATTAAAATTACTAGTCTTTAGTAAGAATGGAGAATATATATATATATATATATATATATATATATATATATATATATATATATATATATATATATCATTATCATCATCATCACCATACAAACTTATATCAGCCTAATGTTACTTTATAACTTCACTGAATGTTGTCATTCACTGGCACTTTGTCATCTTAGTACCCTGATTAAGTGGGTGGATGAAAATTTTTTAAACATGTTTCCTATAGCTTAACTAAACAGCATCGCCTACCCACCCTATGTCTCCGACCGGGGATCAAACACATTTCTTTCGCATCACAAGCGGTGATGCTATCCTCTACATCACCCGTTGATTATATATATATATATATATATATATATATATATATATATATATATATATATATATATATAGTGATATGTACAAAAATAGGTATAAATCTTTGTTATAGAATGAAATTCATCAAAGTTGGAAATGGAATTAATATTCTAAACTTGTAAATCGTGCAACAATTGTCAATTTCGGGATATTACCGTTTAAGTTTATATTAAAAAATGGAGATGAGTTGCTTTTTGGAATTTTTTGTGAAAAAAATAGGTATGTTATATCGAAAAATCATTTTTAATTCGAAAAAAATTGACAAAGAATAAAAAATTTATTAATATTTGGTGGCATATCCCGTATTCTGTATGACTGCTGCACAATGTTGAGGCATTGAGTCGACTAAGGCTTGGCATCGGTTGATAGTGATAGCCTTCCAAGCCTTTTCAACTGCCGCCCATAATTCATCTTTATTTTTATTTTTTTGTTTCTAATTACCAGCTTATGTCGCTCCACAAATTCTTATCAGATTTAGGTCAGGTGACTGAGCTGACCAGTTAATTACTGCAATTTTGTGGTTATCAAACCATTTTTTTTTTGACAATTTAGATGTGTGCTTCAGATCGTTGTCTTGTTGTAGCACTATCTAAGCGGCATTTCGAACTACTCATAAGGCAACATAATATTACATAGTATATCAACATATTTTTGGGCATTTATAATGTTCCTAATCCAAAAAATTGGATCCACGCCTCTATAAGAAAAACATTTCCATGTAATTATCCATCGGATCCATGTTTGACGGTCTTTACTATGTACAGTAGAAGTAATTCTTGATTGTGTAGTCTTCTAATGTATTGCTTGCTACGATCAGACCAAAATAAATTAATTTTGCTTTCATCGATCCACAGAATATTTTTCCACTTCATCACAGGCTAGTCGCAATGCTCTCGTGTAAATATCAAACGATTTAAAACAGGTTTTTTAGTGAGTAATGGTACTTTAAGGGGAATACGGACTTGAAGTTTATTTTTAATTAAAAATTTTCTAATAGCTGATGTTACTTCCAATTACAAATCTTTTTTTATTGCTGTTAAAGTAGCAGACAATTTTTTTAACCATTTTTACAGTTGTTCACTCCATATCTTCAGTAATTTTTCGCTTTCGTCCGCGGCACTCAATTTGTGGATGTCATTTTAAATAATTTGTTACCATATTTTGAGAGCAATTCATTATTTCGGCAGTTTCTTTATAAATGTTGTCTTTCTTCCTTAAGTTTAAAATCATATGTCCCTCCTCTGGTTATCAATCTTCTCAATGACCAATTTTTTTGAAAAAATTCTAAATTTCATTTCCCAATTCATAATAAAAGAAAAGATTTATTACTTACCTCACTGAAACAAAAAGTTTAAAGTGAAACTATATTTAATTCTTTTAAAAAATTCAAAAAATTGAAATCGCACCTATTTTTCCATACTTTAATATTCACTTGTCAAGAAAAAATTAAAAAATGCAAGTCATCTTTATTTGTTTTATAAAACAGTAATACCCCGAAATTGACTTTTATTGTACGACAAACAGGTGAGAAGCATTTGTAATAATTTGAGAATATTAATTGCATTCCCAAGTTTGATTGATTTTTTCTATAACAGACTCACACCTATTTTTGTTCACAACACTGAGTATATATATATATATATATATATATATATATATCCGAGGGTCATTTGATAAGTATGGTAAAAAGTAAGAAAAACTAAATTAAAAAAATTAATTAAATTAATTAAATTAAACAATAAATAGATTTACCATACTTATCAAACGACCTTCGTATATATATATATATATATATATATATATATATATATATATGAATTTTAATATATATACATATATATTAAAATTCATGTATATATATATATATATATATTAGGTTGGCAAATATCTCCCTTCCGCCTTCTGGTCTTTTGAATTTCGCGGCTATGTACAAAAAAAAAAAAAAAAAAAAAAAACGAAGGGAGATACTTGCCAACCTAATATATATATATATATTAGGTAACCAAGATAATTCCAAGAATTTTCATTCGTCGTATGATTTATTACGCCAAGCATATAAACTGACTTAAAAATTACATACTTTGTTTTATTCATTTACTGAATCCAGATGTGTTCACTTTAATTTAAAATATAATTTCATCCCTTCAAAATGTTTACGAAAAACAATTTAATCTGTGTATGTTTACTTTACTAATTTAAACTTGATTCTAACGTTGCTGAAGTTAAAAGAAAAATTGACCCACATTTTTAGAAGAGGCAGTTAGATCAAGAATGGATAGTTTAATAAAATTATTTCAGAGGATGAATCATTAGAAGATGAAGCCAAATCAGGCAGACCATCAAATTTTAATACCGATTAATTATAGGCAATAACTGAAACAAATTCCAATTTAATGTGTTAATAACTTGCTGAAGATTTTAAAGTAAGTGACAAAAAGTACGAAATCATTTAATAAAATAGGGAAGAGGTGGAAATATAGTAAATGGGTACTACACTTTTTTTAACTCCCGACAACAAAGTACAGTCTTTACATTTGTGCATCTCTTATTTCACTTGTAACGACAAATGGATCCTTTATTATAAAATATAAACATAGTTACCATCGGCTATTATCAAATGATATTTTGCCACAAATATAGCCAAACTGACTTCAAGAAAAAAAATCAGTGTTGGTGGGCTTCAAGAAAAATTATTCATTATAAGTATCTACATTTTCTGACATTTTGTAGGTACAAATATTGAAGTAAGTCGAATTATTTAAAAAGATGCAAAAATAAGCTAGTCAAGAGTCCATATTTGTGAAAATTTATAACAAAATAATTTAAAGATTGTAAATTTAATAGAAACTATCGAAAACGCTGGTAAAAGCCATTCAATTGACTTAGCATTATAAAAAAATTATAAAACTATTAGAAAATAAAAAAATATAATGTTTAAGAAAAGTATTCAGTAGAGTAAAAAACAATCGTTATTTAGTGCAAAAAAAAGAAAAAACCGATTCTAAGTGTGCCAAAGTTAAATGAAATGGAAGAAAAAAGTTAGAAATTAAAAAATGTATGAAAACTCTTCAAGAATTCTACAAAAATATGAATTGTGTAGTGTCGCAAGAAATGAATCGTTTAATAGTTTTCAAAATCACAAAAACGATTACATTCTGTGAATCTACATTAAAATAAGGATTTTTACTTTTTTAACCGTGTACTAGTTATTAATGTATATGAATGTATGTAAAAATATTCCTGAGACTAACGATAAGCTCAATGTGCGAAAAAATCGAATAAACAAATGATTCAGAAAAATCTTCTTTTGAAATATAGGTGGAATAGCCATAGTTTTTAACTCAATAGTGGCTAATATTTTGAGAATTCTTTATTTTATAGTCATATTTTTAAGTATCTAAATATGTATTTAGTTTATTTATCAGTTAATCAAAGAATATGTATTTAGATACTTTAAATCAAAGTTTGTCTCTTACTGTTGAAAAACTAAATTTATGAAATTATTTTTTTAATTTAGATACTGACAAAGCGGGTTACTTTATAATTGTCTTCACATAGTTAAAATTCTATCACAAAATCCCAATCTAAAAGTAGTTGAAAATTTGTAAAGTTAATCAATAAAATTTGTTATTTCAAAGGAAAAATCAGCAATTGTCCAATTTTTGGTGACATAAAACACATTAATAGAAGAATGGAATAATACGAGGGTCGTTTGATAAGTCCGTGTAAATTCCGAAAGATGGCACCACTGGTGCATATCGAGGTTATTTTTAATTAGTAGCACCTCTTGGAAGAACACACATCAAGTTTCAGTCATATCGGTCTATTCCTTTGTGTTTGACAATCGTTGGAATCAAGGAAATCGAGTGATTGTCAAATAATGGACGAAAAAGAATTTCGCGTGTTGATTAAACACTACTTCATTAAAGGCAAAACGCCTCAGGAGACTAAACAGAAGCTTGATAAACATTATGGTGACTCTGCACCTTCGATTAGTGCGGTTTATAAGTGATTTCAAAATTTTCGGAGTGGCCATATGAGCACAAGAGACGCTGAACGTTTTGGACGCCCTGTTGAGGTCACCACTCCAGAAATCATTGATAAAATCCATGATATGGTGATGGATGACAGAAGAGTGAAAGTGCGTGAGATTACTAGTGCTGTAGGGATCTCGTGTGAACGGGTACATAATATTTTGCACCAACATTTGGACATGAAAAAGCTATCCGCCAGGTGGGTGCCGCGATTGCTCACGATCAACCAAAAACGAGGTCGTGTGAAGTGTTGCGAGAACGGTTTGCAGTTGTTTCAGCGAAATCCGCAGGACTTTAAGCGTCGTTTCATCACTGTAGATGAAACATGGATACATCACTACACTCCTGAGAACAAAGAGCAGTCTAAACAATGGGTTATCAAGGGGGAATCTGCTCCGAAAAAGGCGAAGACAATTCCTTCGGCCGGGAAGGTTATGGCGACTGTCTTTTGGGATTCGCAAGGAATAATCTTTATCGACTATTTGGAAAAGGGTAAAACCATTACAGGTGCATATTATTCATTGTTATTGGATCGTTTGAAAACCGAGTTGTAAGAAAAACGTCCCCGATTAGCCCACAAAAAAGTCCTCTTTCATCACGACAACGCACCAGCTCACACCTCAGCAGTTGTGGCCGCAAAACTAATGGAAATAGGGTTCCAAATCGTTTCACATCCCCCCTATTCTCCAGACTTGGCTCCATCGGACTATTATTTGTTTCCTAATATGAAGAAATGGCTCGCGGGAAAAAGATTTTATTCGAACGAGGAGGTGATTGCAGGAACGAATGACTATTTTACAGACTTGGACAAATCCTATTATTCAGAAGGGATCAACAAACTAGAGCAGCGTTGGATGAAGTGTATAAGCCTAAAAGGAGACTATGTTGAAAAATAAAAACGATTTATTCAAAAAAATTAAGCAGTTTTTATTTTTACACGGACTTATCAAACAATCCTCGTACTGAACCAACGTATTGAAAAAAAAAATTAATGGATGGCGTTCCATTGAGACTCCAAAACAATAAGTGAGTACTTACTAATTATTGACTTAAAAATCCATTTATTTATTAATTATTTTATTAAAAGGTAAGTGCTTTCGTTTTACCGTGACCTCCATTTTTTAATTTAATTTTGCTTAAGATTATATCATTTATTATTATGAACGTATTACAATTTTCATATCTTGTAATCGAAAAATGCATTAAATAAACTAATTATAATTATATTTTTTTTTATTCCAGTTTAATTATTTTGCAATGAAAAATTTAATTTAAAGTATCCCAGTTTCACATAAGTCCATGTATATACATTTAGTCCGAAAACTAACGGAACTTTCTCATTTAAACTGCACGCGTTTGTGGAATGTCATGTATTTTTTCAGTCTGTACATCTGTGTAAATGACATCCGTATCAAATTTCATGACGCTACACTCATTAGTTAATAATTTATAGTGGTTTTTATTAGACGGTTCACGGAGATTTTTACGATGTCAAAATCAGTTAATCAAAGAATATGCATTAAATTTTGTGCTACGAACCACATAAACTTCACGCAAACATTGGAAATGTTAACAAAAGCATGCCCTGAGGATTTTCTATAGTGAAAAAGAATTTTTGAGTGGCATAAGGCGTTCAAAGAGGGTCGTAAAGTCGTAGATGAAGAACTACGATCTGGATGCCCATCGACATAAACTGACGACGGATACGTCGCCTAAGTGAAAGCATTGTTACTCAAAAATCGTAGCATATCCGTCAGACAGAAGCAGCTAAGGTGTAAACATCAAAAATACAATGTCATGTCATTTTGGCTGAAATGTTGAGACTGAAATGCGTCGTTTCTTGCATGGTGTCAAGAACACTGAATTTTTTGTAAGTTTTTGACTAAAAACTCAACCAATATCGTTTCGTAAGCTTAGTATTCGCCTGATATCCGTGAGACTTTTTCTCATTTCTAAAATTCAAGTTGTTTCTCCGAGGGCATCGTTTTGAGTCGATTAAAGCCATAAAAGAAAATTCGCTGCCTAAAAAGCTATAGCACAAAGCGCGTTCACAAGGACGTTCGAGGAGAAGCGTTGGCATATGTGTATTGCTTCCAGTTGGTAGTACTTTAAAGGTTACAAAATAAATATTGACGAATAAATAACTTCTTATATTTATTTCAAAAGTTCCATTAGTTTCTGGACTGAAGGTATAAAGTCATCCAAATGTGACGCTTAAATTTGTGTCTAATTAAAAAAAAAACATGTGTATAGTTTCTTTTTAATAAAACATAAATCTAAGCGTCACATTTGGGTAAACCTATATATATATATATATATATATATATATATATATATATATATATATATATATATATATATATATATATATATATATATATAATATATTATGTTGTCAAGTATCTCCCTTCCGCTTTTTTGCTCTTTATTCAATGCTTTATAAAAAGTGTTACAGTGATCGGATTTAGTTCAAATATGCACCGTTTTGTTCGATAATCTGGTTCCATCTAGACGGCAACTTCATAATACCCCTCTTGTAGAACCCTCCCTCCTTATTTGCGAAGAACTCGGACAGCCACTTTTCACAAGCCTCTTTTGAGGCCAACTTTACACCACCAAGGGCGTTCGCCATGGACAGGAACAGGTGGTAATCACCTGGCGCTATGTCCTGGCTATATGGTGTATGCGATAAAACCTCCCATCAGAGCTCCCGTAGCTTCTGACGAGTCACCAAAGACGTGTGTGGCCTGGCGTTGTCCTGGTGGAACACTACACCCTTCCTCTTGGCCAATTCTGGACGCTTCTGGTCGATCGCCTGCTTCAAGCGGTCCAGTTGTTCGCAGTAGATGGTAGAATTAAGCGTCTGGCCATATGGGAGCAGCTCATAGTGGATGATTCCTTTGCAATCCCACCAAACGCACAGCAAAACCTTCCTGGCCGTCAATCCCGGCTTGGCCACTGTTTGGGACGATTCACCGGCCTTCGACCACGACCGTTTTCGCTTAATATTGTCGTATGTGATCCATTTTTCGTCGCCAGTCACCATCCGCTTCAAAAATGGGTCGAGTTCGTTCCGTTTCAGCAGCATATCGCAGACGTTGATTCGGTCCAGAAGGTTTTTTTGCGTCAAATCATGCAGCACCCAAACATCAAGCTTTTTTTTGTATCCAGCCTTCTGCAGATGGTTTAAAATGGTTTGGTGACTAACTGCCATCTCCTGGCCGATGTCACGAGATGTCACATGCCGGTCTAACTCGATGATTTCCATGATTTGATCGGTATTCGTCGTCACAGGTCTTCCGCCGGCTGGCTTATCCATGGTGTCGTTTTCACCGGCTCTGAATCGTCGAAACCATTCCTCCGCGGTTTGAAGTGATAGAGTACCATCCCCCAAAACACTATTAATCTCACGGAACGTTTCTCTAGCGGATTTGCCTTTAACGAAGGAAAACTTCAAAATAGCGCGAACTTCGGCGTTAGTGAACTCCATGTTTACACGTCTATAACTTTTGAACGCAGTATCCAAACTAATCATATATGTAAAGATATGTATAGTGTTACCCGATATATATATTTAAAATATATATATATATATATATATATATATATATATATATATATATATATATATATATATATATATATAATATAATATATATATATATATATATATATATATATATATATATATATATATATATATATATATATATATATATATATATATATATATATTAAAAATATATCCTGTTTCACTAATATTTATTCTGCAATAAGTGCACTGTTATCTCAAATAAGCATTTAAACAATGCATCTTCATAACTGTGAATCAGTTCAAAAGATAAGATTAATGTGCAAACAAACTATCTAAAAGTCAATGCTGATTTACTTGTTATCATATTCAAACATTTTTTTAATAAATGTGCATAACATATGTATTAATACAGGTATAAACAATAAAATAACATGCATATATATATATATATATATATATATATATATATATATATATATATATATATATATATATATATATATATATATATATATATATATATAAAGTCTACATGTATACAATGACAGGGTCGTATTTAGCTTAGTGAATAATTTGTAGTTATGCACAAATTTAAAAATCTAAGTAAAATAAGTTTTCTTCGTCAAGTATGTGCACCTAATATGTAGTGAAAACTGTATAATAAAAAAATAAAACTTGTTTAACCTAATAAAAAAGTAAATAGCCTATATTCAAAGGAGTATTTAAATCAAAATCAATTAAACAAGTTATTCAATATAAGTAAATTAATACAATCTAATTAATTTCTTGCAATTTATCAAATTCGTAATTCAAAAATAAAACGTTGATCAGTTTGCTTTATAGATTTTTTATATAAAACCAACTGTCATTAGCTTCATTCTGTCGTAACTGACATACACAGATGTCAGGAAAGATACCGAACTTTCTAAATAAAAATAACTTTTTTATATTTCATCACAAATAAAAAAAAATATTCAAAATAGATCACTTTTGAATTTATACAATATTAAAACAATGCATAGTTGAATTTTAATAGGTCTGTTTTTGGGATGGCCTCGACAACTTTTGTTATGGCTGCTTGTATAGTTTCAACGTCATTATACAACGTTTAATCGTACTGTGATAAATTTGACAAATATAGTAGATATTCTATGACACACACTTGTTTTTTTGACCAATAATTTGCGTACGACAAAAGCATTGTGAGGTGGTATGTTACCGTACAACAAGTAATAATTTCTCGACTCTCGGTCGAGAAATATTCTGGTTTAATTCCTACTATTCTCTACCATAAATGTTTTATAACAAACAAACAGTACTCGCCAGTAACAGTTTCACTTTCCAAAATAAATTCACGATGAATTTTTTTGATTCGAAAAACAAATGAACATTGTCTTTGTTTGCAACTTCTGAAAACACATTTTTTTCATTTTCGCTGGATTTGGTTATTTCTATTATATATTCTGGTGTTGGTTTCTGGATCGTACTTGAAGCACTAGGTCTTATCCTCAGTTAGAATCCACGAATTATTATAGCGTTTTAATGATGTCTTTACTGTGATCAACGCGTATATTCTCTTGGCCTTTCATTAGTTTGTATGACACTAATCGAACAATTATTTTGTTAAAAAAAAATATTACTATCCTATAAATTATGTCTTGACACGTTAAACTCTTCGATAAGCATTCTATGAATCAAATGCAATAATTTTGCGCACTTTTTCAACGAGTTCGTTGGAAGTCATGGTTTTAAGACGGTTTGATCGTGAATCGTCATTAATGTCTTTTTTTTCGCTTTTAAAACGTCCATACCACATGTAAATTGATGCCTGCGACAAAAAATGACCGTAAATTTAACGTATTGACTCTAGTGTATATTTCTTTGAATCTTTTGCCAAATTTAAAACAAAACTTAATATTTGTGCGTTGTTTTATTTTATTCCTGCAATAATATAACAAATATCGGAGTTTCCAATAGGAATGCTAGTTTGATAGCTGGCGGCAGCCACGTTTGATTTTTTTAAGCTCATTTGGACATTTCTACTCAGTATAGTTTGGTAAATTATCATGCAACATTTAACACTTCAACAATGCTGAGAAATTATAAAAATTCAATAAACTTATTGAAATAAAAGTGAGTCCATTATTTCATGAAATGGACCCATCAATTGGCCACCAAGATCATGTAATCTAACTCCATTGGATTATTTTCTAGAGAGTTATGTGAAATCATTTGTTTATGCTGATAAACCACAAACAACAGAAGCATTAAAAATAAACATTAAACGTGTAATTCATGAATTTGGACCACAATTATGTGAAAGAGTGACAAAAAATTGAGCTAAACGAATGCACTATGCCAAGCGAAGTTGTGGTGGTCATATGAGTGAAATTATGTTTCATCATTAATGCCATAGAATATGCTTAAAATAAAAAAATAACTAATTATTATCATTAAATACTTTTGAAGTGAAACTTCTCTTGTCGCGTTTTTCGGAGGCGGAAAGCTGCATTGCAACAGATTATCGCGTTTTTGCCGCGTTATTTAAAAATGTTTTCTTGGTCTATCAAAATATAAACACCTACCTTCACTGGATACTGGTAAAATATCTTAACAGAAAACAGACCACATCGACTCATTATCTCATTTACTGTAAAATTTATGTATATATATATATATATATATATATATATATATATATATATATATATATATATATATATATATATATAATTTAGATTAAAAATTTTATTTGAATTTAAATTTGTATTGAATGCTTACAGTAGAGAGAGAAAAATGTGCACTCTTTTAACATGTGATTAGATTGCTAAGCTATTTTAATTCAAGCAATATCATTGAAAGAGAAGTAATAATAACGCATGCGCGTTGGTTTATATCATAAGCAGCGACGCGGCTAAGTAAATCACTTGACAACCAATCTGTGAATTGTGTTTAAATAAGAGTGTTATTTAATGTAATAACATTGATATTCTTGGTAAGTATATTAATTTATATAATCTCATATTATAATAATAAGCTTAATAAGATTACAATACATCCACATGGTATTTAAAAATTGATCAAATCAACGTGAAATTGAGGTTATGTGCATGTATATCAACACATAGATATAGTATTTTATAACATTATATATATACATTTAATCTATTTATCAAATAAAAGAAATACTATTGAAAACATATGGTATTTAAAAATTATCGAAACCTATAACGGTATTTGTAACAAATTCTCACAATAATTATGAATTCTTTATTCTCAGGTGTCATTTTGAAGATTTATAGAATTTTATGTGGTGTTATAAAATTATCAATTATGTATAAATAGTATCTAAATAGATGTTGTTCATTGCAGTTATATATTATTTGTGAGTATTTCCTTTAATTGTTTAATTTTTAAAACATTGATCTAATTGTATATTATATATTATACAATAGTAATATAATAGTAATTAAAAAAAATGTTTTTTACAGGTTTTAAGATGGTAATGTCTATTGCGCAAAAATTTTTCTTATCAAAAACCAATTGTATCGTTTATACCTACTCAGTCATTACCGGAGAAAGCAATGGAAATCGAAGAAATTCTCATAATTCATAATTTTATAAAAGTTTTAATTTGAAAATAATTATTAATCTTACTTAACACATTGTATGCGGACAACGTCTCGACGACATACTATTACTACATTGCGAAAGATCATCATCGAGACGCGTTGTCCGCATACGATGTGTTAATATGAAATAATTGTAAAAAATTAATTTAATTAAAACATTGATCATTTTCTACTTAAATTTTTATCCCGTGTATTTACCGCTTCTCTTCCTACTACATTTCTTCATTTTGTTATTTGCTTTATTCTGAAGAATTTGTTCATCTACGAGTTTTAGGTATACCCTTGTCCATGTACCTTTTGATTACTTTATTGATAAGAAGTTTCACTTCTGGCATGTGTATATGAGTACACATATCCTTTTTTTTGTTTTATTTTTATTTAAACTTCTGAACCACTTATTAGAAACCCCTATAGTACAATTATCCTTATTGGTATATTTCAGAAACTACTTGTTATATATTGACTAAATTTCGACGGTTCGTGGAGGAAATATGTAGGCATGCATATCCCTCTTTAGACCTTAAATGATGCTGCCAGTTTCGGCTAGAAAATGAAAGGTTTCTATTTTTTCTAACACACTGTGTATATATATATATATATATATATATATATATATATATATATATATATATATATATATATATAAGGGTATAATAAATTCTTCTTTATTATCGTATAATATGTATTATATAAAATGTCGGATTTATGCGCAGTCGTAAACATTTCGTCATTGCATTATCTTTTTTTAGGTGTCTTTTGTGAATTTAACTTGAATTGTTTTTATCTGATGTGCTTATGATCAGAATTAGGTTTAATTGACTGTTTCATTAATTACTCTAATTAGTATTTACAGTATGATGTCTCCGCATAAATTTCGAGTATTTTTTGTATAAACACAAATAGGCTAATGATGTATCTAAAATAGTCGGCCCGTAATATTAACTTTGGATTATGCAAAAGAAAACACCGTTTAACGTTGATATGAAGAGTTTCATTCAGGTAATGAACATGTTTAGAATTAAATTTGTATTGTATTAATGATAATCATTTAAAAACTTTTAAAGTTGATCCTTCCAAAATTATAAAATCGGCAAAAAAACAATAGTTATCTTCATTATTATCTAAGAAAGTGTTTTAAAACGAATCGTTATTTGTGATAAAAAATGATTGGAAAATATAATGGTTGGATACCAAAGTAGACATAAAACACACGAAGAATAGAATATCATATAAGCAAACAGATCGTATTTTCATTAATAAACTAGGTTACAAATTTTGTATATAACGTTTTACATTTTGAGAAAAAATGTGATTTTTCATACGATACAACCGAATAATTAAGATTTGATTAAAAAGTTCGTTTATTTTTCAATAGATACTTTTTACATAAGAACTATTGTTGATTTTTTTTTCTAAACATAGCAAAGTACAAGTGAGCTTCAAATATAAACGAAAATTTGTTTCTATAAATTTTATTTACATCACATTCGAAATCTTTCACATATACTTTTAAATATAATCCTCCTCGACTGCAACGCAAATTTCTTCTATCATGGTGGAAGCTTTTTGATTCCTATTTTAAAGGGTTTTTTTTTTTTGATTGTTTGCCAAAATAACTTTGCACACTTTTAACGACCTTATTATTATTATGAAGTTATTTACCTCCTAAAAACTCCTTTAGTGGTCCAAACAAATAGTAATCTAAGTGAGCTAAGAGAGAGCTGTATGGCTAAGAAGATATTATTGTTAAAACGACAGTATGAAGACACACATTGGTCTGGAGAAAACAAACTAATCTAACTTTTTTCTTCGTTTAGAGCGAATTACTGAATTCACTTTTTCATTCAACGGAGTTGTATAAATAATATACAGTAATAATTTCTAAACTCTAAAGCACCGTAGCCATGATCTTGCCTACTAAAGAAATTATTTTGGATTTTTTTTTAGGAAAGAGACTAGCCACATTTTCACTCCATATATTCAATTTTGGATTTAGAAGTAAAATCGTGAATCTAAGTCTCATTACAGGTCACAATAGAAACCAAAAGTTTATCCCTTTTTCAAAAACGTTAAAAAAGTTGACTAACGATCGATAAACATATTTCTTTGTGCTTCGGTGTAAGAAGACGTGATACTTATTGTATTTAGTACATACTTTGTTGTACTTTAATTCCGTGTACAATATCATATTTCTTTGACAATTATGACATTAATTTCTAACTTGAATTATGATAATTGAACAACAGTTATTTGATGATGGTACGAAAAATTTCTTCAATTTTAAAAATTTTTACATGGTTGTTAATAGAAGTTCTTAGTTGCCGAGCGTGAGATTCATTTTCCTAATATTGTTTATCTTCTCCAAATGATTTCATTCAATCGTACAATCTTGTTTATAATAAACATCCACTCCGAAACTGTGCTTGAAATCTGGTAAAATTATGAAAGATTTAATCTCTTCAGTTACGAGAAATTTGATAAAAATTCGTTGTGTAACAAAGCTTGGCATTTCTTGTCCAAACATCGCGATTGGTTGATGAGATTATGAAAACGCGAATCGCTACGCATTATAAGTTTAAACATATTTGAACGCGTCACAACAAACACGTTATAAAATAACTAAATTCTTGTTTATATTAGAATCACCCTCGTACATTATTTAAATAGTGACACTTCAACATATATACTGAGAATAATATTGTCGAAAAAAGTAATTTAAATTTGCGTAGTTTATTTTTTTAAAAAAAATAAAGAAACGAAAAGTAAATTTTCTTCGCTTTAAACTAATTTAATGTCGAAGAACTAAAAATACAGTAGCTATTCAAACAAAGATCTATGCTGTCCATGGAGAAGCTACGAATATATTTATAGATTCTATTCAAGAAATTATGATTCTTAACGAATGAATCGTCAAACTCTATTTATGTAAGATTCAAAATTACGTGACCATTAATGTAATTGAAATCAATGTTGGGTTCAACTAGAAATTGTTTTAAATATTGTTTTATTATAGATTATTGTACAATGTAGATGATATTTCTTAGATTTATCTAAATAAGCACGTATAAATATTAGAAAAATAAAAAAAATATAATTTTATACTTCTTATAATAATTAATTACATTTTAATTGTCAAGTAATTGCCTCGACTGTCTTCTAATTGAACAACGATACAAACAAATGTTTTTTGTACAAATGAGAACACGAAATAATCCGTAAGAAGAGGCTTACAAACAGATTGTATTCTTATCGTATTTATCGAATGTCTTGACAACATCGTCGATTAACACATCGGGAAAACGTCGCACTCTCTCCACGGTCATGTATTCGCTATATTTTTCAGTTCGTTTCAAAATATAATATCAAACGTAGCGGTTACCAAGCAACTCGAAGGCAATGTTGAGGTTGCTGTTGTCAACACATCGAGCTATATTCGTACCACTGTGCTCCACTACCTACTCATTCTTGTGCTTTTGTATTTTCTGTTACTATATACCATTCTTCATTGCCACTGCCTACATCGGTATTCAATGGATTCATATTTATATGTATAACAAACGTAAACATGCAACACACCTGTATACAAACATTTATATATACTTCTACGTACATACATATACATGTGTATATGTACGAATGTATGTATATATATATATATATATATATATATATATATATATATATATATATATATATACACATCTGAGATAAAACCATTTGATTTTTCCTTTATTAAATTTGCGAGACATTTCAACTTACAACGAAAATCGTAATTTTTCATATAATTATATAGAAAATATAAATGTATTGGTATCTACATTAATTTTAATGTTTAATTAAATATAGCAATTTAGTTTTCTTTAAAAATAATAAATTTATTACCTATTTATATTTACAGTTATTTTATATAAAAATAAACAGAAAAATTCATTACTGAATCACACAATTTCGTTTATGACATTTTGCGTTTTGTGATTTTACCAATTTCGTATATATAATGACATATATATATATATATATATATATATATATATATATATATATATATATATATATATATATATATATGTATATATACGAGGGTCGTTTGATAAGTATGGTAAAAAGAAATAAAAACTAAATTGAAAAATTTAATTAAATTATTTAAATTAAACAACAAATAAATTTACCATACTTATCAAACGACCCTCATATATATATATATATATATATATATATATATATATATATATATATAAAATTGGAAAAAATATATACATATGTATATATATATATATATATATATATATATATATATAAATATGTTATATTTTTGTGATTTTAGTGTTTGTAAAGTACTTTCGTAGAATTTTGACACTTATTCAGTTTGGTTGTATGGAATTATTACTGTCATTAATTAAAATTAAATGCAAAACGGAAAAAGTCAATTTACAATAGAAGAATTCTGTTGAAACATCATAAGAAAAGAAAATTATATTACAAAATAAGTAAACTAATTAGAAGAAGTAAATTAATCGTACAGTACATTATAAAATAAGTTAAAAAATATGTTTTTTTGAAAATAATCGCCATCATATCGAAAATTTTAAAGCACTTACTAGTCGTGATAAGAATATTTTAGTATGTGGAATAAAAAAAAGATGCATATAATGTGGAAAAATTAACGGTAATATTTAACAAAAATTATCAGCCCGAACATCTAAAACTTTAATAAAGCATGGGTTTAACGCACTGATAATCACTTATAAATAAAACCAATCGTGCAGAGATTAGATTTTTTGAAAGTGTAAGCAAATAAAAATGATTCGTGCTAGAAACTAGTAATATTTTTTGATGAAAGAAGTTTAATATATATGGACAGGACGAACAAAATTTTGTATGAAAAAATAAAGTAACGACCTTAAGCATAAAATGAACTTTTTTAGAATGCGGTTTTTATATAACACTTATCATTTATTAATCAAACCTTCTCAAAATCCTGACATTAACCTCAACACCTATTGACCAAAATTGAGAAAAGACTAAAAAAAATCAGTATATAAAGTAACAATTTTGAATATTTTGTATGAAATATAATCTGAGTGAAATGAATTTGTAACATGAAAAATAATTAATTTCTGAAATGTAATTAGTAGTCTGAAAAAAGAATAAAAATCTATATAACTAAAGCTAATAGCGAACCAATAAAATATTGCTTTATTAATTACTATCAAAATTTAATACATATACTAGAAGTACGAATAGTATTAAAAATTAAATTCTACGTGTTTTTTTTAATAAAAATTTTATATTTAGATTAAAAATTGTTAATTTTATTTGATTTTTTATTTACTTATTTTTATTACTTTGATAACTTCATAATTTTTACATTTGTTTGATAATACAATAATAATAGAATATCACTGGTTACAAAAGCAAAAGTTCATTGCTAATACGTTTAGGAACAGAAAGAAAATTGTTAAGTTCGTTTTTCTCAGCTTAAAATAATTTAATAATTCACATAAAATAAATTCTTTTCTAAATACACTTATCCTGCTCGTTCAGTGATCTTTACAAGCACACTAATCGACGGCTAACGATCAGAATTTATTTGTACAATATATAGAGCACTTCAGTTAACAGTTAAATTATTGTAGAGTGAAAAATATTTAATATGTTTAAACAGTCATCTTTAATCATTTGCAGTTTAAGTATTTTTCCACTTGCAATTACAACAAATGCACACACGATAATTACTAGATTCTGAACTACTGGATTTCCCTAGCGATCTGTCTTATGATTCAGCTAATATATGCAACTGGAAAAATTAATTAAAATTCATTGTTTACTTTCTTAGTACAGAAATCAGACGAACAGAAATATATTACTCATATATACGTAGGCATATTGATTTACATTCATATATACATACATACATACATACATACATACATACATACATACATACATACATACATACATATATATATATATATATATATATATATATATATATATATATATATACATATATATGTATGTATGTATGTATATATAAAATGAGTAGCAAAAATTTGACGTAATAAGATTTTCTTAAAAAAACAATGTAACCGAGAATAATAAAGTGCATATGTTTAATAACATTTGTTTTAAACTTAATCTTATTTCTACATTGATAATTATGATTATAATTTTTCTCTTATAAGCAATTAACTTGAATATTTTATTTCGAGCTACGGCAAGAAAAAAATTTAAAATTTTTGTTCTTTTATTTGAAATGTTTAATCGAAAAATATTTTTTTTCAAATCAAATCCCTTATATGGTAAAATAAGGCAAACATTGCAAAATTTCTTATATTAAGGGGTTATACGCACTTGCGAGGCGCAAAAACGACGTTTTTTTAGGAATTTTTTTTAGAAACAGTATTTATTTTGCAATTACAAATTATGGTTATTTGAATAGATCCTACTTTCAAGAATAAAATAACATGTCGATCATAAAAAAATATTGAAGTGCACCGCTCCTGCAGACGATGTCCCGAACGACCTCCAAAAAAAGGCGCTTGGCGGTGATCTCCATATCGGCGGTTTGGATTATTTGAAATCAAAAAATATGGTCAATTCTTTTAAAGGATAGATTAATGCAGGTATTAAACGAAGGAATAATAAAAATTTTCATTTTAGACAAAATGGCGTCTACTTGAAAAATTTTTTTCGTTTTTTACTAAAATTTTCGCTCCAAATTGTTTAAAAAAAATAGTAATAATTTTTGTAAACCTTATTCCTTCGTTCAATACCTGAGGAATATATTTGAGAAGATTGTGTGAAAATTTGAGACCGATCGGTTCTGCCATTTCTGAGATATCGAGATCACCGACTATGAAAACACTGTTTTGAGATAAACGCGTTTGAAGTTTCGGAAGTAGTTTACACATAGTTAATATTTTTTTACAAATTCAGGTGTATGTCCGAAAATATTTATCGGATTTACTTCAAATTTTCAGAGAATATACTCAAATATATGTGCATTCCGAAAATGCAAAAAAAATCGATTTTTTGAAATTTCTAATTGCGTATAACCCCTTAAAAGCTATGATTCAAATCTCATCAGTTTGCTTATTGATATTAAAGAACTTTGTACATTTATAATTTGTGGCTAATACGATTTTTCAATCACAAAAATCTACATACTCTTCAATACAAATAACAAAAAAAGCCAACAAGTCAGTTGGATATAATACAGTTAGTTAAAAAAGACTGCGTATATCCGTGTCAAAGGAATTTAATAAAGAAAAAATTAAATAAAAGTTAAAACATCATATTTATTTTTGATTATCCAATATTCATAAACATTTAAATTTTCATAATTGAAATAAAATTGTTGAAAAAAAATGAAAATTTGTGCGCGTGTTAATTTTAAAGTCAATCACAGTAAAGAATGATCATCATTAAATTTGGAATACGTTTCGTCGTAGATATGAGATTTTTTTATCGAATCATAATTTATTTATTTTACATATGTACACACGTAACATTGATAACAGCAGACAAATTTGATGACGAAACGAGCTGTATTCCAGACAAGCGGACAAACTAAAAAAAGAATGTACATATATATATATATATATATATATATATATATATATATATATATATATATATATATATATATATATATATATTATATATATATATATATATATATATATATATATATATATATATATATATATATATATATATATATATATATATAATATATATATATATATATATATACGAGGGTCGTTTGATTGGTATAGTAAAATTATTTATTGTTTAATTTAATTAATTTTTTATTTTAAGCATATTCTGACATTAATGATAGAATGCAATTTTACTCATATGATTATCACGACTTCGCGTGATAGTGTATTCGTTTAGTCTAATTGTGAATCACTGTTTCACATAATTGTGGTCCAATTTCAGGTATTACACGTTCAATATTTATTTTTAATACTTCAATTGTTTGTGGTTTATCAACATAAACCAATGATTTAACATACGAGAACAACAATATCTAACATCTCGTAATTCCACATAAAATAATTTAATGAAGTTAGATCACATGATTTGGTGGCCAATTGATAAATTTGGGTCCATTTCGTGAAATAATGGGCTCAGTAAATTTTTGCTTCAATAAGTATGTTGTTTCTGAAAATGTATGGTACGTAACATCGTCCTGTTGAAACCACATATCATGCAAACAATTTTCAATCATTTTTGGAAAATATAATTCATTAATCATAGTTCGGTAACGCACTCCATTTACTGTAACGTGATCTCTAGCTTCATTTTGAAATTTTTACTAACAGAAGCAATATTGGCCTCACTTCTTGCATTTCTTAGTCTTACTTAATAATGTATCATGTAAAGAAAAATTGGTTTCAAGTTTTTCAACAATTGGATAAATGACACGTTCGCGTGGACGATTGCGTTAAGTTTCAGGAAGCGTACGATAAGTTTTATGAACAGAACATTGATTTTTATAAGTTTTTACAATTTCTAAGTCTTGCTGAAGTGTTAAACGTTCATGATAATTTGGCAAACTTAACTAAGTTGAAATGTCAAAATGAGTTTAAAAAATAATTCAAACATGGCTGCCACCAACTGTAAAAGTTCTGACAATCTTATTTGAAAACTCTCTCTCTCTCTCTCTAAATATATATATATATATATATATATATATATATATAAGCAATTAACAATATAGACGTCGCATTTGAATGACTCTCTCTCTCTCTCTCTCTCTCTCTCTATATATATATATATATATATATATATATATATATATATATATATATATATATAGAGAGAGAGAGAGAGTCATTCAAATGCGACGTCTATATTTGTGCTTTATTAAAAAGAAACAAAAGAAACTAATATATATATATATATATATATATGTTTCTTTTTAATAAAATATAAATCTAAGCGTCACATTTGAATGATTATAAATATATGTATGCACTCACATTGTTATATCCGAAAGCTCAATTAACTTTTCAAAACTAATCTTTCTGTGGCAGTAGACCATAGTTTATCAATTAATTGTATTTTATTAATTTATTTCTAAGTTATGTTTGAATTTATTTTTGTTTTATTACAGTTTATTTTTAACTATTGATAATAGTACAATTTTAATTTATTAATATTTGATTAAAATATTAAAGAAAACTTGAATTATTAACGTTTAATACCATAACTTCATTTCTTCTGATTTTTTTATGTCATTACTCGGATTGACTGTTAATTAATTAAATTAATTTAGTAAGTTTGATTGTTATATTTTATTAGGATAGAATTAGGATTTTATACAAAATGTGTCTTATTTTATTTATATACATATTCCTTTTGTAATATTATACGTGGGCGAGTTTTATGTTACCATGTGCTATTTTTTCATATTTCGTAATTGTAAAAAAGATTTAACCATAACGTAGATCTGCGTACATAACAGTATCTATAATAAATATTGTTGATCGTGAAATTTTATATATTTTAATTAAATCGACGAATTGTAAACGATGAAGATTTTTAAAAAACTAGAAGTGTTACGATTTACGAAATAATCGTACAGTGTATAGTCTATACTGTCATTCTCTGTTCTTACAGTAAATATGTTACTTACGTTCGATGACTGGCGACAAAATTAACAATCCTATCTAAAACTTTTGACCCGTAACTCGAAGATAACTGTACAATGATAACGATTGAAAACACTCGTCCGTAAAACTAGAGACGATCTGGCCGCTGTGTACTCAACAGTGTAAATTTATAGAGTATTTGAAATAAATTAATTACACATGTATGTTTTTCTTTGCATGTGCATTTCAGAGATTTGTTTTGTTCGTTAAATGATTTAAATAAATCACGTGTTGACGTGAACAAATGTACGATTTCAATTTAATGGCAAGTATATATACAAGGTTGGGTTCAAAAAGGAACATAAATTTGTTTCTATAAATTTTATTTAAAAACAATCCAAATGTTCCACATACTACTATTTCATATAGTCCCTTTGACTGCAATGCATTTGTTCTATCGTGGTGGAAGTTTCTTGATTCCTATTTCAAAAAAGTTTTCCGTTGCTTGTCAAGTCAGCTCTAAACAGTTTCAGTGATTATTACTGAGTTTTTTTATCCCTTAGAAAATTCCTTTAACCGTCCAAGCAAGTGATAATCAGAACAAGTCAAATTAGGGCGATACGGTGGATGAGGCAGAACATCTTATTCAAATTGATAGAGAATTGTTATCGTTGTCGTCGTCATCCTTGTTCTCTGGTGGTTAAAAAAACATTGAACGCATCGTGCACACACTTTACTGTACTATAATTACATGTGTAGTACTTCCTCGACACTTCTATTAGGTTGCAGCATATGAAGTTGCCGAATTTTAGTCAGTGAAATGTCGACCGCGATTGAGAAAGGTTTTTTGTAATATTTTATAAGTTCAGTTACTTGGAATTGATTATGGTACTGTACTCTTCAATTGTTCTAAGTATGGAGTTATTGTTGTTATTTTTCTTTTTTTATACCCTTTAACAGAATGGTTTCCACAAAAGATTGGCAGCTACTTTTTTTTATATGAGTTCAAGTTGGGATACAATGCAGCGGCAACAGGTAGAAATATCAATGGGGCTTTCGGAGAAGGGTTGGCTAACCAGAGAACGATTCGATTTTGGCTCAAAAAATTTCGTTCCAATTATATGAATCTCGATAATGAGCCCGAAAGAAAGCCCAAAACCATTATGAATGAAGAACATTTGAAAGCCATGGTGGAAGCTAATCCACATACAACAGTTCGAGCTCTCGCATGTGATTTAAGTGTTATTGTTAAGGCTGTTTATCGTCACCTCGTTGCAATAGGAAAGGTGAAAAAGCTGGATATAAGTGGGTGCTGCACGAATTAACAGATAGTTAGAAACTGAGATGCTTAGAGGCGTGCTCTTTATTGATGATTCGAAATGATAAAACGCCATTTTTAAATCGAATCATTACTTGTGATGAAAAGTGGATTCTATATGACAACAGAAAAAGATCTGGACAATGGTTAAATGAAAATGAAGCTTCAGGATACGCACCCAAAGCCGTCATTACACAAAAAAAACTTATGGTTACTTTATGGTGAACAAATAAAGATAATATTCCATTATACTTTTTTAAAACCAGGCGAAGCAATTACAACTGATTCATATTGTCGCAAAATCGACAATATGAATAAAAAATTAAAAACAAAACAGCCAATTCTAATCAATAGATATAGGCCAATACTATTACAAGACAATGCTCGCGATCACACACATCTCGAATCACAATTTCCAAATTAAATTCATTAAATTATAAAATTTTACCGCATCGCCTTATTCACCAGATCTTTCACAGACAGACTGTCATCTTTTTCGCCACTTGAAATATTATTTAAGGAATAAAAAATTCCGAAACCAAACAGAAGTGATTCAAGGATTCGAAGACTTTATAAGCTCTAAAAATGTCGATTTTTATAAAAATGGGATAAACAATCTAATTCCTCGTTGGCAAAAGACCATTGTTGCTGATGAAACTTATTTTAATTAAATATATTTTGTTTTGTTAAAAATATTGCGTTTTAATTCTCAACTACAAATTCGGCAATTTCATATAATACAACCTAATAATAATAATTTTTAACTTTCGTGATATTAAACAATATAAATCAGTCGTCGACATACACACTCATATTGTTATTGAACCATCGATAAATTTAACTGAAAGATATAAATTTTTTTTATTGAATTCTTGATTAAATTTTCTCCACATGCACCAGAATTAGACATAAAATTAACTAAAATATTGTAATGACTAAAATTTTGATTAATGGTCAGTCATAACTAAGTTAGTTATTAGTCACAAATCATTTTTTTCAATAGTCGTATTTTTTAGTTTATTTTCAAATAAACTAAAAAATGTCATCGGGAATGAAAAATGGATTCATTTTCACAATCCTAAACGCAAAAAATCATAAGTAGATCTAGGTAAAGCATCAATATTGACTGCAAAACCAAATATTAGGTTGGCAAGTATCTCCCTTCCGCTTTTTTTTTTTTTTTTGTACATAGCTGCGAAATTCAAAAGACCAGAAGGCGGAAGGGAGATATTTGCCAACCTAATATTAATGAGAAAAAGATTATGTTGTGTATTTAGTGGAATCAAAAATGTGTGGTGTACTACGAGCTATTGAAACCTGGTCAAACAATTACTGCTGATTAATATGGACTTTGAAAATAAGATCTACAGACACTTAGGAACAGCTATCAATAATGAAGAAATGCGTACACTAGTGTAGTTCAACCGTCGGCAATATGTAAAAAACATTACAGAGAAACTAAGCATGTACTACTTACAAGTTTACTGTCATTCCATCATCGTCTAAATGCTGCATTATATAATCTGCATTGTCATTGAAATACACATGAGATTGTAAACAAATAAAATGAACAATAAATTATTAAATAATTTTACAATGTCCTGCGATGGTAGGGTGATAATTTGTTTGTGTGAAAATGGAGTTCATGATAACGCTCGATTGTATGATATTTTAACAACAATTCAAAAATTTCACGAGTTGTAGTGAAAGATATGTCCTCGTCCATCATATTCACCATATCTCTCGCCAGGGATTATCACTTGTTTAAACATTTGGATCGTTTTTTGATGAAAACATAATTCAACAATGAATCAGTAATCACAAACGCCTTCGAGGAATTTCTTAAGAGTGAAAATTCGGATTTATACAAAATTAGCATAAATTATTTTCGTTAGAAAAAGTGTGTTGGATTCAATGGTGTATATTGTGATTGATAGAAAATATTTTTCAAAAATTACAGATGTTTGAAGTTCCATTAGAAAATTCACCATTTCATATACAATAACCTAATATATTAGGAAATAAAGTAATAGAGATCAATGCATTTTTATGCGATTTAAATAATATAGGGTGACTCAAATCAGACTGAAGAGTTTAGACATATATTTACTTTCTTATTGTTATTTACTATCCTTTACTATTCTTCAATCTCATTTGAGCCATTTTGTTTATATTCTCATTCAGAAATAACAGACTTTATTACAGAGTAATAATTTTTCACAATAAATCCTGCATAGATGAAAAGATATAGACAGAGGTATAGATGAGTATCAACTGTCTTTCCTAAAATAATAATCATTGTACACACTACAACGCACTTTTTGAACAAACAACAAACAAATCAATCTGGTGCACTAGGTATTACATTTGTTTTTTATTTGCATTTATGTTGCAATTTTTAATGACAGTTTCACATTTTACAGAAAACTATTGACGTCAAATAATTCTTTGATTTCCCATAGTAAACCGCTTTATCTTTTTTATGAATATAAAGTATTATATGTATTATATCATATATATATATATATATATATATATATATATATATATATATATATATATATAGGTAGATAGACGTATGTATATGTATATGTATATATAAATGACCAGAAAATATGTGTATTCGGAATGTGAATAATATAATGTCATTTCGAACGAATAAACTAACAATACTTTTACTTTTGATTCTGCGTGATTTTAATAATATTCCATAAGTTATACGCATCTTTATCACACATCGTTTAAGTCAGCATTAATAAAAAATCATTGAAATCATACAATTATATATATATATATATATATATATATATATATATATATATATATCACATCATAAAGCCATATCAATCCACTACTGGACGAAAACCTCAATGAATGCTACCATTCACTGGATATATATATATATATATATATATATATATATATATATATATATATATATATATATATATATATATATATATATATATATATATATATATATATATATATATATATATATATATATATATATATATATATATATATATATATATATATATATATATATATATATATATATATATATATATATATATATATATATATATATATATATATATATATATATATATATATATATATATATATATATATATATATATATACATAAAAGTAAATGATGACATACTTCATGACAGTTTATCATGATTCAGTGTAATGAACGTATTTACCTATGCAGTTTAGTGTTAAACATTCAATCTGCACAAATACAAGGTCGTTCAATGAATAAACGATGTAACAAGGACAATCGATGAAAATAAAACATTATGAAGATAGATAATTGCAAAATGACGGAAGTGAATGCATATATACGTAAATATTAACGTATATAATAATACACATCTACATATATATATATATATATATATATATATATATATATATATATATATATATATATATATATATAATATACACAATATTGTTTATTAAATTCGAGCTGATATATATATTTTTTGGAATACAGAATAATTTCATAAAATTTAATAAAAAGATGTTTTTTAACTTTCAGCGTCATTTATTAATTAGTCGCATCAACGCCCTTTCTTAAAAAAACACTTAATAATTGGGAACATTATTAAGTATACATTTTTAATTCGTATTAATAACTTTCTGAATAATTTATTATATATTTTTGGATATTCTTTCTAAGCCTTTTAAAGTAATTATTTCATACAGGCACTCCTCGCTTGACGGCGTTTTGTTAATAGGACTCTTGACAATTATATGTATTCATGTTTAATTACGATTTTCAGCGTTTAACTTGCTCTTATAACGTTAAAAACAAGCGACAACTTGACTGCTTTCTTTATATTTCCTTAATAATCACTATTTCTAAAATGTTTATCTTTCAATCGTAATAATCAAAAGACAAACATATTTTATGTTTAACAACAGGAACTAGAGTATTACCTTATTTTTTTGCAACGTTTTTTAGGTCTAATAACTTACATAATTAATATATGTAATAGTGATAAGTTCTGTCTATGTAAAGAAAGGCCTCTTGTAATATTTTAAAGAAGCATTCATTAGTTTGGTTATTTAATAAACTCTCAGAGATTATAAATAAATCATTTTGATATCGTATGTCAAACGGTTAACATGAAATAAGACAATAAAGAGAACCGTATCACTGTAATCGAGTTATACAAATACAACAAATCGCCGACCATGATTGTCAATCTCCTGTAACCATTGAAAATTACAAAGAAATTTATTTACCGTTCTAATAATCGATACAAGGGCATATTATTTATATTTTTCAAAATTTAGCTACTTGACATTAATAACTCTGTCTTCTGAATAAATTAAGTTGTACCCTAAGTGAATAAACATTAAAATTAATCTGTTGCATCATCAAAAATGATTTTCACTCGATTTGAATCTTCACTTCTAAATTTTATCATTTTGTTTCCGCAACTTCTAGATTATATTGTTTAGTAAGTTCTGTATAGCTTATGTATTACTTTTTATAGATTATCTTCTGAATCTTTTAGTAAGTCTAGTCGTTTGAAATAATAGCGTGTTAACTAGGGAATCGTAAACCATTAAACGCTTGCTTAATTTAGTCTGCCAGTTTTATACGACTTCGTCAATGTAGATATTAAAAAATGAAGATGATAAGGGGCACCCTTGTCGAACACAGCGGTTAATTAACTGATTCCATACTTTTACTTCCTTTCATTTTATACGACTTTGAACTTGTTTTCCATGTATAAACATTTTATGGTCTTTACTAGATGTTGTGGATGTATTTATTAAACATAACTTCCCATATCTTGTTTCCATTAATTACTTTATTAAGTGCATTTTTATCGTTGATAATGACTATAAAAACCAGAATATTAGATTCTTAGTGTTTTTTAATTAGTCGAATAAATGACAAAATGCTGTTTGAGCAAGATTTTCTTTTTTCTGAAATCAAAAAAAGTATTTTAAGAGAATATTTTCTTTTAAATTATTTAGGTGTTGTGTTATAATAAATGCAAATATTATAATTTGTATCAGGTGTTTAATAGGTTGATACCCATATAGTTATTCTAATCATTGCAATCTTCCTTTTTAAATATTGAATCTACATTGGTAAAGGTATGTCAACAAATATTGGTAAAGGTATGTCGGCGCGTATGTAATAAATCATGAGAATATTTTGTTAGTTCAATGTTTAATCTATCATTTTTTGGATTATTATTTTTTCATTTTTACAGTGATGCAGCACTAATATTAATTCATTCATCGTAATATTGATAATTTTATATAAAATAAGTAAAAGTAAAACAATATTTTAGCTATGCATTGTAAAGTTTATTATAATATTTTCATATTTAAAACAAAATATAATAATTATCCTAAATCACAAAAAGATAAAAATGCAATGATTAAAAAATATATATATTGTTTATTGCACTGTTCGTTAAAATAGCAGCATTTAAGATATAATTCAATATAGAATTTTTCTCTTTCAAGATAATGTTTTTCACTATGTTGATAATTTTCAGCATTTAGTATTTTGTTCCGTGACCTTTGTTTTTTAAAACAGCCTGACAGCTTTGTGGCATGGACTCAACTAATTGTTTGCATATGTTTGCAAGAATTTCCTCCAAATCAACTCTATATTTAACCACAATTCATGTCTATTTTGAGGTCTGACTTCTTGTACGGCTTTCTTAATATCAATCCACAAGTTTTCAATTAAGTTGAGGCCTGAAGATTGAGCAGGCCAGTGAAGAACATTCGCCTTATAGTCAGATAACCACTTTTTCGCTTTCTTTGACGTGTGCTTGAATCATTGTCTTCCATAAGTAGCCAGTGCATCGGCATTTCTTCATCAGAAAATGGAAGCATTATGTTGTTTAATATATTTACATATTATTCCGCATCTATTTTTTCCTTAATTCAATAAATAGAACCTACATCAAACCAAGAAAAACAAGCTCAAGCCATAATACTTCATCAACCATGTTTTATGTGTCTTCTAGTGTATCTTGATTTAAATTCAGTTCGATGAGGTCTTCGAACGTATTGTTGTCCACTACTAGAATTAAATAAAACTATTTTGAACTCATCGCTCCAAAGAATATTACGCCATTTTTCAAGCGGCCATTCTCCATGCGTTTTGGCAAAGTTCATTCTATTTTTTAGTAGCCTCTTAATGAAGTAATGACAGTTTCCTTGGACGTGCTGCATTTAAGCCTATTTTAATAAGCCGTTTTCTTACTTTTGAAGTACTTACTAGCAAATTATAATCGTTTTTGATTCGTTCAGACCTTTGAAATGGATTTCTCTTTGAATATAAAATTATATTCCTGTCACCTTGGGGCGTATTTTTCGACTTCCCTTTTTTTCTGGCTTTTGAAACCATTTTTTAGCATTGCTAATTATTTTTACGGAACATCCTATTATTTTTTTTAATTTATTTATAAGTTTTTTCAGATTTGCATAATTTTAAAATTAGTGCTCGCTTTTTTTGCACTGCAATGCTTTGATTTTCCCATTTTTTTCTATAATATATTAATGAATGATACCAGAACAAATTTTAATTAATCAACACCTTATTAATTTACCTTTTAAATCCAAGTTAAAAAAACACAAAAACTGGCAACAATTTTAATTTTTACTACAAATATTTTCCACTGCTATTTTCGCGCACAGTTGACAAATGAATGAAATGAATAAATAGGGAAATTGCCCTAAACAATAAGGATGTACTCAATGCTGCCACTGAGTTTTTTTCATAATAACCTGAAATAAGAGTACAAGAAATGTCACTATAATCGCAATTAGTTAAGTTCAATAAAAACCTTCTTTTGAACTACACATTAGCGTACTGCTATTTTTACGAACATGACTATATATATATATATATATATATATATATATATATATATATATATATATATATATATATATATATATATATATATATATATATATATATATATATATATATATATATATATATATATATATATATATATATATATATATATATATATATATATATATATATATATATATACACGACAAAAATAGGAAAATTTAAAATTATGAAATTAGCGAAAAGGGACGATACGATATCATCAAAACTATTTACACCTACGTTAGAAGAAATATTTAAGAAACTAATTGTCAATCGGAAGGGATAAAAATAAATGAAGATTAATCAAGATTTTCTGATAAAATTATTATTTTCTCGGCAAGTCTAGAAGAACTCGAAAAAAGAATAGACGAATTAAATAAAGATAAGTTTTGTAATAAACCTCGACAAGTCAAAAGTAATATTCAAAAAATTTTCAGACCAAAGAAGAATCGAACTAAAAGAATGTATTGGATTGGCACAAAAGTCATTGCGTTTTTGTTCCGCTAGATGGTTGTGGTCATTCTAAGTAGTTCTTCTCCATTGCAAACTTCAGACCGTATATAGTATTTGACAGCTGACATTTCATAGATTATTCAGTAAAAAAAGTTTTAAGTTTTGTTGTTTATTTAATGTTCTACATTGATTTGAAATGGATATTCCAGACGGTCATTTTCGCCATATTTTACTTTATTACTTCCGGAAAGGTAAAAACGCAGTGCAAGCTCAGAAAAAAATATGTGGGGTATATAGTGAAGACTCACTAAAAGAACGCCAATGTCAGAATTGGTTTGCTCGTTTTCGTTCCGGAGATTTTAATCTCGAAGATGCACCACGGTCTGGACGCCCAACTGAAGTTGACGACGACAAAATAAAGGCAATAATCGAAAATAACCGGCGTAGGACGACACGAGAGATCGCAGAGAAGCTTCACATAACACATACAAGCGTTGAAAGACATTTAAAACAACTTGGTTATGTTGATAAGCTCGATATTTGGGTTCCTCACAAGTTGAAAGAAATTCATCTTGCCAAACGAATTTCCATCTGCGATTCATTGCTGAAACGTAACGTTACCGATCCATTTTTAAAGCGAATATAACGGGCGATGAAAAATGGGTTGTTTACGATAACGTTGTGCGAAAGAGATCATGGAGCAAGCAAGATGAGCCTGCGCAATCGACATCAAAAGCCGATATTCATCAAAAGAAGGTTTTGCTGAATGTTTGGTGGGATTTCAAAGGTATTATTTAGATTGGTCTGCTACCAAGGAACCAAACCATCAATTCGGATGTCTACTGTCCCCAGCTAATGGAATTGGACAAAGAAATTAGGGAAAAGCGGCCAGAACTGGCAAATCGTAAAGGCATCATCTTCCATTATGACAACGCCAGACCACACACATCTTTGGTCACTCGCCAAAAATTATTGGTGTTAGGCTAGGAAGTGATGCCTCATCCACCGTATAGCCCTGATCTTGCACCATCGGATTATCATTTATTTCGTTCACTTCAAAACCATTTGAATGGAAAAACATTCGATTCCAATAAGGCTGTCAAAAATGAGTTGGATCAGTTTTTTTTCTGTAAAAACCAAACTTTCTACGAAAGCGGAATGATGAAGTTGACTGAAAGATGGCAAAAGGTCATCGAACAAAACGGCCAATATATAATTGATTAATGTTTGCTATTTATATTAATAAAATTGCTTTGAAAATCATAATAAAAAACGCAATGACTTTTGTGCCAACCCAATAAAATGAAGAGGTTACAAACTATGTTTAACACTAAAGTCTAACACCAAAGGAGCATTTATAATAATATAAACAGAAGAGTAATAATGAGTCTTCATGCCTCTGTCTTCATAGATATATTTACAGAGAGTTTGTTTACTATTTTACAACTAGATTTTATGGAATCGGTAAGTACACTCCGAATAATTAGTCTGTAATATTTACCTAACATTGTCTATTTTCGATCTATTTTATTTTCATTTTCTAAAATCTTTCTAAACATAATATTTTCCATATTTTCTTATTCATATTTATCGATATATTAAATTTCTTTGTGATTTAACAAAAAACTTTCCTTTTTCTTCTTTTATTCCATAATTTTATATATGTATTAACATTTATCATTTAGTAACACTGACTTCCAAGCCCCCAAAAAATAATTTGCGCCACCATTTAAGAGATTTCCTTAAAAAGCAGTACGATGCAAATATTGATCACCTCGATCAACACCATATTTCTTGTATAGTCTAAAACTATTTCAGTCTTGTCGATATTCACGTTTTTGCCACCTCGTAGTATTCTTTTGATGGTCTTCATTAGTGCTTTATCGCAAGTACTGAGTAGTGTTACAATTCTTTTGTCTTTCCATGAAAACAATAATATATGATTTTTTCTGTACGCTATTACATTTTTTTAAAAAAAATATTGGTTTATTTACGGTATACGGTATATTTTTACGATTTGTTGACAATGTAACAGTGAAATGACAATTCACTTTTGATAATTCATTTGCTAAATCTATACTGGTAAAATATTGATCTGTATACATATGATAAACTTTTGCAGTGCTAACGGTTTTGCCACTATTTTATTTTTTTCGTAGGCGTTCGTTTCTTTCATTATACTATGTATTAGTTCATCCGTGAAGAATAACTTAAAAATGGTATTGGTTCCTTTATCTCATTAGGAACTTGAGGCCCCGTAACCTTTAGAAAAGTTGAGAATTCTTTCCTGCGTGGATTTTCATTAAATCTTTCCAATCTTCATGTTCATCTACATTACCGTATCCTTCTTCTTCGCTATCACTGTCAAGGATACGCGGTACTCGTCGTTTACTGGGAGAAATAATTACATTGCCACTGCTGTTATCACTAACATCTAAAGTCACTATTATCTATGTCACTATTATCTAAAAAAATCACATTTACGAAATTTTCATTTAGTATTTCATCGTTGTAAATACCGAACACAAATTCGTCTTCACTACTGCTAAAGTAATTATTGTCAATAAAATCTTCGTTTGCATTATTTTGAGACATGCGAGGTCAGACAATTAAGTAATGCGACCGATTTTTTTCTCCGCCTGTGGTAACACTGCGAACCTGTAACTCCGCCACCGTAAGAGCAGATCCCTACTCTCTCGATTGAGACCTTGACCACCCTCGTACGATCATTTCTTCGCCAGCTGTTTAGTGTTTTGTAACAACGCGCGAGTAGTGCATGTCACGAAAATGGAACATCGATGTCCGAATGAACATCGCTCAAGATTGTCTCGAGCAGGTTGAAAGTGATCTACTCTTCTCGATCGAGTTATTACTGGTGATGAAAGTTGGTTCTTTCAATATGACCCCGAAACTAAACGACAAAGCCAACAGTGGCTGTCCCCTGGAGCACCAAGGCCAAAGAAGGCGAGAATGAGCAAGTCCAAAGTGAAAACCATGTTGATTTGCTTCTTCGACAGCAAAGGGGTGGTTCACAAAGAGTTCGTACCACCTGGACAAACCGTAAATCAAGTATTCTACCGCAATGTGCTCGAAAAATTACGAAAAAGGGTGCTCAGAGTGCGTCCAGAGATCGCGAAGACTTGGGTTCTGCATCACGACAATGCTCCCTGTCACAGTGCGTTCAGTGTCTCTCAGTTTTTGGCGTCTAAAGGCATCGCAACGTTACCACAACCGCCCTATTCACCGGACATGTCACCCTGCGACTTTTTCCTATTCCCCCATATGAAAAAATTCGTCAAAGGTCGACATTTTGACTCTGTTGAAGATATCCAAGAATCTGTGACGAGGGTACTCGGAGAGGTCCCACAAGAAGTGTTCCAGAATTGTTACGAAAACTGGAAAACTCGCTGGAATAAGTGTATAGATGCGGGAGGGGACTACTTTGAAGGGGATCGCAGCGATGTACCTTAATTTTTAAATATACTCGATTTTTGAATTTTGTCACATTACTTAATTGTCTGACCTCGTATTTGAGGTTTATAAAATATACTTTAGTAAAACTAATATTGGTTTTAGCAAATGTAAACTTAAGTCTCTAATCAAAACAAGATTGTGATACCTCTTTGTCTGCGCTACATCTACTGATGTCGCTACTTAATTGTCGAGAAGCAAAAAAATAACGATTTATAAACTATGACGCAATAATAACAACAAAGTATTGCCAAATAGGAAAATATACCCAATGATGGTACAGATAACGGAATTATTTTTTGTCGCCTTTGTAGCGACATACCTAGTAAATAGAAATGTAATGCCGCTTGTATGGCGACATTCGACCGTAAAGGGTTAATTGCATTCTCAACTTTGATTTACTTCTATATTAAAGATTCACACCTATTTTTGTTCACACTACTGTATATATATATATATATATATATATATATATATATATATATATATATATATATTATTGCATAATTTGATAATTTATATAGAATAATTTATATATATTAACATTTTTATTCAAAAAAATCTGTGGTTCTGCAAGATTATTATTATTTTATCTTTAAAACTTTGTTAAAATATACGTCAAAGACATATTCAATGAATATGTATTAGTATAAAAGAACAGAGAAGTCTTACGATGTAAACCTTTTTCTTAATACAAATATAAAATTTACAAACATAAGAATTTATACACTGAGATTAAACCTAAAATATACATATGTATAGGATTCATACGAGAATGCCTTCTTTATTTTGTAACTTTAATTAAAAACAACAAATCTTATTGTGCCCGTTTACGCGCGTGTTTGTGTTTTATATTGCAAGTCTAAGGTGAACTGCTTGTCGCTTTGAAAGAAAGTTGTCTTCTTAATTGTGTAAAAATTATAATTATGTTAATGTTTGATATTGTAAAATATCAGTTTTATCGAAAATAAACGAAATGTGCAATTGAACGTGAATTCAATACTACAGATTATTTATACTCTTATTTTTCCGTATTTCTTTTAATTCCTTCACACTTGTTTATTTTTTTATATCGTCCATTTATAAATTTATGTATAATTTTGTTCACAAAAATAGTTTGATTTCGTTTCATAACAGATATAAATATCTATGTAGTGTGTAACATGATGCGAGCGCATAATTTCCGTTTAGTAATTCCCTTACAACTTTTACAAATAATATCGAATGGAGTGGTGACGTTTATGTATCATATTTTTATTGTCTTAACCTTGACGCCACGTGGGTATCATTCGAATTACACTAGTTATTTACACTTAAAATAGCGTACATAAATCGGTTGTAATTGTTAAATGCTTGCATTGAACCGAAAAACGAATCTAATATTTTTTAAATCAACCGACAAATGTAATTCTTATATCTTATTAACTATGTTCAGCAAAAAAAAAGATTTATTTTTATAAAATTATATACATACATACATACATACATATATACATACATACATACATACATACATATATATATATATATATATCTATATATATATATGCATATATATATATATATATATATATATATATATATATATATATATGTATATATAGTATATATGCAACGAATAAATATAAATTATCTTAAACTATTAGAAAGAATTATATAAAAATTCAAGAGCGCAAATCAGAATGAAAGATTTTTCAGACAAAATTGGACTAAAGAAAAATAGACTTAAAATTGTTTCTATTACCGTTTGTTAAGATATTAAAATATAAATTCCTTTATTTGCAGGTAACATGTACACAATGAAACGTAATATGTAGAAAAATCTGTTGAAACTGGACAAAACATATAAATTTATTCAAGATGGTATTGTATTATTTTTTTTTTGTTTTTTTAAAAAATTATTGCTAATATTAAAAATAGAAAAGAGGCCACATGAAATTAAAAACAAGACATATATATATATATATATATATATATATATATATATATATATGAATTTATATATATATTTATATATATATTTATATATATATATATACATATATATATATATATATATATATATATATATATATATATATATATATATATATAATCTGTACAAAAAAAGACTTTTGAAAACTTCTGTATAAATAAAATAAGATCTTCATCTTACTAATTAGATTAAATCTGAAAATTATATATATAATTTTAATTTATTTAAAGTTATTTGTACCTATTTAATTATAAATTTATTAATTTTAAGCATTATTAAATAGTAACCTTCTTTACAGGATATAGTTTTTAGGGTACATTTACAAATAAAAAAAATTTCATGTATATTTTTTTTATATTAGTTATCACCAAGTCTACGTTTTTTACAATATATGTCGCTAGTCTATTTTTTATAGTAAAAGCGTCATTCGTATCTATATAATTGTTATGTAATTTGACAGCTGACACTTCTGCCTTTATTCGGATAAAAAATTTGAGCGATTTGGTTGAGTTTTATAGATTTTACAAGTCGAAGATGGAAGATCAAACTGTGCATTTTCGCCATATTTTATTATTTTATTTATATAAAGGGAAGAACGCACAGTAAGCTTGTGATAAATTGGGTGAAATTAACGGTGACCATGATTTATAAGAACGTAAGTGCCAACGATGGTTCGCGAAATTCCGTGTTGGTGATTTTGATGTTAATAACGGTCTTCGATCTTCTCAAGAAGATAAATCAAGGTTGATGACGATAAAATAAAGGCACTGATCGAGTCAAATCCGCGTTACACGACCATTTCAAGAAGTTGAGATACATAAACAAGCTTAACATTTGAATTTCTCATGCACTCGAAAAAGTTCATTTGACTGCACGTATAAACATCTGCGATCTGCTCAAAGCGATCTATTTTTGAAGCGTATGATAACTGGTGACGAAAAATGGATTGTATACGAATACAATAACAAGGAACGCAAATGGTCTTGATCCAGGCTCAACGAGTAAACTCAAACAACATCGAAAGCAAATATTCATCAAAGAAAAATGATGCTCTCAGTTTGGTGGGGTTATAAGGATGTCGTGTATTTCGAGCTCTTACCAACGAATGAAACAATCAATTCTGATATGTACAGTCGCCCATTAGACAAGCTGAACGAATTCATCATCCAGAAGCGTCCAAATCTCGTTAATTGTAAAGGTGTTGTTTTCAACAAGACAACGCGAGACCACACACAAGTTTGGTCACCCGTCAAAAACTATTTTGGAGCTTGGATGGGATGTGTTACCGCGTCTAGCGTACTCGCTCGAGCTTGCGCCGTCAGACTTTCACATGTTTTGGTTTTTGCAAAACTTCTTGCGTGATAAATCGTTTAATTCTCATAAGACTATAAAACAGCACTTTGTCCAGTTTTTCGCTGATAAAGACAGGTCTTTCTACGAATGTGGAATTATGAAGCTAATCAAAAGATGGTAACAGGTCATTGAACAAAATAGGAAATATATTATTGATTAAACTTTGTACTTTATATAAATAAATGACATTTGAAAGACAAAATCAAAATACGTCATGACTTTTTTAGCAACCTAACACTAATTTTGTTATTAATTCTATATATTTTTGTGTAAAGAAAAAATGTTAACGAAAATTTTGATTCTGATTTTCACGAAATCAATATATATACAAGGTTCGTTTAATAAGTATGGTAAATTTATTTATTGTTTAATTTAATTAATTAATTAAATTAAATTTTTTAATTTAGTTTTTCTTACTTTTTTACCATACTTATCAAACGACCCTCGTGTATGTATGTATGTATATATATATATATATATATATATATATATATATATATATATATATATATATATATATATATATATATACTAGGCAGAAAAATTCTGCGTACATTTATTAGTAGAATTGTATTTCTCAATAAAAGAAACTTATTAATTTAAATTTGAAAATAGAGATATTTTTTATTAATTTTATAAATTACTTGGCAAATACATGGCAATTCAAAATATTTTAAATTTATAAAAAAGAAAAACACAAGAATGTAATCAAATTCAGTAGAAAAAGTTTACATACAAATTGTATTAAACGGTACATCCCTGAATTTGGTTACAATATTTGCATCCATTATTGTTTTAAAGTTATCACAGTTTTATGTTCCAGATCGTACGTTGCAATGAAGCGTTAAAATATTATTTTTACTCACTAATAGTAAAGTTTTTGATAAAAATAAATTAGATGGAATCCAAAAAAATATTCTGTTGGTGAACATAAAATTATTTTAAAGTTATGGAAAAAAGGTAAAAGCTTCGGGAAATAGGAAAGGTTGTTGAAAGATAGCATTCTTCCGTTCAAAGAGCAGTAATCAATTTTAAATCCACATCGAAACCGTTTTCTAGCCGGCCTTCGAAGTTAACATTTAGATAAAGGCGTAATATTGCAGCTTCAGTGAAAGCAATTCCCCAAATAACTACACACTAAATTGTAAAAGATATTGGAGTACTATTTAAAAAATAAATTATGCTGATACTGTGCAAAAAATATTAAAGAGGGGTGGATAACTTGGACGTGTTGCGCGTAAGAAACCATCTATTTTACGTATCAATAGACAAAAGCTGGACGTATATGCAAATGAACATATTAATAAAATAATTCAGTTTTGGGAAAACGTGTGAGAGCAAATATTACATTTTTGGAATAAAACGGCACAAAACTGTATGGAGAAAGGCAGACACATCTCTAAATAAAGAAAATCTTGCTCCTACTGTAAAACACGGTGATGGTAGTATAATGGTATGAGGGTGTATGGTAAGTAGTAACATGAGACAAATGGAGTTTATAGAATCCACGATAAATAAATATGCTTACTTAAATATTTTAAAACGAAATATAAAGCAAAGTGCTGAAAAATTAAGTTTATGTATCGATTATAATTTTGTACATGACAATGATCCAACGCACACGACAGAAGTTGTTTAACTATGGATATTATATAACATTCCAAAACAGTTGGATGCAACTCTCCAATCTCCAGACCTAACTCTATTGAGTAATGTAGGATTTTCTCGAACGTAAATTCGCCAACATGACATAACTTCAAAGGAAATGTTGAAGAGAGTTATAGAAGAAGAGTGGAATAAGATTAGTGGCGAAGAAACCACGAAACTGGTACACTCCATACTAAAACGATTATAACAGGTTCTTAAAAGAAGAGGCTATCCAACTAGTTCATTAATTCACTTAAAAAGTTTATTTTACTTCATATTATTTTTGATATTCATTTGCTGTACGCGATCTTTTTCTACTGAATTTTATTAAATTTTTATGTTTTCTCTAGTTTATTTTGTTTTTTATAAATTTAAAACGTTTTGAATTGCCATTTATAAAGAAATAATAGTGTATAGAATTAATACAAAATATGTTTGTTTTAAAATTTTAATTAATAAGTTTATTTTAATGAGAAATATATCCGTATTAATAGGTGTACGCATACTTTTTCTGCCTAGTATATATATATATATATATATATATATATATATATATATATATATATATATATATATATATATATATATATATATATATATATATATATATATATATATATATATATATATATATATATATATAATGTAAACAAAACGTCGCAAAGAAATCTCATAACAAAGAAAATATTCATTACTTATGTATGAACATAAATGACCTTGACTTTTTCAAAATCAAGTTTGGACAACAATTAAAGTATTTAGTGTAGTCGCATTGATTAGCACTAATCATTGAAGTATACTTGAACGTGAAAAAGAATGTTGGTTACTAATTATGTAAACAAATTTTATTATTATCACTTAAATCAGTAGCGTCGTGTATGCTGTTTAAAATTTCTACATATGTATGTATGTAGATTTATAATAAAAAAATATATATTTAATAAATTACATATATACATATACATCCATCCATCCATCCATCCATCCATGCATACATACATACATGCATGCATGTAAAATATTCGTACTTTTATCAGTTCATAATTTTAATACTTTTCACAACCAAATCAATAATGGAAATCAAGAATAAAATTATTTCGTATGTGCACTGTACTTACTACTAATTTTGGTATATTTTTATTATTTGAGAAACCCTTCTTGATTCTATATCCTCACATTTGCATCATGTGTTATTTCCTGTGTGAACAAAAGTATTCGTAAGTTTACATTGTAATTGAGGATTTAATTTAAATACGTATTTTGTATGTGCCGTTAAAAAGGAGTGGATTTAAAAGAAATACAAAATTACGTACGTAGCAATAATAAATCAATTAAAATAGATACGGACCGATTGTATAACAAGAAAAGATTATTGATGGACACAAGAAATTATTGAATGGTAATCCAAAGATAAACAAATCCTAACACATATGCATGGAACAGAGTTATAAAAAAATCATAAAAGTGGAATGAAAGAGATAGGTATTGAATCACTTGGGGTAGATAGTTTTGAAGTCTTCATTCAGCAGTTGAAATAATAAACCTAATTTTGTATATATATATATATATATATATATATATATATATATATATATATATATATATATATATATATATATATATACGAGGTCAGACAATTAAGTAATGCGACCGATTTTTTTTCTCGGCCTGTGGTAACACTGCGAACCTGTAACTCCGCCACCGTAATAGCAGATCCCTACTCTCTCGATTGAGACCTTGACCACCCTCGTACGATCATTTCTTCGCCAGCTGTTTAGTGTTTTGTAACAACGCGCGAGTAGTGCATGTCACGAAAATGGAACATCGATGTCCGAATGAACATCGCTCAAGATTGTCTCGAGCAGGTTGAAAGTGATCCTACTCTTCTCGATCGAGTTATTACTGGTGATGAAAGTTGGTTCTTTCAATATGACCCCGAAACTAAACGACAAAGCCAACAGTGGCTGTCCCCTGGAGCACCAAGGCCAAAGAAGGCGAGAATGAGCAAGTCCAAAGTGAAAACCATGTTGATTTGCTTCTTCGACAGCAAAGGGGTGGTTCACAAAGAGTTCGTACCACCTGGACAAACCGTAAATCAAGTATTCTACCGCAATGTGCTCGAAAAATTACGAAAAAGGGTGCTCAGAGTGCGTCCAGAGATCGCGAAGACTTGGGTTCTGCATCACGACAATGCTCCCTGTCACAGTGCGTTCAGTGTCTCTCAGTTTTTGGCGTCTAAAGGCATCGCAACGTTACCACAACCGCCCTATTCACCGGACATGTCACCCTGCGACTTTTTCCTATTCCCCCATATGAAAAAATTCGTCAAAGGTCGACATTTTGACTCCGTTGAAGATATCCAAGAATCTGTGACGAGGGTACTCGGAGAGGTCCCACAAGAAGTGTTCCAGAATTGTTACGAAAACTGGAAAACTCGCTGGAATAAGTGTATAGATGCGGGAGGGGACTACTTTGAAGGGGATCGCAGCGATGTACCTTAATTTCTAAATATACTCGATTTTTGAATTTTGTCGCATTACTTAATTGTCTGACCTCGTATATATATATATATATATATATATATATATATATATGTATATATATATATATTAGCCAATCAGTGGAGTAATGGCATGCATCACAACCAGTCATACGAAAGATTGCGTTCGATATTCGATCAGAGAATCCTCTCAGTTGGTGGATGGGTATGGGGCTCATCTAAACAACACACCTGTCACTGAACACTGGAATTGATAAAGGTCTAGAATCTATATGAACTGCAGTGTCTTAAGTCTATATATATATATATATATATATATATATATATATATATATATATATACATTAAATCTGTAAACTAACGGAATTTTCTCATTTAAACTGAGCGCGCTTGTAGAATGCCATGTTATATACTTTTCAGTTGGTCCATCTGTTAATGACATCTGTGTCAAATTTCAAGACGTTACACTCATTAGTAAATAATTTATAGTGGTTTTTGTTAGACGGAGATTGTTGTTCGCGGCGATTTTTACGATGTTGAAATCAATTGATCAAAAAATTTGCATTAAATTTTTTGTTGTGATCCAAATAAATTTTACACAAACATTGAAAATGCTAAGAAAGGCATGCTCTGACGATAGTCTATAGTGAGCAAGAGTTTTTAAGTGGCATAAAGTGTTCAAAGAGGCCCGTGAAGCCGTCGATGATGAACTATGATCTGGACGCCCATCAGCATCAACTGACGACGAACACGCCACCAAATCAAGGCACTGGTGCTAAAAAAAACATCGTATGTTCGTCAGATAGTTATCAGCTGAGATGGAAATCTCAAACACACAATGCTATATCATTTTGACTAAAATGTTAGCCATGAAACGACTCGCTTCTCGCAAAGTGTCAAGAATATTGGATTTATTCGTGAGTTTTTAACATAAAACTCAACCAATATTATTCCGTAAGCTCCGTACTCGCCTGATATAGCTCCGTGCGACTTTTTTATATTCCCAAACTCAAGTTGCTATTCCGAGAGCATTGTTTAAAATCAATTAAAGCCATAAAATAAAATTCGTTACGTGAAATGAATACCACAAAACACGTTCGCGGGTGCGATCGAAGACTGGAAGAAACGTTGGCATATGTGTATTTCTTCCAATAAGGAGTACTTTGATGCCGACAAAATAAATATTGATGAATAAATAACTTCTTATGAGTTGTGTTTAAAATGTTCTGTTAATTTCCGCAATTAATGTATACATATATATTAAAATACACGTGAAAATTTAAATTTTTTTATATCCCAATAACATTCTTTGTAGTTAATTTGTGTATTTTTTAAGATCGATGAATTTAAACCTAAAAAAACTTTTTCTAAAATAAATACTTTTTTCAATAAATAAGTGTTTACGTACAATAATATTATTTTTAGATTCAAAATTTAATGAAATCAAAAGACATAAAATCAAAAGGGATATCAGTGAACAGATGTACAAATGATATCAATATCTGTATGTTTGTGTGTAAGTGTTTATATATCAAATTAAAATCTAAAAAAATGTTAGCTGATACTATACAATGAATTATAAATACTTTTCTACAAAAACAAGTGGGAACGTTCTATATCGTTCTAGAATGAAGAAATCGTATGATTAACTGTAATTTGAGCGAGAAATATAATTGCGAAAAATAATAATGTAAATAGATTAATTTATCATTCAAAGAAATTTTATTTTATCGTCGTTTTAACACTATGTTTAAATACGAAACGAAGTACATTTGAATAATTTGAATGCCAGCGGCGGTTTAAAAATGTTACAGAATTGTTTATCGCCCATATACACGTATATATATATATATATATATATATATAAATACACATACATTTCAACATTTATAAGTTTCAAAATATTTAAGTGTGTGACCTTGAATATAGACTATTGAAATATTCAAAATTTACTTCGTAAGTGACTGTGTTATAGATATATATATATTTACTGATATATATATATATATATATATATATATATATATATATATATATATATATATATATATACAATACCAAACTAATGGAATTAAGTCATAATAATTCTTATTCACGAAAAATGAGACATAGAAAATTGGAAAAACTACTGAAAAATTTTCACCAACATCTTTTTAAAACGGTTTCAAAGTCAGCTTAATTTCTCACAGTCATGAGAATAAACAAAGTTTCAAAGCAAATTTAACACAATAGATATTATTAATGTAAGAAGGGAAGTTATTAACTGATGGAAAAAATTAAATACTACTCTGTTTTTAATTTATAAATTATGAAAAGGCATTCAACTCAGTCAATACGTAAGCCGATATTAAATGCACTAAATAATCGAGAAAATGGAGAATACATTTAACTCTTAGGAACTATTTATAGAAATGTTACATTCTCTATATAACTACACGACGAAATGAGATAATTACAAATTATAAAAGAAGTGAAACAGAACAATGCGATATCACCAAAACTAATTACATCTGCATTAGAAGAAATGTTTAAGATACTAAACTGGGAATCTGAAGAGGACAAAGTTAATTAGGAGATGCTTAGTCAACTTAAGATTTACTGACGAAATCATTATTTTTTCAACAAATCCAGAAGAATTTGAAAAAAAGAATGGAAGAATTGAATAAGCAAATCTCATTGATTTACAGAAGTAATATATTAACCGTTAAATTAGAAAGTGGAATAACTCCATTTATTCGTATATTGAGATATTCAAAGGTTTGTGTTTAAATGAATTAAAAAATATTAGTAAACGTTATTAAATTCGGATTATGTTTTTAAAACTATAAACTTGTTAAATTTTATTATGTAAAAATAATTAATAAAATTTTTAGGGAAAATAACCGATTTTTTTAGCTACAAATGTAGTTATTCCACTTTCTTTTTTAACAAATTGATCAATTTTTTTTTTTTAGCGGAATAAGTCCATGTATTAATACATTGAGATAAAGGTTTGCATTTGAATTAAACGAAAAATCGACTCTGAAATATTTTTAGTTTTACTATATAAAAATTTATAAATAAACAATAATTGTTTATTTATAAATTTTTCATAATATTTTCCAAAAAATTTTCAAAAAACTTTTTGAAGGAATTTTCCAAAAAATTTTCAAAAAATGATCATAATTTTAGAGTGAAATTTTTTAAACCCTTTGATTTAATTTTTTTTTATTAAATATATTTATTTTTAGTTATAATATAATATTTAGTTATAATATAATTAAAAATAAATATATTTAATAAAAAAAAAATAAAATCAAACGGTTAAAAGAATTGCATTTTGAAATTATGATAATTTTTTTGAAAATTTCTTTAAAAGTTTTTTGAACAATTTTTGGAAACTTATAAATAAACAATTATAATTATTGTTTATAAATGTTTATATAATATAACTAAAATATTTCAAAGTCGATTTTTCGTTTAATTCAAAAGCAAACCTTTATCTCAATGTATGAATATATGGAGAGTTATTCCACTTTCTAATTTAATGTTTTTGCGATAAAATTATATAGAAAATTTCATTTGATTAATATGGGTACATTGTACACCCTTGACTGTGCTATTATAAATATAAAAAGAGGACATCTATGTCTACCTAAAATTGTCATTAACTTATATTTTTCCAAAAGTGGAGTTATTCCACTTTTCAATTTAACGGCTCATATAATGAATTTTCGTATCAGAGAAAAATCGAATTAAAAATAGTAGAAATAGAAATTGATGACTATATATATATATCTAGGACAACTTAGTAATCCTGAAGGAACATTTATAAATGAAGTGAATAGGAGAATGAAAATAACACTGGGTCAATTGAGAAGAAATTCTTATATTATAAAATTGCATATTCTTCTCTGTTTAAAAATAAAGTTTTTGATTAATGCACTATCTGTTCTTACTTATGGTAATGAAACGTACGTTTTAAATATGAACATAATTTAGTGAATTTAGACAACACAGAGAAACATGGAAAGATGTATGTTAGGAATAACATGTAGATATAGAAAGAGAATCGAATGGATTAGGAAAAAATACAAAATATTGGGTATGTTATAGCAAAAGTAAGGAGTTTAAAATGAATCAAGCCGGTTATATAATAATAATAGAAGACTACCGAGGGGTAAGAGAAATTATTGATTGAGAATACATATATATATATATATATATATATATATATATATATATATCGAAAGGAAAAGACTCGAAAAGATGGGACAGAAATATAAGAAAATTTGTCGAAATGGATTAAAAGAGAAAATCATTGGATTAATCAAGGTGAAAAATATTAGAAAAATTTATCAGCAGTGACTATAAAGAGATCAATGATGATAAAGATAATGACATATAGACACACACACACACACACATATATATATATATATATATATATATATATATATATATATATATATATATATATATATATATATATATACGAGTATATACATGTCTATAAACTATTTGCATTATGTGAGAAGAATACAAAGAATAATAACATTTTATAAGAGAATTAATGAAAATAAATTAATATTCCATTCAAACACTATTTTAAAATCGAATAATATTGAATACTGAATCAGGTAGAGAATAAAATCAATGAAATTAAATCGTTAAAATTGATGAAAGATATTTTGCAGCTCGAAAAAGGAAGTAAGTGGCTCTTACATTAATTAATCGTTTCCAAAGGTAAAATTTATCTTAGTAAAAAATAAATCGTAAATGACAATTCAGCGATCATTAAATACACATCATTTGAAGCTGTTATTACACAATACATAGGTCATATGTCAATAACTATTTATGACAATGCACCACGACGTACTTTTTTGTAATTTAAGTGCAATGTCCTCTATATAACTATAAAAATGCAATTCATGTACAATTTACAATACATTAATTGAACATTTTTACTAGAAATTTACAATTATTCTAAAATGATATAACCATAACATAATCAAAGATGCCATAATGACAGTTTGTGAAACTGGGATAATTCATTCTCTCTCTCTCTCTCTCTCTCTCTCTCTCTATATATATATATATATATATATATATATATATATATATATATCTTAGTGTCATAAAATCTATTCCTATAAACAGAGACTTCTTGCAAATATTTTCAAGTGGCACTCATTAATTTGGTTATTTAAAAGAGTTTTAGTAAACTCATAAATATAAACAAATCACATCTGGTACTGTACGTCGAATGAAATTAACATGAAGTGGGGGATCAAAGAGAACGGTATCGTTGTGATTGCGTTATACAAGTATAATAAATCAGTGACTGAAATTTTTAATCTTTTTAAATATTTGAGAATTACAAATAAATTTATTTATTGTTCTAATAATCTATGAAAAATGTGTCTCCTGCCGATGGTAGACCGAGAAACAGGTGATTATATGTAAAAAGAACACCAACAGTCGTTAAATCAGTAATGGAAAAAATTCACAGAAATTTACTCCGCAAGCAAAAAATCATGGTTAGAGAGACGAAAATTCCGTCTAAAACAATGTTTCATGTTGTTAAAAAAGAACTCAGATCTAGTAAGAGTCAGTGACTCGCAGTGACTTTACGTCATATGTGAGTTGCGAGAGCTAAAGGGTTACTAAAGCGGTACACGAATGGCGGTCATTGATGAATTCTCTTCATAGAAGAAAACATTTTTATTGTAAAAGAAAAATTCAACCACCAGAGTGACAATGTACGCTCGTAGATCTCAAGAAGCCGCTGAAAAAATTCTGAAGGCAGAAAGAATCCATTACCCGGCTTCATAACTGTTTGAAGAAGACTGGCATATGACAGCGTAACACAACTGTATTTTTGCAAAGAGGCTGTCAAAACTACGGCAACTAACTATAAAAGTGACATTTAAGAGAAATTAGAAAAGCCTCTAAATGATACTATATTAGTAGTAATACACTATGTACAATATCTAAATGATTAGATAATTAATGGACTATGCCTTTAAAATTTAGTATAAAAAGTAAAAAAAAATATATGAAAAAGACGGTCAAACATCAAGGCATTAGTATGATAACTGAAGGTTTTATATTAATAAATAATATAATGAGGAATTTAGTGTTTGTGGATGAGATTGTGAATCATTTTATTTACCTATACATTTTTAAAAGCAATTTAAAATACTCCAAAGAAAAACTAGTCTCAGTTTTAGTGAATACTTAATAAGTCAATGATTCAAAGCAATTAATTGTGATTATTAGACAATGATTATTTTATGATGTCTCAAAATAATCACTTTACACTACTCCATTGCTAAAATTTAGCATCAGAGAATATTTACAGACACATTTTCTTCGACAAATACGTACACAAGAAGTTCTAAACAAAGGGGATTAAAAAATATTGCTAATGTAAAAATTGAATCAAATTACACTTAACATGATAAATTTACCGGGTTGGCCAAAGAGTAATATAAATTTTCAATAAGAAACAGTAGTCATTTTTTAAATACAGAAAACTTTATTAAACAATTTATTGATCATTTTAATCCATAGTACTTTTCCATCTCATTAGCAGGTTCATAATTCCACACGCTTAGAACTTACCATTTTTTTCGATAAAAATCTTGACAAGTGCATCGATATGTGATATCATATTGTCTTGGTTGAAGATTATTCCTTTATATTAGTTAGTTTTGACCTTTTTTCTCGAATGTTTGCCTTCAATTGGTTCAAATAAGAAAAATATTTCTCAAATTAATATTTTAATTAAATAGCAGGAACTCACAATAGAGTATTTCCTTCTAGTTTTACTATAATAGGCTCACTTTTTACAAGTTTTAGGATCTTAAAATAGTAAGTTCAACATTAAAACTGCCAACAGTTGATATAAACCTATTTCTGTTAAAGAAATCAAAATAATTGGCTACTGAATAAATATATAATGCAAACAAAGAATTATTATTAATATTTTTTACTTTTATTCAAAGTCGGTTAAACATACTATCATTAAAAAAATCATACATGATAACTTTTCTACTTAAAATATAATAAAAAAGTTTATTATAATATTACTTTACTTTTATTAGAATTTTATATTATAATCGAGTTTTTTTTTGTAATGTTTGCTTTTCCTGCGACGCTGTTGACGCTGAACACTCTAAATATTTACATTAATCAGTAAGTTATTTAGCTAATCGGAAAAAACATGTCTTTATTGTTGTTTATACAAATCGAGGAATTTTTTAATAACGAAATAAAATATTATAAAACACATGAAGAGGCCATCTATAAAATCCAACTTTTACGTTATATTTCCTTGCTATTTGATAAGTCGCATATACCCCAAACTTGGATTTATTAAAATACTTGACTGTTTCTGATAGATGTTTAACATTATTACTAATGTGACGAATCTATGCATAGAATCGAGTAAAAATACAATTTTCGTTGGCTTACTTTGATAAATAGTAAAAGTACAATCTTTTGACTTATAAAAAAGCGCGAAAAAATGAGCCATATTATCGTTCTTTTGTTTTAATGTTTTTGGCAGTTCCCTCTTATTTTCTCCAATAGTTCCTTAGTGAATAGTTTTGTCGCTAGTGACAAATTCGTAAAAAATGTCTATTGTTATATTTCTTTTATGTCCAATATATTATTCAACAAGTTTTATAAGAACGAGCTTACTCAGAGATGATGATTTTTGCACGTAATTTTTGATAATTTTTTGCACGTAAATTTACAATCATCTCATATCTCTTTCATTTGATTATTTTTTACGTGGTATTTTTATTTTTAAAACAAATTACTCTTAACAAAATACGTTTAATAAACGATCTATCTCATATTAAATATTAAACAAGTATAAACATCTACTGACATGTACGTACAGTATGAATATAGGAAATATAATGATGCCTGAATTATAAAAGGTGCCTTCAAGGCAATTACGAATGGAAAACAATCTCAGCCAAATGGCCTCCTCTACCACATAGGCAAACGTCCACTATTTTATTGAAATTTTGAAGCACGCTTTGTAATAAATGAGGCTGTATTTTAATTATACCTACGCAAATTTCAACCTTTTAGTTCTTCAATCATTGCTGGTTTGTTAGCATAAACCTTATCTTTCAAATAACCTCATAAGAAGAAGTCTAATGGTGTTAAATCGGTGTTAAATCACAAGATTTAGGCGGCCAATCAACATCACTATTACGAGAAATTAAACGTCTATTGAATTTGATTGTGAGTAAATCGATTTCCGTACAAGTTTTATGGTCTGTGACACCATTCTGTTGAAACCACATGTCACTGATATCAATATCTTCAAGTTCCGGCCACAAAAATCTGTTATCATGCTATGGTAATGCACCGAATTAAATGTAACACGAACACATTGCTTATTTTCAAAGAAGTATGGACCAATGATGCCTCCAGCCCATATACCACATCAAACAGTGACTTTTTGAAGATGTAATTATTGTTTAATAATGGATTTTGGACTTTCACTTCTTCATATGCGACAATATTGTTTATTTACATAATCATTTAATTGAAAATGCGATTCATCACTAAAGATGATTTTGTTAAAAAATTCAACATTTTCTGCTTTTTTCTTAGTACGAATTAACAAACATACGACGCAAATAATGGTCAGTTAGCTTCGATTCTTGTATAAGCTGGACTTTATATGCATGAAGATGCAAATCTTTTCGTAAAATGTTATGTAGAGTGCTTCTTGTGATGTTTAATTGCTATGAACGTCGACGAATCGATGTTTGAGGGTCTTCTTTAACACTCTCACGTACAGCAGCGATATTTTCAACTGAACGACCACTACGATTATATATGTTTTTGGACTGTGGTTTCCAACAGTACCAAATTATTCAAATTTAGCGATTAGGTTACGAATAGCAGGCTCCGAAGGCACTTGATTACAAGGAATTGATGCATTGTAGTAAAATTTTCACTATTTCTATAGTGAATTTTTACTATTAAAATGTATTGTTCAAACGTGTAGAGTTCCACCACAAAAAATTCCCAAGTTTTTAGTAAACAAATGTTATATAATAACAGTTCAATATTTGACATTTCATCAAATAATAGCCAACTTACTTCATAACCTCAAATTTGGACACTTATACTTTTGTCGCACCGTGAAACGACGTTTTGTTTCATACAAAATGTGCTGGAAAAAGAACCAAACTTTTTTATTACAAAAAAACTTTTTCATATTTCGCCAAAAATCCAAATATTTATTCGAAAGATGTTTTTTCTACACCAATACTTTAATGAATTTTAATAAATATATTTTGGAATGATTTCGATAAGGCTTCACCACGGCTACTTGTATGACTTTAATGTCATCATACAATATTTTTTTCATCGCCATTTTCATTTTAAGGGAAAGAAAATAGTCTAACAATTATAAATCTATTGAATATAGTAAATGTTGAATGTTGTGCACTTGTTTTTTGGCCAAACATTCGCGAATTGCAAGAGCCCTATGAAGTGATGCATTACTGTACAACAAATAACAGCTTCCTGGTTCTCGATATTCTTACCAAATTATTATTATTATCTGCTACAAACACTCTATAATACCTAAATACACTAATGGCAGTTTCATCTTTTGGACGAGTTCACGATGAATGAGGTTTTTTGAACCGTAAAAACAAATGAACATTGTCTCTCTACTTGCGACTCTGAAAAATGCAATTTTTCATTTTCGGCGAACCTGATGATTTCCATGATTCACTCTAGTGCTTGATTTCCAAGACGTACTTGAAGTATCACGTCTCGTTCCCAGTAATGATAGAATTCAAGAACTTGTGACTTATTTGGTCGTTTAACGATATCCTTGCAGTGGTCAACGGGTGTCTTCTTTTATTCTTCCTGTAGTTTGCGTGACACACCTTTTTTTATTCAATTTTTTTATTAATATCTCTTGGATATATTAAAATCTTCAGCAACTATTCTATATGTCACATTCCAATCAACAGCAATAACTTTGCGCTCTTTTTCGATGAGTTCGTAGATAGTCGCAGTTTTAAGATGACCTGATTTTGAGTCGTCTTTGATGTTTTCTCTGCCATTTAAAACCTCCATATCACATGTATATTTGTGTGCATGGCATATAATCATCACAGTAACTTGACGCATCGATTCAAGTGTTTGTTTCTGTGAATGTTTTATTATTATTTTTTTAAAAAAACTTAATATTTGCGCGTTATTCCATTGTGTTTCCGCGAAAACCTAACAAATAGTATTATCACTTCAACCAACATAATAGGTTGTCAAATATCTCCCTTCCGCCTTTTTGTCTTTTGAATTTCGCGGCTATGTACAAAGCGTTACAGAGCTCGTATCGGGCAACACTATACATCATTTGAAAGGTCTTTACATAACCTACAAAACGACGCTATCTATGCATGATTAGTTTGGATACTGCGTTCAAAAGTTATAAACGTGTAAACATGGAGTTCACTAACGCCGAAGTTCGCGCTAATTTGAAGTTTTCCTTCGTTAAAGGCAAATCCGCTAGAGAAACGTTCCGTGAGATTAATAGTGTTTTGGGGGATGGTACTCTATCACTTCGAACCGCGGAGGAATGGTTTCGACGATTCAGAGCCGGTGAAAACGACACCATGGATAAGCCAGCCGGCGGAAGACCTGTGACGACGAATACCGATCAAATCATGGAAATCATCGAGTTAGACCGGCATGTGACATCTCGTGACATCGCCCAGGAGATGGCAGTTAGTCACCAAACCATTTTAAACCATCTGCAGAAGGCTGGATACAAAAAAAAGCTTGATGTTTGGGTGCCGCATGATTTGACGCAAAAAAACCTTCTGAACTGAATCAACGTCTGCGATATGCTGCTGAAACGGAACGAACTCGACCCATTTTTGAAGCGGATGGTGACTGACGACGAAAAATGGATCACATACGACAATATTAAGCGAAAACGGTCGTGGTCGAAGGCCGGTGAATCGTCCCAAACAGTGGCCAAGCCGGGATTGACGGCCAGGAAGGTTTTGCTGTGCGTTTGGTGGGATTGCAAAGGAATCATCCACTATGAGCTGCTCCCATATGGCCAGACGCTTAATTCTACCATCTACTGCGAACAACTGGACCGCTTGAAGCAGGCGATCGACCAGAAGCGTCCAGAATTGGCCAAGAGGAAGGGTGTAGTGTTCCACCAGGACAACGCCAGGCCACACACATCTTTGGTGACTCGTCAGAAGCTACGGGAGCTCGGATGGGAGGTTTTATCGCATCCACCATATAGCCCGGACATAGCGCCAAGTGATTACCACCTGTTCCTGTCCATGGCGAACGCCCTTGGTGGTGTAAAGTTGGCCTCAAAAGAGGCTTGTGAAAAGTGGCTGTCCGAGTTCTTCGCAAATAAGGAGGGAGGGTTCTACAAGAGGGGTATTATGAAGTTGCCGTCTAGATGGAACCAGATTATCGAACAAAACGGCGCATATTTGAACTAAATCCGATCACTGTAACACTTTTTATAAAGCATTGAATAAAGAGCAAAAAAGCGGAAGGGAGATACTTGACAACATAATATTTTAAAAACTACTTGTTATATTTTGAGAAAAAATCGACAAGAAGTAGAAGAGATAAGTGTGCATAAACACTATTTAAGTATTAAATAATACTACAAGTTTTTAAAGCAAAATAATTTCTTTTCCGATACACTGTGTATGTTGTTAATTTAGATTTCTAACAATAACATTCCTGCCAGACATGCAATAAAACAGTAAAGACATTATAGTCTAATATACCTACAAATAGTATGATTAATCATAAAAAAATGGGTAATGACTATATTTTTGTTGCGAAGTACATTTATTTTTTTATTAACATATCCGAAAACAGAAGCCGTTTTTAAATAATATTCAAAATATAAAATTATTATAATAATAAATTTAATGATAACTCCGTTATTTGCTTATTCAATAAAATTAAATACATCTTTTATCAAATCAGTTAGGTTAAAAGATCGTCAAACAATAATTCAAAATTGACTTATTTTTGTAACAAATCTTTGATATATTTGAAAATGTTATCCTGCCGTAATCTTTAAATTGAAAACTATTACTGTTTTTGTGACTTTCATTCAATCACAATCTCTGAGATAGAATTGAGATAAAAACTGAAATCAAAATCATCTAATAATATATAACGAGTATGGGAAATTTAACCAAAACACTTTTGTACAAATTCAATTAAAACAATAAAAAAATAATACAGTCGAACAATTATAAAAATAGATTATGTGTGTTTGTAACTAAACATTATTCACTTATACTTACATTTTGCATCTACATTCGATGTCAATGCACCATTCTTGTTATCTTTAAGTAACTTCTTTATTAATCCTGCAAATAAAAAATATTATTGAAATAAAAAAGAAGATACTTTTTATATAATAAATTGTACTGGTTATTCTAAATATTATTTAAAGTGTTATGTACATGCACATGCCGGTCATAAACATGTACGAGGTTGTTTGATAAGTCCGTGTAAAAATAAAAACTGCGTCATTTTTTTGAATAAATCGTTTTTATTTTTCAACATAGTCTCCTTTTAGGCTTATACACTTCATCCAACGCTGCTCTAGTTTGTTGATCCCTTCAGAATAATAGGATTTGTCCAAGTCTGTAAAATAGTCATTCGTTCCTGCAATCACCTCCTCGTTTGAATAAAATCTTTTTCCCGCGAGCCATTTCTTCATATTAGGGAACAAATAATAATCCGATGGAGCCAAGTCTGGAGAATAGGGGGGATGTGAAACGATTTGGAACCCTATTTCCATTAGTTTTGCGGTCACAACTGCTGAGGTGTGAGCTGGTGCGTTGTCGTGATGAAAGAGGACTTTTTTGTGGGCTAATCGGGGACGTTTTTCTTGCAACTCGGTTTTCAAACGATCCAATAACAATGAATAATATGCACCTGTAATGGTTTTACCCTTTTCCAAATAGTCGATAAAGATTATTCCTTGCGAATCCCAAAAGACAGTCGCCATAACCTTCCCGGCCGAAGGAATTGTCTTCGCTTTTTTTCGGAGCAGATTCCCCCTTGATAACCCATTGTTTAGACTGCTCTTTGGTCTCAGGAGTGTAGTGATGTATCCATGTTTCATCTACAGTGATGAAACGACGCTTAAAGTCCTGCGGATTTCGCTGAAACAACTGCAAACCGTTCTTACAACACTTCACACGACCTCGTTTTTGGTCGATCATGAGCAATCGCGGCACCCACCTGGCGGATAGCTTTTTCATGTCCAAATGTTGGTGCAAAATATTATGTACCCGTTCACACGAGATGCCTACAGCACTAGTAATCTCACGCACTTTCACTCTTCTGTCATCCATCACCATATCATGGATTTTATCAATGATTTCTGGAGTGGTGACCTCAACAGGGCGTCCAGAACGTTCAGCGTCTCTTGTGCTCATATGGCCACTCCGAAAATTTTGGAACCACTTATAAACCGCACTAATCGAAGGTGCAGAGTCACCATAATGTTTATCAAGCTTCTGTTTAGTCTCCTGGGGCGTTTTGCCTTTAATGAAGTAGTGTTTAATCAACACGCGAAATTCTTTTTAGTCCATTATTTGACAATCACTCGATTTCCTTGATTCCAACGATTGTCAAACACAATGGAATAGACCTATATGGCTGAAACTTGATGTGTGTTCTTCCAAGAGGTGCTACTAATTAAAAATAACCTCGATATGCACCAGTGGTGCAATCTTTCGGAATTTACACGGACTTATCAAACGATCCTCGTATATATATATATATATATATATATATATATATATATATATATATTAGGTTGTCAAAAAAGTCATGAGGTATTTTAACTATGTTTTTCAAATGTCATTTATTTATATAATGTACAAAATTTAATCAATAATGTATTTGCAATTTTGTTCGATGATTTTTTTCCATCTTTCAACGAGCTTCATAATTTCACGTTCGTAGAAAGACCTGTCTTTATAAGCGAAAAACTGAACAAGATATTGTTTTATAGCCTCATCGGAATTGAACGATTTGCAACGCAAGAAGTTTTGCAAAGGCCGAAACATGTGGAAGTCTGACGTCGCAAGGTCGAGCGAGTACGCTGGGTGCGACAATACATCCCATTCACGCTCCAATAGTTATTGACGAATGACCAAACTTGTGTGTGGTCTCGTCCTGTCATGTTAGAACACAACTCCTTTACGATTAATGAGTTCTGGACGATTCTGGATGATGGATTCATTCATACGTGTTTATACGCACAGTGAAATGAACTTCTTTGAGTTCATGAGGAACCCAAATGTCGATCTTGCCTATGTATCCCAGCTTCTTAAAATGGTCGCGAACGCTGGAATGATGAATATTTAATGTTTCTGCAATCTCACGTATCGTGTAACGCGGGTTTGACTCGAACAATACCTTTATTTTGTCGTCATTAACCTCAACTGCCCTTCCTGAGTGAAGAGCGTCGTTAACATCAAAACTACCAGCACGAAATTTCGCGAACCATCATTGGCATTGACGTTCTTGTAGGGCATGGTCACCGTAAATTTTACGGTAACTTATTACAAGCCTGCCATGCGTTCTTCTCTTTTTGAAAATAAAACAGTGAAATATGACGAAAATGCACAGTTTGATCTTTCATCTTCAACTTGTAAAATCTATAAAACTCAACCAAATCGCTCAATTTTTTTTACCTGAATAAAGGCAGAAGCGTCAGCTATCAAACAACATAATTATATGAATGCAAATGACGCTTCTACTATAAAAAATAGACTAGCGACATCTATTGTAAAAATCCGACATGACTTTTCCACGACAACCCAGTATATACACACACATATTATCATTTAATAAGATACACTATTTTCAATACTTAGTCTATGTTACAGTTTTTACAGCCTGGTTTGATAAAATGTTTTTTTATTTACACAAAGATTATTCTTTAGCTTTTAACTATTATCTTTTTTATAAATAACAATGCAAAGTTAATTAGTTATAAAGTAAATAGAGCATCGATTTAAAAACATTTAAAAATTTAAGATTTCATAACAATCAACTATTGTAACATAGAAAAATTTATAAAAATTATCATGTGTTATATCACAACACTCTAATACACATTAATTTTCATTAGTTTAAGATAAACATTTGTTTATGTATGCACATATATTTCTTAACGAAAAATGTTGTTTTTTGAATTCTCATTATTATTTCTTCAAAGTTACATTTCAGCACTTATAATAAACAGACTAAATAAAAAATGAAATTTTCATTCCGTTTATTAATAAATAAAAATCTCTTCCATTAAAAGGGAAATATATATATATATATATATATATATATATATATATATATATATATATATATATATATACATATATATATATATATATATATATATATATATATATATATATATATATGTATATATATATATATATATTTTTGTTATATATTAAAATATAATTTGTATACTAAGACTCAATAAAATAAACCAAATATAAACAAATCTCAATATTTTATTTCGGTAACATATAAAATAAATAAAATTATTTTAATCTTTTCTTCTCCAACTTTCTCTCTGATAAATAATATATATATATATATATATATATATATATATATCTATCTCTATCTATATATATATATATATATATATATATATATATATATAAATACGCAAGTATGGGTTCGATGCCATTCTTTAACTGTAATTTGAAAGATCACATCAAACGAAGTTTAAATAAGAAGTGCGTTGTTAAAGTAGTACATACGTACGCTTACAGTTAAATTGTATGCAAGTTTTTATAATTCTTTATATCAAAAAAAAACATGAAATAATTCTTGGTAAAGTAAAAAGTTTTTGAAAATTGCAGTGACCGACTAAGTTTTGGACAAATTGTTGGAAAGTACAAAATATAAAAAAATGTACGCATTTACAAAAACTGAGTCACTCAACACGTGAAAAATATACTTCGATCAAACTGATAAATAAAACAACTTTTAAGTATGATGAAACAATTGTATGCGAAGTTAAAAAATCCAGATTTAAAGTAAGAAAAGTTAAAGAATAGTGTTTGTTGATATTTTTAAAAAACCTATAAGATGAAAAAAGAAGGTACTTCAAGAAAAAAATAAGAAAAACTGATTGAAGGTTAGAAAAAGTACTGCGTTTCGTTGTAAAATACTGCAGTTTTACCAGACAAAAGTAGATTTGAATTATTTGAATCAAAAAAAGAAGGTAGAATATGGAGACATTCTGGAAATGCATTGAAATTTTTTATAATGGTTCAGGGAACAGTAAAACATAGTGAAGGAAGTATTTTAGTTTGGGGTTATTGCAGTATAAATTATATTGGAAACTTGATAAAAACCGATGGGAAAATGATAGGTTAATCGTATATAAACATTTTAAAATAAATTTAATAGACCATGGTTAAAAAAATTAAATCATAACTTTGCATTTCAACAGAATAATCATTAGAAGAACACATCAAAAATTGCAAAAGAATACATTAAGGTAAATGATAGTTCTAAGGCCAGATTTAAATTACATTGATCATCATCTATGGTCATATTTCAGCACAAATATGTGATAAATCGAAATAATGGAAGTGCAAACAATTTTCAAAAAAGTACTTATCTCGTGAATTGAAATATCACAAGATATGATTTCACTTCAAAGTTAAGGGAGTTCACACTAAATAATGAAAAAGTAAAATTTTTGAAAACCCTAATAATTTAAATTTTCATTTTATGATTGCTTTCTAACTTTCGTCTCTATTTTATAAGTTGATAATGGAATTTTCTCTAAAAAAAGAAATAAAAGAAACCCACTATATTTTTAGATCAATTTTGTCGAGGTAGATGGTATAGTTTTAAAAAAAATCTGATATGAATTTCAATAAATAAAAGTTTATAAAACCCACGATGGATAAATATACTTACTTGAATATTTTAAAGCGAAATGTAAAGCGAGGAGCTAAAAAAATAAGACTATGCCTCGATTATAATTTTGTACAATGATCCGAAATACACGGCAGAAATTGTTAAGCAATGAATATTACGAGTATATAATGTTTTAAAACAGAGCATGCACTTCCACAATCTTCAAACCGAAACCCTATACTATACAGCATATTTAGGATTTACTCAAACATAGAATTCGCCAACATGACATAACTTCAAAAGAAATGTTGAAGAAAGTTATAGAAGAAGAGTGGAATAAGATTAATGTTGAAGAAACCACAAAACTGGTACATTCCATGCTAAAACGATTATAGGAGTTTCTCATAAGAAAAGGCTATCCAACCAGTTATTAATTCACTTAAAAAGTTTATTTTACTTTATATTATTTTTGATTTCCTTTTACTATACGCAGAATTTTTCTACTGAATTTTATTATTTTTTTGTTTTTTCTTTAGTGTACTTTGTTTTTTATAAATTTAAAATGTTTTCAATTGCTATATATAAAGAATTAATAGTGTATAGAATTAATAAAAAATATGTTTGTTTTCAAATTTAAATTAATAAGTTTCTTTTATTGAGAAATATATCAGTATTCATAAGTGTACGCAGATTTTTTTAACTAGTGTAAATATATATATATATATATATATATATATATATATATATATATATATATATATATATATATATATATATGTTCAATGGATGCTCGTCGACAAAAGGGCGTACCGATATATTACGCATTGACACAAGAAGAAATCAGAAACATATTAATCAATACAAACAAGCAGATGATTTCTCTTCGTCGGTTGTTTTAAATGTGTTGATTTGTTCGTTTTCCTTACGTGTGTTGTTTAAAAAACTCGCGCACGCACACATATGAGAAATCAATTTAAGAAACAGCATCCATAGTGCACACACACACATGCACGCACATACATCGGTTGTAAATCTCTGTCTGTGTATGAGAATATATAAGTACAATATATATATTAAAGCGCCTGTCAGTCAAAGATAAGATTTCAAGCTGTTAACATATTACTGCCAGCACTGTTCTCAATTGATGCAAATTAATGTCTTCTTAAGTTTTCATTGACTTCAATTGAAGCAATAGTAGAGCCCCAGTGTACACATGCAATACTTATATTACATATGTATGTACATACATATGTATGCATAGTAGTATTAAGATACTTGCCGATGCTATTCATTCGGATGTCACAGCAATTGACCTGCGTTACGTTCGCTGTCAAAGAATGAAATGTAATATTGGACGATAATTATCATTACGAACGTATTCATTTCGATTAAATCGATTTGATTGCCGAGGAGAATTTAAATATATACAAACATTATCGTCCATTTAAATGCACCTCTTCCTCCAAAGAACAAATACAAATTAATAAAAAGTTGGGTTCGTTTATATATATTGTACAATGAGAGAAAAGTCTTTATAGAACATAAAAGTAGTGAACGTATAAAAGTAGTGATTTTTTTTGTTTCGATTTACTGACATTATAATGTGGGAATAATTTTTATAAAATACATTCAGTATTAATAACTTTTAATATTTTAAACTATGATTATTTGCAAACTTGAAACGAATAATCTTCAATATCTGACATATTCATAATGCATACATATATTTTCAGTAATTTGCAATATTATATCTTAACTCTTTAGTACTTATTAATGCAATATTCATTGTATTTCATATCAAATTTTAAGCGACGTAGCAATGAATTCACTACATTATTTGTAACTTCGTGTGTTATTTTGTTCCATTCTTGCTATAAAAAGGTTTTTAATTTATTTCTATTTGAAGATACACACTTTTATGCACTTGATCAAGCTCTTCCCATAAATGATCGTTTGGATTGATGTCCAGTAAACCAAAATCTGCAGACGTCATAAAACATCCATTCTCGTATTATCCGAGTTCTAATTTTTTTTCACTTTGATTAAAATTTTCATTAATAGTAGTTTTCTGCCTCCAAACTTTCCTTCGGTCAATCAGATCTCTATAAATTGTATTTACCTTCGTCGATAAATAAATCCTTTTTTCCAAAACTAACCTAGTGACTTGTGGAGATACGTTTTTGCGAACTGTAATCTTGTTTTCTTATTATCTTGTTTTTAAAATATTTTCTTTTTGCTGTGAATACCTAAAACGTTATTTTTTAAAATTATTTCTAATTATTTTTGATGTTATATCTATGCAATGACTTCTTTTAACTCTTCCGTTATTTTTGTGGAAATTTCGAAAAGAATTTTCTTATTTTTTCATAATATTCCTCAGGTCTCTATCATCTAATTTTGATGAATTATTCGACTTAAGTTAGTTTTATACAAATTCTATTCGTTTATATAAGGTTGTTTCAAAAGTATCTTTTGTTTTATTAGTAACTTATTCATATACAATATTTTATGTTTTATGTTTCTATTACTGAATGATATCTGAATGTTTCTATTACTAAATGATATATAGGGAATGTTTAAAGCATCCGTCAATTCACGAACAATATATCGCGGATTTTCGTTAACCATGGCCTTGATGAGGTCCGTATCTATAGTGGATGGGCAGCTGCTACGGTCTTCATCTTCTAGATTGAAATTATCGGGTACAAACCTCCTAAACTAAGTGAAAACTGTCTGAAAACTTGTAGCACCACTTTCATAAACGGTGCAAATCTCATTTGCAGTATTGTTAGCACTGTTGCCTTTTTTAAAACAACGCAACATTACATGTCGTAAATGCTTCCTTTTATTTTCCATACTTAAAGGTGTACGAAAGGGCGTGTATAACTCTTTAATACGAACGAAAGGTATTCTACCATAGATAGATGTCGACTGAAATGGATGACATCAACGTCTAAGACCAATGTTGTATGTTTATATAAACGCTGCCAGATAAAGCAACTGCGTGCAGGTCGCAAAAAAAAACTTTTGGGACAACCTAATATTTACGGATGATATTTTGTACAATAACATGGAATTTTCCAAATTCTAATTTCTCGTAAAGGTTTATCTTCACTATGCTGTTTTATAACAACATATCTTTCCTCAATGCTCAATTTCTTATATTTGATACTTATTTTACGAATTTTACTTAAAAACAACTTAATTTCAAACATCACTATCATTATGAAACATAGAAATCATTATCACATCATTATGAAACATCGAAAGTCAACAGACAAACAAACCATAATGATATTTTATTTAACTTTAATCAAAATAATTCGATTGAGAATTTCCTTGTTTCTTTGATGGATGATTATTTTTCCTTGTATTGTATTAACCGTTATGTTACTGCCAGAGTACACATGTACCCATTTTCGCCTTTGCGCTAATGCCAATAAATTTCTATGGATCTGACTGGGTTTTGCTCAGTCAGATGCCCATTATTTGGAAAATTTCGAGAATATTTAGATATTTATAATTTTTTTTATTAGAAAAATATTAATTCAAATGACATTTGACTGATATACCCCTCTAATTACTACCCGGGTACACGTGTACCTATAAGTATTTTGTAAAAGGCAGGAATAAATTAAATAAATAAAAATAAATAAATAAATACTATGTTTTAATTATAGGACTTTATTGTATCTTAAAAAAAAATAAGCCGAAAAATGTCATTTTTATATAATATAACGGGATAGCGGGAGAGTTGTAAAAAAATTAACGGTAATATTTTTTTAAAAATTAATAGTAATATTTTGGCCTGATCCTTTGAACGGAGTCACCAACTCTTTTACAACTCGCTCTCCTAAATTTTTTTCTCTACCTGATACTGATTGTTCAGTATAAATTTGACCAGCGAGAGGATAGAAATTTTCCGCATTACATTTTAATCACATTCTAATTTATTTTTAATCTACCATATTTATATAATAGATGCCGCCAGATATACGAATTTAGAGATGTAATAATGACATTTTGTAATGGGGTACACGTGTACCCCGGGTAGTAATTAATGTGGAAAATTCCGGGTAGTAGCATAAGGGTTAAGAGGCATATACACATCATTTTATTTTTGTAGTTAACTTCTTTAGCGGCGTTAGGGTAAAATTTTTACATGCAGCGGAAGTTACATATAGCGAAATATAAAGCGGAAATCTAGTATAGTGTAGAGGGGTAGTGAGACCCATCACGCATGCGCGTCGGATTAATATGATTGAGCATGCAGCACGTTGTATTGCTAAAATTTATTACTATTCTGTTAATAATTATTATTTACAATTAGTCTATGAATTGTGTTTAAATAAGAGTGTTAATGGGCCTATTCACACTAGTCAACATTCATACAGTATTCACAGCCCATTACCACTCGTATCACACTCTCTTACCCGAGAACTAATTTTTTTAGGTCGGGGAGTTTGGTGATAAGAGGGTGTGAGAAGAGCGGTAATGGACGTGAATACTGTGTGCATGCTGACTAGTGTGAAAAAGCCCATTTAGTGTAATAACATTGATATTTTTGGTAAGTATATTAATTTATATAATCTCATATTATAATATTAAGTTAAATAATCATACAAATAAGACTACATTACATCCACGTGGTATTTAAAAATTTATCAAATCAACGTGAAATTGAGGCTATGGGCACGTATACCAATACATAGATATAGAATTTTATAACATTATGTATATACATTTAATCTATTTATCAAATAAAATAAATACTATTAAAAACACGTAGTATTTAAAAATTATCGAAACCTATAACAGTTTTGAGGTTATCTGTTGTTTTATTTATAACAATTTCTCACAATAATTTTATTTATAATTATGATCAAATTATTCTACACTTTTCATCAAAAAATATTATATTAAAATCATTATGAATTCTTTGTCCTCAGGTGTCATTTTGAAAATTTATTGAATTTTACGTGGTGTTAGAAAATTATCAATTATCTATAAATAATATATAATATGAGTAAATTAAGATATATAAATGTAAAACTAAGATACATAAATTACACATATTAAATAGTAGGAAAAAAAACGTAAGGAAACAGTAAATTGCTTTATCTGGTGTATACTTTAATCGAAATCGCATTAGGTTTAGGTTAAGACAAAAAAGTAAAATTCATAAATAGTTTGACTTAAGTGTTTAATGGAAGAAAATAAAGAAAAATAATAGTCAAAAATATTAAAATAAAACAATTAAATAAAACATAAATAGTATAAATGAATATAACAATTGGCAATTATGAAATTTAGTATATTAATTTTCATTAGTTTTTTTGCATAATAGAATACATCTATTTCATCCTTTGATTGTATTTTATCATCGAATCGCTTATTATTTTGCCAATTGTTAAATACTTTAATATATTTTATTTATAAATAACATATTCAATAAATTAAATTGAATAATAATAATGATAATATTGCAACATGTCTGCTTGGAATTATAAATTTATTGACAAGGAGATCTAATTTTATAACAATCTTTACCTAATTTTTCCTTCGCTGAGAAAAGAGGTGATTTAAAAATATCAAGAACATTTCAAGCGAAATGCTTATATGTACAATTAAGATTTCACCAATTCAGTTGTAACTACTAAATATTTTATCATAGTTCTTAATAAGGGAATGTTTTAATAAAACATTACATGTTAGTTAGATAAAAAATTACATTTCTTAATTTTATATAATAATAAATATTTGTATGAAATATAACTATAATAACAATAGCTTTTTAAAATAAGTAATGAATAAAAGTATAAATCTCAAATTTTATTTGTAAATAAATGTATAAAGTTTACGATAATAAAAATATGGTTATCTATTAATGTAACATTTTTTTTGTTATTAATTGAATAAAAAAGAATTAATGTAAAAAAGAAATCGTAAAGAAAATAGTTGTTTGATGAAACGTCTTCGTAATCGACGAACGATACCACTTTTTTATAGTATACATTCATGTAACTAAAATTTTCCACTGGAAAGATAATGAGCACAACAATTAAAATTTTAATTTATTGGAAAACTTCAGAAAAAATGAACACTAATAAGTTAATTTCTCAATTTACTCTGCAAAGTGTATATACACTTTATTGATGACGTAGATGATTAGCTTCGTAGTTTATTTTAAAAGTCTATGTGTAATTGTTAACTTTTACAAATATGTACAAACTATACATACATACACATACAGTGATTTACAAGTTCCGCTCATATATTGTCGTATAACATACAAAATATTCGACAACGAAAGAAGAAAAACATTTTTTTGTACTCCAGGGGGCTCCGTCTTCTACTCACTTCGCTCGTCGACCCCCGAACTAGCTTCTGTTTAACAATGTAAATAACTTATGAAAAATAACACGTTTAGAAAGCCATGTTAAATCTTTTGTGTAGACGATGTTTATATATATATATATATATATATATATATATATATATATATATATATATATATATATATATATATATATATATATATATATATATATATATATATATATATATATATATATATATATATATATATATATATATATATATATATATATATATATATATATATATATATATATATATATATATATATATATATATATATATACATATATATATATATATATATATATATATATATATATATATATATATATATATATATATATATATATATATATATATATATATATATATACGATATACATATAATAACATACAATTAAAATTTATTTTGTCTGAAAATATATATTTATTCTATCTGAAAAGTCTGCCTAATAATCAATCTTTTTTTCATTTTTTGTTAATTTTAATATTTCATAAAATTTGTACTTGGTAATTCTCGGAAAACTTCAAGAAAGTTTGGAAACGAAATTTTCACATTAATCCGGAGACGAAGACATAGCATCATTCTTTTTTAAATAGAAAAATACATTTTTCTTATAGTAGTAGTATCATAAGAATAAGTAATGTAATTTTGTGAAAATTTACACTTCATTTCTAAAAAAAGAAAAAATTCAAATATGTCTAAATGTTAAATGCGTGAGTTAATAGATATTTTATATATTGTATAGCCACTGTAGAGAACTAAAATTAAATTAATTATTTGAGGACTATAGCTTATAAGATTGTTACACACAATCTAACGAATTTGGGCACATTTTTCTTGAATTTTTACTATAAATTATCCAACGTCTTTGTCGGAATGGTATAGCAAGAAGAAGTAATTAAGCCTCATGCATATCGGTGAATCAAATACTATAGTAAGCAAAATTTCAAACAATTTCAACGAATCTGCAACAAAACAGTATAAAATTTCACCGATCCATCTGATGTCGGTATTTTAGCGAACCATCAAAGAATATTTTGAGGAACTTGTTTCAATAAGTGTGAACGAACGGTTCCATAAACATTTCAAAGATTAATGCTTTTATGTGATTTTACTTCAGGTGAGTTCTAGCAATTGTTAACAAAAGTGGTTTAATATTTTATTTAGTTTTACTTTTCAGACTGAAAATAAAGTGGCTTAAGGACATTACATTAAACTTTTTTGAACTTTACAGATCAGGTTAGGTTAGGTAACTACTAGTACGGTGACGGAAAAAAGCGAACCGAGCACCTTCACTACCTGTAAGTGTTCCAAAAAAGGTTCGCAGTGCAGTTCAACATAGAGTTCAACGAGCGCCTCGTTCGGATCGCCGATATGTACGAGGCTTTAGAATTAATAACGGATAAAAGAGATCCAGACTGTTAAGAGAGCATAAAAAATTAAAAAAAATAAATCCTGTACAGTAAACTCAGACAATGGCCCAATGAAGTCAAATATGTTCAATTTTTTACAATACGTAAAATAATATTTTAAAAAAAAATACAATTACAAAATATTCGCATAACACTAGAGTATCGAACATATAGAAAATAAAAACATAATTCTAACCTAGAAATTTAATACAACCAAAGGTGTTCGATTAGGTTAAAATCTAGTGAGTAAAGAGGCAATCTATCACCTGAAAACCCTCATTAAACTATTGTTTGGTATTCTTTTCCGTGTGAATAAGGTCTTTATCTTACTAGAAAAGTATACCACATTGAAATTTCTTTAATTTATTCACATTTATTTTAATTTTTTTTTTTGCCAAATCAAGATGTATAATTATGTCATGCGTCCTTCAGTTCACTTGCAGATTCCTGCACTTAAGATAGTTACTCATCCACACATTATTATTTTTTTACACCGAACTTAACAACCTTTTTTACCATTCTTTTTTCCAAGTGTCGTTTTATTATCTTCCATACCCATTAGCAATAATTAGAACTTTATCGAATTATTTTAGTCTTTCTGAGAAAATGACATTCACCAAATCATCAATTGTAAATAATATGAATTTTTGCAAAATCTCAGCGCAATTTTCTGTGCCGATCCTTAAAGTAATTTAACTTAACTTTTTAATTTTAAATTTTCTAAACTTAATCCGCACAGTTTCTACCCACACGTCGATATTGTTATTTGTTCTCAGTAAATTATAATGCGCATTAGTTTATTGTTATAAAGAAATAAAATGAACAATAAATAATCATAAGCTATCTTATATAACACTTTTTTATATAAGACAGATTGAAAGCAGCCGTTTATAAATAAACGCAACGCATTAAAACAGTCTGACTATGTAAAACGGTATAAAAACTATATATTTAATTTTACGAAACATGTCATGTTTATAGCAGAGAAAAAAATTAATATTTTCCAATATACTAGAAAGAAAATTATCCTTAGAAAATTTGGTGAGGGTCTAGATCACGAAGTACTTAATCTATCAAAAAATATAATGATAAATCAGTTATGGTACAAAAATGTTATTCATTTTGTGGTGTTGAAAATTTGCATTTTATAAACAGAATTGTGATTAAAAAGAAATATATTAATATTTCAAAGAAGTTCTTGAAATGGAATAAGACTGTCTTGAGAATTACAAAAAAATATATATTATATTAAGATAATGATCTTAAATGTAAAGCTTATATAATCCGAGAATGGTATCGTTAAATTGTAGAAACACCCTTACAATCAAATGACGTCAATTCAATCGAAAATTTGTGGGCGGAACTAAAACATCGTCTTCAAAAATATGGAATTATGAGCACCAACAAGATAGTCAATATCAATCTACCAAATTACCAACAAAAAAAATATGAAATTGATGCCAAACAAATTCGTTGAAATAATTATAAAAAAGCTTTTTAATAAAATATGAGTAACAAGATTATCGTTTTTGTTAAAATTATGGGCTGAATTTTCAATGATCAACATGTTTTGTACGCATATAAGAGTGAGATGGTTTTATGTTCATTTTATATTTTTATTGTTATTTATGAATGTTTAAAATAATTAGATATTTAAAATAACGTATTATTATGAGGAATACTTAAAGAAAGAAACGATAAAAATATTAATATTTAATGGACGTATTTGCTTTTTATTTCATAGCTTTCTAATACCATTGAAAGTAACTGTGCGTGTGTGTGTGCGCGCGTGGATGCGTATATATATATATATATATATATATATATATATATATATATATATATATATATATATATATATATATATATATATATATATGGCAGAATCATATTTGTACACTATATATATATATATATATATATATATATATATATATATATATATATATATATATATATATATATATACGAGGTCAGACAATTAAGTAATGTGACAAAATTCAAAAATCGAGTATATTTAAAAATTAAGGTACATCGCTGCGATCCCCTTCAAAGTAGTCCCCTCCCGCATCTATACACTTATTGCAGCGAGTTTTCCAGTTTTCGTAACAATTCTGGAACACTTCTTGTGGGACCTCTCCGAGTACCCTCGTCACATATTCTTGGATATCTTCAACGGAGTCAAAATGTCGACCTTTGACGAATTTTTTCATATGGGGGAATAGGAAAAAGTTGCAGGGTGACATGTCCGGTGAATAGGGCGGTTGTGGTAACGTTACGATGCCTTTAGACGCCAAAAACTGAGAGATACTGAACGCACTGTGACAGGGAGCATTGTCGTGATGCAGATTCCAAGTCTTCGCGATCTCTGGACGCACTCTGAGCACCCTTTTTCGTAATTTTTCGAGCACATTGCGGTAGAATACTTGATTTACGGTTTGTCCAGGTGGTACGAACTCTTTGTGAACCACCCCTTTGCTGTCGAAGAAGCAAATCAACATGGTTTTCACTTTAGACTTGCTCATTCTCGCCTTCTTTGGCCTTGGTGCTCCAGGGGACAGCCACTGTTGGCTTTGTCGTTTAGTTTCGGGGTCATATTGAAAGAACCAACTTTCATCACCAGTAATAACTCGATCGAGAAGAGTAGGATCACTTTCAACCTGCTCGAGACAATCTTGAGCGATGTTCATTCGGACATCGATGTTCCATTTTCGTGACATGCACTACTCGCGCGTTGTTACAAAACACTAAACAGCTGGCGAAGAAATGATCGTACGAGGGTGGTCAAGGTCTCAATCGAGAGAGTAGGGATCTGCTATTACGGTGGCGGAGTTACAGGTTCGCAGTGTTACCACAGGCCGAGAAAAAAATCGGTCGCATTACTTAATTGTCTGACCTCGTATTTACATATATATTAGGTGTACAATTATGATTTCGCCATTTACAAATAGATAGCTGTAGCTATATGTTAAGATCAAATGATCAAATATTCAACTCCCACCTATTGTATGTTGATGTGCTGTGGAAAATCTTCGACATTCAATTTGTTATACCTGATAGAAATGTAAACAACATTTTTTTTGTACGTTGAAAACGTCGAATTTTGTGCCAATTAAACAGCATATGCAGTTTTATTTCATTATTTTATTTTAAAGAATCTGCTACTAAGAGTCATCAATTACTTATGGAAACTAATGATGAACATGCTTTATCTGAAAGAACGTGCAGAGAATGGTTTCAACTGTTCAAAGGTGGTGATTTTGGTGTGAGTGATAAAGAGCGTGAGAAGCCGAAACGATGAAGAATTGCAGGTATTATTGGATGAAGATGGCAATCAAACACAAAAAAAAACTCGCTGAAACATTGGGTGTTACATAACAAAGCATTTCTAATCGTTTACATGCAGTGGGAAAAATTCAAAGAAAAGGAAAATGGGTGCCACATGAATTAAAAGAAAGAGATATCGAAAGGCGAAAAACAATCTCTGAAATGTTGCTTACATGATTCAAAGCATTGAATTGTCATTGGGGATGAAAAATGGATTCATTTTGACATTCTTAAACGCAAAAAATCATAGGTAGATCCAGGCTAAGTATCAACATCGAATGCAAAACCAAATATTCATGGGAAAAAGGTTATGTTATGTATTCGGTGGGATCAGAAAGGTGTGATGTACTGTGAGCTATTGAAACCTGGTCAAACAATTACTACTGATCGCTACCGATAACAACTAATCAATTTGAATCGTGTATGGGAACAAAAGCGACGAGAATGTCCATGGGCCAATGGACATAATAAAGTGATTTTGTTGCATGTTAACGCTAGACTACACGTTACCAACCCAGTGAAAGAAATGTTAGAAGCACTTGACTAGGAAATCTTACCCCACCCGCCGTATTCATCAGATGTTGCTTCTTCTGATTTTCATTTGTTTCAGTCGATGGCACACTCACTTTCAAAGCAGCACTTTAATTCTTTTAAAGACGTTAAAAATGATGAACAGATTATTGCATCAAAACAAAAAAATGTTTTTGATGGAATTTATAGGATACCAAAAAATGGAAAAATATTGTAGTTAACGATGGAAATTATCTTGAATAAAATATTATCTATAATTGTTCCAAATAAATGTGTTTTTATTTGCAAAAAAAAAACGGCAGACTCATACTTGTACACCTAACATACAGTTAACTGTTCATAATGTATATTAACTATATATGCATATGATTAATACATAATGCATATGATTAATATTTAATATATAAATAGAATATTTTTAGTAACAGTTAGTGTTTAAAACTTATTTACTTTTAGAACAATACATAACATAAGTCAGTTATTAGAAAGCATTAGTTTTGACGGAAAACTTTCACCTTTCCTATATGGTCCTCTTTAGCCATTTACTGAAGACTAGTAGTATAAAAAAATGGTTCATAAATAAATGATTGCATTTCATTTCGAAGATTTAATATTTCTTATGAAGCATTTTTTAAAAATTTTTATTCACATTCTATAGGTGTGTATTAATGTTCAACTTTCAATATCATTTAATTAGCGCTTGATGAAATTATTGTCTGTCAATTATTTGTTAAACAAAGAAGTAGTATCAAAAGTTATAATCTTTTTATGAAATTAATTCATCGGATGTTTTTTCTCATTTTACTGAGACTATCACTCGTCAAAACTTATCGAGTAATTTAATAAATATTACACTGAGTCGTATTTCGTAGATAAAAACGAAGATGAACTGAAATGCAATAAAGCACGTGTTTTTATATAATATGAAATTTATATAGTAAGAAATACACATTCTGATCTTTATGGATGATTGCGCTAACATAAAGGTAAACATTTGTACATTTGTTAAACAGGAGTAAAGGTATTATAGCTGATAGTTTTTATGAACGTAATTTTAATGATATATACTTATACAGATATGTGTGCATATGTAATACATGTATATATTGGATCATCCAAATGTGAAGCCTAAATTTGTGTTTTATTAAAAAGAAACTATACACATGTTTCTTTCTAATAAAACACAAATCTAGACGTCACATTTGGATGTTCATATATATATATATATATATATATATATATATATATATATATATATATATATATATATATATATATATATATTATGTTGTCAAGTATCTCCCTTCCGCTTTTTTGCTCTTTATTCAATGCTTTATAAAAAGTATTACAGTGATCGGATTTAGTTCAAATATGTGCCGTTTTGTTCGATAATCTGGTTCCATCTAGACGGCAACTTCATAATACCCCTCTTGTAGAACCCTCCCTCCTTATTTGCGAAGAACTCGGACAGCCACTTTTCACAAGCCTCTTTTGAGGCCAACTTTACACCACCAAGGGCGTTCGCCATGGACAGGAACAGGTGATAATCACTTGGCGCTATGTCCGGGCTATATGGTGGATGCGATAAAACCTCCCATCCGAGCTCCCGTAGCTTCTGACGAGTCACCAAAGATGTGTGTGGCCTGGCGTTGTCCTGGTGGAACACTACACCCTTCCTCTTGGCCAATTCTGGACGCTTCTGGTCGATCGCCTGCTTCAAGCGGTCCAGTTGTTCGCAGTAGATGGTAGAATTAAGCGTCTGGCCATATGGGAGCAGCTCATAGTGGATGATTCCTTTGCAATCCCACCAAACGCACAGCAAAACCTTCCTGGCCGTCAATCCCGGCTTGGCCACTGTTTGGGACGATTCACCGGCCTTCGACCACGACCGTTTTCGCTTAATATTGTCGTATGTGATCCATTTTTCGTCGCCAGTCACCATCCGCTTCAAAAATGGGTCGAGTTCGTTCCGTTTCAGCAGCATATCGCAGACGTTGATTCGGTCCAGAAGGTTTTTTGCGTCAAATCATGCGGCACCCAAACATCAAGCTTTTTTTTGTATCCAGCCTTCTGCAGATGGTTTAAAATGGTTTGGTGACTAACTGCCATCTTCTGGGCGATGTCACGAGATGTCACATGCCGGTCTAACTCGATGATTTCCATGATTTGATCGGTATTCGTCGTCACAGGTCTTCCGCCGGCTGGCTTATCCATGGTGTCGTTTTCACCGGCTCTGAATCGTCGAAACCATTCCTCCGCGGTTCGAAGTGATAGAGTACCATCCCCCAAAACACTATTAATCTCACGGAACGTTTCTCTAGCGGATTTGCCTTTAACGAAGGAAAACTTCAAAATAGCGCGAACTTCGGCGTTAGTGAACTCCATGTTTACACGTCTATAACTTTTGAACGCAGTATCCAAACTAATCATGCATAGCGTCGTTTTGTAGGTTATGTAAAGACCTTTCAAATGATGTATAGTGTTGCCCGATACGAGCTCTGTAACGCTTTGTACATAGCCGCGAAATTCAAAAGACAAAAAGGCGGAAGGGAGATATTTGACAACCTATGTATATATATATATATATATATATATATATATATATATATACACACACACATATATATATATATATATATATATATATACATAGATTACAAATCCCACAATAAATCAGCAGCTCCAGACAATATAAAGTAGCATGGAAAGATGCATGTTAGGAATAACTCGTAGAGATAGAAGAAAACGTAGGGATTAGAAAGAAAAACAAAAGTTACTGAAGTTTAGAAAAAGTAATACATTTTAAATGGAAATAAGCTAGTCATATAGCAAGAAAAGAAACCTGCTACTGATGGAAGAAAGAAATTATTAATTAGGATCTCAGAGATATAAAAAGTTCTACTGAGACTAATAAATAGAACAAAAACATAAGATAATTCATCAGTATGAATTAAAAGAAAAAGGTATTGAATTAGTCCAAATGGAAAGTTTTGTGAAAAATCTTTATCCAGTAATAATTATAAAAAGACTGATGATAATGATATATTGTGTACACAGAGGCATACAGACATATATATATATATATGTGGCGGTTACGAAACGACGATTTGCAACTGGTCAATTATCTAGTCGTTGAAAGATCAATAGCAAATGTTAGATCTAGCTGTTGAAAGATCGATAGCACATGCACTTGTGTAGCAGTGAAGAAGTATCGTATTACCGAAAATGACGCTCCCTTAACCGCCGGGAAGAGCAATCCCGGAAGACCACATACCGGGCCAGGAATGCGATAACGACCAACAAATCGGTATAAAAGACACGGCCAAATATCGACTAGACAGACAGTGCCACTCGGACATTCAACTGAGACGCTGATCTCATATCACCATCATCAACAAATACAACACAAGAGACTCGAGTCTCGCCATCATCATATAATAGTCAACTCTGTAAACCATAACTGTACAACCACGTTAATCAACGAAATAAGTATATTATACTTACCGACATCTTTCAACTGAGTATTTATTCACAAAAATGGTCACCACACATCATTTCATTACCATATCCACCTCAAAGTGGTGACCCCGACGTGATTAACGTGGTGGAACACGCAACAATACGACAACGCAACAATACGAACACGCAACAATACGAACAAGCAACAATACGAACAAGCAACAATACGGACACGCAACAATACGAACACGCAACAATACGAACAAACAACGACACGAACAAGCACATCTCCGGAAGAAAACCTGGACGACCGGCGACCCACCAGATTCCGTCGCCGTGAAGATGCCCCGAAGAGAGCACGCACTACGCCCTTCGGATTCTACAACCCTCGGCGCGACACACGGTCTCATCAACGCAGCACGAACACGCCACGGCACTTTCGACTCACCGCAAACACGCCTCGGCACTTCGACGCTACGCGACCGGCCCAACCTGTCCACCGAACACGTAGAGGAGCATCCGGACCACCCACGCGTCGTGTTCAGATCCTCGAGCAACCGACCTCGGATCAACGACACGCGCAAGGTCCCCATCCAGTCCTCCAGCTCAGACGAGGCAATTATAGAGCAGCATAGCTGCGTCGTCTGAACCGCCTTCCATCGAACACATCGCCTTATGTACGCCGCACGCACGCACGTACGAACGACGCACGCACGCACGCACGCACACGCAACGCTCGCCGCACGCAACGCTCGCCGCACACACTCAACGCTCGCACACGCAACGCTCGCCGCACGCAACGCTCGCCGCACGCACGCAAGCCGTACTCCGTACGCACGCAAGCCGTACGCACGTATATAAACGACACATCCATAGTTACACACGTAACGCCGCTGTTGTTAAAAACACACGACATATTTTCGCCATGTATCCCACGTCGAACATCAATATCGTTCACCACTGGCAGGGGAGTACTGTGGCGGTTACGAAACGACGATTTGCAACTGGTCAATTATCTAGTCGTTGAAAGATCAATAGCAAATGTTATCTATATGCACTTGTGTAGCAGTGAAGAAGTATCGTATTACCGAAAATGACGCTCCCTTAACCGCCGGGAAGAGCAACCCCGGAAGACCACATACCGGGCCAGGAATGCGATAACGACCAACAAATCGGTATAAAAGACACGGCCAAATATCGACTAGACAGACAGTGCCACTCGGACATTCAACTGAGACACTGATCTCGCATAATCTCATCAACAAATACAACACAAGAGACTCGAGTCTCGCCATCATCATATAATAGTCAACTCTGTAAACCATAACTGTACAACCACGTTAATCAACGAAATAAATATATTATACTTATCGATCGCCACACATCATCATCACTCATATCCACCTAATATATATATATATATATATATATATATATATATATATATTAGGTTGCAATATCTCCCTTCCGCCTTCTGGTCTTTTATTTAGCTATGTACAAAAAAAAAAAAAAAAAAAAAAAAAAAAAAGCGGAAGGGAGATACTTGCCAACCTATATATATATATATATATATATATATATATATATATATAAATATATATATATATATATATATATATATATATATATATATATATATATATATATATATATATATATATATATATATATATATATAAATATAAATATATATATATATATATATATATATATATATATATATATATAAGGCGCATCAATAAAATAAAAATTAAATACACACAGCAACCGTTCATACAACACTTCCACTTATTTAGTTGTTTTTTATGTTTCTCTATATAATATACGTGTGTAACGTTGTTCCATTAATAAAAAAAACTCTTCTCCCTATTCTGTAATTGTTTAAAATGAATGTAAAAATCCAAAAACTCATCACCTATAAACTGCATCATCACAATCAATTTTCAATCGTATTGCACTTAAGGAGTATCGTAATATAATATAGTAATATCGTATAATAACACTTAAGGAGTTATAGCGGGTAATTCGAAACCATCAATGTGGGCTACTGAATAATGGAGTTCATTTGTTGCACGACAATGTGTATCCGCACACCAGTGCCCAAACGCATGCATTTCTCGAAGAGTTTGACTAGAACATTTTCAAGGAACCTTCATACACTCTCGATCTTGCGCCTGATGCCTCTTTTTCCACCTCAAGAAATGTTTAAGGGGTTAGAGTCTCTAGAAAGTGATCAGGAGACAAAAGACAATATGCAGGACTAACTGAAAGGCTTGGAGTTGACTTTCTTCGATGAAGGAATACAAAAGCTAGTCTCGCAATACGATAAATGTCATAATTTATATGGTAACTATTATATATGGAAAAATAGTATAATAAATACATATACTGCAATAAAAACATTTTAAAAATTTATTTACACTTTTTTTACAAATGTTTATATTATGAAATCGAATATCACTCTATATACATATTTTTTTAAAAAAACGGTTTTTAATTAATGAACCTACCTGATTTTTCCTAATAAAAGTTTTTACTAAAAAATGGACTTTAGTTTTCAAAGTAATTCAGCGGCTGTAGAAAACATAAAAGAAAAGAAAGTTGCTTATTAGGTATAATACGTTGAGATAAATAGAAGAAAAAAACTGAATAAAAAAGGACACAAATTTACGGAAATTATAGTAAAAGTGAGAAGTTTAAAATTATGGAAATGGTTCAGCATATAGTAAGAAGAGAAGATCACTGATGAACAAGAGAAATTATTAATTTAAAACCTAGATATATGAAAAGATTCAAGAAGAGATTCAAGGATAGATGACACAGTTATAGGAAAATTCGTCGAAATAAAGTGGAAGAGAAATACAGTGGACCAGTCGAAGTCAAAAATTTTGTGACAAATTCATCCAGTAATGGATAGAAAGAAGCTGCTGCAGCCTCTAATATATATATATATATATATATATATATATATATATATATATATATATATATATATATATATGTATGTATACACATGAAAAACAGACGAAACGACGTAATCGCGTTTCGTTCTCACACGAAGTGACACCGTTTAAAAATTGTGGCAGCGCACATTCAATTTGTATTTCATTTACAAGGAGACAAGTAGACAAAAGTATCAGCCGTCAGTAGGTACACAGTTTAATGACTGATAACTAATCAATATTGTTTGCCTAATGTCAAGTAATGTTGTTTTGACGCCCTGAGGTCGTTGTGCCGTGATAATGTGAACCTTGAGCCGACGTCGTTTAGCCGTCTAATTGCTTTAGGTGTGTACGTTGGCTGTATGCGCCCACTGAAACAGTGGCGGACAAAATTACACACGCGGTCTGAACTGATGCCGTTCATCCGAACGTTCGTCCGAATTGACATCGTTCGCCTGAATGTTCAAAACAAAATTGGAAAAAAATGAATAGACTAGTTCGTGCGACGTGAAATCGGTATTTTCATTATCTCTATGAAACGCCGAATACTGTTCCTCGGATTGTGTTATGCTCTTAATTGTGACACTCGAAGAATCAAACGATGCGCGTGTATTACACGTTATTT
>CP092087.1:53240286-53367786 GCA_029203775.1 Neoneuromus ignobilis | reverse complement strand
TATGACGATGTAGCAGATCATACACTGACTATTCGTTCAGTATATTTATATTAACAACACCGATATAATTCGATGCTGTTCTTTATTTGATAAAAGGAACAAGTGCCTTTTTGCCATCAAACTATGAACAAGTGATTACTTTGTCGATAAATATCAACAAATGAACACTGTCGCAGATTCGAATATTTAATGAATGGAATCAGGTCGCATGCATTGTTCCCACGTACTATGAATCGTTCAAGAGTGTGGTCTCCCTGTTACTGCTATGCAAACACACTCTATGGTGATAAGGTTAAAATTATTTTGCTTTGTTTTTTAAACCCTTAAAAAAACTATATCGTCCAAACGAAGTAAATCTGATTCTCCTGCATCTAGTAAGAAAAGAAAAACGTTATTTCTGGAATGTAAACTCAACATTATCAAGGATTTTGATAGCAGAATGAAAATTTGTGAATTGGCAAAGAAGTTTGAACTATCACAATAAGAACAATCGTAAAAGATAAAGAAAGAATTCTCGAAGCTGTAAAAATGCTCAATTCTTGAACTCAAGCCTAATTCGTTAACGTCATGGTATTATTGCTGAGATGGAAACAATGCTAAAATTATGGTGTGATAATCAAGTAAGAGTGAAGAATTGTCCAGTCGATCGGAACACTGTGTGTTATCAAGATAAGTTGATTTTTAAGACGTTGAAAAAAGAAGCTGGAGAGGCAACCAAAGATGAAAACTTTGTAGCCAGTAATGGTTGGTTCAACCGATTTAAAAAACCGATTTTAAAAATTATCGAAACTTATAACAGTTTTGAGGTTATCTATTGTTTTATTTGTAACAATTTCTCATAATAATTTTATTTATAATTATGATCAAATTATTCTACAAAGGAAAAAATGTTATATTAAAATTATTATGAATTCTTTGTTCTCAGTTGTCATTTTGAAGATTTATTGAATTTTATGTGGTGTTATAAAATTATCAATTATCTATAAATAATATCTAAATAGATGCTATTTATTGCAGTTATATATTATTTTTTAGTATTTCCTTTAATTGTTCTATTTTTAAAACATTGACCTAATTGTATATTATATATTAGGTTGTCAAATATCTCCCTTCCGCCTTCTGGTCTTTTGAATTTCGCGGCTATGTACAAAAATAAAATAAAAAAAAAGCGGAAGGGAGATACTTGACAACATAATATTAGGTTGGCAAATATCTCCCTTCCGCCTTCTGGTCTTTTGAATTTCGCAGCTATGTCCAAAAAAAATAAATAAATAAATAAATTAAAAAAAAAAGCGGAAGGGAGATACTTGCCAACCTAATATTATACAATAGTAATATAATAGTAATTTAAAAAATGTTTTTTATAGGCTTTAAGATAGTAAAGTCTATTGCGCAAAATTTTACTTATTAAAAACCAATTGTATCGTTTATACCTACTCAGTCACCACCGGAGGAAGCAATGGAAATCGAAGAAATTCCAAACGAAAACGAATAAATTTTCATAATTCTTATTTTTATAAAGTTTTAATTTGAAAATAAATATTAATCTTACTTAACACATTGTATGCGGACAACGTCTCGACGACGTCTTTCGCATACTATTACTAGAGCGCGAAAGACGTGATCGAGACGCGTTGTCCGCATACGATGTGTTAATATGAAATAATTGTAAAAAATTAATTTATTTCACTGTTAAAAATTTAATTTATTTCACTGATTTCACTGTTATTCAGTTATTTTTTGTGTGCTAAAGTTTCCACAGCACAAACAAATATTTTTCTTTAGAAACAAAAGTTGACGGTCCTCATTGCAATTGTCATCTTTGATGTTATCTTGATCGTTAGTAAAACAATGAATCTATTCATAAAGAGTTGTTTTCTTTCATGCAAAAAACCGTAAACATCTGTGATAGTCTTAATAATATCAGGTTTTTCTAACCTAATTTAACTAGAATTTAGTATTAACGCGCACTTCAATTCAATTCACTTAATTCCAGCAGTTGCAAGGGTAATTTCAAACTGACATAACACCACGCGTAAGTATCGTGCAACATTTGTAAATACTTGATAACACAAGTCTAAAGAGGTTTACGTTTGCATTAATTAATTATAAATATGTATAGTATTCCGTTTACGAATAATAATCACTTTACGAGAACTTTTTGAACACTCTCCTGCATATATATATATATATATATATATATATACACACATATATATATAGATATATATAGATATATATATATATATATATAAATAACCGACTGGGTAGCACAGTGGTTTGCATCACCGCGTGTCATGCGGGAGATTGTGTTCGATTCCCAGTCGGAGAGTCCCTCATTTTCGAGGGTTGAGCATGAAGGCCGTCAACCTCATCTTGTAAAAAATAACTGTCGAGAAGGGAGTAAACCCCGAATAAAAACATCTTCACCAATCCGCCTGGTCAGCGTGATGAATATGACCAAACACCAATGAATGGTAGCATTCATGAATGTATTTGTTGTTCTGGGAGCACACCTGATATAAAAAATATATACAAACACGTGTACATTTGTGGTTATTTGTAAATATTGAAATATTTGACACGTACGTAAAATGATATTGCGGTCAAGGTATGTATAAATGTTATATTTATCTTCTGGTTCAGTTATTTTCGATAACTATATTTTTATTTAAAATTTGAGGGAATAAGCGTACAATTCGAAATACGGATTGAATAAATTTTACACCAACTTATGGTAGGGCAGGTGGCGTCAAAAATTGATTAGAAATAATAACAATAAAAGACAAATATAAGAGAATAGAATATTTTGTTACTTTTCATCTTCATACACCACTGAATAAGTATTACTAGTTCGTAACACTTAAAATTGCTTCTTTCCTTCACATCCCAGCAATTATTAGGTCGTGTAATATGAAATGTCGGATTATTCAAAGAGAAGTAAAAATTGATTAATTAATTAATTAATTAAAATAAACATTTTATTAATCAAAATAAGCATCATTAGCTTGTATACATTCTTGCTAACGCGTTTCTAACAAAAAATCCTCTTTCGAAAAAGCCGCGGTCTTTAGAAGACACAAAGTCTGTAAAGGTCTTTTCTACTTCATTCATATTACGAAAGATCTTATTTCGTATGTAGTGTTACGAACTGCGAAATAAGTGGAAATCTGTTGAAGAAAGATCAAAAGAGTATGGAAGATTAGACTTAGGCAAGATCTCGTAGCCTAAGTCGTTCAGCTTTTGCAAGGTTATTTGTGCTAAATGCGGTCTTGCATTATCGTAAAAGAGGATGAGTTCATTTCTATTGATTTATACAGGGTCCATTTGAACAAGTTTTCTATGGATTTCTTCAATTTCAAGACAATATGACTGAGCAGTTATTGTGTGTTCAAGACTCAAGAATGAATAATGAACGATAACTCCTGCAGTCCAACCTTTTGGCCATGTTGAGATGGCTTGGGTGTGCGTCCTGATTATTCACCACAATTAATACACTGTCCCGATCGTTTTCTGTTGTCGTAGCTGATCCATTTTTCACCACAGGTTACAATTATTCTCAAAAAGGGTGTCCTATTGTTCCTCAAATAAATCGAACTGCAGATTTCAAATATTCACTGCATTTGCTGATCATCCAAATCATGTGAAACCCATTTGTTGAGCTTTTTAACCTTTCCCATGTTCTTGAAATGGTTACCGATGGTTTTACAACAAACCTCAAGTTCTTCTGCGAGGAAAAACAATGTTCGAGAGGGCTCAGTTTCCACCAACGCTCGACGAACGTCATCTTCAACAAAGACAGGTGGTTTTCCATGAGGCTTATTCTTTATGTTCTTTTTTCCACAACGGAATTGTTCGAACCATCTCTGTACAGTTCGTTCATTAACAGTAACATCGCCAAACAGTGTTGATATTGCGAGCGGCATGTGCCGGACTATTACCAAATTTGAACTCATACAAAAAATAACCCTTAATTCCTTGGCCGACACCAATATACAAAATTTCTACAAAAATTACAGTTATACAATTTTTTTTAAAAAAATAACGGTAATTTAACGAGAACTGTATGAACTTTAAATGAGCACAAAAAAACTTATAATTTTTAAACATATAACCAATCACTTGAACGATCAACTTGTGACTGATGAGAAATCCAACATTTCATATTATACGACCTAATAAAATTATTGTAGCTTGTTTAATTACATTGAAAGTGCCCGTTGATTTCGATTGTTTAGGTGTTATTTTTTATGCGTAATTTTTGATTAATATTTCGTACATTAATTCACTTTTATCATGGATCCTATTTCTCTAGGCATATATTATTTATTTTTAATTTATTCTATATAGCAAATGACTATGCATTAAAATATTTATATTTAGGCTTTTCAATAACAATTTTTATTTTTGTCTTACTTGTTGAAATCTATTTTATTTTTACACATTACTACACCTTTGATATACTAGAACTATCGTTTTAAAATACTAAATTTTTCTCTTCTTTGCTCTTTCACTACAACAAACATTAATTTACCAGTTTAAAAAGTAATAAATTTTTTATTAATTATTCAAGATTAAGTAATTCTATTTAAAATATTTTAGGCGCGAGTTTGCAGTTTTTGTATTTTTGCAAATACAATTGATGTAAGATTATGAAACGGCAAAACATTTAAAAAATCAAAACATTTTAAATTTGACAAAACATTTTAAATTGGAAAATTGGCAAAAACATTTTAAAAATCAATTTGTTTTTAAAAAAAAATCCTTGGAAAATAGACTAAATCTAACAGAGGAGGTTTATTTGAATTTCATCATAAAGTATCACAATTTAAAAAAGATTTTAAAAAAATTGTATGAAGCAAATAGAATACAAGATAGATTTTTCGCAAAAAAAAGAAAAATGGATAAACAACAGAATTCCCATTACAATATATGAAGTAAAATCAGATGAACTTCGAGGTCACTCGAAATTCAAATATATATTTATTTTAAATAGTCTTTTCTGTATTAATACAATGCTGGTCAAGCTGAAACAACACATGAATGTAATTTAATAAGTATGTTTTTGAAATAACTTTGATGACCCTCGTCACGACGATTTGTATGGTTCCAATGTCATTGTATAGCATTTCTTTCACTGTCATTTTAATTTTTGGAAAAAATATAACCGCATGATAAATCTTACAAATAGTATGGTTGTTGGATGGTAAACAATTTTTTTTCACCAAACAAATCACATACAGCAAAGGTTTTATGAGATAAATGCATTGTTATGTAAGAAATACTAGTTTTCCGGTTCTCAAAATTCTGATCTAATTTTTACTATCTTCCGCTACAAAAACTTCATATCGTCAAACGCCAGTAACGTGGAAACACAATCCGGAACGAATTCGTGATGAATGATACCTTTTGAATTATAAAAACAAATGAACAATTATCTTCATTTGTGATTTCGGAAAACGCAATTTTCTTACTTTTGGTAAACTTGGTGACTTCTATGATGTACTCTGGTGCTTGGTTTCTGAGTTGTATTTAAAACACTACCTCTTGTCTATTAATAACGATAGAATCCAAGAATATGTAATTTCTTTTGACCGTTTTAATGATGTCTTGCAATAGTGAACGCGTTTTTTCTTGGTCTTCCATTAGTTTATGAGACACAGGTCAAGTGCAAACCTTTCTTTTGTTCAAATTTTTAGTTAATATCTCATAAATAATATAGTTAATATCCTTATAATTTAGTTAATATCCGTATAATTTAGTTAATATCCTCAGATATTCTAAACTCTTCGGCAAGCATTATACATATTATATTCGAATCAACAGCTATAATTTTGTATACTTTTTCAAAAATTTCATCAGCAGTTACATTTTTAGGATAGTCTGATTTTGAGTCGTCATTGATATATTCTCTGCTATTAGTAAAAGTCCATAGCACATGTAAATTTGTATGCGCGACAATCATCACCGTCAATTTGACACATCAATTAAAATGTGTATTTTTGTAATTATTTTACCAAATTCAAAACAAAACTTAATATTTACGGATTGTTTCAATTTATTCCCTTGACAACGTAACAAATAGTTCCATTATTTAAACCTGTATATTTGTGAAACTATTTGTTATTTTTTGGGCAAATTTCGATTATTAGTAGAGGAGACAGATATGCATAAATACCACTCATTAAATCTAAAATGGCGTTGCAAGTTTCGAAGGAACAATTAAACTTCAGTTTCTTTTCCAACACATTATGTACGTGCACACACCGACTCGTCAATTTCCCTAGTACGCTTCTAAAGATAGAGTCCGATAGTGTAGGATTATATCGAACAAATTAAGAAATACTGCTCCAATAACATCGACTATGTCAATCGCACGAACTGCAAACGAACTGTACGACATTCGTACACTAAAGCTTACGGCTTAAATAGACGGCAAATATCCGAAGCACGTTTTCAACTGACTCGAATCGACGAATCAACGATCGCACTGTTCTTAGGCATGAAAACAATTTGAAAGCACTGAAATCGAATCGACTGTGCGTTAAAACCATAAATTATTATACGTTCAGACTGATTTGTACGTAAAAGCAACAGAAATGGACAACTATAAAAAATTCAAATGCAATTTCAGATATTTTTGTAACATATGCTTCTTATTCTTATTTTTTCATTAAGAAATATGTTTTAAATTAAATACTAATGACGTTCTTATCGATTCATCGAAAATAATATAATTTTAATAATAGAAAAAACTTATACATAAAAGCACTTAACTACAATTTTAATTAAAATTGAATTTACCTAGTGATTAGATTAATTTTTCCAGCTTTGAAGAAATCGAGAATTAAAATAAAATTTATTTAAGAATTCGGAAATCATGCACCAAATTAAATGTATCTTAGATATAAATTATATATATATATATATTACAGCAATACCTATCAGAGTCCGGCTAATCGGCTCCACTGATTAGCCGGACTAATCGGAACACTAACTACATACAAAAAACGTTAGTTCATTTTAAACAATTTTTTCCCCTGTTTTTCAGTAAATAAAACGAAGGTATATATATTAAATGTTTGTATGTGTACGCGCGTTGATGTGCCGGTGAAAATTAAAGCGTTATTTTCCTATTGGCTTGCTCGAACGTCTGCGTAGTAAGTAAGAATTAGATCACTGCAGCCGCGACGGGTAGTGGAGAGTAGAGGTTGTGAAATTAAAGACTTTAGGTGTAATAAAACAATTGAACTATTTATTTACCACTAATTTGAAATTTTAAGATAATGATTCACGAGAACTGCGAAGGCAACACGAAGCGATTTTTACGAAGGGTTGTAAAATCGAAAGCAACGTGTTGTCAGTTCAAGCGCTGTGTCGAGAAGACTGGAATTAATAATCAAGCAAGTTACGGATAGTTTGTGTATCGTCATCTTTAGTTATCTCGATCTGTTTATTTATATTTAAACAAAAAACTACTTAACTAGACCAAGAACGCACTGAATTATTGCCAGACAGGCAGACGATGAGGTTCGCCTATCTGACAATAAAGACGAAAACCGAGCTCTTTCTCTATCTCGACCGAGCGGCGCGAACCTTAAGTTGCGGCCTGAACAGTATGTATTAACAAAACAAAATCTGGGGTTTATACATTCATTTTAAATTTATTTTCAAATGGGTTATTAAAATTTAATTATCAAAAAATCGACTTTACTCGAGTTGCGAATCGAAAACTAACGGAAAAAGAAAAAAGACCACAAAACTAGAACTGCGCGTGCATTGCGCATAATGTGCACATACGATTTCAATTTTCTTTTTTATTATCTTTTCATAATAAAGGGAAAAACTTGAAAATTTGCGTATAAAAATAATGTCATGTATTAATTTTTTGGGATTTTTTCAAGAAAAACTTTTTAGTAGGATTTTTTTCAAGTAAACATTTTTTTTTTAAATTTTAAACAACGACTATAGTGAAACCGGACTAATCGAAGCCGGACTATGCGAGGTATTACTGTATATACAAAATCATCATCATACTTACTTATATTACGAGTAGTTCACTGCTGGTCGAAATCTCATTAAATGTTACCATTCACCATTCACTAATACTTTATCGTATTCACTACGCTGACCAAGCGAGTAGAAGAATGTGTGTATGTGTACATGTACAGGTGATTACAAAAGAATTGTATGATTTAAAAAAAATATTAAGAAAAAGTGATCTTTGTGGAAATACACTAATACTGGTACTGTTCGACGAACATACACTGAAGTTTTGAAAAATCTACAAGAAAATGTCCATTGGAATTAAGTCAGATGAACACAGAGGCCAAAATAAAAAGTATTTCCGTCCACCATCGATTAGAAAAGTACCTGCTCAAGAATCAAACAACTGGATTATAAACAACAAGAAGAAGAGAGCTCCATCTGGCTGAAAAATTACATTTTCTCTATATCCTAATAACTGAGATACAAGTCAAAGCTTTAGCAAATCAGAATAAACAATACCTGCAATAGAATTCTCTGAAAAAAGAAAGTTTCATAGTTTTTTTCTGTAATCAGTGCATAGAAAATATTAACTTTGAATAGTCTCTAATACATTCAATTGCTTCATGGGATCGTTTATTACTCCACAAATGCACATTATGTCTAAAAACTTTAACATTCGTCCATCGTAATACAAGTAAATAGAAACGTACTATTACATTGTTTAGTTTGAGCCCATGAAGAAGCTGTAGTCAGCATGGTCGAAGTGGAAGACATTTTCTTGGATTTTTCAGACAAATGGCTGAGTAAATTCAGTTGTCGACTTGCTTTTCGAGTTGACTTTTCGGGATTATGCAGAAATGAAGCTTACACTCTGTTAATGATTACATCATTTATTCTAGTCTTATCTGAACTCTTCATTTTGCACAAACAACTTTCTTTGAATTTTGTATACCACTCATGAATGGAAATTTCATTTGGAGATCTTTTTGAAACTTTCTGTGAACTTTCAGTAGAACCATTGTTACAGATTCTGTAGAATGAAATGTGAAAATCAAAATCATCTTTTGTTGAATTGTCATTATAAAAAAGTATAAATGAATAATAATAAAACACTGTTATATGTTTCAAAATTTACTTATGGCCATTGTCAATATTGTAGAAAAAAAATTTAAGTTTCCTTTTAGAATAAGTATATACACACCACATTTATTTTTAAAGAAGTTTTTTTCTAAATTACTCAGATATTTTATAGTCACCTTTACTTACACATACGCACACAGACCCAAAGACACAGCACAGACAGACACAAGCAGGCAGACACAGGCAAACAGAGACGTATGCACGCACGCACGCACACATACACACATGTAGTATATTGTATATATAATGGATAACAAATATAATTTTTGGTAGTAGTAGTAGTAGTAGTAACTCTAACTCGTCGCGAAATTTTTCTTGTATACAAATTAGTCATAAGTAACATTTTAATGAAACGCAAATCAATTCAAAAAGTCATTATGAATAAAACGTTTATAATGTATTATTACGGCGTTGAATAATACGTGTTTTTGATCGATTTTGCTTTAAGAATTTAAAAATTACACAAAAGCGGTTAATTGAACAAAAAATCTTTGTGACAATTTCGGTACCAATGTAATGACAGAATATATATGACAATTTTAATTTTTATAATAAACTTTATTCTGATATGACTGACTCTTATTCTGATAAACTTTACCGATTGATGATGACATTTTAAGAAATATTGTACAGGAAAATCGAAAACAAAATTCATCCGATATCACAGAAAGAATAAATTTTGATCATTAAATTATTCCAAACCATTTTAAGAAAATTCAAATAGTATTAAAGCTTGATGTTTGGATACCATATGAACTTCCAGAAAAAAATATTAGTCAAATACACGACTAAAGAATCGCTATTTTCACAAAGAAATGAACCATTTTTGAAAATAATGTAACTAATAGTAAGAAATGGGAGTTGTACAGTTAAGTATTAAAGAAAATAGTTTCTCAAAAGTACCTTTTCATTAGCAATGTTAAAAGGAAAACTTTTATCAAAATAAGATATTGTTATGTTGTTGATCGAACCATGGAGTTGCAATTTACTACAACATCAGTATGTAATTTATCTGAAAAAAACAATAAAGTTAGATTTATACTATCATAATTTGACAAAGGTCTACATTCATAGAGGTAAAAAATAATGTAATCTTCCACAAAGATAATGCCAAATTTCGTATAGCACTGAAAACGCTATATATATGAACGGAGTTGAATTGGGAAAATTTAAGTTAAGCACTTTATTTGATTCGATTTGTGCTCTTTGATTATCATTTGCTTCATTTATTTTAAACTTTTTTTATTTTTAGTTTCTTTAATTCTTTTGTAATTGTGACGAATTCACGTTTACACAAATTAATTAACCCTAATACCACAAGATATTGAAAAAGTGTTCAATAGTTATTTATTGTTCACTTTATTTGCTTATAAGCTGAAGTGTATTTCGATGACAATGCCAGTATTATCAAAGCACTGCGTTATAACATATTTAGATTTTAAAACGCAACGCTTTGAAGATGATGGCATTGTCATCGAAATGTGCATCAGCTTATAAACAAATAAAGTGAACAATAAATAGTTATTTAACATTTTTCAATATTTTGTGGTATTGGGGTGGTAGTTTATTTGTGTTTTAAAAATTATGTTTTTTTGATTGTGTTACATATAAAGTCAAATATCCCATTTCTATAATGGTCTGATCCTTAATAAGTGGAAAATGCACGAAAAAAGGTTATATTATTGATAATGTTATCGACCGAACAGATATAAAAGAATTTGGAAACGAGACTTTTACCTCAAATGAAAAAATATATTTCCCAATAGACTGAAATTTTCCTTCATACATAATTTTCCTCCTTATTATAAAATTAAGTTAGTGCAATATTATTTAACTCTGTTGAATAAATAAATGAAACTAGCAATCCGCTCTCAACTGAAAAAGTAATATGTATTCAATTTGTTTCCTTCAGAACAATCAACAGGACAGTCATCAACTTAGGTGGGATGTTTTGCCTCATCTCCCATTTAATCCTAGTTTGACTCCTTCCGATTGCCACTTATTTGAACCGCTGAACGAATTTTTAGGAGGCAAAAAATATCACAATAATGAGATGACCAAAACTACTCCTTTGGAATAGAAATTAACAAACTTTTACAACGATGAGACAACTACATTACAGTCGAGGAAAATTATATTGAAAAGTAGCATATGAAACATTTCGATTGTGTTGTAAAGAAATTTTATAAAATGTCATTTTTAAGATTATATTTTAACCACTCTCGTAAGTGAAATGAACAACGGATTAAAGGAAGTCAACAAAAATTCGAAAATTAACGCTCTAACGCATATTATGACGTTGACAACATATGTTGGAAAATTTGTTGATGCTGAAACAATTTTACGAGTTATACGAAAAAAAGAGTCACAACTTAGGGTAACTAGAAAGAAACCGTTCATAAATAAACGCAACTGATTAAAGCGAAATGATTATGTAAAACGATATAAAAACTAAACATTTCATTTCTGGAAACATGTAATTGTTATACTAAAGAAAAAAATTAAGATTTTTCAATCTAATAGGAAACATAATTCGGACAAAATCCAGTAAAAACTTGAATTCATGCAATATTTAACTTGCATAAATATTTAAAATATAACAGTGTATTAATTACGACATGGATATATTTTTCTGTTCTAGTGTTGAAAATTTGCATTTTATAGAAATGATTATTGATCAAATGAAGTTTAATAATCAAAATTTCTATATTTATTCTAAAAATGAGGCGTTATTTTCAGCGAAAATGCAGGTCTTTTGTAAAAAAATTCTAGTGATTTTAATTTAAGCTTCCTAATAGTAATTTTTTGTATATCGGTTTAATATATTTATAGGTATAAAATAAAAACAAAATTGAGTTGTTTTCGCTTTTAATAGACTATATAAAAATTAGAATTTCCGGTATTTGCAAAAAAAATAACAGTTGCATTTGCACAATATTTAACACACATTGAATTCGAAAGAAGGGTTACTTAGATTACATACATATTTAGTATGGACAATTTTCTAGCTTAATATGTAATTGCAACCTAGTAACTACATTTTCTGATAAATTGTTTGTTTTTTTGTAAATCACTACACTCTACCCTCAGGGAAGACATTTATGTTTTGGAAAGCATACACCGTGAAGTCCTTTCTTACACTTTGTACACACAGTGCCAGCTCTTTTTCTTTTGCCTTTCAAAACAAAAAACATGGCCGATAAATCGGCCATCCGCAGTTTTCGCACAAGCTAACCAGGCCGATAGATCGGCCCATCCACAGTATCCACAGGTTAATAGATTAAAGAATAATTTGAAATAGAGTGCAATTCTCTTGGAAATCGCAAACAATTACATATTCTATTAAACTAACGATTGCAAGCAAAAAGCTCATGTAACCAGAAAGTAGCACCTATACAATTTTCTTAAAGTTATAGAAATATGCACACAATCATCTGACATCAACTCAGTCGAAAATTTATTGGTGAAACTAAAACGTCTACTCATAAATATTGAGTTAATAGCACCAATAAATTGAAGAAGAGACTAAAGTCCAAGCTAGTGAATATCAACGCGTAAGTTACTAAAAATTAGTGGAACTGTTACCAAACAAGTCAGATGAACTAATTGTTATTAAGTGTTTCTCAATAAATTATTACTAATAAGACTTTGTGGTTTCTGTCAAATTTATAAACTTAACTTTCATGAACAATTGTTTGCACAAATATGAGTGTGAGATGATTTTAGTTAATTTAGTGTTATTTTGTCTTGTTGGAATTGTTTAAGAATTAAAGTTTTGAAATATATAAATAATGATATTTAAAATAACATATTGTTATATGAAATATTTGGAGAAAAGAAAAACAAAAAAGTATTAATAATTAATGGATGTATTTTCTTTTCAATTTGTAGTTTACTAATGTACGAATATGACTGGGAATAACTGTATTTTTGACTTTTATTCAAGTAATTAGTTTATTTTGAGAAGAAGAAAAAACGAAGTATTTGTTATAATTTAGTGAATCGCTGTAGATACACGTGTGTATACAGAAATTATAATTCCTTTGCGCAAATCAGAAATATTTATTTAAATGTTTATGGCGTGTTTTTCGACGATTGTCTACAATAAATTGCAGCCCACGCTATACGTGCTACGCTACATTCGACTACCGAGTGAAGACCGCGATCTCGATTTTTCCTGTCACTCGGTGCTTTAGTAAGCGCATGTCAACCGACGTAACGAAGAGGAACGAGATTACACGTCTCGTCCCACTGAAAAGCGGTACATTATAGCGTCACCACGACAACACAAGTCCAGGATAAACACGGCGATGTTTGTGTTGGGTCGCGTCGTGACAACCTACCACACGTTTGTTGACCTCGGACAAATATATCGGCAAAGAATTACGCGCGTGAACGCAAACGAGCGCACTTAATATATGTTTATTATTACTGTGTTTTGAACACATTTTTTTCTTTTGTATCCTGTAATGTTTAAGAGGACGTGCGCAGACGCGAACGTGCCGAATTGCAATACGGCAGAATTTGAGATTCTAGTGATAAACATTCGTCTACATAACACATGGCGACATTATAAAAAGAAATCACTTTATATGAACGTGTTGCCGTTGGTCGATGCACTCTTCTGTCACATAAACCAACTAACTGAGAATTAATCGGAGGTGATAATTTTGAAACATTAATAATAATAATAATAAATAACGTTACAAGAACGTACGTTTACTATTACATACAAATGACGAATAATTTTTTTTGATAAAAAGAATCTTTGGCAAATTTAAAGGCTCTGATATTGTTCATAAAAGCAGACAAACGTATCATTTAAAATACATTTTAATTCTAATATATAGAGTTTTACAATAAGCATTTCTGAATGTTTAAATAGACATAAACAAAAAGTATTTTTTTTTATTTTTAAGCTTATTCTATGGCAATGATGGAACGCAATTTCTCTCATATGACAACCACGACTTAGTTTGACAATAAATTCGTTTAGTCTAATTTTAGTCACTCTATCACATAATTGTGGTCCAATTTCATGAATTACACGTTCAATAATTTATCAGTATAAACCAATGATTTCACATAAGCCCGTAGAAAATAATCCAATGAAGTTAGATCACATAATCTTGGTGGAAAATTGATGAGTCCATTTTATGAAATAATGGGCTCATTAAACTCTTGTTTCAATAAATCTGTTGAAGTTTTTACAATTTCTAAGCGTTGTTGAGAGGTTAAATATTCCATAATAATTTGCTAAACTATACTGAGTTGAAATATCATGAGTTTAATACGTAAATGAGTTTAAAAAAAATTCAAACCTGCCACCAGCTGTTAAAATTCTAACATTTTTATTGTAAACGTCTATACAATATTGCTTTTTTTGTTCACTAATACTAAATTTAAAAACATGTTCTATCTGTTAATTAATTAATAAATAAAAAAAAATTTATACGCATAAAAAATATTCAACTTAGAGTACTTAAATTTTATATTTATATATATAATTAATATTTTATGGTTATGTCTGTTCTCAGCCACCACATTTCGATATCCTTTATCACGAGTTACAATAAATAGTTATACGCAATAAATAGTAACATATAATATTATATAGAAAGTCAATTTAAAAAGAAACCAAAATTTCCATGCCATATTTTATGTACGTCCGGCGATTAATTAAATAACTTATCGGCTATTTTCGCGACGGAGTGTCTATATATCTAAGGCCATTATTCTCAGATAAAGAAAAAAGACTTATTAATAATCTTCATATAATTCGCTTCATTAAATATAATAATTTCTGAAGAATTTATTTTTATACAGTTTATTGATTAGATTTTTTTGAAAAATTGGATAAAATTAAAAAAATGCATTTAGTATATAACCAAAATTTTTATAATAAAATTTATTTTTTAAAAAAGTAATGTTTACAAAATCGTTCCATACAATTTTATTATTGAGTTTATCCAATGAAAATTTCATTTTTAGCCGATCCTAATTTAATGACAGAGAATAATAATATTATATGACCTTCATGACAAATGGATATTGACGTTTGTCAGGATTTTTTTTAAATTTAGAACAGACTGCTGCTTTCCGTACTTTTATTTCATTGCCGTACAATATGTGGTAACAGCGTGTAACTACACTTTTATTAATTTTATGGTAATAACGCCCACGCACGTTGACAATCAGTCATTATAATGCTCATGGGGCAGAAACAATAATTAAAACGGACGTTGTTTACACACGCTTATAATAATATAATCGAACGTCAACAGACTATTAACTTTAATGGCACAGACAGAATACTGAAAACGACTTCATTTATGTGAATTCATTCATTCATGAAACATTGACAGTTATATTATAAATGTAACATAAATTTTCTTGTCTAATATCACTATACATTTTAATGCTTGTATAATATTATATATGCAAACGCATTCACACAAATGTATTGTACATATATATATATATATGTGTGTGTGTGTGTGTGTGTGTGTGTGTTGTGTGTGTATGTGTTGTGTGCATGTGTGCATGCGTGCGTGCGTGCGTGCGTGTGAGCGTGTGTGTGTGTGTGTGTGTATGAGTTAACAAAAAGGCACTGACGATGATGGGATCGCTATCGAAATGTACATTAGCCGACATTGTTATAAACAAAAAGTGAACAGTAAGTGATTATTGAACACTTCATAGCCATTGTGGTATTGGAGATAAAAATTCATTTATGTTAAAGTGAATCCATTACAGTTTCAAAACAAACAATATGGAATTTAGTTTAAAAAATCTCTCGTGGGGTGCGTAATTAAAATCAAGCAATGACGAATAAACACGTCAAACGAGGGTTAAATGTACCTGTTATATATTTTAATAAAAAACTAAAGCAAAATGAAGGATTACATGTTTACTTTAAAAAATAAATAATTCATTGTTGAAAAAATTATTATTATTAAAAATTTTATAACTGTAAGAAACTATTAAAATTCATAAACAAGAAAAATAAAAAATACATAAGAAATTCAGTCTGTCCTTTCAGTGGGGTATTTTTCAAAACAAGATACCACACAAAGTGGAACCTCACAAGCCGAGGACCAATATTATGATTCCTTACGAATTCCATTTTTTGAACACACGGCGCAACTTCGTACTAGATTTGCTTTTGATGATGTAAGTGGCATAAAATTTAGAAAATGTTTTCCGATAAGATGAGTAAGCTTGCCAGTTGTAGTTGGTCGACCAACTTTTGAAGTTTCTGTTTGTTAAATTGCATATTCCCAATAATTTGTTTAATACATTCAAGCAAAAAATTTAATTGACTTAATTGTCCATTGTTTTTTTAAATAATAAATATAAATTTAAGCACATGACTTCTATAAGATGGAGAAATATTTTCTTGTAGTACTTCTTCATCCTCTTTCTTGCAAATGTATATGATGCAATTATTTTATTACTTCTGTTCACACCACTCATTTTTTACCATAACCAAAAACCACTTCTAGTTTCGTTATTACGACACCTCGTTTTTCTCTTTCCATTATATTAGCGTCATGAATTGTACTAAAGAGCAGTACATCCATTTTATACCACCACTTCAATAACATTATTTTATTATTATACCTTACAATACATTGTCCTTTTTTTAGTAAAGTTGTTTTTATATTTGAAGAAACACTAAATCTCTCTTGTCTCATTGTACCAACAATATCTGTCTTACAGGTACATAGATTCTGTACGAGTTCTATACTGGTGGACCAGTTATCCAAATATAATCTATACTCCTGGGCTAATAGGTCATGAGAGAGTTCAAGAACGATGCGAGTTGCAATTTTATATTAAGAAAAAATTTAATCATAATCTGTATTGTTACCAGTGTATACACATAAATTCCAATTGACTTTCACATAGTACATAAAACTTCATTACAAAACAGCTCCCTTTGGAAGGATTACATTGCTTCCAAAACAAACGGCCTTTCCATAATAACAAACACTCATCAATACAAATATCTTGGGTTAGAATATATGAGTTTTTGTATTTATATTGGATATTTTCTATGATATTTTCAATTTTAGAAATTTTGCTTTTTGAAGTCACGTTTATATTTTCTTCGAAGTGTAGAAATTTACAAAGTAATAAAAATATTTCTTGAGGCAACACTTTGCTAAAAAAAGGGGTAGATATACTTTTTCTTTTAGAGAAATACATTTGAAGTGTTGGCTTTCTGACAATGCCTTGTAATACCAACATTGTGATAAAACATCTCATTTCTGCATTGTCTGTTAGACATCAGTTCCTCGACCTTAATCGTTTCTTCAAACAGTGGCTTTCAATATGTTGTGCTGAACACAAATTCGTTTGTTCCACAATTATAGATACTAATTCATTATCCAATAATTTATCAAAATAAAATAAGCATTTTTCTCTTCACGACCTAGGCACATCAAATTGTTGACCAGAATTTACACAAAAATCAAATGGAGCTCTAATATTTTCTAGTGTATCCCATTGAAAACTTTTAATTTTATCTTCTTCTTCTGATCGACTGTACTGTAAAAATCGTTTTCCGATTCACTTGCACTGAAAAAATCCTCTTCCGATTCACTTACGAGGTCATTTGATAAGTCCGTGTAAATTCCGAAAGATGGCACCACTGGTGCATATCGAGGTTATTTTTAATTAGTAGCACCTCTTGGAAGAACACACATCAAGTTCCAGCCATATCTGTCTATTCCTTTGTGTTTGACAATCGTTGGAATCAAGGAAATCGAGTGATTGTCAAATAATGGACGAAAAAGAATTTCGCGTGTTGATTAAACACTACTTCATTAAAGGCAAAACGCCTCAGGAGACTAAACAGAAGCTTGATAAACATTATGGTGACTCTGCACCTTCGATTAGTGCGGTTTATAAGTGGTTTCAAAATTTTCGAAGTGGCCATATGAGCACAAGAGACGCTGAACGTTCTGGACGCCCTGTTGAGGTCACCACTCCAGAAATCATTGATAAAATCCATGATATGGTCATTAATAAGTCACCACTGCTGATTTCGTTAGATGTCAACAAACGGGATACATTTTTTCGCTTTCTGGTGTGTAAAACTACGCCATCATCGCTATTGGAATCACCCGTCTAGCAATAACAAACTATTTTTTCAACTAATTTTTATACCACTTTATTTTGATACTAACTGAAGAAATTGATCAAATTGATCACCTCTATCTTATTTATATATATATATTTCAATTACTATCGGGGAATATCCGATATACAGAATAAAGTATCCATCCAGTTTGTAAGAAGAAAGATTTTAACAAATAATTTGGGTAATACCTGATAAAACGGTTAAAGTATCCACCCAATTTGTAAGAAAGTAAGATTTTACAAAACAATTCGAAGGATACCCGATATACCAAAGAAAATAATCTACCACTTCAAAAATGTTTTAATGAAAATCGAACATGGTCACTAAAAATTGGAGTTTTAATAATAATATAGATAAAATATAAAACCAAATAAGATTTTTTTTACCTTTTTACTAAAATTATATATTTTCAAAACAAATAATTTTTCATTTTACATAATGAGTATACTCGACGAACACACCAAATTTGGGTGTTAAAATGTGTATACTCGTTAAACGCAGTTAACCGACTAAAAGCGTCAATAATCAATTTTTTTGTTTATTTACAAATACATATGTGTATCAAAAATTAAAACTTACCAATAAATCAAATAATTTATTCTACGAATATAAAGCGTTTATTATAATAATTTTGAAAGTGATTCCACAAAATTATTCGTACTTTTAATAATTTATATACATTTTTTAACTAATTAAGGAATTAATATTTAGTTGATCTACCATTTCACAAAATATCATATTATATATTAAGAGATTTTTCATGCTAACGACTAAATTTGTTGTAACCTTTAAAATGACGTTATTTCAAATTTCGAAAATTTTCGCTTTTAGCATTTCCTACCCTGTTATTTACAAACTTTTGAATCTCCTAACGATTTCAACACATACTCGTAAATTCTCAATGAGAGAATAACGTGAGAGTTTTGAAAATACATAATTAATAAATGTGGGGTATTATAAAAGAGCCATATTTTAACAATATGTACAGTGTTTATCAAGTAATAATTATTTTCTAATTTCAGTTTTATTGCACTTTTTTCAATTTTGACATAGAATGTTAAGATATTTCATTTTATCCACAATTCTATCAATAAACACTAGGTTTCCGACGCCATTACTGACCATTAAAATCATCTCTCAAATTTGACTATGGCATTTCAATTTTACAATTCGAGTTCACTATTTGCTCTACTTCACAAAAGACTTCACTCGTCTAATCCAAAGATATTAAATTTACTTTGATCTTAAAATATAACACATTTATAGAAGGAAATCTATATATATTTACATACATTTTTGCACAATTAACATGTTTACTACAATTTATTTTATTAGTGAAAAGATGTTTTCATGCCACTCACAGTACTTTCTTAAGGAGTCATGCTTAATCAGAAGGTCGAAAAATTCGATTTTTGGATTTTAATATTTTTTTGTAAGTATATCTGGAGAATACTCCTTGAAAGTTTCAAATTAATCCGATTAAAATTAAAGGAGGAATAGGCAAAAAATTTTCTTTTTACAAATATCTGACCTTCTGATTGAGTATGACCCCTTAATGTTCTGCGACGCATTTCAGCGAATACATTCCTATTAAATTCTCGTTGAACACCGCTATCAATTTTTTATATTGTTATATGTATGTTTTGTTTTTTTTTATTTTTATGCATTAGAAAATTCGCATCATGTTCAGTTAAAACATTTTTCCGCTCGCTAGTTTGACGATTGTTTTTGGAAAAATTGTTATTATTTTTTTTATTACTATAGTATCGACTTGTATCTTCTGATTAATTTACCTATTTAATTATAAGATTTCCCTTTCTTTTTTATTATTATTTCTAATCCTTTTTAACCATCTTTACAAATAAATATTTTACTATAAAGAATAACTTAATGATTTTACAAAACAAATAATCGAATTTATTTATTGTGAATACAATCAACTGCAATTTTCCAACCACCGAAGCCTTTATATTCCCATAAATTATTAATTCGTTGTAAATGATATAGTCGTTTTTTTTTGGCCTTTGAACGTTCATTGATCGAACTTAATACACACGTATTTAATACAAATAATCTCCACCTCAAGAGTACATTTCTATCAATGTAATATAAGAGAATTAATGTCAATTTGGTACAAATCAAAAGAACCAGCGACTAAAGTTATCAAATTCACTTTTTACAGAGTCCTCTTCATTGAAAAGTTACCTCACCAAAAAACTATCGAGATGTTTGAAAAAGTGGCAGTTCGTCGGTGAAAGATCTGAAAAATAAGGTAAGTGAGCGAAAATTTCGTAGTTCGATTCCATTAATTTTTTATAGTCTACTTTTCAATTTGCAGTCTGGCGTTGTCATGGAGTAATAATATACCGCGTCTATTCACCTATGCCGGCTCCTGAATGCGCATTTTGTCATACATTGTTAAAATTTTTTAACAATATTTCTTAGAATTAATTATTTTACCTCGTCGTAGAAATGAAAAATGGACCACGCCACTTATAAACCACCATACAGACATTATAACCTTGTGTGGATGAAAGCTCGATTTCGGCATGTATAAGCGCTTCTTCCGCACCTAACCATTGCACAGAACGTTGACGGTTATCGTAGAGAAGCCATTTTTCGTTGCAAGTTACAATACGAGGCAATATACCTTCGTTTTTATTCTGGGAAATCAAAGAAAGGCGGACATCCAAACGATGTATCTTGTCTCTCGTTGAGTTCATGTAGTACTCATTTGTCAAGCTTCGTGATTTTCCCCGAAGCATACAGATTAAAACGGTCGAATAATCATCGTTTCTACGATTTCCCGGATAGTCAGACGCAATTTTGCTTGGACTATATTTTTTAAAAGATCATCGCTGATGACGGATGGTATATGTCCGCGAAGCAAGTTTTCAAAGTTTGTGTTACCAAAACGAAACTTTTCAAACCAAGGCATGGTAGTTCGCTCACTTACAGAATCCTTACCAAAATTCGTATTAATGTTACATGTCACTTCGGTCGTACCATGTCCGAATTTCAGCACACGAAAATAATTCTATTATTTAAAAATAATCTAAAATTATAATATAGAATGTTATTTATTATATTAATGAACGTACAATGAATTGCTAATTGTCTGAATTTTGTATTGAAATAAATTTTAAGTTGATTTAATCATTTTTATTTTTTTAACTTAACGTGAATAATTATGCTTTTGTATTTTTTTTAATATACATATATATATATATATATATATATATATATATATATATATCAATGTATCTTAATAAAAAATAAAAAAAATCTCTTGAATTGAAATTATTGCTTTTATTTTACATAAATGATTGATATTAATGTATTCGAGTTTCACTTAGAGCTACTGTATACAAAATATGTACGAACGCTATATAACGACAATTAAAATTCTCTGTCAATAAAGTCCGAACAGCGTTCATCAGCGTTATTTAATATATTTCAAGCTAGAAAAAGTGTTTTAGCCATTTTTGTGATAAAAAAATTTAAAATGTTAATAATTTTCTTAGCAAATTTAAGGGTAATATTCATTCATGTCTTTTCAAAAAACTAATTAATTATTGATATAAATATTAGCCTACTTAGAAATTACGTATGTTTTAGAACATTCTATCAGATCAAACTCAACACTAAACCACCAATGATTCAAATATAAATCCAATTAATTAATCCAAGATAAGGCTATAAAAATTAAAATACTAAATCAACAATAATTCCAACGTAATAAATTATTGAAGATTCAGTCATGAATGGGAGAGGGATTATAAACAATTCTACTACGAAGTTCGGATTCTTTATGATACCTCCTTATAAAGATAAGCGTGTAAAAAATTATTATCTTATTAGATAAATAACCCTTTTCGAGATCTCGTTTTTCTGAATTATTTTTAAATTTCCCTTGGGAATATTAAAATGTTTCCTCTCGTCTATTTTCCTATCTATAAACACAAATTCTTCAACTCCCAAAGCTGACATACATTCTCACACCATAATTCCACCACCACTATTTTACTTTCATTTGAAAATAGTTTTTACCTAATTCAACATTATTTTGTATTCGCAACAAAATTTGACCATCTAATTGGTAGAAACTAAATTTAATATCTTTTTAGATGTACCTTTCCTTATTTTGTATGAATTTATTTATTTTGAATTCTTTTAAAACAATAAATCGTATTCTGTTAACTTTGTTTATGAATGTCTTTTTCGATATACTCTGTCTGGTAATGTATTCGGTACTATTAAAGCTCAAAGTATAGTATGTAGGAATGACTCTTTTCCTGTTTATTACTATTCTTGTAATGCAATATTATAATGACTTTTGCTAAGATAAAAAAAATATTATATATGTCAATTTTTTTTCATCAATCTAATCTTGAAATTTTATATATATATATATATATATATATATATATATATATATATATATATACAATCTAAATACAACAATATCCATCAAAATAGCAGACTTAATAAGTTCACAATTCATGTATATATACGACTCTAATTGAAACTATGAGAGTAAATAAGAGGGAATTACTAAAAATAGCAAAACTCAAAAAGGATAATATGCCTCGTTATCCCATATTACTATTATAAATGAAAAGATTGTATTCTCACGATATATAAAAGTTAGCCTAACAAAAAAGTATTAGTACTAAGTTCTAAACATCAATCAATAAAATTGACAACTATAATAGAAACAGTTTTATTTTAAAACAAAACCAAGTTAAGAATAAATGTTCTTGATCAAATGATTCGAAGATACAGCATAAAAGCGAGCTCGCATAGATGGCCTTTTCAAGTCTTTCGCAATATTTTGTAATTAGCTGATATCAATGCGTGGATATTATATAAAGAAACTGCAGATGCAACCATCACTAAAAAGAAATTTGTGTCCTAGTTGATTATAAAACTTGCCACAGAATATAGAAATAAAAGAAACGTGGTTTTCACCCAGTCGCAGGAATTGACAAAAATTTGGATAGCACTAAAAATAGCATTGGATGCACTTGAATTGCATTAAGGTAGTTGGTCATAGTCTTACTGCGACGCGGGGTAAGGAGTAGTGGCCTATACTTTTGTATGGGCTAAAATAATGTTTGCCAACTGCAAATAAATAATTCTGTATAGTGTACATGGTAATGAAAACGACTAACACACGCATCGTATGTGTCACGTGCCTACAGTGCTGCGCCGTGATTCGTTTTGGCTATCAAATTCGTATTGCCTGTCACTTTAAAATCATTCATTTACAATTCTTTTTCAACTAAAAACTTGCAAACGGCGTTGTGAAGATTTGTTTTACTCGAGTGATAATACTATTAAAAATATAAGCTTTACAATAAAACATCTTTTAAAAAATTCTCGTCATTTTTAGTGGAGTTTCAATGACTTTAAGTTTCAATTTATACCACACCACCATAAGAGCCCATGTTAAAGACACAATTTTCATGTTTTAATTTTTCTAAAACGGGATAGAGAAAAATTTCAAAAAAAATTCCTGAAGAATTTGATCATTATTATGATCATTATATTCAAATTTTAGACTAATCTTATTATATTTTTTAACAGACCAACCTCCTTAAAGAAGCTAAAAACAATAACAAATAAAGCGTGTTCAAATGTACAGATATGGTAACATTAGATAAAGAAACAACCCTTGTATAACGAAAAAGCTTCGTTCGATAAAAATTCACATTAAATAAATGACGTTATGAAAAACCCACATTTTATACAAAACAAGATGTTACATTCCAAAGATTTTTTCACATAAAACCGAATATATTTTAAGATAGTATTAAAAAATAACTTTTATTCGAAAATAAAATTAATAGATCTTAATATTCCATTTCATCCCATAGTTATAAAAAGGAATTCATTAAATTAATTTTAGTCGGTATCGCCCTCTTATAAAATTACATTTCGTAGAAAACTTGAACTTGGCATTGGGCACGCAACTTCAACAGAAGAAATTTCTCTGATATAATTTTCGTTATTTGAAAAAATCTCATTTTTACAAAAATTAAAAAGGAAAATCACCATTTTAAAAAAATAGTACTGTTACCTTTACTTAATTGAATTTCACCAAAAGCACAAAAAGGGAAATTCACAGTTCACCATGTTTTCGTCTATCGGGTTATAAAGAGATATAGATATAAAATTCCTCGTTATATCGAAACCATCTTAGAGAAATACCGCATTAATCAAAAATATCCGCAATTTGTAATAGCGTCATGTCGAGACGACCTTATAGAAGTACCACGTTATACGAGAATTATCTGTATATTCAACGCTGATTGTTCTGTTATTAATTATAGCTACAATAGTGATATGAAATCCTAACACCATGCTTGCATTTTTTAAAAGATTTATTTCAATTAAGTTTAAAAGTTAACAGTAATTTTTCTTTCTGATATCGAAATTTCTTACCTCATTTTCAAAATATACATATACAAATAAAAACAGATCACATGAAATTAAAAATGTCGAGGAAACACTAAAAAGCATTTAAAGTATGAAAACATTGTCAAATACAAATAAATTACAATTTAAAATTTTTGTCGAGTTATTCAAAAGTGGAAAATACTATTATCCAGAGTAAATACAATATAAAATATTCATTAAAAACATTTTATATTGTTTTAAATGAATAATAAATCATAGAGTAATGTTTTTTTGTTATTATTATTATTCGGAAATGTAATCATAAATGTGTATAGTGATTAATAAATTAAAATAATCATTTTTCAATTGAATTTTATTTTTGATTAATAATATTTTATAAATAGCGTACAAGCCGAATATATATGTTTAAAAGTATATTTGGGTTAAGAATATAGATAAATTCATAAAGATGCACTTACCTATTTTCCCTGTTGACCTTCTACGAGAGGCTCCATTGTGTTTCCCATCTTTATCCGATTTTTGAAGCATATTGCAAAAATTTTATAATCTATTACTGATTTTAAATATCAAAAATAACAATTCCTTATCTTTTCTATTAATGCAGTGTTAAAACTAATCACACATGAAACGTATGACTTTTTTGGTTATGTTACATATGGCACTGTATTTTCTTAAATTTAAAAGTATCTGCATATATTTATTTAAATTCTGAATATATTAAAAATAATAACAAATGTTAATTACAAATTGTCACTACGAACGAAACGTTATTAATGTCTAAATAAACTTTTGACAGTTGTATGCAATGGCGTCACATGTTTATTTTTATAGAACTTATTTATAAAGAAATTAAAAAAAACATACAAACACACACGTACATATTTTTCAGCTTTACATTTGATTATGTCTTATATTTATATTATAATTTTTTTAACTGAACATTTTTTTGAAAATTATTAAATGAAATAATCGATTATATATATATATATATATATATATATATATATATATATATATATATATATATATATATATATATATATATATATATAATTTGATTGGAAACCTAGATATATAAGAAGGCTTAGAAAGGATTTATGGATAAATTGGATAAAAAATAAGGAAATCGTCAAAATGAACTGGAAGAAGACGGTATTAGACAGGTCAAAGAGGAAGGTTTTGGAAGAGGTCCCATCCAATAGTTGATTGAAAGGGGTTGCTGCTGCTGTTGATTATGATATGTTTGTATGTATAATTATGATATATATTTGTATATATATATATATATATATATATATATATATATATATATATATATATATATATATATATATATATCATAAAAGTCCATATACATCTACAGTTGTGTGAAAGCCTTATTGAATGTATTTAGATCTTTTTAAATGTTTTCCAAAACTTTTCCATTGTTTCATGTCTGACTAATTTCATTAAATCATCACTTTCACTTTCTAGTTTCATCCCTACATTTTTGTTAGGGTTTTCCTTAGTTGTCATTTCATAATTATTTTTATCCATCTATTGTCTTCTGTTTTTGCAGTTTTCTACCTAGGCTCTTTTCATCAATTATTTATTTTATTATATCTCAGCATCTTATCTATTCACATATATATATATATATATATATATATATATATATATATATATATATATATATATATATATATATATATATGTCATATAGAGACAAAAAGAGAATCAAATGGATTAGAAAAAAATAAAAGTTATAAATATAATAGAAAAGTAAGACGTTTGAAATCGAAATGGGCTGGTTTTACAGCAAGAAAAGAAAATCATTAATGGATATGAGAAATTATTAATTGGAAATTTAGATATACAAAAAGGCCTGAGGAGAAATCCATGGGTGAATGAAACATACATGAGAACCTTCATCGGAATGGATTGAAAGAGAAAGGCAATAAATCAATCGAAGTGGAAAATTTTGGGAAAGACCTTCATCCATCAGTGGATAGAATGAAGCTGCTGCTGATGATGATATATATATATATATATATATATATATATATATATATATATATATATATATATATATATATATAATTAGTTACTTAATACAACATACATTTGTGTGTGTATGTAAATACATAAAGTTATCCAATATCTTATATAAATTAAAAACATAAATATATAAGAACTACCAAAAATATTTAAAACAATCATTTAAATAATTATTTCATTTGCAAATATCTAAACATAAACACATTCAAAACATAGTTTGGAACAAATGATTCGTCATTTGAAACTGTTTCACTCATTATTGTATCAAGTTAGTGAAATAATATTTCATTCAATTGTATATTTAAAGGTATGAAAGTAAAGAGTGAGGTACTTAATCACCTAAAATTTGCTTAAAACTTGAAAATAAATTATAAGAATTAGACAAAGTAAGTAAAAAAATTGTCTCAATGAATTATAGTAAGAGAAAAGTAATACACAATGAATTTATAAATCAAAGGATAATTAAATTAAAGTGATAGTAATTCAAATATAAAAGATATATTTGTGGTAAAACAGTTCAAAATTTGTTGTTTTTTTTGCCAGTAAAAATGACATACAATGGCTCCCACTCATATTCGTACAACATCTAGCTAAAACTTTATTGCTGAAAATATACGTCTTATTTTAAAAAAAATAGAGAAATATATTTTAGGGTTGTTAAACAACAATGTTATCAATAATATTTGTAAAAAAATATACTATTTAAAATATTTCATAACAAAAATAAAGAAATACAAGATATTTAACAAAAATAACTCAACATTGGTATTCGTACAGTTTAAATATTTTTTTTTGCTGACAAAAAATACAAAATTATCAAAAATTAGTATTTTGTAGGGTGCCCTTTTCTTTTGATCACTTATAATAATCGTTTTGGAATTGATTTTATTCATTTTTGGGTAATTTCAGGCCCAATATTACGCCACTCAGATTCTAGATGCATTTTTAAGTCATTTTTGTTTGAGAAATCACATCATTTTCTAATTCTTTTTTCCAATTCTGCTTATAGATTTTCTATAGGATTTAAATCGAATGTATCTTCTGTCATAAGCATTTAGTTTTGACCTATTTGTGTTTCTAGGTTTATTTTCTACTCTATGATCATTTTTAGACCGATTTACAATATATTGAACAGTTGAACAACTTCGAAATACAATTTGGCTAATTTCCCGTAAATATTTTCCATCTTTATGATTACAAATAATTAATTTTCTCAACACAATTGATGTTTCTTTGCCTTTTCTACCCATGTTTCAAATATTGTGAATATACTATGATATACTTTGTTTAAATTGACACACAAGCATGTAGAAACTGGTAGGAGCTTGTTAGTGCAAAAACATTTTTTTTTTATTTTTGTACTTCCTGAACACCATTTTACATAACTGCTTTTACGGCTGTACAAATACAAATGTTGAGTTATTTTTGTTAAATTTTTTGTATTTTTTTATTTTTATTATGAAATATTTCAAATATCATATTTATTTTTTACAAATATTATTGATAACATTGTTGTCTAACAGCCCTAAAATATATTTCTCTATTTTTTTTAAATAAGTGGTATATTTTCAGCAATAAAGTTTTAACTAAGTGGTGTACGAATACAAGTGGGAGCCACTGTAGGTACTCATTAATATAAATATTTTTTTATGTATTTTTATATTTCAAAAATGATACACATTTTTCTGTTTGTATATTTTTTATTTTTTTTATTTTATATATATATATATATATATATATATATATATTTTAATTGTACAAGTATGATTCCACCTTTTACAAATAGATGACTGTAGCTATATGTTAAGATCAAATATTCATCTACCATCTATTATATATTGATGTCGTGTGAAAAATCTTCGGTATTCAATTTGTCGTACGTAATAGAAGTGTAAATATTTTTTTTACCCATTAAAAATGTCCAGTTTTGTGCCAATAAAAGAGTATATACGGGAAGTTTTATTTCATTACTTTGTTTTAAAGAAATCTGCTGCTGAGAGTCATCGATTATTTATGGAAGCTTATGATGAACATACTTTATCTGAAAGAACATGTAGAGAATGATTTCAACGGTTTAAAAGTGGTGATTTTGGTGTGAGTGATAAAGATCGTGTGAAACCAAAGCGATGAAGAATTGCAGGCATTATTAGATGAAGATGACACTCAAACACAAAAACAACTCACTGAACTTGGGTGTTACACAATAAAGCATTTCTGATCGTTTGTATGCAATGGAAAAAATTTAAAAAGAAGGAAAATGGGTGCTACATGAATTAAAAGAAAGAGATATCGAAAGGTGAAATACAGCCTGTGAAATGTTGCTTACACGATTCAAAAGAAAATCGTTTTTGCATCGAATTGTCACTGGAGATGAAAAATGGATTCATTTTGACAATCCTAAATGGAAATATCATGGGTAGATCCACGCTAAGTATCAACATCGAATGCAAAACCAAATATTCATGGGAAAAAGGTTATGTTGTGGGATCAGAAAGGTGTGATGTATTATGAGATATTGAAACCTGGTCAAACAATTACTGCTGCTCGATACCGACAACTAATCAATTTTAATCGTGCTTCGGATCAAAAACGACCAGAATGGGCCAATAAACACAATAAAATGATTTTGTTACATGATAACACTAGACCACACATTTCAAAACCAATGAAAAAATGTTAGAAGCACTTGGCTGGGAAATATCACCCCAACTGCTATATTCTCCAGAATGTGTGCCTTCTGATTTTTATTTGTTTTGGTCGATGGTACATTCAGAGCAGCATTTTAATTCTTTTCAAGATGTTAAAAATTAGCTTGACGGATCACATCAAAACAAGAAAAATTTTTTTTGATGGAATTCATGTTACCGAACAAATGGGAAAATTTTGTAACTAATGATGAAAATTATATTGAATAAAAAATTATTTACAGTTTTTCCAAAATAAACATGTTGTTTTTATTAGCAAAAAAACAGCAGAAGAATATGTATATAATATTGATATAAATGTGTTTACTTACATATAAAAGGTGTGTGAGTAGATGATGTGATATCAAAAATATTCACACCACTGGAAAGAGTGTTTAAAACAATTAATTGGACATTTGAAGGAATAAAACTAAATAGTGAAATATTTAATTATCTTCGAATTGCCAATGACATTATTTTCTTAATAAACCAAGATTAACTTGAAAAAAAATCAGAAAATTAGATAAGTAAAAAAAATGTCTTATGATAAACCAAAGCAAAACAAAAGTAATGCAGAATGAATTTTCAAATTCAAAGAAAAGTGAATTAAAACAAATAGAAATAGAAAAACTTATATATTATTATGACAGCATATTAACATAAAAGGAATAGTTATAGATGAAGTGAACAAGAATAAAAATGGATAGTGTTAATTTCAAAGAAATTCTTATGAAATTAAATATATCTCTAAGTAAAAAAGTTCTCTTGAAGAAAAAAGTTTTAAATCAATGTACTCTACTTGTTTGTTCTTAATCAAGACAGTGAAATATGGATCTTAAATACCAAAATAATGAACAGTGACTTGGTAAATCACAACCTTTAGAAAAATTTTCATAGATTAATATTACTTAAATATAAACTGTAATCAAGTGTAACAAGATTGAAATAAAAATAATACATAAACAATACATTTTATAATCACATTATTTGAACAGATCTAAAATTTTCACTTTTTATGAATCAAATTATATAGTTTTCTTTTTTTTAAAAAAAGAAAGTTTTAATTGAAATTAATTCTAATTGAAATTGATTTGAATTCCTTATTATTTTTGACAATTTAGAGGATAATTATCTCTTTGATTGCAGTGTGCTCTAACAAATAATTATCAGCATTGTGAGACGCAATATTATATAACATTGGTGATAAAATCCACTTAACCCACTCATAAAAAAATGTAATTTATTTAATAATAAAAATTTGTATGATAAATTCTAAAACATGGATCAACGCACAAATCTGTTATAATTTGGTACCTACTTTCCCATTAATTTTTTCATTTTATGCTTTCAAGGATGTTTTTTTTTTATAACGTGGCTGGAAAATGTCTTTCAATAGGACATATTAGATTGTTTCCTCTTTTTTACCTTGGGCTATGTATGAAGCTATTATTCTAGAATACAGCTACAATTTGAGTACTTCATGTGAAAAATCTTGTTCTTCATTTTCATTACTACTTATTATAAATGTTTGTTTTCTATTCTTTTGGCCAAACATTTTTATGGTACGCTATCATTTAAAAAACGATGAATGAATAAAATGAGCATTTACATATACAAGAAAATAACTTTATATGAAATAACTCATGATTTGATTGTAGTAGCAGTGAAACAAACTTGAGTGGATTGTCAAAAACAAAAAAAAACATAGAAATATTTTATGATATTCAATTAGATGATTAGTTGCTGTGAAACATATAACAAATGTACAATACTGTATCATTAGGAAAATGATGTGTTGTAGTGAGGAAAATTTACTGGGTATATACATATGCCTTCTGTATATATTTATGAATAAGTGATATATATATATATATATATATATATATATATATATATATATATATATATATATATATATATATATATATATATATATATATATATATGCTATTTGTCAGCAATCAGCCACTTTCTGAAGGTGTATATATAAATCTTTCACAATCAAAGGTTGAAAAAATCGTTATTTTATTACTACTTTTCTCGCACAGGAATGTGAAAATAAATATCCCTTTTATATATGATTTTATTCAACAATAGTGTATGTTTTTATTGATTTTTAATTATGGTTATGTTAAGAAAAGAAAGATTACAAGAAATAGTAGACTTTTATTTATGAATTGGAAAATTATTAGTGAAACACTTATAATTTCATTAATTAACTACATAAATTCAAAACAATTAAAATTTTATTAACAATTACACAGAAATGCACTGATAAAAAAAGCTCTTATATAAACATTAAATAATTGGTTTTTAATAAATAAATATTTAAAATTTAACTCATAATAAATAATTATAAAGTAAATGCAAAAAAAAATTTATTATCTAAGAAGAAAAATTCAAACATTAAATATGCAGCAATTGCAACTCATCTATTTAATTATCACAAAGTATATTTTTACTGCTAAAAAATATTAGTTTTATTAGTACATGAATTCCAATAATATTATTTAAATTATTTTTTATTGTACAAAAAAACCTGTTAGTAAATTAATTTTATAGTATACAAAGGTTTACATATGGGGATGAAGAATTCTTTATGAAAATATTTTCCAATCTATTTTTATTTTGATAAAATAATAATTTTTATTTTGTTCTAAAAATATACACTTTAAAAGTGTGGTTGGTTCAATATTTTTGTAGCGGTTACGAAACTACGATTTGCAGGTGTTCAATTCAATAATAGAATTCAGAAAGAGTCAACAATCACCTACGAATTTAATCGTATCTAACTGTCGGTGCAACGGTCAAGTCATTGTCGTGTAAGGAAAAAATATGAACTGTAACAATCAATTTTCAAACAGAAGGCATATATAAACAAGGAAAGCGTTGGAATCTGGACACTCGCTCACGGACTATCAGGATATCAAGTTCGGCCGTAACTATATATGTTAGTGTCCATTATCATGAACCGGGATCTTGTAGATTAAGAAATAAGTGCATATATATAATCAGCAGACCATTGTAACAAACAAATGTATATATTGTTGTACCTGAATATAGAACAATAATAACTCGAACAATTTATTTAATCAAATCCCTCATTCCAAACATCACACCGATCACCACATTTTTATTACTTTGTAAATTATCGCGGTAATTAAAATTTGACACACTTAGTGCACAAATTCAACTGCATTAGCTAACATAAATGAATAACAATGTAAGACTAGTTCAGTAAAATTATTTTGTTTAGGTAAAAAAACAATTTTCTTTTTTTTTATAATAACTAAATGAATTTTAATTTACTTTAAATAATCATAATTAATTTGACTAAAATTAACTAAATTTTTTAATAAATTACATTCTACAACAAATGTACAAAAATTATTAAAAAAACAAAAAAAACATTAAGTATGTGGCGGCTATGAATTTGGTGACAATAGCCGATCACTTATTGTAAATAACAACAAGAATAGACGCGAGTGAAAAGTCAACATTTTTTAATTATTTTCATAAATATTATTTATCAAAAATTATAATAATGTGCTGTAAACAAATTGAATAGAATAGTGCTGGAACAATTCGTATAATTGGACAAACGGAGATAATTGATTCTCCAAAGTGGTGACCCCGACGTTTGTTAACGTGAATAACGATTATACGAAATGATCATAGGATCTCCGGAAGAATCAAGTAGATAAACGGCGACAGACGCGGACCAAGTTAGTGTCTCAGTACAGCAGTATGACGCATTACAAGATAGGCTACGAGAACTGCAAGCTCAAATCGACCAGCACCAAAGCAACACTCCGTGCGCTGATGGTGTAGCTCCCGACTCCATCGCCAGTAGCGGCCAAATCGCAACGGTCGGCCAATTTAAAATGCCAAGCCCCGACGGACTACATAAGTGTCCGAAACTTTGGTTTATACAAGTTGAAGCTGCGTTTAAGCTCAGCAACATCGTCAATGACGCTACAAAATATAGGCACGTATTAGTCAGTTTAGACCACACTACATTGCAAATCGCGTCTGACATTGTAGAGGCTCCGCCTGAAAAAGAAAAATACGATGCCATTAAAGCACGTATCATCGAGGCGTTCGGTGAAAGCAACGAGTCGAAATTGAGAAGGTTGTTGAGAGATGTACCAGTGTCCGACGAAAATCCCTCGAGGCTCATGCAGAGGATCAGGAACCTCGCAGCCGACCAACTCAGTAACTCAGTGCTGCGCACAATATTTCTCGACCATCTACCAGAGAAAGTGCGTGCCGCCATCGCTCTCAGTGAGACCGATGACCTCCCCAAGCTGGCTCTCCTGGCGGATCACTTTGTGGAGATTATGCAGCCGACAAGCACCGATGTACTCGCCATCCATGGAAGTAAGGTCGAGGAGATCACCCTCACCGATCTTAAAAACGCTATAGCAGCCGTGGCAAGCGATGTGGAGTCTCCGAAAATCCGTAGAGTAGATCGACCCCGTTCGCGCTCCAGAGGCGGTAAACCAGGTCCACGTCCACGCACTTCTTCGCCAGCTCAGGATAGAATTTGCTGGTTCCATCGCAGATATGGTGCACGGGCATACAGATGCATCAAACCATATGCATCACCGCACCCCATTGTGACGTTAAAAGGTTCGCAGGGAAACTAAAAAAGCTGTCGTTCACTCAGGCGGTTAGCGGCAGTAACAGCATGGTAACATCACCTACAAAAGAATACCGCCTACACCTTTGTGATCGTGTCACACTAATAAAATTTTTAGTCGACTCAGGTTCGGTGATATCACTAATACCGTGAGCAGTAATCAAAGGAATACTCGAGCCGACGGAACTCGTATTGCAAGCAGCCAATGACACGAAGATTCGGACATATGGGCAGCGAATCTTCGAGGTCAATTTCGGCCTACGCAGAGCCTTCAAATGGGCCTTTATAATCGCAGATGTCAAATCGGCTATAATTGGGGCCGACTTCCTCACGCACTATGGGCTCCTCGTCGATGTCAAAAAGCAGCGACTCATCGACTCACTTACGTCGCTCAGCTCGACAGGACAGCTACACGAGACCCACGTGCACAGCATCTCGACAGTTGAATGCACAAGTATCCCCGGCGCCACTGTAGAAGCATTCACTAAATTGTTGCACGAGTATGAAGACATCACCAGGCCGAGAACGACACCCACTCTCGACAATCCTATTGCCGTCCAGCACCATATAGTCACACATGGACCTCCCGTACACGAGCGTCCCCGCAGACTATGTGGAGAAAAACTCAAGGTAGCAAAGGCCGACTTCGATTTGCTGCTCTACTATGGCGTTATCCGCCCTTCGAGCAGCCAATAGGCCAGTCCACTGCACATGGTGAGAAAAAAAATGGTGGGTGACGCTCAACAGGCGATTATCGAAAACTCAACGCCCAAACCGTTCGCGACCGCTACCCAGGCCCACATTGCCAGGATTTATTCCAGCAGTTTCATGGCAGAAGCGTGTTTTCCACGACAGATCTGGAGAGAGCATACCACCAAATTCCGATCAGTCCACCAGATGTTCCGATAACGACGATAACCACGCCCTTCGGCCTCTATGAGTTTCTTGGCATGCCACCCGGCTTCACTAATGCAGCGCAAACATTCCAACGTCATATGGACAATCTACTAAGGCATCTGGACTTCGTGGTATGTTTCGTGGACGACTTAGCCGTGTTCTCTAACTCCATAGAAGAACATCTAGACCACCTGCGGACTCTTTTTGAAATCTTGCGTAAAAATGGGCTCACTATCAATGTCGCCATGTGCCAATTTATAAAGGAAGAAGTCGTCTACCTTGGCTATACGGTCAGAAAGCATGGTTATCAACCTCCTAAAGACAAGATCGAGGCGATAACCTCTTACCTCAAGCCCGACACCATCTCGGACCTTCTTCGGTTTTTAGGCATGTTAAATTACTACCGACGTTGCATTCCGCAGGCAGCTCAACTTCAGGCCCCACTCAATGAATACCTGAAGAATTCTAGGAAAAATGACAAGCGCAGGGTTCAATGGACACCTATCGCAGATAAGGCATTCAAGGACTGTAAGAGCAGCATCGCTGCCGCCGTAAGAACTGCCTTCACATCACTGACAGCACCCCTGATGCTCACAACAGACGCATCTGACTTCGCCATAGGCGCAAACCTCGAGCAGCTAGAAGACAGCACCTGGAAACCAGTGGGTTTTTTCTCTCGTAAGCTCAGTCCGACCGAAGCACGTTATAGTACGTACGATCGTGAACTGCTAGCTATCCACGCTGCCATCAAGTTCTTCAGGCACCTGCTCGAGGGACGTCAATTCGTCATTAGGACAGACCATCGTCCTTTAGTGTATGCCTTCTCACAGGGAGCTGACAAAGCCTCTCCGAGACAACTTCGTCAGCTAGAGGTACTGCCACACATACATATATGTACAAATATACACACATACATACATGTTTATATTCATACATATGTATAAATAAGGAATTAAATCAAATTAAGGTCCTATTATGAATATGAAAATATTATCGTTCGTATAAGACCATCCCTGACTGAATTACTCATCTGACCGCCACCAAATGTAAACGTCACATTGTCCGCTGTAGATCGTGAAACGCATGTTCCCATTGGGTACCATCCGGCTTTATGAAAGACAACTCCTACTGTGTAAGGCTTGTTACGCTGTATATAGACTGGTCGATTGAACGTCAGTTCAATCATGGAACGATAATGAACTCTAGCAGTATAATGTAAATATGTCAGACGAGAACCATCCGCATCAACTAAATGTGCATAAAGTAATTCTGAATAGAGCGGAGATACATTCGGTTGACATAAGGTTTGTGCAGGGACCTACAACATAAAGTAAATGCTTGAAATAATATTTTATTGCTTATAAAAATTCTACTAGATCTATTTTATTTTTATTCATATCAAAATTTTTATTTACAACATAATTCTCACCTGTACACCAATAATACAGATGTTCCGATCTACTGAAAACATAACACTACAGTCTAATCCACTTGTATTAAGACAGTCAGTTTGTTGAATGGGTGTTCGATTACAATATATTTTTGGCATGATTCTCACAAGATCTTCTGGAAGGACCGTAGGTACTATAGCAATTGAAGTAGTTTGTTCATAAATATCAGGTCTGTTGCTATGATCTTGTTCTCTAACATGGTCATTGTCAGGAACAGCAAGAGAAGAGGGTGAATCCGAAAAACTCATACATGTAAAATTCGTACTAATTTTAATGGTTTTTACATTTCGTGATTTCTTCGATGTACTAAAACCTTCAGGCATTGTTACATTTGTGAGCAAAATACACGTGTTACACGTTCGAGATGACAAAAGAGAGTGAGTGATTGTTACAAAGTATTACCAGTCATTTGACTAGTACGACATCTGTCTATTTATCTAGAATTACATTTAAATTTAAACGAACAATAATTTTGGTTTAATTGTAGCAAATAATGTCATTGTTTAACAATAACAAACAAAATCTTCTGGTTTATCTTGTTTTCGAGATTTTTCTAATCTTAATGCTCTTGCTCGGTTTTGTCTTTCAAACCATTGAGTCCAAAAATGTTGCATTCGTTGTTGAATGAACTGCCACAGTGATAGTCGCGACAAGGTCAAATCGCTGAGCTTGGGTTCGGGTACTGAGTTGAGTGGTTTCCCAACTAGGAAGTGTCCCGACGTGAGTACCAAGGTGTCTTCTGGATTCTCTGTCAATGGTTCGAGTGGACGTGAATTCAGGATGGCTTCAATCTGATTGAGTAACGTAATGAACTCTTCGTAAGTGAAAGAGTTCTCTCCAATGGTGCGACGCAGATGAAATTTTATTGATTTCACTGCTGCTTCTCATTTCCCACCCATGTGGGGAGCTGCTGGTGAATTGAATTTCTACTGGGTGCCATCCTGAGCAAGTTGAGCAATGAAGTTAGTGCCACAATCTGAGTAGAGACATGATGGTATGTCTCTTCTTGAGATGAATCTCCGGTAGGCTGCCATAAACCCTTCTGTTGAGTAGTCACTGACTGCCTCAATGTGCACTGCAGATGTTGCAAAGCATACAAAGATACACATCCAACCTTTGTAGTTCTTAGCGCCACGTCCTTTCCATGTTTTGATAATGAGCGGGCCAGCATAATCAATGCCGGTGTGAGAGAATGGTTGAGATGGCGTAACTCGAGATGTGGGTAGTTGTCCCATTAGTTGTTGAGCACGTATTCTACGTTGTCGAGCACATATCACACAACGTAGAATGTGAGATTTCACTGGCTGTCTTTCTCCAACAATCCAGTAATATTGTCGTATGTAGGCCAGCGTGAGCTGTGTTCCACGATGATGAGTTCTTCGATGAGCATCGTCGATAATGAGAGTAGTGAGTGGTGAGCAGTGAGGCAAGATGACTGGATGCTTTTGTTCCTGATCGAGGTTTACATGCTGAAGCCTACCTCCAATCCGGATGAGTCCATTTGAGTAAACAAAAGGTGTCAACTTGATGAGTGGATGAGTTTTGTTGCTGATGGAGTTGTCAGATGCGATGAGTTTCTGCTCCTGTGAGAAGTATGTTGATTGAGTTTGCTTGATCCAGAATAGAGTTGCCTTTTTGATAACTCTGGGTGAAATGCCAGTTGATGAATCATGTTCTCGTCGGAGACGTGAGATAGCTATGTAACATAAAGCCGTGATTCTGAGTAATTTAGTGAGAGAAGAAAATCTGTGAATGAGATCCCAACGGCTCTTAGTTGAGCTGGCTACTAGTGTTTGAGTAGTGCGAGCTTCTGGAAGGTCAAGATCATCGGGTGTTGACTGATGCTTTGGCCATGATGAACTCTATCTTGAGTCAGCCATGATGGACCTGTCCACCATAGTGTATGGTTGACAAGTTGTTCTTGTGGTGAGTCCTCTAGATGCACAATCTGCAGGATTGGATGAACCAGGCACATGTTGTCAATGCGCCTTTGTTGAGAGTTCTTGAATTTGAGCCACCCGATTTCTTACGAAATCCTTCCAGCGAGATGGATGCGAATTGATCCAGGCGAGAGCAACACTCGAGTCCGTCCATAAATGAGTACTAACGATGTCGACTTTGATAGTTGCTGTCACATGATGAGCAAGTTTTGCAAGTAAGAGAACAGTACACAGTTCCAAGCGAGGGATTGAAACTGGTTTTAGTGGAGCCACCTTGGTCTTTGAACAGAGTAATCTGGCAGTTGATCCTGTTGCCTGTGAATGAACAATGAGATAGAAAACTGCTGCTCGAGTGTGTTGAGATGCATCCGAGAAGCCATGTAGCTCCGCCCTGGAGTCTCTGAACGTGGTGAGCCATCTGGGTACTGCAACCGTATCAAGTTTCATGAGAATGCTCCTGTTGTAACGTCATACACCATTAGCTTGTTACATTTAGTTCCAAATACGACTTGTCTGTCACTTAGCCATTGTGAACAAAATATTTTAATCATATTACCTAAAGACACTGGAGTTTCTTTGAACATATCATGGGTCAAAATATGTCTAGAGCCATAATCATTACCAACTGATCGAATTTCTTTAGAACGAATCTCTCTACTTCGCACAAAATCAACAAAATTATACGAAGTAGATAATGATTCCTTTGATAGTGAAAGTGTTTCATCTTCTGAATCACTATCATCATAACTGTGAGCAAATCAACTTAAATATGTTGAATAATAAATGATTTTATTGAGAAAACAAAATACACGTGTTACATGTTCGAGATGACAAAAGAGAGTGACCTGAATAATTGTTACAAAGTATTACCAGTCATTCGACTAGTACGACATCTGTCTATTTATATAGAATTAATTTGAATTTAAACGAACAATAATTTTGGTTTAATTGTAATAAATAATGTCATTGTTTAACACTCTCCCTTAAGACAAAATTATTTATACTGAATCAATCCAAGTCCTTTATTGCAAAATTCAATCTTCGGCTTAGACATAGCCTTGGTCAGGAGGTCCGCTAACATTCTGTCAGTAGATAGATATTCTAATTTAAACTTCTTTGCTTGTAAAGCCTCGCGTATGAAATGAACCCTAATGTCAATATGCTTCGTCCTGGGATGGAACATCCAATTCTTAGCTAGCTTGCCTGCTGACTGATTGTCATTATACACAGTACATTCTGATAATTTCATATATCCAAGCTCTTTTAACAAATTGGATAAGAAAATACTTTCCTTTGCTGCATCAGTTAAACTCATATATTCTGCCTCTGTAGATGATAAGGCAACAGTCTTCTGCTTCCTGGAACACCATGAAACTGCTCCTCCAGATAACACAAAAGCATAGCCAGAGTATGATCGTCTGTCAGTAGTTTCGGAACCCCAATCCGCATCAGTAAAACCTTGTAAATTTTTATTATCTTTACTGTAAACGAGCTTCATGTTGACAGTTCCTTTTAGATAGCGAAGAATACGCTTAGCAGCTTCCCAGTGAGTTCTATCAAAACAAGTATTGAACTGAGATAGTTTGTTGACAGCATGTGTAATATCAGGCCGGGTACCAACCGAAATATACATCAAAGCACCAATTAATTCACGGTACGGATAGCTACTATCTTCAGAATTCTTACTTGGTTCCAATTTTGTTCCCATAGCGAGTGGCGTCGTTACTGAATTACAATTTGTCATATTGAATTTATCAAGGACATCCTTGATATAACCACTTTGACTGAGAGACACTTTTTCATCTGATTGATTAATCTCAATTCCCAAACAATACTTGGCAGGTCCTAGGTCTTTTACGTCAAAGTTGCATGACAACTTATTTTTAATTTCTGTAATCCTGGAGCGATTTTTAAAAGCAAAAATAATATCATCGACATACAATAAAATATACGTGTCATTGTCCTTTGTGTCCTTGTACAAACATGGGTCGGATGCGGTTGGTCTGAAACCAATATCTTTTAAAACTTTGTCAATTTTAGTGTGCCACTGCCTACCTGACTGTCGTAAACCATAGATAGCTTTATTTAATCGAGATACGTCATTACCTTCTTTTAGGTTATTCAACATCGACGTGGCTTTGTTTACAGTTAACTTATTCTTGTTGTTACTCACGATGAATTCTAAAGCTTCTTTCAGCATATCCGGTGGTTTCATATACAGCTGTGTGTCCAGCTCTCCCTTAAGATACGCCGTGACAACATCTCCTTGCTCTAGTTTTAATCCATCTCTAGCGGCGAGTGCTGCTAGTAATCGCAATGAATCCAATTTTGCGACAGGGGTGTACGTATCGAAAAAGTCGATACCATAGATCTGCGTAAAACCTTGCCCAACTACTCTCGCCTTCCTTCGTTCAAGTGAGCCATCTGGACCATATTTTTCACAAAACACTGTGCGGTTTCCGATTAGCTTGGCGTCCTTAGGCTTCTCGACGAGTGACCAAGTATCATTAATAATAAGACTTTCTATTTCTTCGCAAAAAGCTTTGAACCAGCGATTTTTATCCGGTCCATTTAAAACTTATTTCATCTTCACTTCCACAGTAATCAAGGAATTTTCGCTTTCACTAGTATTTGGAGAACGTAGAGTGATATGATTTTTATACAATTCTTGCAATTGAGGATTCACATTAGGAATTTCAAACCCTAAGAAATCCTCTTCGTTTGGATCAGTTAAATTTAAGGTATTTGTTTCATTACTTTCAAAACCATGAAATGAAGGTTCGTGCTCCAAACTTTAATTAATCTTATCATCTTGATTGTTAATGCTATTCAAATCAGCATCTGTGTTTAAAGTACCGTTCTCTTTAGAAATATCACATTTCTTAATAGTGTCGATAACAACATTTTCTTCAGTTTTACTTGTTTCGCTCGGTTTGTTTACATCGAGAATGTCTACTTGATCTGATACTGGATCATTGAACTTGTAAGAAAATTTGACATCTCGCGATACTACCACCTTTTTAGTATCTTTTAACCATACTCGGTAAGCCTTATAATCGTCAGCATAACCAAGAAAAATGCCTTCGATACCCCTTGGATCAAATTTTCCCTTTGTGATAGATTTGTTCAAAACATGCACTTTCTCACCAAAGTTTCGAAAATGTGCAATATTCGGCTTGCGACCAATCCATTTTTCAAAAGGTGTGGTTCCAATGGTCCTTGTGATGCACCTGTTTCGAATATAATTAGCCGTAAGAATAGCTTCAGCCCAAAAACTATTATTCAATCCAGCTTGGTTTAGCAGACAACGTGCTGTTTCGACAAGAGATCTGTTCTTACGCTCCGCAACACCATTTTGCTCCGGTGTGTGGGGTACCGTAAAACGTCGCTGAATCCCAGCAGATTTTAAAATTTCGTTTAACTTGCCGTTATCATATTCACGTCCACCATCCGATTGAAGAGCCTTAATCTTACAGCCTGTCTGATTTTCGACGAAATTTTTATATTCTAAAAATTTTTGAGTAACTTCACTTTTGTTGTGCATGAAATATACCTGACACCAACGTGAGTGATCGTCGATGAAAGTAACGAAGTATCTTGCTCCTCCTTTAGATATCGTCCTCATGGGACCGCATACGTCCGTATGAACAACTTGTAGAGGCTCCTTTGATATTTCTTGACGACGAGTAAATGGCTTGCTCGTCATTTTCGACGCTGCACATGTTTCACAATACTCCAAATCTTCATTCTTTGTAATATTTACACCTTCAACAAAATCTCCATTCATCATAGCCTTGAGATCTTGAAAGTTTACATGGCCAAGCCTGGAGTGCCATTCCTTCATGTTTATGTTTTGATTTGTAGTGAATGACGCATGACTCGACGTTGCTGTTTCGTCCATGTAATATAAATCGCCAATACGTTTGGCTAAGGCACGCGTATTCTCCTCCTTATCGACTATTATTGCGCGGTATTTTTGAAAATTTACATTAAAACCTGCATCAACGACTTTTGCAACAGAGACTAGATTAGTCCTAATTTCAGGAACATACAGCGCGTTTTTGAGTATTATTTCACGTTTGTCGCCCTTTGAAGATATACGTACGTCGCCTTTGGCATGTACTGATGTAGTTGCGTCACTTGCGAGCAACAAATTTTCGTCGACGTGTTTCATGCTGTCAAAAACTTCTTTATTTCCACATACGTGTGAGGTGCTCCCACTATCGAGACACCATTTGTCTTTGTTTGTTGCACTTGTATAAAAACACAGATTCGATTGATCGTTCTTGTTATCTTTCTGCATTTTCTTCTTTTTAAAACAATTCGCTTCTTTGTGCCCTTTTATATGGCAGAAGCCACACTTGTACGGAAATTTACATTGTTGCACTGATCTACCTGTATTAGTTGCATTAGAAACCGTATGTGCTGGGGCGCCACCAGTCGGTCTCTTCGGTCCCTTGTAGTTCGGTTTTGAAAACATGGCAGAATTTTTGCCTTCACCACCTTGATGGCGCGCTTTGGACTCTTCGAGGATTTTTACTTTTAAAATCTCGATATCAGGCAAATCATCACGAGATTCAATGGCGCATCGAAAATTTTCAAATGATGAAGGTAGGCTATGTATTAACATGATCGAAAGTAGATCATTGTCCAACGTTGCGCCTGTCGCCTTCAATTTATCAGCGGCTTCGAAAAATTTCTTTATTGTGTACGTACATAGTCACCTTCCGCCATCTTGTATTGCGTGAGATGTTTGTATAAGAATGCTTTACGAGCAGGGGTTTTCGATGCGTATATTGACTCAAGCTTTCGCCATATCTCATGCGATGTAACACATCCACTGATTTCCTTCAGTTCTGATGGTGCTATGGCCAAAATTAAGTCTGCACGTGCTTTACGATCTTTCTTCAGCCATTGTTTGTAAGCAGTCTCTGCCGCAGTTTTAACAGCAGCAGCCGCATCATCATTTGCTAAAGCGGGAGCAGGAGTCTCCCCGAAATGTAATCCCAAAAATCATTTTTAATGAATAACGCCTCGGCGTGAATTTTCCAGGTGTCATAGTTATCGCGAGTCAATACATTAAATCGTGGAGTGTGCGTTACGTCTTGATCTTCCGCCATTATGGCTGTCAACACTATACCGATATTATAACCTTCACTTAAACACGAAAAAAAATATTTATGACTCGTTTTATCTAGTTTTTCTCGCGACACTCTGGGCCCATAACCTGTGAGCAAAATACACGTGTTACACGTTCGAGATGACAAAAGAGAGTGAGTGATTGTTACAAAGTATTACCAGTCATTTGACTAGTACGACATCTGTCTATTTATCTAGAATTACATTTAAATTTAAACGAACAATAATTTTGGTTTAATTGTAGCAAATAATGTCATTGTTTAACAACATTACACAACGGTGATGATATATTCATGAGGATAGCGAATTTCTCATCTTTTGACAAAAGCTCAGACGATGCAGGACCTTCAGCAAATTGCTGTGTGGTTAGGATAAGAAAACGGATTTTCATAAGAACGTTACGAATAGACGAATCACGATTGTTGTCTCCTTCTGAAGGAGAAGAAGAACTAGATGCAGATTCCTCTGTAAATGAATATAATTTGAATTATTTTTCATTCATAATGACAAATTTATTTTATAATAAACTGTTTGTGGCATGTTTGTTTATACACACATTTATGTTTATTTATTTATTTACACACACACACACACACACACATATATATATATATATATATATATATATATATATATATAACACTTTTTCAATAAAGGTTAAAATCAAAAATTAAAATACTCGTTTCAAAAATAAAACTAACATTTACCATTATCACTATCTACTTTTGCTTTCTTTACGACCACACCAGTGTTTGATGCATTTCTAGAAGCATAGCGTGTAACTGCTTTGAAAAGATCTAGTTCTGAATTAATATTTAAATATTCTTGCTCAAATACAGTTAATAATGTACTTGGTTCTATTTCCTCAAAACTATTTTCAGACAGAACTTCCTGGGTTTGTGTACATATTATCTTAAACAAAAAAAAAATTATTCAAAAAGAAAGAAAATCATACAATCCAACTTACCTGCATGCATTTTTCCATGAGAATCGGTTCTTCAAAGAGTTTAGCGAATTCATAAGCTCTGCAAGTGTTTTTTGGACAAAGATCTGACCAAATGTAATGAGTGCATTCTTCAACTAAATATGGCAACATGTATTTCTTTGCGACGTAGCATAATTCACAAGCTTGTTCGAAAGAATGGAGATTGATTTTATCAGTATAAATGTACCTGAAATCATGAATTCGTGATCGAACAAATCGTTACGAAAACGAACAGTATATATACATAAGAAGTGCTTTGAAAGCATCCGGTTGCACGTCCAGTATAGGAATCGGATGATCGTTTGTTTCTGCCATTCCTCCATAGAACATCGCTTCAAAAACAGGACTTGACATTGCGAAAAACATATACAAATAAAAACAGATCACATAAAATTAAAAATGTCGAGGAAACACTAAAAAGCATTTAAAGTATGAAAACATTGTCAAATACAAATAAATTACAATTTAAAATTTTTGTCGAGTTATTCAAAAGTGGAAAATACTATTATCCAGAGTAAATACAATATAAAATATTCATTAAAAACATTTTATATTGTTTTAAATGAATAATAAATCATAGAGTAATGTTTTTTTGTTATTATTATTATTCGGAAATGTAATCATAAATGTGTATAGTGATTAATAAATTAAAATAATCATTTTTCAATTGAATTTTATTTTTGATTAATAATATTTTATAAATAGCGTACAAGCCGAATATATATGTTTAAAAGTATATTTGGGTTAAGAATATAGATAAATTCATAAAGATGCACTTACCTATTTTCCCTGTTGACCTTCTACGAGAGGCTCCATTGTGTTTCCCATCTTTATCCGATTTTTGAAGCATATTGCAAAAATTTTATAATCTATTACTGATTTTAAATATCAAAAATAACAATTCCTTATCTTTTCTATTAATGCAGTGTTAAAACTAATCACACATGAAACGTATGACTTTTTTGGTTATGTTACATATGGCACTGTATTTTCTTAAATTTAAAAGTATCTGCATATATTTATTTAAATTCTGAATATATTAAAAATAATAACAAATGTTAATTACAAATTGTCACTACGAACGAAACGTTATTAATGTCTAAATAAACTTTTGACAGTTGTATGCAATGGCGTCACATGTTTATTTTTATAGAACTTATTTATAAAGAAATTAAAAAAAACATACAAACACACACGTACATATTTTTCAGCTTTACATTTGATTATGTCTTATATTTATATTATAATTTTTTTAACTGAACATTTTTTTGAAAATTATTAAATGAAATAATCGATTATATATATATATATATATATATATATATATATATATATATATATATATATATATATATATATATATATAATTTGATTGGAAATCTAGATATATAAGAAGGCTTAGAAAGGATTTATGGATAGATTGGATAAAAAAATAAGGAAATCGTCGAAATGAACTGGAAAAAGACGGTATTAGACAGGTCAAGAAGGAAGGTTTTGGAAGAGGTCCCATCCAATAATGGATTGAAAGGGGATGCTGCTGCTGCTGATTATGATATGTTTGTATGTATAATTATGATATATATGTGTGTGTGTGTGTGTGTGTGTGTGTGTATATATATATATATATATATATATATATATATAATAAAAGTCCATATACATCTACAGTTGTGTGAAAGTCTTATTGAATGTATTTAGATCTTTTTAAATGTTTTCCAAAACTTTTCCATTGTTTCATGTCTGACTAATTTAATTAAATCCTCACTTTCACTTTCTAGTTTCATCCCTACATTTTTGTTAGGATTTTTCCTTGGTTGTCATTTCATAATTATTTTTGTGTCCATCTATTGTCTTCTGTTTTTGCTGTTTTCTACCTAGGCTCTTTTCATCAATTATTTGTTTTATTATATCTCAGCATCTTATCTAGTCACATATATATATATATATATATATATATATATATATATATATATATATATATATATATATATTAAATATATGTCATATAGAGACAGAAAGAGAATCAAATGGATTAGAAAAAAAGTTATAAATATAATAGAAAAGTAAGACGTTTGAAATCGGAATGGACTGGTTTTATAGCAAGAAAAGAAAATCATTAATGGATATGAGAAATTATTAATGGGAAATTTAGATATACAAAAAGGCCTGAGGAGAAATCCATGGGTGAATGAAACATACATGAGAACCTTCATCGGAATGGATTGAAAGAGAAAGGCAATAAATCAGTCGAAGTGGAAAATTTTGGGAAAGACCTTCATCCAGCAGTGGATAGAATGAAGCTGCTGCTGCTGATATATATATATGTATATATATATATATATATATATATATATATATATATATATATATATATATATATATATGTATATATATATATATATATATATATATATATATATATATATATATATATATATAATTAGTTACTTAATACAACATACATTTGTGTGTGTATGTAAATACATAAAGTGATCCAATATATTATATAAATTAAAAACATAAATACATAATAACTGCCAAAAATATTTAAAACAATCATTTAAATAATTATTTCATTTGCAAATATCTAAACATAAACACATTCAAAACATAGTTTGGAACAAATGATTCGTCATTTGAAACTGTTTCACTCATTATTGTATCAAGTTAGTGAAATAATATTTCATTCAATTGTATATTTAAAGGTATGAAAGTAAAGAGTGAGGTACTTAATCACCTAAAATTTGCTTAAAACTTGAAAATAAATTATAAGAATTAGACAAAGTAAGTAAAAAAATTGTCTCAATGAATTATAGTAAGAGAAAAGTAATACACAATGAATTTATAAATCAAAGGATAATTAAATTAAAGTGATAGTAATTCAAATATAAAAGATATATTTGTGGTAAAACAGTTCAAAATTTGTTGTTTTTTTTGCCAGTAAAAATGACATACAATGGCTCCCACTCATATTCGTACAACATCTAGCTAAAACTTTATTGCTGAAAATATACGTCTTATTTTAAAAAAAATAGAGAAATATATTTTAGGGTTGTTAAACAACAATGTTATCAATAATATTTGTAAAAAAATATACTATTTAAAATATTTCATAACAAAAATAAAGAAATACAAGATATTTAACAAAAATAACTCAACATTGGTATTCGTACAGTTTAAATATTTTTTTTGCTGACAAAAAATACAAAATTATCAAAAATTAGTATTTTGTAGGGTGCCCTTTTCTTTTGATCACTTATAATAATCGTTTTGGAATTGATTTTATTCATTTTTGGGTAATTTCAGGCCCAATATTACGCCACTCAGATTCTAGATGCATTTTTAAGTCATTTTTGTTTGAGAAATCACATCATTTTCTAATTCTTTTTTCCAATTCTGCTTATAGATTTTCTATAGGATTTAAATCGAATGTATCTTCTGTCATAAGCATTTAGTTTTGACCTATTTGTGTTTCTAGGTTTATTTTCTACTCTATGATCATTTTTAGACCGATTTACAATATATTGAACAGTTGAACAACTTCGAAATACAATTTGGCTAATTTCCCGTAAATATTTTCCATCTTTATGATTACAAATAATTAATTTTCTCAACACAATTGATGTTTCTTTGCCTTTTCTACCCATGTTTCAAATATTGTGAATATACTATGATATACTTTGTTTAAATTGACACACAAGCATGTAGAAACTGGTAGGAGCTTGTTAGTGCAAAAACATTTTTTTTTTTATTTTTGTACTTCCTGAACACCATTTTACATAACTGCTTTTACGGCTGTACAAATACAAATGTTGAGTTATTTTTGTTAAATTTTTTGTATTTTTTTATTTTTATTATGAAATATTTCAAATATCATATTTATTTTTTACAAATATTATTGATAACATTGTTGTCTAACAGCCCTAAAATATATTTCTCTATTTTTTTTTAAATAAGTGGTATACTTTCAGCAATAAAGTTTTAACTAAGTGGTGTACGAATACAAGTGGGAGCCACTGTAGGTACTCATTAATATAAATATTTTTTTATGTATTTTTATTTTTTCAAAAAGGATACACATTTTTCTGTTTGTAAATTTTTGATTTTTATTATTTTATATATATATATATATATATATATATATATATATATATATATATATATATATATATATTTTAATTGTACAAGTATGATTCCGCCATTTACAAATAGATGGCTGTAGCTATATGTTAAGATCAAATATTCAACTGCCATCTATTATATATTGATGTCGTGTGAAAAATCTTCGGTATTCAATTTGTCGTACGTAATAGAAGTGAAAATATTTTTTTTTTTTTTGTCCATAAAAATATCGAATTTTGTGCCAACAAAAGAGTATATACGGGAAGTTTTATTTCATTACTTTATTTTAAAGAAATCTGCTGCTGAGAGTCATCGATTACTTATTGGAAGCTTATGATGAACGTACTTTATCTGAAAGAACATGTAGAGAATGGTTTCAACGGTTTAAAAGTGGTGATTTTGACGTGAGTGATAAAGATCGTGTGAAGCCGAAGCGATGAAGAATTGCAGACATTATTAGATGAAGATGACACTCAAACACAAAAACAACTCACTGAACTTGGGTGTTACACAATAAAGCATTTCTGATCGTTTGTATGCAATGGAAAAAATTTAAAAAGAAGGAAAATGGGTGCTACATGAATTAAAAGAAAGAGATATCGAAAGGTGAAATACAGCCTGTGAAATGTTGCTTACACGATTCAAAAGAAAATCGTTTTTGCATCGAATTGTCACTGGAGATGAAAAATGGATTCATTTTGACAATCCTAAATGGAAATATCATGGGTAGATCCACGCTAAGTATCAACATCGAATGCAAAACCAAATATTCATGGGAAAAAGGTTATGTTGTGGGATCAGAAAGGTGTGATGTATTATGAGATATTGAAACCTGGTCAAACAATTACTGCTGCTCGATACCGACAACTAATCAATTTTAATCGTGCTTCGGATCAAAAACGACCAGAATGGGCCAATAAACACAATAAAATGATTTTGTTACATGATAACACTAGACCACACATTTCAAAACCAATGAAAAAAATGTTAGAAGCACTTGGCTGGGAAATATCACCCCAACTGCTATATTCTCCAGAACGTGTGCCTTCTGATTTTTATTTGTTTTGGTCGATGGTACATTCAGAGCAGCATTTTAATTCTTTTCAAGATGTTAAAAATTAGCTTGACGGATCACATCAAAACAAGAAAAATTTTTTTTGATGGAATTCATGTTACCGAACAAATGGGAAAATTTTGTAACTAATGATGAAAATTATATTGAATAAAAAATTATTTACAGTTTTTCCAAAATAAACATGTTTTTATTAGCAAAAAAAAACAGCAGAAGAATAATATGTATATAATATTGATATAAATGTGTTTACTTACATATAAAAGGTGTGTGAGTAGATGATGTGATATCAAAAATATTCACACCACTGGAAAGAGTGTTTAAAACAATTAATTGGACATTTGAAGGAATAAAACTAAATAGTGAAATATTTAATTATCTTCGAATTGCCAATGACATTATTTTCTTAATAAACCAAGATTAACTTGAAAAAAAATCAGAAAATTAGATAAGTAAAAAAAATGTCTTATGATAAACCAAAGCAAAACAAAAGTAATGCAGAATGAATTTTCAAATTCAAAGAAAAGTGAATTAAAACAAATAGAAATAGAAAAACTTATATATTATTATGACAGCATATTAACATAAAAGGAATAGTTATAGATGAAGTGAACAAGAATAAAAATGGATAGTGTTAATTTCAAAGAAATTCTTATGAAATTAAATATATCTCTAAGTAAAAAAGTTCTCTTGAAGAAAAAAGTTTTAAATCAATGTACTCTACCTGTTTGTTCTTAATCAAGACAGTGAAATATGGATCTTAAATACCAAAATAATGACCAGTGACTTGGTAAATCACAACCTTTAGAAAAATTTTCGTAGATTAATATTACTTAAATATAAACTGTAATCAAGTGTAACAAGATTGAAATAAAAATAATACATAAATAATACATTTTATAATCACATGATTTGAACAGATCTAAAATTTTCAGTTTTTATGAATCAAATTATATAGTTTTCTTTTTTTTAAAAAAAGAAAGTTTTAATTGAAATTAATTCTAATTGAAATTGATTTGAATTCCTTATTATTTTTGACAATTTAGAGGATAATTATCTCTTTGATTGCAGTGTGCTCTAACAAATAATTATCAGCATTGTGAGACGCAATATTATATAACATTGGTGATAAAATGCACTTAAACCATAGTCATCAAAAAATGTAATTTATTTAATAATAAAAATTTGTATGATAAATTCTAAAACATGGATCAATGCACAAATCTGTTATAATTTGGTACCTACTTTCCCATTCATTTTTTCATTTTATGCTTTCAAGGATGTTTTTTTTTTTATAACGTGGCTGGAAAATGTCTTTTAATAGGACATATTAGATTGTTTCCTCTTTTTTTACCTTGGGCTATGTATGAAGCTATTATTCTAGAATACAGCTACAATTTGAATACTTCATGTGTAAAATCTTGTTCTTCATTTTCATTACTACTTATTATAAATGTTTGTTTTCTATTCTTTTGGCCAAACATTTTTATGGTACGCTATCATTTAAAAAATGATGAATGAATAAAATAAGCATTTACATATACTAGAAAATAACTATATGAAATAACTCATGATTTGATTGTAGCAGCAGTGAAACAAACTTGAGTGGATTGTCAAAAACAAAAAAAACGTAGAAATATTTTATGATATTCAATTAGATGATTAGTTGCTGTGAAATATATAACAAATGTACAATACTGTATCATTAGGAAAATGATGTGTTGTAGTGAGGAAAATTTACTGGGTATATACATATGCCTTCTGTATATATTTATGAATGAGTGATATATATATATATATATATATATATATATATATATATATATATATATATATATATATATATATATATATATATATATATGCTATTTGTAAGCAATCAGCCACTTTCTGAAGGTGTATATATAAATCTTTCACAATCAAAGGTTGAAAAAATCATTAATTTATTACTACTATTCTTGCACAAGAATGTGAAAATAAATATCCCTTTTATATATAACTTGATTCAACAATAGTGTATGTTTTTATTGATTTTTAATTATGGTTATGTTAAGAAAAGAAAGATTACAAGAAATAGTAGACTGTTTTATTTATGAATTGGAAAATTATTAGTGAAACACTTATAATTTCATTAATTAACTACATAAATTCAAAACAATTAAAATTTTATTAACAATTACACAGAAATGCACTGATAAAAAAAGCTCTTATATAAACATCAAATAATTGGTTTTTAATAAATAAATATTTAGAATTTAACTCATAATAAATAATTATAATGTAAATGCAAAAAAAAATTATTATCTAAGAAGAAAAATTCAAACATTAAATATACAGCAATTGCATCTCATATATTTAATTATCACAAAGTATATTTTTACTGCTAAAAAATATTAGTTTTATTAGTACATGAATTCCAATATTATTTAAATTATTTTTATTGTACAAAAAAACCTGTTAGTAAATTAATTTTATAGTATACAAAGGTTTACATATGGGGATGAAGAATTCTTTATGAAAATATTTTCAAGTCTATTTTTATTTTGATAACAATTTTTCTCATCAATGGTTAATCAAAATATAAAAACAGATTGAACATAAAACCCGATTCAAAGATTTTTTTATATTAACATCAATAATTTAATTTCAACAAAAAAAATTTATCTATTTTGTTATTACTATACTGCATTTTATTACTTTGGTTTTTACTCAGTACTATAAATTTGTTTTAATTTCATCTGTAACTATTTTTATTTCTCTATAGTAAAAGAATATGTAAAAAATAAAAATAAAAATTATAAACGAAGTATCTGTTTATAATGTTCTCTATAATGGTAAAAAGTAAGAAAAATTGTTTTATATGTACACACTTTATGCACACACATACACATAGGTTTTAATTTTTCTGTCTCTAGCATGAAATAGTCATTAAATAAACAGTTTTCAGGAAACGATTACTTTTTAAGTAATAATCATCACATGACTAAAAAGTAAAATGTTATCAGTGTTTTTACTCTGTATGTAATGTTAATTACGGGTGAAATGTACAGAAATATTTGTTTACTATAATATGAAAAAAAAATAATTTAAAAATGGCGGTGACAATCATTCTAATAAGATGTATAATCATTCTGCCAAAGGCAATGGCACTTATGATCACACAGGAAATATTATAAATTGAAATATATAATTAATTAATTATATATCTAAAAATATACACTTTAAAAGTGTGGTTGGTTCAATATTTTTATTACTTTGTAAATTATCGCGGTAATTAAAATTTGACACACTTAGTGCACAAATTCAACTGTGCATTAGCTAACATAAATGAATAACAATGTAAGACTAGTTCAGTAAAATTATTTTGTTTAGTTAAAAAAACAAACAATTTTCTTTTTTACTTACAATAACTAAATGAATTTTAATTTACTTTAAATAATCATAATTAATTTGACTAAAATTAACTAAATTTTTTAATGAATTACATTCTACAACATGTACAAAAAATATTAAAAAAAAAAAAAAAAAAAAAACTAAGTACTTTTTACTTTTTTTTTAATTGTAATTTTATGAAAAGATAAAATAATTTCACTGAAACATGACAACTTTTCATAAGATCGAATTTAACTTATGACAGATTGTCATCAATTTTTAAATACAGATATTTACAATGTTTATAACGAATGTTATGTACATACATATATGTACAAATATACACACATACATACATGTTTATATTCATACATATGTATAAATAAGGAATTAAATCAAATTAAGGTCCTATTATGAATATGAAAATATTATCGTTCGTATAAGACCATCCCTGACTGAATTACTCATCTGACCGCCACCAAATGTAAACGTCACATTGTCCGCTGTAGATCGTGAAACGCATGTTCCCATTGGGTACCATCCGGCTTTATGAAAGACAACTCCTACTGTGTAAGGCTTGTTACGCTGTATATAGACTGGTCGATTGAACGTCAGTTCAATCATGGAACGATAATGAACTCTAGCAGTATAATGTAAATATGTCAGAACGAGAACCATCCGCATCAACTAAATGTGCATAAAGTAATTCTGAATAGAGCGGAGATACATTCGGTTGACATAAGGTTTGTGCAGGGACCTACAACATAAAGTAAATGCTTGAAATAATATTTTATTGCTTATAAAAATTCTACTAGATCTATTTTATTTTTATTCCTATCAAAATTTTTATTTACAACATAATTCTCACCTGTACACCAATAATACAGATGTTCCGATCTACTGAAAACATAACACTACAGTCTAATCCACTTGTATTAAGACAGTCAGTTTGTTGAATGGGTGTTCGATTACAATATATTTTTGGCATGATTCTCACAAGATCTTCTGGAAGGACCGTAGGTACTATAGCAATTGAAGTAGTTTGTTCATAAATATCAGGTCTGTTGCTATGATCTTGTTCTCTAACATGGTCATTGTCAGGAACAGCAAGAGAAGAGGGTGAATCCGAAAAACTCATACATGTAAAATTCGTACTAATTTTAATGGTTTTTACATTTCGTGATTTCTTCGATGTACTAAAACCTTCAGGCATTGTTACATTACACAACGGTGATGATATATTCATGAGGATAGCGAATTTCTCATCTTTTGACAAAAGCTCAGACGATGCAGGACCTTCAGCAAATTGCTGTGCGGTTAGGGTAAGAAAACGGATTTTCATAAGAACGTTACGAATAGACGAATCACGATTGTTGTCTCCTTCTGAAGGAGAAGAAGAACTAGATGCAGATTCCTCTGTAAATGAATATAATTTGAATTATTTTTCATTCATAATGACAAATTTATTTTATAATAAACTGTTTGTGGCATGTTTGTTTATACACACATTTATGTTTATTTATTTATTTACACACACACACACACACACACACATATATATATATATATATATATATATATATATATATATATATATATATAACACTTTTTCAATAAAGGTTAAAATCAAAAATTAAAATACTCGTTTCAAAAATAAAACTAACATTTACCATTATCACTATCTACTTTTGCTTTCTTTACGACCACACCAGTGTTTGATGCATTTCTAGAAGCATAGCGTGTAACTGCTTTGAAAAGATCTAGTTCTGAATTAATATTTAAATATTCTTGCTCAAATACAGTTAATAATGTACTTGGTTCTATTTCCTCAAAACTATTTTCAGACAGAACTTCCTGGGTTTGTGTACATATTATCTTAAACAAAAAAAAAATTATTCAAAAAGAAAGAAAATCATACAATCCAACTTACCTGCATGCATTTTTCCATGAGAATCGGTTCTTCAAAGAGTTTAGCGAATTCATAAGCTCTGCAAGCGTTTTTTGGACAAAGATCTGACCAAATGTAATGAGTGCATTCTTCAACTAAATATGGCAACATGTATTTCTTTGCGACGTAGCATAATTCACAAGCTTGTTCGAAAGAATGGAGATTGATTTTATCAGTATAAATGTACCTGAAATCATGAATTCGTGATCGAACAAATCGTTACGAAAACGAACAGTATATATACATAAGAAGTGCTTTGAAAGCATCCGGTTGCACGTCCAGTATAGGAATCGGATGATCGTTTGTTTCTGCCATTCCTCCATAGAACATCGCTTCAAAAACAGGACTTGACATTGCGAGAAACAATTTATGACCGACTAATATCTGTTGATGGGGATCTATGCCCACAACAAAACTACAGTCACTCCACTGCCCGGTTTCTAGCAAATGTTCCCCACGTTGTTGTAATTTTTTTTTCATAACCTGCCAGTCTGGTGAACTCATCTAATTCAAAAAGAAAAAAAATTCGTATTTAGAAACTTAGTTAACACAAACAATTAAAAAAGAAACTTGTGCGTACTAACTTTGATTCAAGTTTAGGACTAGCACCTACTTCCTATTCGATTTGAATTATTTATCAATTACTTGAGATTTAAAAATAGCAGAACGATGTCGCAAAAACAAAGTCTTAGAGACGTCATAGGCCTACATTGACAGATATAATTAGCAAGGCATACGATTATTGAAACATTGTGTAAATGAATTCCCTATATGTGGTTATATAGCTATATTTTTGTGTGTGAATGTGAATGTGTGTATATATATATATATATATATATATATATATATATATATATATATATATATATATATATATATATATATATATATATATATATATATATATATATATATATATATATATATATATATATATATATATATATATATATATATATATATATATACATATATATGTATATATTATCATTACTATGATATTCCCTTTTTGAGCGATTAATTCTAAACTGTTTTTTTCAAAAATTATTTTAGAACATCATTTATTTTATGTAATAATTTTAAATAAAATAAAAACTAAAATTTTTTTTTTTAATTTTACTACAGATACACATTTTACAACACTCATTTAAACTCAACACACATTTTACACACTCATTTCATTTCTATAAATAATATTAAAATAATGACGTCGTACACATAATTTTATTTTGTGTAAAAATGAAAAAGATTAATTTAGGTAATTTTCTAAAAGAAAAGAGTAATATCAAGAACGTATAATAGTATTTAACAAATTTTGATAAAGCAAAGGAAGAACCTAAAATCAAAAAAGTACAAAGGAAAAACTACAAAGAAAATTCATGAATTTCATAATTGACGTACGAGGGTCGTTTGGTAAGTAAGGTAAATTTATTTATTGTTTAATTTAATTAATTAAATTAAATTTTTCAATTTAGTTTTTCTTACTTTTTTACTATACTTATCAAACGACCTCGTACGAGGTCGTTTGATAAGTCCGTGTAAATTCCGAAAGATGGCACCACTGGTACATATCGAGGTTATTTTTAATTAGTATCACCTCTTGGAAGAACACACATCAAGTTTCAGCCATATCGGTCTATTCCTTTGTGTTTGACAATCGTTGGAATCAAGGAAATCGAGTGATTGTCAAATAATGGACGAAAAAGAATTTCGCGTGTTGATTAAATACTACTTCATTAAAGGCAAAACGCCTCAGGAGACTAAACAGAAGCTTGATAAACATTATGGTGACTCTGCACCTTCGATTAGTGCGGTTTATAAGTGGTTTCAAAATTTTCGGAGTGGCCATATGAGTACAAGAGACGCTGAACGTTCTGGACGCCCTGTTGAGGTCACCACTCCAGGAAATCATTGATAAAATCTATGATATGGTGATGGATGACAGAAGAGTGAAAGTGCGTGAGATTACTAGTGCTGTAGGCATCTCGTGTGAACGGGTACATAATATTTTGCACCAACATTTGGACATGAAAAAGTTATCCGCCAGGTGGGTGCCGCGATTGCTCACGATCGACCAAAAACGAGGTCTTGTGAAGTGTTGCAAGAACGGTTTGCAGCTGTTTCAGCGAAATCCGCAGGACTTTAAGCGTCGTTTCATCACTGTAGATGAAACATGGATACATCACTACACTCCTGAGACCAAAGAGCAGTCTAAACAATCAAGGCAGTCTAAATATCAAGGGGGAATCTGCTCCGAAAAAGGCGAAGACAATTCCTTCGGCCGGGAAGGTTATGGCGACTGTCTTTTGGGATTCGCAAGGAATAATCTTTATCGACTATTTGGAAAAGGGTAAAACCATTACAGGTGCATATTATTCATTGTTATTGGATCGTTTGAAAACCGAGTTGCAAGAAAAACGTCCCAGATTAGCCCACAAAAAAGTCTTCTTTCATCACGACAACGCACCAGCTCACACCTCAGCAGTTGTGGCCGCAAAACTAATGGAAATAGGGTTCCAAATCGTTTCACATCCCCCCTATTCTCCAGACTTGGCTCCATCGGACTATTATTTGTTCCCTAATATGAAGAAATGGCTCGCGGGAAAAAGATTTTATTCGAACGAGGAGGTGATTGCAGGAACGAATGACTATTTTACAGACTTGGACAAATCCTATTATTCGGAAGGGATCAACAAACTAGAGCAGCGTTGGATGAAGTGTATAAGCCTAAAAGGAGACTATGTTGAAAAATAAAAACGATTTATTCAAAAAAATGAAGCAGTTTTTATTTTTACACGGACTTATCAAACAATCCTCGTATATACTTTCAATCTATATAGATTACAGACGTAAGAAAATTCGTGGAACGGACTAAAAGAGAAAAGTATTAGATCGGTCGAAATGGAAAGGTCATCATCCATTAATGAAAAGAAAGAGTCTGATGATTACATATATAATATATATTATATAGATGGATCGGAAAATTTCTAGAATGAGAAAGAAAACATTATTTTTGAGCAAAATCATATTTATTTTTCTACATAGTCTTCTTTGAGTTCGATACATTTAATCGACGTTTTTAGAGAGCTTTCATTTCTTTAGTAAAATGAGTTTTGTCCAAACTTTTGAAACAATAATTTACAGCTTCAATTCCTTTTCAACCTCTTCAGTATTTGATAAAAAAAATATTCCAGCCAATTTTTAAGGTTTGGAAACAGACAAAAGTCAGAAGGAGCAAATCTGATGAATATTATGCATATCCAATAATTTTCAATCGTAATTAATGCAGTTTTTCTGTCGTAATTGCTGATTTGTGCGAGATGTGTTGTTTTGGTGGAATAGAACGGTTTTTTTTGATAAATGAAGCTTTTGGGCTTTGATTTTGTCATTAAAATAATTCAATAACGATACATAATACTTGTTATTGTTTTCCCTTTTTCTAATTAATCGATGATAATTATTCCATAAGAATCTCAAAAAACAGTAATCATAACTTTTTCAGTTGATGGAACCGTCTTTGCCTTCTTCGGAGCTGGTTCACTGTATGTTATTCACTCTTTTGACTTTCATTTTGTCTCTGAAGTGTAGTGATGGATTCATGTTTCATTGATAGTCACTCAAAGATGCAAAAATCCTTTTCATTACGATTAAAACATTGCTGAGAAATGGCCATTTGAAGTTGCTTTTGGTCGATTGCCAGCAAACGCAGCACCCATTGGGAAGTGATTTTACTCAAGTCCCAATATTTATGTAAAATATAATGTGTACAGACATAAGACTCGAAGAACTATCGACATATTACTTTCGACGATGTATAAAGTTTTTATCAAAAAAACTATTTTAAAGTGGTAACAAAGTCAATTGAATTTTTCCATGAGAACAAGTAGGATTTTGAAGGATTAAAACAAAAATAGTCATTTTTGATTTAATTCTTCGCTCTACCGGATTAGTTATTTCTGATAGAACTCTAATTTGACTGTATGACCTGAATTTAACAACTCATAATACACTATACCTTCGATATCCTACTAGATGCAGAGCATTATCTTCTTGACCAGGATGACACCTTTCGCAATCGATGTCGACGGTTCACCAGAATTTTTCAATGATTTTCTCCATTTAGCATTATCATATGAACTTTGTTTGTCGTTGTTATTGTTTATAACTAAATGCATTTTTTTTCTTTTAAACTTAATCAGAGATGACAAGGCTGTATCGAAATGACATTCTTTGTTTTTCGGACCAATCCCAATGCGAAATCCATTGCCTTCTTTCGTAATCTTTTCCAGTTGATAAAATTACATGGAAATAGCTTGTCGGATAACTCTAAGCTACTTCACAAGTCTTTTATTGTATTTGAGTGCAATTTTCATTCAGCAGCTGTTGTAGTTTCTTGTCTTTGAATTTTTAAGATGCTCTAAAACTTTCTCAGTCACTTTTTATATGTTTTGTAAGTCACATACTCTTTACTAAGAGCAGAATACATTATTTATAAGGCTTCAGCGACATTCTTTTTAACTGAAATGCTAAAAATATAGTATATAATGCGTTAGCGAGTTTGTTGTAGTTTTGTTTATGTTGTCCGCTTCACCAAGTAAAATGACGTTTTGTAAACGTTAATGTCAATACTTGAAAATCACGAAAAGAAGTAAATATATTTTATTAATATTTTAAATGGTGTTATGACCGTGTCATTATGAAGGCAGTAAATTTATTTGTACGCCTAATATATTAATACATTTGTATTACTTGAAAATATATTTTTCATCTTCTTCATCACAGAACAAATATTTGTTTTCTTCCTATTTTTTTCGTTTCCCATATTACTTAGAAAATCATGTTCTGAATACTGTTGAATATTTTCTTTCATTTCTAATTAAGTTTTGTACATACTTTTGATAGCGATATAATCTTCACAAATAGACGAAACTCTTTTTTGGTTTTATATCTTGTAATAATTCTTTTTTATTTTTGGTTTTCACGAGGTTTTTAATTATATTTCTTTTTTTAATTGATTTTTATATTGACATTAATCATGGTATTTATTTTGTTCACCTGTTTAAAATCAGAAGATTGTGGATACCATTTCTGTAATCATTTTTCTTATTATCGTTAATAGTGAGATAATATAATAATAAAATAAATATAAATGTCATGAGAAATGTTACATTTCTTTAGCCTTATTTTTACATATTTGTAGTGAAATTTGATGTTATTTTACTGATACCTAGTAAATATTTGTACAATAGAATATAGGTGCTTGTACACCTTTTTTCAAATTCTCATATTCTCTAGATTTGGTCTTCATATGTGAGAATAGTTTTCATTATTGTATCAATTTTTTTCATATATAATTTTCTTAATACTGTATATAGTCGTGTCATAAGTCCTGCCGTTTAACAAAGATCTGATGCACTATTTTCAAATGACACTAATTAAGGGAGTTTGAATAAACTGTCAAGTATTATAAACAAGTCAGTCAAGGTATCGTATATAGAACGGTCAATATGTAATGGGATATCAATGTAGTCGATTACGTGTAATAAGAATATCGGCAGCCATTAACGTAGCAGCAGAGAGAATTTACAGACATCCATTTTGCAAGTAGAAAATCATTGCTCAAGAGATGAAAATTCTATCTAAAAGTGTTTCATATTATTAAAGAAGGCATCAAACTTGGAGCCTTTTATAAAAACACGGGTCAATATCTTACAATGGCTTTACTTCATATAAGTCACAATAGTAAAAACATTGCTTAAGTTATATGTAAATGGTGGCCATTAACAAATATTCTTTACAAACAAAAACGTCTTTATTGTAGAAGAAAAATTTAAAATAACATAGTGTATGCTCCCAGTTCTCAGAAAACCATTGAAAAAATTTCGAAGGTGGAAAGAAATTATTATCCGACTTCAATGATCGTTCGATATGAAGTGGCGTACGATGGCGTCACCAACAGCATTTTTATGAACAGAGTGTCAAAATTAAGACAAATAACTATTAAAGTGACATTTAAAATGAAGTAGTAAAGCTTCTAGTTGATATCATACTTGTGAGAAACCATTGGATCTTCCAGTAATATTTAACGTCGATATAGAAGCTGAAAACAACATAGTGTTAACTAGAGGCCAATTTATCAGAGTTTATCATTGCTGAAAATTATCCTTCATGAAGCTCATATTTCAGTTCTTTAGACTACCTCCTGTAGAATATTTTAGAAGAGAAGGTCTACTTTAAACCACACCGTACGTAATATTGAGGGTTTAAAAGAATATTTGGTGAAGTTATCATATTTTATACATTTAATTATTATATTCTATATAGATGATTGACCGGATCATTTGAAGAAGTGCATTAAAGCTACAGATGGATATTTTGAATAGTTGTTATATTTTTTATATTGTATTATTAGTAAAATATATGAAGTTAATATTTTTTTGTACTAATTTAATTTTTTATTCGTACAGAAATATTTATGTCATTGACAGAACTTCTAACAGCATTACGTACATATATATATATATATATATATATATATATATATATATATATATATATATATATATATATCAGGCTCACAATTTTATTTTTTTTAAAAAAATAATCGTTATGAAATTTTGATAATAAAAGCCTTACTAGCCTAACATTATCAGAGATGTCGAAACTCTATAAGAATTATATCGCTGAAGATGATGATGAACACTATACATAATTTAACATAAATGAATTTTAACCCTAACACCACAACGGTTATAAAGTGTTCAATAACCACTTATTGTTTATAAATATGTTTATGAATTATTTATAAATTTGTTCACTTATTATTTATAGTATATATAAACAAATCAAACAATTTTAGTCTCCATTTTAACTAAAAGGCTCTGACAATGATGGCATCGTTATCGAAATGCGCATCAGCCGACATATTTATAAACAATAAGTGAACAATGAGTGATTATTGAACACTTTATAACCATTGTGGTGTGAAGGTTAAAATTCATTTGTGTTAAAGTGAATCAGCCACAGTTCCAAAAACAATCAATAACTATATAATATTTTATAATTATAGAAAAATCATCATTATATTAATATTTATATTTATTGCTTTTATTTCATTGATGTCGTAGTATCATTATTGCTCTATTTAATATATTTTTAAATTTTGTAGTATACTTGAGATCTTATAACACAGATTTCTCGTGTTAATGACATGACTATTAAAATGTACATCAGTGAATAAAATAAACAATAAGTGATTATTAAATTCTTTCATATAATTTTATGGTATTGAGTTGAACGATCGATTGGTAATGAGTTATTGTTATAACATATGAAAGTTTTTGTTGAACAACACAAATTGTGGAACATAGAAAATATTATTTCTACTAAAAAGTGATTACTCTTTAGTAAGTGATTACTCTTTAGTAAATTATTACTCTTGAATAAATGAATTGTGCTTATAATTGTTTTACGCAAATAATTGGTAGTATTTTATTGGATTGAGTCACAATTTCCGTTTTTGCATGTCAACATTAATTTTTAATAAAAAACAGTAATTGTACTTTAATTAATTATATATTCGCCATTGTTTCCAATGACTTGTTGCCATTTGTTGAATAGCTCTTCCATGGACTCTAGCCTTTAGATTTGCTCCCGGAGGCTTATTCTTAACAACCCACTGCCTTTTGCGTAGATCGTTGTCATATGTAATCCACTTTTCATCGCCAATAATAATTTTATTTAGAAATTGGTCGTTCCTCTATCTCGAAAGGAGACTTGTCGCTATCGATATACGATCTGCTTTGTTTCTTTCACTAAGATTGTGCGGAACCCAAATACCTAACTTGCTGAATTCAAGTCGTTTTTGAGTAAAGAAGTAACATGAAATAAAAATGAATTCCGTACAACAATCGTTGTCCATCTTCATAAAAGTTGCAAAACATATGTCGAAATCGAATTTTTGTCTGCGGAAGATAACGGTAACTATTTAACGGTCTGCAGCTAGTGCTATTCACGATTAAAATTTTATTATTTAAATCATCGAAAACCATTAATGATAAGAAATACTGTTTTTAATTGGAGAAAATATATCAACAATTATGCGTCAAGCGACCTTCATTGGTTAATAGACATGAAGTTATATTGCTTCATGACAATTCTCTACCAGATGTTTCAAAAACAACAGTTCTAAAATTGCATTAGTAGCAATATGAGACTTTTCCTCATCATCATATTCATCAGATTTCTCGCTAACGGATTATCATTTTTTTAAATTTATTTTTGGATGTTTTTATTCACATTTGAATTATTTTTCGATGAAGAAAATTTTGACAATAAATCAGCAGTCATAAACGCCTTCGAGAAATTTATTGAGTGATAAAAAGCGGATTTCTACAAAACTGGTATGAATACACTTGTCTATTATTGGAAAAAGTGTATTGCGTCCGATGGTGTTTATTTTGAATAATAAAAAATATTTTTTGACCAACTAAATTAAGGAGATGTTTAAAATGTCATTAAATTTTTTTGATATATTATATGTATCAACCTAATATTTTCCAAAAAATTCCATGTTGCTATATTAATAAAATAAGAGTAACATATTCTCATTTGCATGGCAGAAAAAGTAAGCTTTAATTTTTCATTTAGAGATTTTTGTAACACTTTAAATTTAAAAATGTAGGTAAATTCATTTATTTATTCACTCACTTCTTAATTTTTGTTCGATGCTGTATGCACATTTATATTTATTAAATGTCCATTGAACGTCTCGTTGAATTCACTTGTAAAAAATCACAGATGTCAAAAGATAATATCATAAAAAAGAGAACAATGAGTCATTATTTTTTTTAGAAAAATATTATCGTAAATTAAAAAGACAATAAACATATGTTCGTTATTACACATTTTCGAAATCTCTGTTTATTAATTTATTTGTGCGCTGCAATGCTAAAAAAGCATTGTGATTCTTTCTAGCGTACTTCCTGTACGGATACATGGTCTGTGTGACCCCCGGAAATATATACGTGTTTTATAAAAACGTAAATACATCGATAGTGCAAAAAATATACATTTACACAAACATATATTCACTTGTTAGCTAATTTCACTTACGAGGCATCGGTCGGCAGGTGCCTCCACGACTCATTACCGTAATAAAGTTGTCACTTATTCAGTCACATTTTACGAAAAAAAACTTATAATTTGTCACAGTGCATGGTTTATTTAATTTCTTTCATTTTCAATGCGAAGTTAATGATATTTGTGCACTCGTTTTAATTGATATAACAGAAAAGTAAGACATTAACAGTTGTGTTCTTAATTACTACATATTTTATTTTAAAAAAACATACGTGATCGATTGATCATCTTTTTAAATTAATTGATTTTAACAGATCGCGAGTATATTTTAAGTGTTTGTTTAGATTGTATCGATCTGAAATAAATATAAAGTGCTATTTTTAATGATTGAATCTTGCATGCAACGATGGACTTATTAAGTAAGTATGAATTTATTGTATAGAGGGTAGCTTGTAAGATGACATTTAAATAAATAATACGATTATTAAAGTAAGATATTTATGTTTTTTACAAGTTGAAAACCTCATTCAATTGCATATGATTTAATGTTATGCAAATCTGAATTAAAATAAATGATTGATTTATATTTGAAAATAATTTCTAGTATTTCTGTTAAATGAATTATTAAGTTGTTGAATTTATAATATAATATATTTTGTTGAATTTTTTAATGAAATTTCAAACATCTGAACTTTTTAAAAATACTTTTTATTAATTAAAATAGGTATCACTGAATAAAACACATATCTTTTAACAAGATACAAATGAATTAATATCAGTTCATGCAAATCCCAATTTTTACACTTAAGGAATTTCTCAAAGACGTTTTTGACTAATGCTTCATTGTTGTATTTTTCCGTCAACAAATAATTGAAATGTTTAAAAATATAGTAAAGAAGAGGTCTGGTGAATAACGTAGATGAGGAAAAATTTTATATTGCTACTTATGCAATTTTTCTACTATTGTTTTTAAAAGATATGGTCAAGTGTTGTCCTGAAGCAGTATAATTCCATATTTGTTAACCAATGACGGTTACTTAACTTGTTACTAAAACGGTTACTTATGGAAAACTATTCAGTAGTGCACGTATAGTTTCTTTTTAGTATATCTTATAGATTGTCGAGGGTTGAATTAAACTAGTGTACGTGGTTTGTCGATATCAACGACTGTTCTTTGGTGTCCTCAGAACTCATTTTCATATTCCCTAACTGAAATTTTTTGAACCATTGCTCAGTGGTTCGTTTGCTTACTATGTTAGCTTTAAATGTTCTGTTAATATTACTGGTTGCATTTGCTTTGTTGAATTTTAAACTTTCAATGAAAAAGAGTATGTTTTTTGGCTAATTTATATATTTTTTACAGTTTGCACTGAAATTTGAAGTGGAAATATTTCACAGTTTTGTGCAGTGATAATTATGCATTTACAGCGAACAAAACCTACTCTTACTGTAGATGGTTTTTATTATAAAAATCGCAATCAACTTCACTACATCTAGAATTTCGTCATTTCATATGCAATAAACTAATAGAATACAAATGAATTTTAACCCCAACACCACATACTCGTAATTTAAAGTGTTCAATAATCACTTATTGTTCACTTATTATTTATAATTATATAATATATAATTATAAATAATCTTTCTGAAGAGAAAGGCTCTGACGATGATGGCGTTGCCATCGAAATGCATCAGCCGATATAATTATAGATTATATAATTATAAATAATAAGTGAACAATAAGTGATTATTGAACACTTTAAATTATGTGGTGTTGGGTTTAAAATTCATTTGTGTAAAGTGAATCAGCCACAGTTCCAAAACAACAAATAAACTAATAGAATTTTATTCGATATAAAATAAGTTTTTATAGATCTATCATAAGCATTAAATATATGAAATTATCACAAGTTGTTAATATTTTACATAACTTAGATGAACTACTCGAGTTTTATATGGTAGAGATAAGCTAAAAAAATCAGTATGTTTGCACATATAAAATGTATTACTGATATTTTTTTAATATTAGGACTACCGAAAATTAATATACACTTATTAATATACAAAAAGAAAAAATCATTATTAATATTTTTTTAATTTTGTTTAAGGCCAGTTAAACATAATATTTTAAAAAAATCGTACATAACAACTTCTATACTTAACAATTAAATAGAATAGAAAATAACATGTGCATATTATTCAAAATTATATATTTTAAAAATTTACAAATAAATTTCTTGAATAAATCGCAGATATCATTGGTTTTAACATTTTTTCTATATCCTTTTTGACACCATTCACGTTTATTAGAATTCTGTATCATATTTGACTTGCTTTATAATGCGATACTGTTAACTTTGAAAGCTCTACACTTTTAAATTTATTAGTGAGTTTCTTAACTCATCGAAACTAAAAAAAAATCATCTATATATATTTTTCTGTCACTTCTTTATACAATATCGAGAATTTATAGCAATAAGATTTAAAATCTTATAAAACGTATGTAAAGGTCACCTATGAGATCCAGCTTTTGTGCTACATTGTCTTGTCATTTGGTCGATCATATCTATTCGGAACTTGGCGTTACTAAAATACTCTAATATTTTTAGTGGACGTTTAACATTATCACTCATTTTAATAAATCTATGCATTGAAATGAGTAACAACACATTTTTTGTTTTATTTTTATAAGTTGTGAGAACGTGGTCTTTTGTTTTACAAAGAAGCGTGAAAAAGAGAACCGTATTATTCTTTAATTTTCAGTTTTTTGTAATTACCGATTATTTCCTTAAACAGTTCCAACTAAAATAGTTTTTAGCTAGTATAGAGTAAAGTGATTTTGTCACTAGTGAACATTTTGTAAAATGTTTCTTATATTTCTTTCATGTCCAGTATAAGATTTGGCAAGTGCTAGAACAACAAATTCACTTAAAGGTGTTGATGACAGCCGTGTTTCGCATTTTTAAAGTAAGGAAATCCATTTAATGTATACTTGCATTTAACATCTGATGCCAGTTAGAATTTCATATCAAGTTTGTCGAATTTATTTGGCACATATTGTATAAATTTGCAACTAACTAGTTGAAAATAATTGTTCTTCAACTATAATATTTATTCCTAGTTTATAACAAGCTTGGCTATTTTCAATAAATCTATTCCACATTTTTGAAATTAAAGCCAATTTATCTATTTATAGTCGTTAGCTTTGTTCGATTTTTTATATTAAAACGAATAAATCGTAAAATTTGCTAAATTTATTTCTGCTCAAAATTTTTTTAAAGAATTGATCTCTGCATTTTTAAATTATAAATATGATAGTTTCAGATTGTTTGCTTCATATACTCCATTCTCATTTTGTATTGCAAAAATCCTAAATTTTTATTCAAAATACGACGTGTTTCTATTTCTGTACAAGTTCTTATACGAGGGTAGTCCCATAAGTACCCGGTCTGACCTAGAGATGGCGGTAGTTGTTTGAAAAATATCACTGTATTAGAAAGTACACAATCTATAAAGCTTATGTTTCAAGTTTGAGGACGCCACGTTGTTCAGTATTTATTTGGCAGCCATCAATAGTGAACGTTTTCAGTAAATTTGTGAAAATGGAGAAAATTGGTCATCGTTACGTGATACAATACTTTTATTTGAAAGGCCTCAGCCCAACCAATATAAAAGCTGAACTGGATTCTACTCCGGGTGAGTCTGCTCCTTCGTTTACAACAGTGAAATATTGGGTAGCAGAGTCTAAACGAGGCCGTACGAGCTGCCAAGACGAGCATCGCAGTGGTCGACCAAATGAGGTGACGACTCCAGAAATGGTGAAGAAAATCCACAAAGCGGTACTGGATGATCGTCGACTGAAAGTGCGCGAGCTAGCAGACATAGTAGGCATTTCAAAAAGTGCGGTACATCGCATATTATCTGAAAATTTGGACATGAGAAAACTGTGTGCAAGATGGGTGCCGCGTTTGCTCACACTCGAGCAAAAACAGTGTCGTGAAGATGTTTCAATTGAGTGTTTAGCGAAGTTTCACAGCAACAAAGCAGAATTTTTGCGCCGTTTCATAACCATGGATGAAACATGGGTTTATCACTTCATACCCGAGACAAAAGAACAATCAAAACAATGGACTGAAAAGAGAGAACCGGCTTCAAAGAAGGTGAAGACCGTTTCATCTGCAGGCAAGGTCATGGCGTCGGTTTTTTGGGATGCGCGTGGGATAATTTTCATTGACTATCTTGAAAAAGGAAAAACTATCAACGGCGAGTATTATGCGAACTTATTGCAACGTTTGAGCGAAGAAATCAAGCAAAAACGGCCGCATTTGGCTAAGAAGAAAGTGTTGTTTCATCAAGACAATGCACCAGCTTATAAATCCGTTATTGCAATGGTCAAAATTAATGAATTAAAGTTTGAATTGCTACCTCATGCACCCTATTCGCCAGATTTAGCCCCCTCGGATTATTTTCTGTTCCTAAACTTGAAAAAATGGCTCAGTGGTCAAAGATTTCCCAACGATGAAGAAGTGATGTCGGCAGTTAATGAGTATTTTGAGGAGCAAGACAGTTCTTATTATAAAAAGGGTATCGAACTTATTGAACATCGCTGGGAAAAGTGTATAGAGCTGAAAGGAGATTTTGTTGAAAAATAAATATATTTTTTTCCAAAATTTTTGTGTTTTCTTTGTTGGGTCGTGTACTTCTGGGACCACCCTCGTATTTCCATTATTTAATTGTTAATACTCAATGAAAATGAACTTCTAACATTATATTTCTAGAAATGTTTTAACTATTCGTTTGCATTTCAACCAATCAAAATGTCTACTCTCGATATATTTAGATATAATGTATATATATATATATATATATATATATATATATATATATAATTTTGAAAGAAAGGAAAAGAAGTAAAATAAATTGATAACTTTAACCATCTGAACATTGTACTAAAAATTAATGAAAATTTTAGGAACCGAATTCAAATAAATTTTATAAAAAAAATATAACTAATCATTTTGATTAGTTTGATAGTTCTCGTCTTAAATATATAGTAAATTTTAAATTCAAATTAAAATATTATTTTGAATTACAAATGTTATATTATGATTCTAAATACATTAAACGATATAAAGTATTCAATTTTCAAATAATATATATTTTCTTAATTTTCTAACAACATGAATACTATTATTTATTTTTGTATTATGGCAAATTCATCCTAACTTAAATAAATTATTCATCTTCAATACAAAAAGATTTTATCAGTGTCCATTAATCTTGTTTATATTATCTGATTAAAAGCTGATGCGCTTTTCGATGATCATGCTATCAACGTCAAAGTGCTGTATTATGAAACTTAAATTTTATAATGCAGCGCTATAATGATTACGATATAGTTATTGAAATGTAGATCAGATTTAAAGTCAAAAATAAGGATTATTGAATTATTCTATAAAATCTTGTAATGTTGGGAGTAGTGATTATTTTACGTATGAATATTGTATATTAAACATTTTATTGACCGTAATAAAGAAATATTTTTTCATTATTTAAAAAAAAAGTAATAATAATAAATATTATATTTTTAACGTGATATAGTTACATACTTAATTGCAGAGTTATGTTGAAGATTGGATTTTGATATCTTATATTATTATAATATTAATTATTGCATGTGTGTTTCAAATTTCATTCGATTTGAAAAATTAATATGGTTTGGTTTTGCTATTTGTGTTAAATATACTTAAATAATAGAAAAATACATTGTTTTCAATCAGGCATGTTCAAACTGCTCATGAGTTTATATTTAAATAAAAACTCTTACATGATGTATTATGTATTTTACGTTTATTTTAAATTTCTGTTAAATTGTCATGATGTTATGTTGAAAACGCGATTACAGCATCAGAATTAATTAGAGTAACAATTATTTTACATTTATTTCCAATGATATTCTATAGTGTTTCAAAAAGAATACAAGCCTAGTTATTTGTTTGCGTTTTGTTAATTATGTCATTTCTAGAATTAACATGAACGTGATTCATTCAAGATTCAAGAAAATTTATTGTTTTAAATCATTTTACAATTATAGTTGTACATATAAAATTGGTTATAGTGAGCTGTTCTATGAATTATAATATAGCTGTGTAATGAATTATTAGTAACTAGCTTAATTGAGATATTATTTGTTATTGTTAATGTATTAAGTTTAGGAAAAATTTGCAAAAACCTATGAGTTGAAGAAACTTAGAACTAAAAACTTAAAGCTAAACTTAGAAAACTCTTAAAACTAATATTCAAAAAAAATAAACACAAATAAACACAAAACACTAAACACTTGAAATAAAATAACAAAACATAGTTTTTGGATAGACATTTCAAAGATAATAATTCAATCTGCCAGGGAGTACGTGCGAGGCCACTACATGAACGTGTGTTTGTTTTTGAGATTTATTTCGTTTATAAATCTTACAAACGTATTCAAGACGAGTTTCAATTGAAATTTCCTCAATGTGTAGTCTCCAACATCGTATTTACTTAAGAAATTTCATGAAATCGGTATTGGGCAAGGTAAAAAGAACCCAGTTTTGCTATTACAGTTAAATGGGGATATTTTTGATGATGTGAATAATATTTAACTCTCTCACGCAAAAAATCCCTTAGATAACTATCTTTTCAAATTGTATTGTCATCAGCTATTATTTTCAGAGCTACAAATATAAAATTGCACGTTTACAGTGCTGAAGTTTTTCATGAACTAAAAGAACCAGATCATGGAAAATATTTACGACATTGTTGTCGGTTTTTATTTTGTTGATGAAAAGGGAAATGATGAATTGGATCGTGTTTATTTAGTTACGAGGCTTGTTTTCACTCGATGGATATGCGAATAGCTAAAACAGATAATTATAAAACAATGAAAAATCACACGTTTATTACGAACGATTGTTACACATACAGAAAATTGGAGTTCGATGTGTCATCTTCCACCGTTGTATTATACCGCCATATTTTTAATAAATCTGTGAATACTGAAGTTTATCGTGACATAATCCAATAGTTTATTGCACTGTTGGAGGAGAATGTACGAGAATATACAATATATAAAATACAATATAGAATATACAACATATATAAACCAATGATTTCACAAAACCCCACAGAAAATAATCCAATGGTGTTAGATCACATGATCTTGGTGGCCAATTGATGGGTCCATTTTTTGAAATAATGGACTTATTAAACTTTTGTGTCAATAAACTTATTAAACTTTTATTTCCGAAGATATATTACACGTAGCACCGTCCTGTTGAAACTATATATCGTGCAAACCATTTTCAATCATTTTTTTAAAAAAAATCTTTAATCATGTTTTGATAATGCATTCCATTTACTGTAACGTGATCTCCAGCCTCATTTTGAAAAAAATATGGTCCGATAACATCATCAGCATGTAACGCACACCAAACAGTTACATTTTGTGGATGAAGAAGTATTTGTTGAATGACTTGTGAATTGATTTCAATCCAAATTCTGCAATTTTCTTTATTTAGTATCAACCGTATGTTTTACGAATCGAACGATAGGTTTTACGAACCGAACATTGATTTTTATAATAAGTTTTTACAATTTCTAAGCATTGTTGAAGAGTTAAACGTTCCATGATAATTTACCAAACTATACTGAGTTAAAAAGAAAATCAAACATGGCTGCCACCAGCTGTCAAAGTTTTAATATTCTTATTGGAAAACCTTATACAAAATAATAATGACGAAAAAATTTAGAAATCAATAAATTAATTAAATTAAATATTTTTAATAGCCTTTTTATTTTAAAATATGTAACAATTTTGTATTAAAATTACTGTTCATTTTGACTTATTTTTCCTACAAATACTTTTTTCGGTATATATTCATTAGAAATAGTATGATTACTTAACGATTATTTATTTTTTCCTCATAAATATTCAATGAGGTTTATGTTAGAGGATTAAAATGATGTTTATAGTATTATACCATATATTAGATATATTACCAGAATTCATTCTCTTACACTCCTTGCGCAGAGAGTGCGATAATAATCCTGGTAGAAAAAGAATTTTTGCAAAAATTGCAATTTTTTTGTACAGATTTTAAAATTACTATTCGAAATATTCAAGTAAGCTTACTCATTGTACTATTTATAATTTATATTATTGCATAATAGAATATGATCCTAATTTATTTAAACTCTTTAAAATTCATAATAATTTTTAAATGTTCTGGATAGTCAATAGTTTTTTGACTAACTGTATATATATATATATATATATATATATATATATATATATATATATATACACACACGAGGATCGTTTGATAAGTATGGTAACTTTATTTATTGGTTAATTTAATTAAATTTTTCAATTTAGTTTTTCTTACTTTTTTACCATAGTTATCAAACGATCCTCGTATATATATATATATATATATATATATATATATATATATATATATATACACACACACACACACACACACACACACACACACACACGTATCATCATCATGTCAGTTTATATCAACTCACTGCTGGGTGAAAGCTTCATTGAACTTTGAATTCGTAATAGCACGCTAACCAGGCGAGTTTGTAACGATTTTTCATTCATGTTTACTCTTTTAGATAATTGTCTTCACCTCTTCTAAAGAACCCTGCTTGCCCTATTTCTTTTACCAGGTATATTGAATGCTCTCTTCCGCATGATTGGTGATGATGCAAGCTACTACACAGTTGTCAATTTATATACACACACACACACACATGCACACATATATACGAGGGTCGTTTAATAAATATGGTAAAAAGTAAGAAAATTAATTTAAAAAAAATAATTAAATTAAACGATAAATAAATTCACCATACTTATTAAACGACCCTTGTATATACATATATATATATATATATATATATATATATATATATATATATATATATATATTAGCAGCAGCCTCTTTTTATCCACTGATTGGAGGAAGGCCTCTCAAAACTTTCCACTTCAACCAATCTAATGTCCTTTACATCCATTTTATTCCTAAGATTTTTTTATGTCTTTTCCATCTTTTTGTGTTCTTTTTGATCCATTCATTATTTTCTTTATCTTTACTTTTTATTCCTAACATGTACATTTTCATGCATTTTTATGTTGTCCAGCGGCGCTAATTATTCTGAAATTTATGATCCTTGTTTTACTGTTATAAATGAAAACAGGTACGATACATTGACCAATCACTTTTCTTTTTAAGTATAGAGAAATATTAGACTTCATAATATGAGAATTTCTTCCAAATTGACACCTTCCTATTTTTGGATTCTTATTCACTTCATCTCTATATGATTTTTTAATATTAATGAGTTGTCCTTTATATAGTTTTTAACTTCACTTTTATTTTTTAGAATTAAGAAGTAAGTTGTTTAAATTATATTTGTTTTGTTCGACAAAAATTGGGTTTTAGATTAATATGTAATTTTTGTCAATGTGAATATTTCTTATTTACAATAATCATTAATTTATTTTTGGTAAACATGCAGTTAATAAATAAGTATTAAATATGGTTTCAGTAACAAAAGTTATTGAAATATTTTTTTAATTTACTGGTTTCAGTTGTAATTGTTTTATTCGACACTATATATAAGTTGACTATGATTTGAAATGTCAAATACTGAACTGTCATTATTTAACATTTGTTTATTTAAAACTTGGAAAATTTTAGTGATGGAACGCTACATGCTTAAACAACGTATTTCAATAGTGAAAATTCATTATAAAAATGGTAAAATTTTTATGCCAATGCGTAAAATTCGTGCATCTTGTCCTCGTAATTAAGTGCTTTCGAAACTTAATTTTTTGTTTGTAATCTAATAGCGAAATTTGAACAATTTGGTACTGTTGGAGACAACAGACCAAAAACATATGCTCGTAGTGGTTGTTCAGCTGAAAATATCTTTGCTGTATGTGAACATATTGAAAAAGACCCTTAAACATTGATTCGTCGACGTTCACAGCAATTAAACATAACAAGAAGCACTCTGCATAACATTTTACGAAAAGATTTGCATCTTCATGCATAAAATATCCAGCTAACACTAGAACTGATGCCAGCTGACCTTAATTTGCGTCGTATGTTTGTTAATTGGTACTAAGAAAAAAAAGCTGAAAATTTTGAATTTTTTAACAAAATCGTCTTCAGTGATGAATCCCATTTTCGATTAAATGATTATGTAAACAAATAAAATTATTTCATATGGAAAAGTACAAATCCAAAAACTATTGTTGAACAACAGTTACGTCCTTAAAAAGTCACTGTTTGGTGTGGTTTATGGGATAGAGTCATCATTGGTCCATACTTCTTTGAAAATGAGCAAGGTGTTCGTGTTATAGTTGTTCGGTGTGTTACCAAAACACGATAACAGATTTTTGTGGGTGAAACTTGAAGATATTGATATCAGTGACATGTGGTTTTAACAGGATGGTGCCACAAACCATACAACTTGTATAGAAACCATTTTACTCACAACCAAATTCAATGAACGTTTAATTTCTCGTAATGGCGATATTAATTGGCCGCCTAGATTTTGTGATTTAACACCGTTAGACTTCTTTTTATGGGGTTATTTGAAAGATTAGATTTATGTCAGCAAATCAACAACGATTCAAGAACTAAAGGATAAAATTTATGCAGTTATAGCTAAAATACAGCCTCATGTTACAAAGCGTGCTTCAAAATTTCGACAAAATAGTGGACGTCTATCAACGTGGTAAAGGAGATTATTTGGCTGAAATTGTATTCCGTTCATAATTCCCATGTTTCTACTATACACTGATACCAATAAATATGAATTTTTCTTTCAAAAACTGTATTTTATTAATAAATTACTTCCTAACCTAAAATTTAGATATCTTATATATGAATATAATTGACATCTCATATTTCAACCAATGCAAATATAATATTTAGTGAAGTATGAGTCTCGCGTTGGAGTGAATAGAAATTTTCTTAGAGTAATAAATCAACTGATTTAAAATGTTCGCTAATTGTGTAATAACCTACTTGAATATTTAATAAAGTTAAAAACACTATCATCCTAAATAACTTGAAAGGTCGTTGAACTTAAACACATTTATTTATTCGTATGATAAGAAAAGCAGATGAGAAAATTATTATTATTAAAGGTTTTTCAGAGAATAATGTAAATAAATGGTTTATTTCTCTTTTAAGAAAATATTTATATTTTTACAATAAAAAATATTAAATAATGTTGTTAATACTTATGTATATATAATAAAAATGTAATTCTATTTCTACATGACAATTCAAATAATAAGTAAACACCATAATAGATATATTAAATAAATTTTAATAAACATTTGATTTTTCTTTTTAATTTTTATACATTGAATTACTGGTCATGACATATTTTGATATTTGTTGCTTGTCAAGGCGTATTATAAATATGTGTAATTTGGTGAAAATTATTTTATTTTTATATTAATATATTTTATTTTTTAGTTATATTTTAAGTATTGTTTACATCAGATAATATTTCACATTGTTTTTATTTATTATTTTATGTATTATTGCAATGATAAAATGATAATAAATAATAATAAAGTAATTATAAAAATAAAATATATCTGGAATATTTTGCCCTTTAAATTGTTGTTTTTGTGATTGTTTTACATCAATTAATATCAATGTATTTCAATAAAAATATTCAAATATTTTCTTAATTTAAAATAATTTCGTTTTTTATTTGAAATAAATGATTTATAAGCAAGTATTCGAATTTTATTTCGAGTCACCATTTATATATCTATAAAACTATATGTTTATTTTCTTTAAATAAAAAGTCGTATTTACATATCCTGTACGTTATCTATTCAATACCTTATGAGAATTTAATTAATGAATCGCAATACATGAAAGTGTTTAATAGACTTATGGGAATTATAACACTTGCATAACGGAAATCATAAGCGGAATCACGCTCAAAAAATTCATTGTTTAGGAGATTCATTTAGAAGACTACGATCGTATACCAATAATAACATCATATAGTTCAGTTTGATAATACTATTACTAGTAATAAGTCAGTGCATATACGTACGTTTATTGTGAAAAATGCAAGTTTAGTGTTTGTGTTATATTTGTGAAAATGTTTATGTCTGCTCACTTAAATATGGTAATCGATTCATTTATCTGGTTTTAAATTTCTTATTTTTTTTACGGCTTTATATTTATTTTTTATATCTTTTTTCCAATATGTAATTATAATCTATTATCAATATATACCTTTAATCTATGTATTTATATGAGTATATATATATATATATATATATATATATATATATATATATATATATATATATATATATATATATATATATATATATATATATATATATATATATATATATATATATATATATATATATATATATAGGCTCATCTAAATGCGACGCCTAGATTTGTGTTTTATTAGAAAGAAACATGCGTATAGTTCCTTTTTAATAAAACACAAATCTAAACGTCGAATTTGGATGACCATATTTATATATATATATATATATATATATATATATATAAATTAAGAAGAGTTATTAATCGAAAAAAGTGAATTATCGGACGTAAATATTACTTGTCGTATTTGAAATAATATCATATATCATAGTTTAATATATTCTGCAACCAAATGTACGCACAGATTTTGTGTCCGCTAAAACAAACTGAAATCCCATTTTATTAAATCTGTGGAATGTTTAAAACTAAAAATTATTTGTTCATTGAAATGATTTTAATAGAGATTAGTTTTAATAATAATTATTTATAGAAAAGTGTACATTATATAGCTTGAATTAATAAATTGACATGGTACGAGATTGGTTGTTAACAATTTATGTATTATATATCATATTAGTGATTAAAAATGAGTAAATTGAAATAAAAAAACAGCATTATTGATTTTACTTAATGGGATATTAATTACAACATAATGTTTTACAAAAAATATCAGTAGTTCATCATAAAACCATGATTTGGAGTTTCTTTATTTAATTCTTTCTGCTTTTTCCATATTTATGTAAAATTATCGAGAAAATAACAATGTCGACGACAAATCTTAGACAACATCTCTCCATTTACTTATTAACTATTCAGATTTACAATTAAGTATCTTAAATACATCTTTTAATACCGCTGTGAATGGTTTTGGTGATACTGAATTTTTGGCTTACTCCTTTCATAATTTCAGACACTCCTGTTTTTTCGTGTATTTGTACGGAAGATGTAGCATTTCCATAAATATTTATTAAAATACAATATAGTCTTTTTTTATTCCATAACTCTTCAATGCATTTAATATCGTAGATATTTTTACTGAATCGAAGGTTTCTTTTATAACATATAAGTTTTAGTTAAAGTGGATATATATATATATATATCACTATCATCATATTAGCTTATATCACTCCTCTGATGGGTAAGAACCTCATTTACCATTCACTGGTACCTATTCATATTCTTCACGCTGACTTTGTATGTTTGCGAGGATTTTTTTATTTAGGGACTATTTGATCTATGTCTTTTCTTATGCTAAGTATATATATTTGTATATATATATATATATATATATATATATATATATATAGGTATATATGTAAATATGTTTTATATATTTATGTATACAATCGTTTTCATTTTTATTAATTTTTTTATTTGTCTTGCGCAATTATTTAAAATTATTTAACTTAATGAAAAAGATTGTATTTTTTCCAACGACATTTACGCTAGTAAAAAGAGAATACCTTAATCACATGTGGTAGATAATTGAATACAAATAATAATAATAATCTCTAATGTGATATGATTCATTGCAATTTGAACGTTTTCAATGTCAATCAAATTATTAAATTATTAAAATTATTACATATGTAATATTTAAAATAAGGAAGCAAAACAAAATGAATGAACAAATGAATTATGTAGAAATTAAGATCGAAATAAAAACATATAAAACTTTTTACTGCGAAATAGACACATAATTAAAAAAAAATGATTTAAGTAACAGTTTTGTAGGAAAATATTAAAAAAAATGCAAATCTTTTATTTTATTTCAAAAAGATATTTTTAAATAAATGAGAAGCAGTACTTTTCGCCAAAATCAAAACATGAAAGAATATTTTTGTTTTCATAGAAAAATAGGGAAAGAAATTTGTTTCAGTAAATACTTTTATTTATTTTTTTTTAAATATGCATCTATTAAATGTATTTTTTATGTGAACAGATGTCTTTAAAGAAAAACGAAATACTATTTTCTCTAAGATAATTTATACAAGTAAATTGTCTTGAAAAGTCTGTTAATTCTTCGAGAAAAGTGAGAGTACACCTCAAAGTTAGAATCTGATCAGAAACTTACGATTTGTAACTAGATTGTTAGTTACTGTTAAAGACTGAATTTATATTTTATGAGATAATTGAAAGATGTTTCTAAGAATATTTATAAAAAAGGGTGTGTTCAATTAAGGAGAAGTTCAGAAGTTTATCTTTGTGAAGAGTCTAAATGCACTTACTTGATTCTAATAGAATCATCACAAGCATCATTGAAAAGGAAATGTTAAAGAGTTTTAATGAAGCTGGGCAATATGTTCATCGAAATTGGCAGTAATAAAAAAACATTATAATAAATAAATTTTAGACGGTTTCATAATATCTTGTAATGCATGTATAAATAATATATTTGATTAAAAATTGATAAACTACACTTCCAAATCAATTGTGATCAAATCTTGTTTTGAATTGAGGATGACAATTTGATAATTTATTTTTAATAAATTTAATACTTTATATTATTTAAAAAGCGATGTGTTCTTCAAATAAAATAAAAAATACTTATAATAAAATAAAAGGTAAAAATATTTCTACTATAAGAACAAAGTAATTTTCTATTTAAAAAAAATATATATTGAGGATAATATTTCTATGTGAACTTTATTGAAAATAAGAAACATTTATCTGGAATGATGTCATCAGTAGCAGACTCTTTTCATCCACTGAGATAAAGGCCTATTCTAAAAAAATCCATTTCCAGTGATACAATACCTTTTCTACACTGACGAATTTTCTCATATCTTTATCTCGTTTATCGATCGGTATCTTCTTGGACTTTTTTATATTTCTGGATTCTTAATCAATATTTTTTATTGTTTATAGATGGTCTTCTTTTTTAGCTATAAAACTCGCCCATTTATATTTTAAACTTTTCACTTGTCCATAACATTCGTTTTCTTTCCAAGCCACTCGTTTTTATCTTTGCTTGCATATTATTCCTAACATAGTTCTTTTCATGCTTCTTTGCATTTTTTCGAAGTCTGTGAATTATTCTGATCTTTAAGATTCATGTTTCATTATTAAAAATGAGGACAGATAAAATACATTGTTCAAAAACTTTTTTTAAAAAACACAGAAATATTCGACTTTTCAATATAAGATTTTTTTTCTAAATAATATCATCTCATTTTTATTTTTCTTGCTATTTTATTTATAAATGTTTATTTTATATTAATGAGTTATAAATATATATATATATATATATATATATATATATATATATATATAATAGTTTTTAACTTTTTCTATTTCTATTTTTTTAATTAATTTTCTCTTGATCTAAAAAGACGTGGTACATTATTTTTGACTTACTGAGATTCATCATAAAACTATTTTTTGTCTTTCTCTATTTAATTCTTTTACTTTTCAATAGAAAGTTTCAGGACTTGAGTCAAAATCGAAATATAAATGTTACTGTTCATTTCACCTCGTAAATAATATTTTTTTATGAAAGATGACTTCATAACTTATCTTTTGATTAAAGGATTTTTTCTTGATTTACAGTTATTAGACATCACTTTCAAAAATTATCGACTACAGTACGTGGTAAACTTTTTTATTGAGAATTCGAACGTTTCTGCAAGTTACGAAGATGTTCTGAGTCTAAAATTAACTCGTTCTTCTTTACTTGTGAAAAGGGAAATATAATAGTTCTAAACTCGCTATCTATATTTTTTCAACAAAACAAAATCTTAGATATTTTAACAATCGTTTAAATTGTTTATTTAGAACATTAATTTTCTTGTAAATTTATTTGGCGAAAGACTTAAATAAAGAGTTAGGATTTACGTTAGTTCAGTTATACTCGATTTTCTAATTTTTGGTATTATCTTGATCATACTATAATAAATTTAATAATAAAGTTACAAAGATTCGTTTTAACATAACGTTACAATTTTTATACATTTCCTTACGCTATCGTGCATAAGAAAAATGATTCAAAACTCGAATGAAGAATTCAGCACGATCATAGGTATATGATTTAGCAGGAATTAATTCATCAATAATACGACTCTAAATTATTTTGTTTAGGGATATGTGAAGTCTCTGGTTTATGCTGATGAACCAGTAATGATTGAGGCATTGGAAGCCAACATACTCGCGTTATTGCGGACATAAGGCCCCAATTGCTTGAAAAAGTGATCCGAAATTGGACTGACAGAATACGGTATGTCAGAGGTAGCTGTAGTACACATATGCCCAAAATCAGTTTTAAATGTTAATGCCATTACATTTTTTTTCGAATGACACCAAATAAATTTTCATCGAGTCAATTAATAAGTATTTTATTTTAATATAAATTTCTATCACGCTTAAAAACGCCTTTATAACATTAATGTATTTTCGAAGATTTTAAAAAATACATATGGCATTGTAATGTCGCCTCATTATGCACAAATTGTATGATATTAGTATAATTAAATAACGAAACAGATTATACAATGTAATTGTATGTTTTTTTTTATTATCGAGCATGAGACTACCGACGCTTATTTAATATTTTACCATATTTAACATACAATCAAAGTTGTAATTAAAATATTTCACCATCGTCACTCTTAACAATATATTGTTTGAAACCGTAACGATATTGTGCACATGGATGCCATTATTTTTATAATACACTATAAAACACAAACAATCGGAATTGTTTGCATAACTGTTATTCTTATTTACTTTCATAAGGGAAGTTTTTTCACATGTGCAACAATTACAGCAGCGTAGTTCCCTTAAATTAAGTCAAGGACGTTCTACAAAATTCTACTATTGAATAAGTATATTTTATAATTAACTGTACTGTTAAATTGTCGCTGCATAAATATGTACAGTTTATTTTTGAAACACATACAGATAAATGACAAGGTAAATCCGCTTTCTAATGTTTTTTTAGATTCATTCATTTCATACTATTGGACTATTAATAAAAAAAGCTTTAATTGAAACGATTATTTTTATATATAGTGCTTCACAGTGAAATTGTAACTCTACAAATATTTTTTTTAATCACACAATAATTGATTTAATAGAACTATGATGAAAAAACAATGTAATTTATAATTAGCTTATTTATTGTATTTTCTGATTACAAGAAAAAACATAACAAATTCATATTAAAAAATAATTACTAATATCACGATACAATAAGTGCCATTGAATAATTATTGGGAAATCACCGAATTCTCTTTTCTATTATTTTTATTCTTTTCTAACATTTTGTGTTGTGAGAATGTTAAAATAAGTAAAATTATTTGAAAGCATAAGATCATAAGCTAGTTTAACGTCTATTAATTTAAGAAAACGTGCAATTAAACATTTTCAAGATGGTAAATCTGTTTAAGAAATATCAACAATAATGGTCGGAAGCCATTTAACTGCCTATAAAATTATAAAAAGGTATAAAACTACAAAGTAATTTGAAAATATAATAGAGAGAAATTAAGACAAATGTTCAGCATAATGCAAGAAATTAAAAAAATTAATTTTGAAGTGCAATTAAAAATTAATTTAGAAATGAAATGTTCGACGATATTTTGGGAATTAAATTATGTTTGAAAACTATGTTAAGAATTCTAATAAAACATAGCTGAGTCATAAAAAACCTTCTATTAGTAAGCGAAATAAAATGAAACGAGTGAATTTTAAGAATTTGTTACAAAATAAGGATTTTAACTATTTAAATGTGTGTTATTTATAAACGAGAGTAAATTAAAATTTTTGTGATTTACGATAGGCTTTCTGTAAAAACTGTTAATGAAAAACCGCGGCTAATTTTTTTTTGGCTAATAATGAAACATTACGGTGGATCAATTGTGGTTAGGGTTTCAATGTTGACTTATGATTCGAAAATTTTTTATTTTATAAACAGAAATACGGATCAAAATCATATTTAGAAATTCTAAAACAAAATTTTCTTCTTATTGTTAAAAAATTATATTTGGATCATAGCGAAAGTTCGTACCCGATTTTAAAACGAAATGCAAGAGGTTATTTTTTCAACTAAAGGACTTTATTAATCAATTAAGTCATATTCATCTCATTCTATAATTTTTTCCCGACGTTCTTCTAATTTATAGATTCCATTTTTATATAAATTGGTTGGTTTCGAGGCGAAGAACGAAGTAAGGTGACTTCTGACTGCCTCCACATTGTTAAATTTTTTACCGTTTAAATTGTTCTGCAGCGATCGAAACAAGTGAAAATCTGAAGAGGTCATGTGTATAAAATACTGTGGATGCTGCATACGTTCCCATTTTAATTTCTTCAGTTTTTGCAGAGTCAGTTTTACGACATGTGGCTTCGTGTTATCGTGGTGGAAGATGATGCTTTTAGATTTGCCAAAATCAGACGGTTTTTTTATTGCTGCGTCCAGTTTAATCAATTGTGAACAATATTTCTCCGCATTGATAGTCTGACCAAAAATGTGTGAATTATTTTCAATTAAAGTACTCACAATGTCATCAACGACCTTGGAAGGGCACCCAAAGCATGGTTAGACGTCGAGGTTAAAATCACCCAGTTGAAACTTAGCAAACGATTTTTTCACAGTTTGAAGGGCTGGAGCACGGTTTAAATAAACCTCCATAATATGTTTTATAGCAGCGCCAACAGTCACTCCTTTCCGATACTAGTATAACATGACATGACGTAAATGTACGTTATCGATGTCCATTTTCAAAAAGTTTACACGCACACAAAACGAATCAAAACAAATGTGTTTGCTGCTAAAATGATAACTATAATTGACACTATTTTAAAGAAATGCAACATGTGTACATAAAAATCAACAGCGACACCATGTGGCTTTCTTAATGGTATCTATCGAAATCAGATACGAACTTTTGCAACGTAATATATATATATATATATATATATATATATATATATATATATATATAAGTATATATGTATGATTAAGGTCATCCAAATGTAACGCCTATATTTATGTTTTATTAAAAAGAAACTATACACATGTTTCTCTATACTTTTAATAAAACACAAATCTAGGTGTTACATTTGGATTACCTATATATACGAGATGTGTCCCGAAAGTAAGATTCGAACGTGCTTAGTAACCGTGCAGATAGCATTAGTGTTACCTACTCGTATAAACGTCAGTGGTTTTTTTATATACCTAGTAAAACACGTGTGCCGTTGTTCTGTTTTAAATTTATTTACTTCGTTTCTATATTCGTTTAAAATGAATGTAAGCATCGAAAATTGCACTATTTGTGAAGTTTTGTCGGTGATAATATTTTTAAAGATTAAAAATATTCGCCTGGCGAAAATTCACAGACAGATTGTTAAAGTGTACGGTGAAAGCATAATTAAAGAAGAGAATATAAAAAAATGGACTACTGGATAGTGGAGTTTGGACAATACGCGGTCATATACTGTCATTCGTATGTGCACATCACTTGAACAATTCAGATGAGAGATTTTTGAACATCTCTATACAGTTCCAATCTTGTCCCTAGTGATTATCACTCGTTTTTCCATCTCAAGAGATTTTTGAGCGGTCAAAGTCTGGAAACTGATCAGGAGAAAAAAAACATTGTGTAGGAATGGTTGAAAGGTTTGCCTTTTTAAGGAATACAAAAACTAGTATCACGATATATTAAGTGTCTGAATTTATATGGTGACTAATTGGAAAAGAAATGAAATTAATGCTCAACATTTTGCATTAAATACATTTTAAAAATTTCTTTATACTTTTTACATCCAACTGTTTTTTTCTAGATACGCCTCATGTATATATATATATATATATATATATATATATATATATATATATATATATATATATATATATATATATATATATATATATATATATATATATATATATATATATATATATATATATATATATATATTTTTTTACATAGCTGCGAAATTCAATATATATATAGGCGGAATAGGTTATATAACCTATATATATATATAATGTATGTATGTATGTGTGTGTGTGTAAGTATTTATGTATTTGTGTTCACTAAACAAATATATAAATGCTCCGAAATTATTTTTTTTATTTGTTATATGCAATCGGTGCCATTAAGCAAATTATATAGCAATGTATTTTGATTGTACTTTCATTTCGATAAAAAGTGCATAGAATATTTACTAACTGTATCGAAAGTAATCACCTGTAAAATTAACGTTATATTCAAAGCAAGATAATAAAATATTATACTTTCTTAGATCAATAATATCTTTTTTATACATTTGATAGATTTTAAAATACATACATATACATATTTGTTTTAATTAATTTATTTCAAATAAAAAGCAACAAACGAACAGTTAGTTTTATTTACTTTAAATAAATAAAATATTAATTATGAGCAGCATATAAAACGAATTTAAAATTATTACACATAATTTATTATCTTACATCAATTTTTTTATAAAAAAAACAAACATTGAACATTTCCTTTTACGAAACAACGAGATCCGTATGGATTTAATTATATAATCGCATTTTAAATGGAACAAGGACATATTTTATGTAATTAAATATAAATTAAAAATTCAAGTATAAATTTAATATATAATACATATATACATTAACGCAATTTGTCTTTTCCTTGAGATTATTTAATCAAGTTTAAAAAAAATATATACACGATTCAATTTTTAAAGCATAAATAATGATGTCAAAACGTATATAATTAATAAATGAATCCGTTGAAATTTGTTTTCATATTTACAACGTGATATAAAATATATGTGCTACACAAAGTCGATATAAACTGTAGTAATAATTTTATTTGTTCTTCGACAAATGTTGATTCTTTATGAAATGATTTTTATTATTATTCACCATAAATTTTGATATTATTATTATATTATTATTGTTCAGATAGTTAAATATAAGTCTATTTAAAAGACTAGATTTGAAATTTGTATAAAAATAAAATGGTTAAATTGACTGTTTATGGTGTTTTCTGGACTCATCTTTTCTACATTTTGTTTTCATCTTGCCTTACTAAATTATCTATTCCTGTATCGATTGTATTTGTAGTTTGTCTTTGATTCTTTAATTCACTAATCTACCTAACTGACTACAGCCTTTTATTCTCCTTAGAACTTCATTTCCATAAATTTGATTTTTATATATTTATTTATTTTTAATTAGCGTACATATTTCAATATCCTATAGTAAAGTAAAAAATGCTATTACTCCGAAAAATGTTAAGTGTGTATATTTTTTAATTTTCTTGCTTAATGACATTCTTATGGTTCCACTGATTTTTTGAAAAGAAGGTAATTTTAAATCAATTGTTCAGGACATCACAACCTAAGTACTTGAAATGTTGTGTTTGCTTCAAGTTAGTATTATCTATAATGAATTTGAATCTTATGGATTGTTTACCTTTAAAGAACATTATTATATTTTTTGATTATTGATACTTGAAAGTTAAATTGTTGTGATATAATATTTAGCTTATAACTCGTAAATTATCTTTTGATTGCGCAATTATAGCTTCCTTATCTACGAATAGTATTGTTTTAATATATTTATGAGAGTTGTTTGAAAAGTTCGTGACCTGATATTGAAAGACTGTATTTTTTTGGAATTACTTTAATTTTTTAATATAATATCTGTAAACCTTAATACATTTTGCCCAGCTATGCTCCAAAACAGGTATATATATATATATATATATGTATGTGTGTGTGTGTGTGTGTGTGTGTGTTCAAAACAGATATGTTCTGTTAGTTCAGCTCATCATTTGAAGAATATATCTTGCTACCAAGGAATTTTTTAAAGTTTAGAAATAGGTGGAGATCAGGTAGAGCTAAATTAGGTAAATATGGCGGATGAAGTAGTAAATCATACTTCAGTTAGGCGATTTTTACCACTCAACCGATACTTATATAAGGCATGCATTAACTTAATAAACATTTTTTTTCGATAAATCTGATCTTTTTCAAATTTTTTGCTTTAGTTGGTCCAAAAGATTAGCATACTAATCTCCTTTTATAGTTTGATTCTTTGAAAAACAATCAATTAGTAATATTCTCTTAACATCATAGAAAATGGAAGCCAAAACTTTTCATTCAAATAGATGGACTTTTGACTTTAAAATGACTTTTTTGAAAGCAAATAATCACTATGCTTCCATTGTTTTCACTGTTGTTTTATTTCTGGTGTGTAGTAGTAGATCTAAGTTTTATCAATGTTTACAAATAGACAAACGAAATCAGTTGTATTCTTTTTAAAATAGTCCAAATGTTTTTGATAAAGTGTTATTAGAGTATATATTCCACTGTTAAAAAATGAGGTATCAAATTTACCGATAACTTTCTTATACCTAATTCTTCGATTAGAGTATGAAATGTTTGTCCATCTGAGATACTTACGACCTTAGAAATTTCAGATACTTTTAATATAAAATGTACTAGAACAATATTATGCATTTTATTTATGGTTTCTAGCGTCATGCCACTTTTGAAATTAAATCTATTTTAAAAGTACACTAAGATGACATTGTTTAATTAACTTTTTATAATAAATTACTTAACAGACTAACGATATTTATAAGACAAGTGTAGCAATATAAAGAGGCAATTTTTTTTTACATTATATTATATAGTTATCGATATCTATGTGTCGAGTCAAGAACTTTTTCAATGAACCTCGTATTTGCATTTAATCGGATTCCCTAAAAAGTTTGTTTCTCTATGTCTTTATTCTTTCATTTATACAAACATTGAATAAAATTTACGAAAGACTACAGTCCTGTCCAATGCCTCTGTTTATATAGGATCATCCAAATGTGACGCTTAGATTTGTGGTTTATTAAAAAGAAACTATACATATGTTTCCCTTTACACTATCCTATACATATGTGTTTTTAAAATAAAACACAAATCTAGGCATCGCATTTGGATGACCCTATATATGTATATTAGTTTGTGTCAACATCGTTATTAATAACACTAATACCAGTGTTGCGATAAAGACTTCATATGGTTTTTATAAGTGAGGCGGAAATCAATTTTCTTCTGAAATTAGTAAGTTTTGATTTTATTACTTTATCAAAAGACTTAATGAAATAAACAAATATTATATTAATGACTAAAATTTTCTGTCGTAGTTTTTGTATAATCAGCTTCAAAATAAACATACTAGTGTCGATTCAAGAGTATCCTTTACGGAAATCATTCCGTCTTTCTAAAATCGTTTCAGCAATTGTTTATGTTTTAGTTCTTATATATAATATTTCAACATTCTTATTCAATATTCTTATAATATTTTAATATAATTTATAAGTTGAGTTCAATAAACTAATATCCCTACAGTTTTTTCATCTGATTTATTTCCTTTTCTGAAAGGGGTTTATATTATCTATAGTTCATTTTTGAAAAATTTTAGGTTGTTTCTAACATATATTAAATATATGTGGTAAATATGTATGTTTCAGTAGCATATATAGAAGTATGCTACTAACACTTTAATAATTTCACATTTAATTTATAAATCACTTAAAAGTTAAAGAAGAGCATCGGTTCGAAAGAAAATAAAGTGAGTTATCATTCAAATACAATATAAACATTGACAATAATTATTATAAAAAATGAATAACATCTTTTAATTCAGAAGTGACCAATTATTTAGATATAAACAAAGAAATATGCAAAAATGCATATACATAAGAAAAAAGAAAGATTCGATCACTAATCAGAAATGCGTTGAATAAAGATAAAAAAATATATAAGTAATTTTAAGTAACTAAAAACTTAGTTCAGATTTTATAACACAACACTCTAATGATAATGGTGTAGTCGTTGAAATCCCTTTTAATTTATAAACAAATAAAGTAAACAATAAATAATTACTAAACACTTTTATAATATCTTGTGAGGTTAGCTTGATAATTTATTTGTGTGAAAGTTTAAGAAGTGTTAAATATGAGGCATTTCAAACATTTTTATATAAGAGAAAGATAAAGAGTAAGATTTTTTATATTTTCAAAGACCTAAATAATTTATTTTTTTATTAGATATAATTGTTAGTCATATTATTTTGTTATTATGGAATATTTACTTAAATATAAATGAATCAATCACTGCTTATACTTCAAGTTTTTATAAAAAAAATTAATAATTACTTATTGTGTTACTGATTAATATATAATACTTTTTATGTATTATATTATAATTATTAACACAGAGCTGTAATGATAATAATAGTATGTTTATTGTAATATGCATTAGTAAATAAACTGAAGAACAAACAATTTTTGAACAATTTCATAAAAATCTTGTGGTATTTAAGCGTATAATTTCATTTTTGTTCCTTTCTAATTTTATGTTACCTTTTGATTTCCTTAATGTAGAATTATTAATTTTTATAGCTAATAAATTTGTTTAGTATTTATCATTAGAAAATTAGTGATTAAATGTTTGATTTTTCATTCATATAAATACATGTAGTTTTTATCAGATTTTTTTCTAAAATTGTATTAAAACTATATAAACTTTATTAGTAAATATATCAAAATGAATAAATTATAAGCATAAATTGTTAAAAAATATATTTGGAGCAATTAAGTATATTTTATCTGAATTCTTTATTTGATAAATTATTGTATATATATATATATATATATATATATATATATATATATATATGTATGTATATATAAATATATGTATTTAAACCTTACAAATAGTTTACTAACAGAACTGTTACAGTTCATCTACTTTAGAATGGAAATAAAAGAATGTTCGAAACAATTATCTTCTGAGTGAAAGAAGAAACTGTTTCTAAATCTGATTTCTATCTATTAATGATAACTCGTCGTGTTAACCACTTAACAACGACCGTATCGAATGATCGTTATTAATATAGAAGGAAAGCACGTTTGTGATTGATGTATTGAGTAAGAAGAATTCCGACTGATATGTGCCTCTCTATACACATAAAAATGTCACCATAAACGAGTGAAAATATACACTCGACCTTTGTTTTTTTTCTTTTTTAACATATATTAACGTATATTCATTCTAATGCTAGTCACGTTCGATCGAATAATTTATATTTACTATAACTGAATAAGTTTATAATAATTGAAAGTTATTCTTTTGAAATAATAACAAAATAATGATAAATGTCATACAGTTGTATATTATCAATGATGGATAAAACTGTTACCAGCTATAGTGAAACCGAATAAATTATTCTATAAAGGTAAATTTATTTTTTTATAGTATTTCTTATTCAGACCTATATGTGAATAAATTGTACAATAAAGCGATCATTGACAATTATGTAATGATTAGCTGATTATAAGTTATTTAGCAAAAAACTTTCTGTGAACAGTTTTGACCATTGGACAAACATTTTAAATATTAGTGTTTTCTTTTTTTTATTAAAAAAAAACATATTTGGATTATTATTCAAGTATGTACTATATTAGAAATTGTCAGGTAAATAAAAAATCGTAAATCGCTTATATTGGGTGTACAAGTATGATTCCGCCGTTCACGAACAGATGGCTGTAGCTATACGTTAAGATCAAATACTCAATTTCCACTTATGGTATGTTGATGTGTTGTGAAAAATGTTCAACATTCAATTTATCATTTGTGATAAAAGTGTAAACAACAATTTTTTTGTGCATTGAAAATGTCGAATTTTATGTCAACAGAACAGCATACACAGGAAGTTTTACTATATTATTTTATTTTAAATAAATCTGCTACTGAGAATCATCGATTACTCATGGAAGCTTACGATGAACATATTTTATCTGAAAGAACGTGTAGAGAATGGTTTCAACGGTTCAAAAGTGCGGATTTTGGTGTGATTGATAAAGAGCGTGGGAAGCCAAAGCGATGAATAATTGTAGATATTCTTGGATGAAGATGACAATCAAACTCAAAAACAACTCACTGAAGTATTGGGTGTTACACAATAAAGCATTTCTGATCGTTTGTATGCAATGGGAAAAATTTAAAAAGAAGGAAAATGATCCTTACCAAAAACTAATTAAGACACAATAAAGTGATTTTATTGCTTGCTAACGCTAGACCACACGTTGCCAAATCAGTGAAAGAAACGTTAGAAGTACTTGGCTGGAAAATCTTACTCCACCCGCTTTATTCACCAGATGTTTCTCTTTCTGATTTTTATTTGTTTCGATCGATTTCATCACGAAATCTGCATATTAAAATCATGTTATAAAAATCCTTAGAGTACAGTTATACAATAGAACGTTAACGAATTGAGTGACGTATTTATTGTCGTTTCGGTGCTCGTGTTTACAAATATTCCAATTCTACTGGCCGGCGTTCCGTTCATAAATAAAACACAATGTGTGCGCTATTTTCTGAATCATCGGAGCGACGTAGGTAGAGAGTACCCGGCTGTATGTCAAGGAAATAATCGTCTTTTTCCGCGTGACGCTCCGACTATCTTTCTATTAATGCTTGACCGTGAACCGTACAGATTCTAATGCCTCGACAGGTCATGAACCCTTCGGATCTACAAGCAACATTTCATGTGTAACGGAGAAGAGTCACTTGATATGATATATGTACAAAATGCGGTTTATGTCTGTACCGCTAGTCTTGTTAAATTGCATGTATTTTATCTGATATATATATATATATATATATATATATATATATATATATATATATATATATATATATATATATATATATAATGAATGAATGGTAATTTTATTCTTTGGTTTTTATTCAATTCAAGATTTTTCTTATGAATACTAATTCGAATAATAGATATGTAACTAACATTAATATTATATATATATATATATATATATATATATATATATATATATATATAAATTCTTCTTTTTTCTGACATTATAACTCTTTTTTAGAACCATGACCTCTTTGACAATGTAGCTCAATAGAGTCATTTTTGTCAAAGTTTCTCGACAGTTCATTTTTATAAGATGAGGTTGTCAATCTCATGCTCAATCCTCGAAAATAAGGGACTATCCGACTGAGAATCGAACGAAATCTCCCCCATGAAAAGCGGTGATGCAAACCACTACGTTACCCAGTCGGACATGAATACTCGTATACGAGTCTATATGAATCTATATGTACATGAATTACGAGGGTCATTTGATAAGCATGGTCAATTTATTTATTGTCTAATTTAATTAATTAATTTTTTCAATTTACTTTTTCTTACTTTTTTACCATATTTATCAAACGACCCTCGAATATATATATATATATATATATATATATATATATATATATATATATATATACCCGTATATATACACTGCCGTGCAAAAATATTTGCCATATGGGTAACATAAGCAATATATTGATATAATTCAATTAAGTCGTTAAATTAAAAAAAGTATATTTTTATTTAATTGATAATAAATACAATATTCATTAGAAAAAAATACAAAAAACAATAATTAATTTTATTATACAATAGAAATTGTTAAAATAAAAACAGTAAGTTACATTTTTTCGGAGCAAAAGTATTCGTCACTTTTAATATTATATAGAAGAAATATCAACATTTTTTTAAAAAAAAGAGTTTAATATCTCGTTTGTTTCCCTTTTCTTTTTTACTACTTCATTTAAACGATTCGGCATTGACTAAATTTTTTTTTTTGCTGCTTCCGATGATATATTTGCCAACTTCTTTTGAAATAAAGATTTAAGTTGTTTCTTGGAGGTAATATGGTGCTGACAAATTTTTTTCTCTAATAAATCCCAAAAATGTTCTATCGGATTTAGATTGGGAGATTGTAGTGGTATTTTCAGAGTATGGGGAATATTGTAGAGAGCCCAAAGCTTTACTATATGAGCAGTATGCTTTGGGTTGTTATCATATTGGAAGTAATATTCATTATTCGAACACAATTTTCTAGCATTTTTTTTTAATTTTGTTTTAAAATATTCAAATATTGGAACTTATTCATGGTTTCGTCGATAAAAACTAGGTTTCCAACTCCAGAAGCGGCCATGCAACCCCACCACCACCATTTTAACAATTTTGTGTATATGATTCTCTTGAAGTTCTGTATTTTTCTTCCTCCATACCAAAATTTGGACGTCAGAACGATAAATACAGAATTTACTTTCAACCTTGGTCCAAAACTCCTCATTACATTTATTTTTATAATCATTTGCAAATTGAAACCTTTTGGTTTGGTTCACATTACTTATAGTTGATTTTTTTCTGCAGACACGGTCATTGTAACCAACCTTTTTAAGAATTCTCGGTACTGTACAAGAATGTGTTTTTTTCAATATATTTTCTAACTGTGCTACGACACAGGACAAGCTTGTTTTAGGCTCTTTATTAATAATATTAATTATATTACGCTGTTCACGTACTATAAGTTTGGATGGCCGAACAGTTCTTTGGTAATTTTCTAAGCTTCCATTAAAGCATTTTATTATATCATGCACAGTAGTACGACTCTTGGACACTATTTTCGAAATCTCCTTATATGATTTATATTTTTTGCTATAAATTTATAATTATTTCTCTCTCAGATATACAAGATTCTTTTTGTTTGCGTCCTATACTTGAAATACATTTGTAAAACTCACTAAATGATGTAAACTGTCAACGTAAACTGAATGGGGAATCCTCGGAAAATATAAATATTTGGTTATACTGCAGTGCTGCCACATTTATTAAACAAAAACTTTGATATTATATGCCATTATCAATAAGTGGCGAATACTTTTTTAAGTCTAAATGCAAGCTACGGTTTTCATTTTAGCAATTTCCACTATATAATAGAATTAATTACTGTGTTTTGTATTTGTTTCTAATAAATATTATATTTAATATCAATTAAAGAAAAAAATAATAATTTAAGGACTTTATTGAATTATATTAATAAATTACTTATATTACCCCTATGGCAAATACTTTTACACGTCAGTGTATATATATATATATATATATATATATATCAGTATATATATATATATATATATATATATATATATATATATATATATATATATATATATATATATATATTGTATATAAATAATTATAGTTGTATTCGTACACTAGTAAGCTACGAATTAAAAAAACAAATACATTTCATTGAAGATTATTATTTTTCTATCATTATTACTCCCGAAATATTCTATAAAACGTTAAATTATATCCTAATATAATTTATCCTAATTTAGTATCATCGTACTATTATAGTTTACAAGGATAAAAACTGCAATACAGTGAGATTAGATTATCAAAACATCTGATTTTCGTATTCACACAAGATATAAAAATTATGTATTTACGGGATTCCAATAATTTGTATCTTATTTTTTTATATTATTTACATTTATTGTTTATTTTGAAATCGCCACCGAAATGCGCATTAATCCCATTATTGTTATAAACAATAAAGTGGACAATAAGTGATTATTAAACATTTTATAACATATTGTGGTTTTGGGGGTGAAAGTTCAATAGTGTTTAAATACATTTTCACGTCTGTTAAATTATTCAATAGAGTCACTCAGTTTAATCCAGTAATTTAATTCAATATTTTTATAAATTTTTAATTGTTTTGGGAAGAAAATGTAAAAAGACATCTATTGAGTTTCAAAAATTGATTATTAACCATTATTAAGATAAGAAGAAATTGCGCAAAATAAGCAATATTATAATAATAGTCATGCTAATATACAACATGAAATAAATGTTTCAAAAACAATGATATGATAGAAAATGAAATCAGAAATTCAAATAAAAAAGTTCTAAAAATGTGAAATGAATACTGAATTAAGAGGAGTTAAGAAAAACTCGGAAATTACTGTTTCTTTTTTTGCAAATTTTAGTCGAAGGTATATAAAAATAGATTCATATTCAAGATATTTTTAATTAAAAAATGGATCTTTTAAAGTTAATTTCATGTATTTACACTAATAATAATATCTCGTTACAATGCTGCTTAATGGAGTTTTACATCAGTTGGTCCACTTAAGATTTTTATCGCGTTATAATGTGTTTTTGCTTGATGTATTTTTTAGTTTTTTGTCATTGTATTATCATACATCAGTATATATATATATATATATATATATATATATATATATATATATATATATATATATATATATATATATATATATATATATATATATATATATATATATATATATATATATATATATATATATATATACTGAGAAACTGAGAAATGTTAGTAGCAACGTAGATTAAATATAAATTTAAATTGTAAAAATTAAATGCAACTTTTTGTTTTGTATGAAATTTATCACAAGTATTTTTTTAAATACATTAAAAAATAATAATAGGTACGTTAATTTTTTTATTATAAATTTGTTTAATATTTTTTTATATTACAATTATAATTTTAGTTTAGTTTAATATATTCGGTTACTGCATGTAAAAAGACGAATTTTTTAATGAAATGTTAAACATCTGTAACTTGTTTAAATATAATTTTTATTAGTCAAAATAAGCACCATCTGACGCAATATATACTTCTCTTAACGAAATAAAAATATATTAATGACAGTTCTATAAAAATTCGAATTTTCACAGTTAAAACTTTCTTTAAAGGCGTTTTTGACTAATATTTCATAGTTTATTTTTTTGTCAAAAATAATCCAAATGTTTAAAAACTTGGTAATATATTGACGAAAAGTCTAATAAAAATGGTGGATATGGAAAAGTTTCATATTGTAATCCTCGAAGTTCTGAACTGTTATTATTTAAACATATGGTTCAGCGGTGTCATGGAGTAATATAAAACCATGTCTATTGACCGATGCAGGCCATTTAATGCATAATTGTTGATGTATTTCCGTCATTTGGGAACAATACTTCTCAACTGTAATGATTTCGTCACGTTTCAAGAATGAATAATAAATAATATCACCTGTAGACCATTAAGTAGTCACTGCTATCTTCGTTGGATAAAAGCTCGGTTTTAATATATGAGGCATCACTAACACCCAGTTATTTAATGGATCGACGACGATTGCTATATAGAAATTTTTGTTATTATACATCATTGCTCTTTTCAAAAATAAATAAGTTTCTAGTTCTTTAGTAGAGAACTGCAAATTTCCAGTCGGTAAGTCATGTTTCTTTCAATGAGCTCACGAAAACTCCATTTATCAAACTTCTTGACTTTTCTAAGTGTTTGCAAATAATAGGAAATTGTCGAGTATTTCACATCTATTTTTACATAAATGCCTTTAATAGACTAGTGAGGGTTAGACTCTGCTAGTGTGCAGAGGAACTTATTGACAGGAAGTTAACTTAATGTTTTTTTTCTGTTTCATTTCTTCAATAAAATGAATCATTTATTGGAAAAATTGACTACTATAATATTCGACAGTGACGGTTTTGTCGATTTCAGAAGTATAAAAAATAGTACACTTTTCATGTCTCATAAGATACGTAAGATATTTTTGATATGGATATTTCAATTTTACCCTTAATGTTGATGGCTATTTGGAATATATGAATATGCGCGTTTAGAATTGTCGTACATAATAAAATTTTAGTCGTTAATAATAATTTTCTATAAAAAATTCTTCTTATTTTCCCATGAAAGAAACTAGATCTTTTATTGAGTCAATGAACAATATTGTTTTTTAAAAGTTCATATAGTACTTAATTTCTGAGCTTCTTAATTTTGTACATTTCAATAAATTGTCTCGAAGTTATTTCTCTATCAATTTCCAGCTATTTCATGAATTGCTTTTACGTTTGCGATGAATTTTCATTCAGTAATGTTTGCAAATCATCGACCTTCAATTTTTGCGGTGTTCTAGAGCGTGATCGGTCACTGACATCAAAATAATCGGCTTTAAAACGTTGAAACCAATAATTGTAAGTATTGTGAGATACAACACTTTCACCAAGAATAGAGAAAATTGATTCGCATTCTTTAGTGGTGTTTTTGTTTTGTTGTATATACATCTTTTTATTTTTCATCTCGTTCATTTCTATTTTGTGAGGTTATATTTATTACAAAATCATGACATTTGATATTTAAGAGAATTCTATACCAACATATGAAAAACAGAAAAGGTGGAATTTATTAATTTATTTGAACGTTTCACTTCCGTATCGTAAAATTGGCACAGCTAACATTTTATAAAACTTTATGCTTGTATCTTTTTTGTCCTAAATTTTAAATTTTTATTTATATCCTCCACATATACTTTTCAATTTATTTTCAATATCATTACACTTATTATATGATATTTCATATTTAAATACTTTATTTATTTTAAAATGTCATTATTTATATCTATTTTTATTCATACCATTTTTTTGCCTACAAAAACACATTGTTTTTTTAATATTTTAATCGATTTGTAAATGTAGCATTCTTTGTAGATTCTATTTTATATATGTATTTTAGTTCATTTTTTTGTTTCTATTGGTAAGTTGTTTAATAGTACATCTCATTATACAATAAATCATTTAAAGTTGAATTTATATCTTTATCTAGCCGTATTTTTAAGTCGAAAGTTGTTTTTCATTTTTAGTAGCGTCGTCAGCATAAATGTTAAATAATATCAGAGAAATAAAACAAGCTTATCTGACTTCTTTGTTAGTAGTAACTTTTTCTATTAGATCACCATTTAGCTTTAAAACTATATTTATTTTAATGTACAGGCTCCGAATATCTTTATTCAAACATGAGCAGTAATCTCTATTTGTCATTATTTATAATTTTTTCCTATTTATGCTGTCGAAAGTTTTTTTATAATCAATGGAAGTTTAAATAATCTCTTTATTGTATTGTTTTTTCCACTATTTTCTCTAGTGTGAAAATTGTATTCGTTGTGAAATGTCTTACCTAAATCTCATTTGTTGTTCTACTATACTATCAGTTATATTTTTGAGTCTTTTGTTCAGTATTATTGTATATATTTTGTAATCGTTTTTTATCAAACCTATTTTTATATAATTATTGTAACAAGCTCGATTTTTTTGTTTTGCAAATTGGCATTACAACTAATGTTTACCAATTTACAGAAATTTTGCATGTTTTCTAACATTGGTTTAAAATGTGCAATAATCTTAAGTAAAGTAGTAGTTTAACATACTTCTACAAGTACATATTCTATATTTTATGCTATTTCATCAATTTACTTTTCGTTTTTCTTAATTTTTATAGCATTTTGCAGTTCTTTCATTTCAGTTTTAACTAATCTTTTGTTTCTTCTTCTATTAATTTTCAAACTCCAAAGATGTTTGAAGCTTTCAATTCAGTTTTCTCTGTTTATACTATCTGTATTTATCATTTTCATTTATATTTAGTATGAATTCTTATCATTTTATTTATAATGATAGTTTTCTATGAAGGTCATTTTTAATATTATTAATATAGTATCTCAAGATTTTTAATTTTTTTTTCTTAATACCGCTTTTATATGAGTTCTATTTATTTGATATGTTTCCTTATTTCTTGATTTGAATTTTCTAAATATTTTTTATATGCTGTATTCTTTTCTTCATTGCTTCTTTTATTTCTTTCTTCCAAATCTTCAAACCTTGATTTTTTTAATTTTTTTCTTCTTATCTAAAACTTTTGTTATTATTTTTCTAACAGTATTTTTAATACCAATTATTTTCTCATTTGCATCTTTGTGAGTTTTTAGTCTCTCTAATTCAATTTTAATTCGTGTTTGATATAAATGTTCGATGTTAATAAATAAATTTTATAGATTTCCTTATTTATTTAATATAATTTTTTCTATTTTTGTTTATTCACTTCATATATATATATATATATATATATATATATATATATATATATATATATATATATATATATATATTGAGATTTGCAATCATTAAAAAGTGAATACTTTCTACTTCGTAACTTTTATAGACTCTTTTATATACTTTTATATAAAAGAGTATATAAAAGTATACTCTTTTATATAAGAGTAAATATATCTTGTATACCATTTAGTAGTATTACACACACACACACACACACACACACACACACACACACATATCTATATATATATATGTGTGTGTGTGTATGTGTGTGTATGTATGTGTGTGTGTAATACTATTAAACATATTTATATATATATATATATATATATATATAACTAATGTGTCAAAAACCGGTAATGACATGATTCTATAAATATACTCGTATATTCATGTTGAATCTGATCTTATGACGACTGGATATGCTGCGGTTCATTTCATTGTGTGTCTATATATATATATATATATATATATATATATATATATATATATATATATATATATATATATATATATATATATATATATATATATATATATATATATATATATATATATATATATATATATATATATATATATATATATATATATATATATGTACGTATATTTATTCTGATAATTTTTATAAGAAATATTAAATATATTATTTTATCCTCTTTGTTTATACAATAGATATGTTTCCGTCTATAAATAAGTTTCATAACTGTATAAATGAAAACTGGATTAAGGTAATAAAATAATGAATTTAATGCATACTTGCAAATAATGTTATATGTTTTTTTTATTTAACTAAAGAACATATTGATATGTGATAATTTTGATCATTTTTGTAATTACTAAGTATGTTAATATATTTATAAAAGTGTTATTCGTGTTTGATAAGGATTAAGAAAAACCGCGTTATAAAAATTAATAATCGTTTAGGAAAAAATTTTTAATTGTAATTATAAAATTGTTTAATGCAAAATCAAAATGTTTTATATACATTTTTTGAATGGAATAACATATATAAATAAATAAAAATATATTCATTACCTAAATCATAATAATGTAAAATTAATGATTTTTTTAAAATTTCACTTAATAGATGTCACTGAAGAAAATAGTGATTTTAAATTTTGGAAGAGCATTTGAAGTCAGGGCTTGAATTAATCATTAACTTATATTTTATCAAATTTAATATTTTTTGTACGTGATCATTTCTAACAACGATAAATCTCTGATTTTGATGTTTTTTGTAATTTTATTTAATTGTAATATTTCCAGGCTATACACTTCACAAAGAATTTTACAAATTAAATAATGGGAAGTTATTAGTCGATGTAATGAATACCAAATATCATTCTATTTCGTATTTATAGATTATGAAAAATCCTTCCACTTAGTTAAACGTAAAACACGTCAACGATACTGAATGTTTTAAAGAATCAAGACATTGAAAAAGATATATTGAATATTTATAAAATATTTATAAAATCCCTAAATTCTCTATAAAAGTATACGAAGAATCAAGGAAGTTTAAAATTATGAAAGAAGTAGGACGGAACAATGCTATATCACTAACATTATTTACAACAGCATTAGAAATATTTATGAGGTTTAACTGAAAATTCAAAATATTAAAATTAAATGGCGAAATACTTGTTCAGTTGATATTTGTTGACAAAATTATTATTTTCTCAACAAGTCTAGATGGATTTGAAAAAATATAAGAATTAGATAAATCAAGTCAAAAATTGGTATTATATCCTCAAAGAAAGTAATATTGTAAAAGTAATAATCAATGAATTTTCAGATCTAAAAAGGATTAAACTTATGGAAGAAAAATAAATGTTAAAAACTATATACATATAAAAAACTATGTATACATGGAAAAATATCTTAACACTAAAAGGATATTTATAGATAATACCGAGCGCCAAGTGTATCAGAAAGAAAATAAAAGTCATGTATGTTATAGCAAAATGAGAAGTTTAAAATGAAAATAAGTCGGTTATATAAGAAGGAAAGAAAATCATTGATAGAAAAAAAATATTGATTGATAACCAAATATATAAAAAAGCTCAAGAATAAATCAATGGATAAATAGAACCGAAACATATGAAAGTTCGTTGAAATAGACTGGACGAGAAAGACATGAGATCGCTCGAAATGGAAGGTTTATGGGAAAGGCTTTTATTTATTAGTGGATAGTGAGATGCTGCTACTCATACTCGTATATGTATACATATATATATATATATATATATATATATATATATATATATAAGTTATTTTATATTTAATTTGATTGGAATTTAAAAATTGATCATTCTTACTTATTTATGTAACAAATCATTTTTTACTTCTTACTGTTTTTCGTAATTGACCTTTCCTTCATTTAGGTTCTGTTGTTATTCATGTTCATCACGTCTCATTGTTCGTCTTTTATTCATCCTCTTACCTCTAACATACTCCCCATTACTTATTAATATTACACTCTATTTATTAGTACTAAATGTAATTGTTTCTTATGTGAGAGATGTTTTGTGACCTTCTCTGGAATAATCTTATAGTGCGATTGTTACAATACACATAAATATAAACATACACATACACACAAACATACACACACACACACACACACACATATATATATATATATATATATATATATATATATATATACCTACTTGAGGTTAGGAAATAATTTATTAATAAAATAGAGTTTTTGAAAGAAAAAATATGTTTATTGGTATCAATATAAAGTAGAAATATGGAAATTATGAAAAGAATGCAATTTCAGTCAAATGGCATTTTGTACCATGTCGGTAGAAGAGGTCACTATTTTGTCAAAATTTTGAAGTACGCTTTGCAATAAAGGAGTCTATATTTCAGTTATTACTGCACAAATGTCATCATTTAATCCTTTAATCGATGCTGGATTGTTGGCATAAACCTTATTTTAAAATAATCCTATAAAAATAAGTCTAACGGTGTTAAATTAGAAGATCTAGACGGACAATTATCATTACCATTATGAGAAATTAAACGCCCATTGAATTTGGTTGTAAATAAATCGATTTCTACACAAGTTGTATGGTTTGTGGCACCATCCTGTTGAAACCCTATGTTACTAATATTAATATTTTCAAGTTTCGACTACAAAAGTCTGTTATCATGTTTGGCTAACGCGCCGAATTAACTGTAACACGAACACCTCATTTTCAAAGAAGTATGGACCAATGATATCTCCAGCCCACAATCCACACCAAACAGTGACTTTTTGAGAATGTAATTGTTGTTCAACAATGGCTTTTGGATTTTCATTTCCCTACATGCAACAATTTTGTTTGTTTACATAACCATTTAATTAAAATGCGATTCATTACTGAAGACGATTTTATTAAAAAAATCAGCATTTTCTGCTTTTTTCTTGGTACCAATTACAATAACAAACATATGACGCAAATGATAATCAGCTGGGTTCAGTTCTTGTGTTAGCTGGACTCTATATGCATCAAGATGCAAATCTTTTCGTAAAATATTATGCAGAGTACTTCTTATGAAGTTTAATTGCTGTGAACGTCGATGAATCGACATTTGATTGTCTTCTTCAACACTTTTACGTACAGCAGCGATATTTTCAGCTGAACGACCGCTATAAGCATATGTTTTTGGTTTGTGGTCTCCAAAAGTACCAAATTGTTTAAATTTAGCGTTTAGGTTACGAACAGCAGGTTCCAAAGCCACTTGATTTCGAGAAAAAGATGCACAAATTTTTACGCATTGACGTAAAATTTTCACAATTTTTATAATGAATTTTAACTATAGAAATGCGTTATTTAAGCATGTAGCTTTCCAACACTAAAATTTCCCAAGTTTTGAATAAACAAATGTTAAATAATGACAGTTCAATATTTGATATTTCATCAAATAATAACTTACTTAACTCAAAATTGGAAACCCGATATAATATATATATATATATATATATATATATATATATATATATGTATATATGTATATATATATATATATATATATATATGTATATATATATATATATATATATATATATATATATATATATATATATATTATTATCATCATCATATTATCTTATATCAGTCCACTATTTTGCGAAACCCTTTTCAAATTCTACTGATTCTTCTTAAATGTTTTTATCGAGTTATTTTTACTTTTTTTCTATTTGTCGCTAATTTTTTATAATCTGCTCTTTTCCTAAACTTTGCTATTTCATCTTTATATCTTTGATAACGAATTATTTTTAGTGTCTTTTTATATACGAGGGTGGTCCCAGAAGTACCCGACCCAACAAAGAAAACACAAAAATTTTAGAAAAAAATATATTTATTTTTCAACATAATCTCCTTTCAGCTCTATACACTTTTCCCAGCGATGTTCAATAAGTTCGATACTCTTTTATAATAAGAACTGTCTTGATCCTCAAAATACCCATTAACTGCCGACATCACTTCTTCATCGTTGGGAATTCTTTGACCACTGAGCCATTTTTTCAAGTTTGGGAACAAAAAATAATCAGAGTGGGCTAAATCTGGCGAATAGGGTGCATGAGGTAGCAATTTAAACTTTAATTCATTAATTTTGGCCATTTCAATAACGGATTTGTGAGCTGGTGCATTGTCTTGATGAAACAACACTTTCTTCTTAGCTAAATGCGGCTGTTTTTGCTTGATTTCTTCGCTCAAACGTTGCAATAAGTTGACATAATACTCGCCGTTGATAGTTTTTCCTTTTTCAAGATAGTCAATGAAAATTATCCCACGTGCATCCCAAAAAACCGACGCCATGACCTTGCCTGTAGATGAAACGGTCTTCGCCTTCTTTGGAGCCGGTTCTCCCTTTTCAGTCCATTGTTTTGATAGTTCTTTTGTCTCGAGTGTGAAGTGATGGACCCATGTTTCATCCATGGTTATGAAACGGCGCAAAAATTCTGCTTTGTTGCTGTGAAACTTCGCTAAACACTCAATTGAAACATCTTCACGACACTGTTTTTGCTCGAGTGTGAGCAAACGCGGCACCCATCTTGCACACAGCTTTTTCATGTCCAAATTATCAGAATTTTCAGATAATATGCGATGTACCGCACTTTTTGAAATGCCTACTATGTCTGCTAGCTCGCACACTTTTAATCGACGATCATCCAGTACCGCTTTGTGGATTTTCTTCACCATTTCTGGAGTCGTCACCTCATTTGGTCGACCACTGCGATGCTCGTCTTGGCAGCTCGTACGGCCTCGTTTAAACTCTGCTACCCAATATTTCACTGTTGTAAACGAAGGAGCAGACTCACCCAGAGTAGAATCCAGTTCAGCTTTTATATTGGTTGGGCTGAGGCCTTTCAAATAAAAGTATTGTATCACGTAACGATGACCAATTTTCTCCATTTTCACAAATTCACTGAAAACGTTCACTATTGATGGCTGCCAAACAAATACTAAACAGCATGGCGTCCTCAAACTTGAAACATATGCTTATAGATTGTGTACTTTCTAATACAGTAATATTTTTCAAACAACTACCGCCATCTCTAGGTCAGGCGGGGTACTTATGGGACTACCCTCGTATATAATATATATATATATATATATATATATATATATATATATACACATGTATATACATATATGTACACACACACATACATACATACACACACATATATATATATATATATATATATATATATATATATATATATCTATTCTGTCATTAATAGATTCAATAAGACAACTGTTGTTTATAAATGCGTGTATGCATTATTAATGTACATTTTTTTAGTAAAAAAAGTGTAAACAAATTATCTCGTTCGTTCCAATAACATCGATAAATATGTAATGGTGCATTAAGTCTAGATCAGTGAAAACTGTTCAATTCCATGTCACGTTACTTGAAATGGATTAATATCTTCTGTATGTAAATATGTGTGTACAGAATGTATGAGAAACTTTTATGTTGCTGTCAAGAATTTGAAATTAGACTAATGCACTGGATACGACATGCGATTGCCTTATTAAAAACAATCAAGTGTTCCACATAAAGAGAAAATATACTGATCATCTTCAATTTAATTATTATGTTAGTTGATTTAAGTAGATGCTCTTAAGTGAGTTTCAATAAAAATGTATCAGTTGGCTACTACTTTTAGAAGCTTTGCACATTCTGCAAATGTGCATAATTATGCAAGTGTATAAATATATATATATATATATATATATATATATATATATATATATATATATATATGTATATATATATATATATATATATATATATATATATATATACTACTACTAGATGAAAACCTTATAAATGTTACAATTTACTGGTACATGGTCATATTCATCACGGTAACCTGGCGGATTGGCGATGATTTTTTAATTCACTATTTACTCTCTTAAACAGGTTGCCTTCACTAAGATTAAAAAGCCCCGTCTGATCTATATCTTCTACAAGGAATCAAAAGTATTTCTTCCCCATAACAGGCGGTTATACTAATCAATACATCATCGGTTAGTTATATATATATATATATATATATATATATATATATATATATATATACGAGGGTCGTTTGATAAGTATGGTAAATTTATTGATTGTTTAATTTAATTAATAAATTAACATAATTAAATTTTTCGATTTAGTTTCTCTTACTTTTTTACCATACTTATCAAACAACCCTTGTATATATTTAATTAAAATATATAGATTAAATAAGATAATGGTCAAATTTGTTTTCAAAATCTACGTGTGCATATTAATGTGAGTATTTATACTAAATATTATAGTATGAACCCGGAAAGACGATAATTAACATACTAAAATGAACGCATAAAAAAGAGGTCATGTGTGTTAAAAAAATTACAGAAAATGAATGTTGTCGTTCGTTAACATGGTCTATTGTATTTGCAACAGACATGCAGAGAATAGTCGAGTGTGTGTACGCTCGTATAATCAAGTGGTAACTTCAACGCGTGGGAACAAAATCTAGAGTTCATTATCTAACGTAATATAAAAGCTTCTATTGTAGTTTCGGTGGTTGTCTAGTTGGAATGTGAATGTAAATACATTACTGCTGAATCATACAATACGAACGTCCTTATTAACAAAAACTTAATGAATATTCGTCAGTAAAAATATTTGTTTTGTTATCTTTTAGTTAGATTCCGAGTTATATGTTAAATATGTTAACGGGTTTTTTTTGACGTCTATAAAGTTTTTACTTCTTTCATTTAAATTAAGTTTCATATATTTTTTAAAAGACATACGTACATAGGTATGTTTTATATATTATTCAGTATAATATTATTGGTAAACGTATATGCGAAACCAAAATTCTGATTTTTCATAATGACGTATTAATGTACTCAATTAAAGTATAAAAATTAATTCATTAATATTACATAAATGTAATAAAAGGTTAACTGTAATAATCGTTAACAAGTGAACAAATTTATTGACAACACTGAATTATGTTGAATAAATTGCCTTATCTATTTTTGTGGGCTCTCGCGCTCTAGTAAAAGTATACGAAAGACGTCGTCGAGACGTTGTCCGCATACAATGTGTTAAATTACTGTCATAGATAGATAATCTAATTTTTTATTAACTGTTCCCAAATATTAATCATTTTTTTTCTTATTACTGAACGAATGAATGTTCGCAGCTGAGACCGAGTGAGGATATTATTACGTATGTTTAGACTCTCTCTTTGCTTTTTATATTTTTTTATTTTTTTAAAGGAATCTAACGGATTGAGACCTGGACTTCCTAAAATCCAATCATTAGTAGCGACGACTTCTTGTAAATTGATCTTTAACCAATGATGTGTCATTCTCGCCATACGAGGTTAGACAATTAAGTAATGCGACCGATTTTTTTTCTCGGCCTGTGGTAACACTGCGAACCTATAACTCCGCCACCGTAATAGCAGATCCCTACTCTCTCGATTGAGACCTTGACCACCCTCGTACGATCATTTCTTCGCCAGCTGTTTAGTGTTTTGTAACAACGCGCGAGTAGTGCATGTCACGAAAATGGAACAGAGAAATTAAAATTTTGTGCAAAACTCGGCGAAACCGCGACAGAAACTTATGAAAAAGTGCTTAAAGTGTATGGTAGTGATGCCCTGAGTCGTAGTCAGGTGCTTCGGTGGCATGCCGATTTTAAAAAAGGCCGTGAGAGCGTCAAAGACGAGGCGCGGAGCGGAAGGCCAATTCCATGTTGATTTGCTTTTTCGACAGCAAAAGGGTGGTTCACAAAGAGTTCGTACCACCTGGACAAACCGTAAATCAAGTATTCTACCGCAATGTGCTCGAAAAATTACGAAAAAGGGTGCTCAGAGTGCGTCCAGAGATCGCGAAGACTTGGGTTCTGCATCACGACAATGCTCCCTGTCACAGTACGTTCAGTGTCTCTCAGTTTTTGGCGTCTAAAGGCATCGCAACGTTACCACAACCGCCCTATTCACCGGACATGTCACCCTGCGACTTTTTCCTATTCCCCCATATGAAAAAATTCGTCAAAGGTCGACATTTTGACTCCGTTGAAGATATCCAAGAATCTGCGACGAGGGTACTCGGAGAGGTCCCACAAGAAGTGTTCCAGAATTGTTACGAAAACTGGAAAACTCGCTGGAATAAGTGTATAGATGCGGGAGGGGACTACTTTGAAGGGGATCGCAGCGATGTACCTTAATTTTTAAATATACTCGATTTTTGAATTTTGTCGCATTACTTAATTGTCTGACCTCGTATATATATATATATATATATATATATATATATATATATATATATATATATATACATTATACATATTTATTTATTTATGTATATATTATTGAAGAACTATACAGGAAAGTAAAAATGAGAAGGTTTATTAGGATGAAATGCCCTAATATTTAATTAATAATACTAATTTTGTTGAACTAAAATCTATCCAATCAAGATATGTAGACAGTAACAGCATTTCTAGAATTATCTTCGAAGAAAATGGTCTAATAATTTCATTAGCTCAAAATTCACACCAAACAATGACTTTTTGTGAATGTAGAGATTTTTTATAAATAATACGAGGATTTTCATCACCTCAGATACGACAATTTTGCTTATTAACAAATCCATGCATTGTGAAATAAGCTTTATTACTAAACAAAATTTTGCTTGAAAACAATGGATCTGTTATTCGTTGTTTAATAATCCAACTAGCGAAATTACGACGTTATAAATAATCTATTTCTTTCGATTCCTCGGTTAATTGTATTTTGTACGTGTGTAAATGCAAATCTTTATGCAAAATTCTCCATAAAGAGCTATAAGATATGCCAAATTCTTGCGAACGACGTGAAATTAATGTCGTCGGTTCATTTTCAACACTTTCACTTACAGCAGCAATGTTTTCATTTGTGCGTATAGTTTTTGGTCTTATACTTTTTGGGTTATTAATAGCACAACCAGTTTCTTCGATTTTTTTTACTAATCTTTGAATTGAAAACTAATTTGACCAATTATTTGCAACAAAAAAAATCACGAATTTTTTGATGGGTATTTTTCAAAGAACGCCCATTTTCACAATAAATTTGAATAATGTAAATGCATTGTTACAATGCACACTTATCTATGTTTGAAATTGTAACCTTTTATTAAAACAGAATATATTATGTCATTTGAAAAGACATGACCTGTAAACATTTTACAGTGTTGACATTTAGGCGTCACTTTTTAATAATCCTGTATATATATATATCATCATCATAACGCCCACATCAGTCCACTACTGGACGAAAGCCACAATGAATGCTAACATTCATTGGTATTTGGTCATATTCACCACGCTGACCAGGCGGATTGGTGAAGATTTTTTTATTCGGGGTTTACTCCCTTCTCGACAGTTATTTTTTTACAAGATGAGGTTGTCGGGCTTCATTGCTCAACCCTCGACTTGAAAACGAGGGACTCTCCGACTGGGAATCGAACGCAATCTCCCGCATGACACGCGGTGATGCTAACCACTGTACTACCCAGTCGGTTTTTTTTTTTTTTTTTTTTTTTTTATTTTATATATATATATATATATATATATATATATATATATATATATATATATATGTTAGCATTCATTGTGGCTTTCGTCCAGTAGTGGACTGATGTGGGCGTTATGATGATGATGATGATGATATATATATATATACAGAGAGAGAGAGAAGGATAAATATGTTGATGGATAGATAGAAATAATAGTAAATAAATATTTTTTTTTATAATTGCATCAATATTTCCTATATATGTTTTAAAATAAATCGATTTCCTATATAATTCTTAGATATTTTTATAATTGTTCTTTTTTGCTTGTTTGATTTTATCTAATAATATGACATTAGGAGTCAACAAAAGTAAAATAACATATAATTTTAACTCTTTGATATTTGTATAAAATATTTAATGTCGTAGTAAAATATTATTTTAGTTTTTTTTTTAATTAATTACAAATGTTCAATAAATATTTTTTATTTTGTATTCCCTTGTTTTTAATTATTTAATATTAGTGTAAAATTTTTATAAAAATAATCAACGACATATATCATCAAGTTTTTTGCAAGATTGATGGTATAATTTATTTTCAAACATTTGTAACCGCGCTGCGATCTTGAATATAATAATTATGGTAAATATTACACTTATTATTTTAAACAGATGGTTGATGTTCTTTTGAGGTTTTTCCAAATTTATATATATATATATATATATATATATATATATATATATATAATATACAGTTAGTTCCATTCGTGTTCTTTCATTAGTAAGCTACGAATCAAAAGCAAATACAAATGATTAAATATTCATATTTTTATTCGTTCTTGTTTCAAATATTCAGTGTAACAATGAATTATACCCAGTATCGCATTAAATTCAAAATTTAATTCATAAAAGTAAAAAAAATTCAATAGAAGTTGAACAGACCATTAAAATGTCTCGCTTTCATATTTATATAAGACAAAAATTTATTGTTAGAGGATTTCAATAATTTGTATTTAAATTTTTTATGCCAAAAACATTTCTCGCAAATACAAATTATTCAGTAGACCGATTTAGGTTAATACAATTATTCAATTGAATATTTTTGTAAGTTTCTAACTATTATGATAAGAAAAGGTAGACATATTAAATATAAAAAACTGATCATAAATTATTATTAATATAGATATTACACAAAATGATCTATTATATTTGATCTATTCATAAGTCTTTGTTTGTTTTTTCTTTTTTTTAACCCTTTCCACTCGAGGATTCCTGAGCGGAGCCATTTAAAATTTATCTTCAAACTCGAGGGCTCCGCTATTGAGCCAACGCAAATAATTTTCAATTCATAACAAAAGGACAAAAACAAATCGTAATAACTTCACTTATTTATTTAGCGAAGTGTAAATTTAAGGGGTTATACGCACTTGCGAGGCGTAAAAACGACGTTTTTTTAGGAATTTTTTTTAGAAACAGTATTTATTTTGCAATTACAAATTATGGTTATTTGAATAGATCCTACTTTCAACAATAAAATAACATGTCGATCATAAAAAAATATTGAAGTGCACCGCTCCTGCAGACGATGTCCCGAACGACCTCCAAAAAAAGGCGCTTGGTGGTGATCTCCATATCGGCGGTTTAGATTATTTGAAATCAAAAAATATGGTCAATTCTTTTAAAGGATAGATTAATGCAGGTATTGAACGAAGGAATAATAAAAATTTTCATTTTTGACAAAATGGCATCTACTTGAAAAAAATTTTTCGTTTTTTACTAACATTTTCGCTCCAAATTGTTTAAAAAAATAGTAATACTTTTTGTAAACCTTATTCCTTCGTTCAATACCTGAGGAATATATTTGAGAAGATTGTGTGAAAATTTGAGACTGATCGGTTTAGCCATTTCTGAGATATCGAGATCACCGACTATGAAAACACCGTTTTGAGATAAACGCGTTTGAAGTTTCGGAAGTAGTTTACACACAGTTAAAAAATTTTTACAAATTCAAGTGTATGTCCGAAAATATTTATCGGATTTATTTCAAATTTTCAGAGAATATACTCAAATATATGTGCATTCCGAAAATGCAAAAAAAAATCGATTTTTTGAAATTTCTAACTGCGTATAACCCCTTAAGTTAGTTGCTGCTTCGAGTTGCTGAGGATATGAGTAAAAAAAACTTCGAGTGCAAAGGGTTAATATATGTATCTAGATACGTAGTAAATAATTTTTTTTCAATCGGTGATCTTACCTTTTGCCTATATGATTGACTCATTTCAATTTGAAACTCCTTATTTTTTCTGAAATGTCCGTAACTTTTGTTTTTTCTGACATTTTCGTTTCTCTTCCTGTTTTTTCACATCATTTGTAACATTCGTTTATTTATGCTTTTCTGTACTCTGTGAAATAGCTGAATTATTCCGGCATTTAAGACTCGTATGCCATGTGAGGACAGGTAAGATACATCGATCAAATTTTTTGAAGTGAAACTTCTTTAACAGCATTGGGGTTAAATTTTTATATACAATGGAAAGGTGCGCACGCACAGTGATGAAAATGAGACACTTACATAGTATACATAGAGCATAGGATAGAGGGGTAGTGAGGCCCATCACGCATACGCGCCGTGTTAACATATGATTACTATTGCAAAACAATAAGCAGCACGCTGTATTTATTATTTGAATAATGTCACTATTTTGTAAATAATCATTAAGAAAAATTGTTTTAATTGCAATTTAAATTTTACTAAATCAGAAATTAGATGATATTATCCATTTCTTACGTCATTCGTTGTTTTCATATACCACAGTAGGTGCAGCATATATTGGTAGAGGAGAACATAAGTTACCAATGATTCTCAGTGGAGATTTTAATATCAATTTTTCGTCGGAAGATTCTCGAACAATTATTGATTTTCTTAAAGATTTAAATTTGACAATGTGTAATGATCCAACTGTTGCAATGACAAAATATGTTACTACAATTGATGCCGTATTCACGAAGTATTTAGAAAATGTGACGTCAAAGGCATTCATATCTTACTTTACTTAACATAAACCAACTGTATCGTTTATATTTACTCAATCATCACCGGAGGAAGTAATGGAAATCGAATGAATTCCAAACGAAAACGAATAAATTTTCATAAGTCATAATTTTATAAAAGTTTTAATTTGAAAATAAATATTAATCTTACTTAATATAAAATAATTGTGAATAATGTAATTTATTTAAAAAATGGATCAGAATATTTATTTTTTACATAAATTTTTATACCGTGTATTTACCGCCTCTCTTCCTACTAAATTTCTCCATTTTGTTACTTGCTTTATTATGACGAATTTTTATATTTGCGAGTTTTAGACAGGCGCTTGACCATTTACCTTTTTATTACTTTACGGCAAAACAGTTTTACTTCTGGCGTGGGTACATAAGTACACACACCATTTTTTTTTCTATTTAAAAATAAAGGAATATTCGATTTCATTATGAGAGAATTTCTTCCTAATTGATACAATTCCATTTTTATTCTTTTGTTTACTTTATTTATAATATATTTATTTAATATCGACGAATGATCCTTGTCTTATAAACTGTTCTTTACTGTTTTTTTATCCTAGATATATGTATATTATTTTTAACTTATTCTATTTTTATTTGTTTTAGTTTGATTCGAAAATGTTTGTACATTACACATACACACACACATACACACACACGCACATACACACACACACACACACACACATATATATATATATATATATATATATATATATATATATATATATATGTATGTATGATGTATGAATAAAACATCGGTATGTAATCAAACACTTCGTGCACAATTTACGAAAAGAGTACTAATTTCAGAAAAATGCGCTCTTATTTCACATAGAATTCCATGTGAAAACAATTATTCTCTTGAGCGACGTACGTTTTTATTTAATGCCGCTAATTTCTTTCGACTTATGGCGCGTTCTTTGTTTGGACAACAGTTCTTGCACTCTGTGCCCGATATGACACTGTTGCTAACGGTCAATGTCCAGCACATGTTACAGTTCACATTCGCCAGGTGAGAAAGATGACGAATGCACAACGTTGCACACACATATAATACTATTTATGTCTTACAATTCAAAAGCTGTAGGTATGATCCCCTACCTACATCAATCGAGAAGTGGTATGGAAGCAGCTGCTTAGTATTTTGTTCAGTACTGCAGAAGGAAGTTACTAGTGAAGTTGTTTCGGAAGTGAATTATTCTTCAGCTGATCTAATATATACATAAATATACTTATACTGTCGTGTTTGTTGTGAAAGGTCAATGTGCAGTGTTGATTTTTAATTTCTGTATTGATTCTTTTATAGGAGACTTTCGTGTGGTGTTTTTAAAAGTCTGTCATGTAAATCAATCTATTTTTTATCTGCAATTTAACGAAATATATGTTGTAAACATCTTTTATCGAAAAAAAACTTTTATTTCGTTTTAAAATATAAAAAATTCAAAACACCGATATTTTAATATCTAACAAATAAACAATAATTACGATTAGAATTATAATTAATTGATTTTTTTTAATAAAATAAAATTTATAAACTAAACTATAAATAATAATTTATTTTTTTTATAATAAAATGGACTTTAAAACAAACATTTAAAAAATTATTAAAACTGTTCTTCTAATAAATTATTATTTTTCCCCATTAAAGTATTTTAAATAAATCAAACTTAAAAATGCATATTTTGGAACTGGAGCGTATCGACTATGTACGTATTATTTTTTATTACATTTGTGTGTTTGTTATACTTTTATTTTCAATTATATTTTTTTATGTAGGAGTATTTCAGAAATTCTATAACTATATAATTATCATATCCGGTTGAAAAACTATTATGAATCAAGTTATTTTTTTTAAAATATAAACATTATTCCACAAAGGTATTTCGTAAATATATTTAAAAATTCGAGTATATAAAATTAACCAAATGTTTATGTACAGCTATTTAATTATTTATCTTTCATAATTAGAATGATGTTTATAATTTTAGGGTTATTATATTTAGTTAATTCATTAAACTTCTATGAATCAAGATCATTTTTATTGTTATACAAACTATTTCGCAAATGTCTTTTGTAAACAATATATAAATTAAAAATATATAAATATTTGGTTTTCTACGCTACATTAAAAGAATAGAAAGTATTAATTTTTTTTTTATTAATACAAAACATTTTGTTATTTAAATTTATTTCAGATAAGATTTGTTACTTTAATTAAAAAGGTATGAAGCGTTATGAAAATAATATTAAATAAATGTACAATGTATAGGTTTCGATCTCTCTATTTTCTTTAAAAAATAAAAAACAAATTTCGATTGAATATTTTGTAACCTGACAAGTTATCTCAAACATTTATACTTTTGCTCTAACAAATATGAAAAAGTTTGCAAGATATATTTATTTTCAAAAATTTTAATTTTATCTGTCGTTTGCATTACATTTTTTGTTAATATAAATTATTGATTTATTACATCAAAAGATTTTATATACATAAGTGTTTGATGTGCACTTCGATGACCACGTTGTTGTTATTAAAGCGTAGTATTATAACATCTGAATTTTTATTTTGATTCATAAATGATATTTTGATATTGAAATGAGTGATTTATTTGTGTAAAAAAATAGCTACAGTATATACTATATATATATATATATATATATATATATATATATATATATATATATATATATATATATATATATATATATATATATATATATATATATATATATATATATATATATATATATATATATATATATATATATATATATATATATATATATATATATATATATATATATATATATATATATATATATATATATATATATATATATATATATATATATATATATATATATATATATATATATAAGTATATATATATATATATATATATATATATTATATATATGTATATATATATATATATATATATATATATATATATATATATATATATATATATATATATATATATATATATAAGTATATATATATATATATATATATATATATATATATATATATATATATATATATATATATATATGTATATATATATATATATGTATATATATATATATATATATATATATATATATATATATATATATATATATATATATATATATATATATATATATATATATATATATATATATATATATATATATATATATATATATATATATATATATATATATATATATATATATATATATATATATATATATATATATATATATATATATATATATATATATATATATATATATATATATATATATATATATATATATAAGTATATATTAGGTTGTCAGAAAAGTTATGTGGATTTTTGCAGTAGATGTCGTTAGTCTATTTTTTATAGTAGAAGTGTCATTCGCATCCATATAATTGTTATGTCGTTTAGCAGCTGACACTTCTGCCTTCATTCAGATAAAAAGTTTGAGCGATTTGGTTGAGTTTTATAGATTTTATAACAAATTGAAGGTGGGAGATGAAACAAGTAAATTGTAGTTGGAGAGGACTATATTGAAAAGTAATAAGTAAAATATTTCGATTGTATTATAAATACAATTTATCGGCAAGAATTCTCTATTATATTTAAACCATCCTCGTACTCGTGAGTTTACTAAAACTCTTTTGAATAACTAATCTGATAAATGTCATTTGAAATATTGCAAGAAGCTTTTGTTTATATAATAGAATTTCTATTATTTACAATTTATTGTATATAATAGGCATTTTATTTACAAAAAATCCAAGAAATATAATAGGTTGTCAAATATCTCCCTTTCGCCTTTTTGTCTTTTGAATTTCGCGGCTATGTACAAAGCGTTACAGAGCTCGTATCGGGCAACACTATACATCATTTGAAAGGTCTTTACATAACCTACAAAACGACGCTATGCATGATTAGTTTGGATACTGCGTTCAAAAGTTATAGACGTGTAAACATGGAGTTCACTAACGCCGAAGTTCGCGCTATTTTGAAGTTTTCCTTCGTTAAAGGCAAATCCGCTAGAGAAACGTTCCGTGAGATTAATAGTGTTTTGGGGGATGGTACTCTATCACTTCGAACCGCGGAGGAATGGTTTCGACGATTCAGAGCCGGTGAAAACGACACCATGGATAAGCCAGCCGGCGGAAGACCTGTGACGACGAATACCGATCAAATCATGGAAATCATCGAGTTAGACCGGCATGTGACATCTCGTGACATCGCCCAGGAGATGGCAGTTAGTCACCAAACCATTTTAAACCATCTGCAGAAGGCTGGATACAAAAAAAGCTTGATGTTTGGGTGCCGCATGATTTGACGCAAAAAAACCTTCTGGACCGAATCAACGTCTGCGATATGCTGCTGAAACGGAACGAACTCGACCCATTTTTGAAGCGGATGGTGACTGGCGACGAAAAATGGATCACATACGACAATATTAAGCGAAAACGGTCGTGGTCGAAGGCCGGTGAATCGTCCCAAACAGTGGCCAAGCCGGGATTGACGGCCAGGAAGGTTTTGCTGTGCGTTTGGTGGGATTGCAAAGGAATCATCCACTATGAGCTGCTCCCATATGGCCAGACGCTTAATTCTACCATCTACTGCGAACAACTGGACCGCTTGAAGCAGGCGATCGACCAGAAGCGTCCAGAATTGGCCAAGAGGAAGGGTGTAGTGTTCCACCAGGACAACGCCAGGCCACACACATCTTTGGTGACTCGTCAGAAGCTACGGGAGCTCGGATGGGAGGTTTTATCGCATCCACCATATAGCCCGGATATAGCGCCAAGTGATTACCACCTGTTTCTGTCCATGGCGAACGCCCTTGGTGGTGTAAAGTTGGCCTCAAAAGAGGCTTGTGAAAAGTGGCTGTCCGAGTTCTTCGCAAATAAGGAGGGAGGGTTCTAAAGAGGGGTATTATGAAGTTGCCGTCTAGATGGAACCAGATTATCGAACAAAACGGCGCATATTTGAACTAAATCCGATCACTGTAACACTTTTTATAAAGCATTGAATAAAGAGCAAAAAAGCGGAAGGGAGATACTTGACAACATAATATATATATACATATATATATATATATATATATATATATATATATATATATATATATATATATATATATATATATATCACATTACATCATTAAGCCCATATCAATCCACTACTGGTCGAAAGCCTCGATGAATGCTACCATTCACTGGTATTTGGTCATATTCACCATGCTGACCAGACGGATTGGTGAAGATTTTTTTATTCGGAGTTTACTCCTATATATATATACGTTTATATAAAGCTTCAACTGGGATGATTTAAGCGAATGTTTTATTAAAAAAAAACAACAAATTTATTATAAAATCCTGTAAGCTGAAAACGATTGAAATAAAAAGAACGTGATTAGTTCAGTTATAAATAAATATTTAACAACTGTATTAACTGAGTGCTATAATAGATGTAAATAATATACGTTTGTGTTAATTTGTTCGTGTGTTGAAATCGACAACGTTAAAATTTTAATCAGATATGTTTATTTATCTTAAGTAAATATTTTACAATTAACATCTCTCTCTCTCTCTCTCTCTCTCTCTCTATATATATATATATTTATATATATATATATATATATATATATATCTAAATATATATATATATTTATATATATACGAGGGTTGTTTGTTAAGTATGGTAAAAAAGTAAGAAAAACTAAATTGAAAAATTTAATTAAATTAATTATTTAAATTAAACAAGAAATAAATTTACCATACTTATCAAACGACCCACATACATACATATATATATATATATATATATATATATATATATATATATATATTTATACATATATACACAAAATTCAATATTGATATAACAAACATCTATACTAATCAACTGAAAAAAAACAGAGTCGAACTCATATGTACAAATTATATAAAATAAAGTTACTTTTTTTACTAATAAAAATTAAAAATTATTAATTCATTAATTATTCATTTACTTTCATTATTTCACTGATATTTAAATGAACATAGAAAATAGAAATATATAAGGCGATTAGAAAAAAATATTGTTCATTTTCTACAAAAATTAATTCGTTTTATGTCTAACGGATATATTGTATTGAATTAATGAAATATTTTTTTATTGTTTTTTTATATAATTTTTTCAAAGTTTTGACGATATTAGTCCAATTCTCTTATAAGATCTGATAGATTTATCGTCTAAGATAAGCGAGTTTGTGAAACTTATATAGAATATTATCTTTTGTTATTATTGCTTTTTAATGAATGGAAATACAGTCATCATTAGAATACATAACTGAAATTATAGCATGATTGTTGATAGCATATTAAAAAAAAAATTGATAATTGAATAGATTTATAAACTTTCATGATGTTGCCGAATGAATTATTTGTGATGTTGTTTATACTGAATTATTTGTATTCAGTTATATACTAGATGACGACTAATTTTTTTTATTTCTCGAGACAAAATTCTTTTGAAGAACCAGTGCTGTGTTTTTTTATAGTCAAACTTTGTATATTAATGTACTGTTTTTTTATTCCAATTTTCATTTTCAAACTCTTTTATTAATTCATTTATGCCATATACCATTTATAGAAGGATATTTTATATAAATGTTATTTTTTTATTATCTTTTATTTATTACGTATTATATCAATACGGCTGTTCAATATTTTTTCATTGTATATTTGACGTATTAATTTGTATGAATAATTTGATTTATATTCTGCTTATTTCCACAATATGATATTTTATTATTGTACAGATGAAATCTTATACGCCATTTTATTGAGTTTTAAATCATCTATTTATTACACTTATTTAGTTATTATTACACTACCGTAAAATACAGTATTTTTTTAATGTTCTCATATATACAGTCAATCACAAAAGTCATCGTACATTCTCATATTTAAATGTTTTTATATGAAAGAAAACTTTGGCCAATAAAAATTATAAATTTATTGAATTTTACTTAGCTTAAGAATAATTTTAGTACAAAAATAAAGCTTATTGTTGAATGTGTACACACATTACATACATACGCGCACACACACACACACATACGTATATATATATATATATATATATATATGTGTGTGTGTGTGTGTGTGTGTGTGTATGTATGTATGTAATGTGTGTACACATTCTGTATTTTTTATTTTATGCAGCCTTTTCCTATTTTATTTTAATATAATCTGTTGTTTTTTTATTATTATCGTATTAATGATATTTGTATAGGTGGCCCAAATAAGACTGACGGGTTTAGACAAACATTTACTTACTATCATTTACTATTCTTCAATCTTATTTGGGACATTATATAATTTGAATTTTTTTAACAAAACAATAAACATTGTTATACTTTTTGATTGATTAACATTTGTAATGTTGATATGAATTAAAAATATAAAGTCCATTTTATCTTTTTATTTATTTCTAAGATTTTTGATTATATTTGTTTACAATTGTAAAGTATGTTAATTATATAATCCTATATATAATTTAGAGTTAATACAGTTTATTTATCTATTTCTGTGATCGTTTTTTTTTTGTATTTATCTCTTTTAATTATAATATATGAAGGTATTTTTTCCTGTTTTTTGTTATTATTAGTTGAAATAGGTTGTGTTATCTGTAAGTAACTTTCATTTATTATTTATATATTTTAGTTATTTGTTTCACCCAACTTATTGAATGTTTTATTACTTTCAAACAAAACTTTTGTGCGTTGTTCCATTGTGTTTCCGTAACAACGTAGAAAATTGGTACTACCAATTGAGTCAGTACATTTTGGAAATTACTTGTCATATTTTTACCACCTTTTAACAGATTGTAGATGAGATTGGTACGTATGAATTCCACTTTTTAGATTTCAAATGACGCTAAAGCCGGAATTGCACCTACCGAGTGCTGGGCCGATTCACTCGCTTTGGTGGAGGGGGTATTCATTCGGTCAAGTGAATAGAACACATTTTTATTCACTGTCTCGTCCGAATCATTCGCTCCTACTAAACCGAGTACTGACTGTACTGATCACATTAGCTGAGCATTCGGCTGAATGCACTATCTCGACTGAGCACTCGGTAGGTGTAATTCAGGCTTAAAGTTTCGGCGGAAAGATATTTTTTACCCGTTCACATATATATATATACAGCACTAGTAATCTATATATATATATATATATATATATATATATATATATATATATATATATATATATATATATATATATATATATATATATATATATGGTGCCCAAATTAGGACTGATTGTTTTAGATATACGTTTATTTCCTTCAATCATTTACTATCCTTCGGTCTGATTGAGCAGCCTTAATTACATACACACACACACACACACACACACACACACACATATATATATATATATATATATATATATATATATATATATATATATATATATATATATATATATATATATATATATATATATGTATATATATATATATATATATATATATATATATATATATATATATATATGTACACACACCCAAAACTCACAAATATTACAGCTAATTTAAAACCCAGGCTTTCTTCTACAAAGTCAAAGTTACGGGATAGTTACATTTTTTTATGAGATGGGGTTGTCAACCACATGCCAAATCCTCAACTTTGAAACTTGAGGAATTATCCAACTAGAGATCGGACGAAATCTTCTGCATGATAGACGGGAATGCTAGTCACTACACCACTAGTCGTATATACGAGTATATATATATATATATATATATCATCATCATCATCATCATCATCATCATCATTAAGCCCATATCAATCCACTACTGGACGAAAGCCTCAATGAATGCTACCATTCACTGGTATTTGGTCATATTCACCACGCTGACCAGGCGGATTGGTAAAACAAGTAAATGGATAAGGGAACAAACAAAAGTAATTGATATAATAGAGCAAGTTAAATCGTTGAAATGGACATGGGCAGGACATATAGCGAGAAGAGAGGACAACAGATGGACGAAGATTGTTACGGAATGGAGACCAAGAGATAAAAAGAGACCTAAAGGAAGGCTACATCAAAGATGGAGAGATGAAATTGTGAAGTATTGTGGAGGCCAAGGCTGGATGAGATTGGCCAGCGACAGGAAAGAATGAAGAGGCTCGGAAAACTCTTCTTATTTTAATTATGACATTCGACGAGGCTTTCGCCCAGCAGTGGGCTGATGTGGGCTGTCAGTAGTAGTAGTATTATATAAATAAATAAACGTATTTTCAGGGTAGATAGAACTTTCGATAGGGATAGTTGTCAAGTCAGTTGTTAGTTTGCGTGTTATAGGTGGCATTTGGATTCAGTATACTTTGTCAAATCATTGTGAAAAGTTTTACACTTGAGTAACATTTCCAAATTGTGGAAATTCATTTCAAGAATCAGTGTTTTCTTCGCCAAACTTATAGAGCACAAAATTTTGTTCAGTGATGAGACTCATTTTTGGTTTAACGGATACGTTAATAAGAAAAATTGTCGCATTTGGAGTGAAACCAATCCTGAATTAATTCATGAGAGCCCGTTACATCCCACAAAAAAATGCACCGTGTGATGCAGATTTCACGCTAGTGGCATTATCGGACCTTATTTCTTTCGAAATGAAGCCGGAGAGCGCGTTACCGTCAATGGTGTGCGTTACAGAACGATGATCAATGATTTTTTGTTTCCAAATTTGCATGACACCGATCTAAAAGAAATATAGTTTCAGCAGGATGGTACTACGTGCCAAAATTCGACCGAAACAATCGTGTTATTGAAACAAAAATTCAACGATAACGTTATCTCCAGAAATGAACCTGTGAATTGGCCTCCACGATCGTGCAATGTGAAGTCTCTGGTTTATGCTGATAATCTAGCAACGATTGACACATTAAAAGTCAACATAACTCGCGTTATTGCAGACACAAAGCCCCAATTACTTGAAAAAGTTACTCGAAATTGGACTGACAAAATATGGTATGTCAAAGATAGTCGTGGTATACATACGCCCGAAATCATCTTTTAGTATTAATGACATGAAATGATCTTTCGAAGAATATCAAATAAATGGTCGTCCAGGTAATTAGTATGTGTTTTATTTTAATTTAAAGTTCTATCATGCTTAAAACACACACACATACACACACACACACACACACACACACACACACACACATATATATATATATATATATATATATATGGCACATCCAAATGTGAAGCCTGGATTTGTATTTTATTAAAAACAAACATGTGTATAGGGTAGATTAAGAATATTCAATGGCATTAATGATGGAACACAATTTCATTCATATGACCACCACGACTTCGCTTGACATAGTTCATTCATTTAGTCCAATTTTTAGTCACTCTTTCACATAATTGTGGTTCTGTTTCATGAATTACACGTTCAATATTTATTTTTAATACTTCTGTTGTTTGTAGTTTATCAGCATAAACCAATGATTTTACATAATCCCACAGATAATAATTTAAAGGAGTTAAATCACATAATCTTGGTGATCATTTCATAGGTCTATTTCATGAAATAATGGACTCATTAATCTTTTATTTTGATAAGTCTATTGAAGTTTTTACAATTTTATAAGCGTTTCTGACGTGTTATAAGTTCCATGATAATTTGCTAAACTATACTGCGTTGTAATGTCAAAATGAGCTAAATAAGAAATTCGAATCCTCCTACTAGCAGCTATCAATGTTTCGACATTCTTATTGGAAAACCCTATATATTTAATATACAAGTCATATTATCAAACAATTTATAACATACTGTGACATAAAAGTAAAATAATATTTTGATGTAGACAAATATAAAATTTGTGATACAAATATATTTTCTCTGGTAAAGTCATAGTCGCGAGACATTTATCTTTTTTTCAAAGCTGAGGATGTTAATTTTTTGCCCAACCCTCAATTTAGAACTTTAATGGTTCTCCGGCTATGGATTAAACGTAATCTTTCGCATGATAGACGGAGACTATTTTTAAAAATAAACATCTAGTACGGTTCTGTTAGCGCTGATTAGAAATATAAACATTAAATAAATAATCAATACAACATCATGTTTCTGTGTCAATATTGACATTTATTAAGTGTTATACAAAAAAAATATTCATTTATTTATCTTCTAAAATAACTACTATTTATTACTTATTAAACACGTATTTATTTTTTTATATTGAAAGTAATTAAATATTTATTATTTCTCTAGTAATATTATATATCCTTTTCGAAGTGAAATTGTCAATTGTGAAGTTGTAATTATTTACAAACGAGTTACCTTTTTAATTTTGTATATAAAACATCAACAGTGTCGATGAAAATAATATCATAGATAATTATTAAGACTTTCATTTCGTTTATTGACAGTACAAGAAATGATGTTCAATTTATATATTATTTATTTACTTTTCTATAGTTATTAAAGTGTGAATTGACTAAATAGAAATTTAATAAAAGCAACATTATAAGATATGAAAAAACGATTTTACAATTTTATTTAGGTTTATTATCAATTTAAATTACACTACTAAATTTCCATCTTGAATTGTTTAAAATGATATTTGAAATGCAATTGCATTCACTTAACCCACTTTGAATAATAGCTGAAATTATGTTCATAACGGATATTTTATCTATAATTAACTTAATAATTATAATTAAAATTTCAATTGAATTGAATTTTCAAATAATTGTAGGTTAATATAATTATTTTTTACATATTGTGAAAATGTAGTAATTTTTATAAACTCTTCTTCATTTATTTTATTATTATTATTATTTACTAATGGACATTTTGAAAAATATGTAAAGAGAAAACTTCGTAGAAATTTTAATTAAAAAAATTAAGTATTAATTAAAATTTATTTAACAAGTTTTATTTATCAAAATTCATTGAAATTAATGATTTTTTTCAATGAAATATACTTATATTTATGTAGACTGTTTCTAAATCAAGAACATAAATATATTTTTTTAGAGATTATCTTTATTTTAGAAATACTTATGATGTGTATTTTTACCAAGATTAAAAATGTAATAGTCGCTCGAAATGTCAAAAAATAAATAAAATTTATTCACATTAAAATTAGATACTGACTGAGTAAAAATAATATTCGATAATATACAGACGAAATGTATAAATATGTTATGTTGAAAAATATATTAATTGTTGACTTTAGTCAGTTATTGTCAAGTTAGAACAATTCCGTCGTATGTTATTCTATTCTTTTTATTATTCATTCGTATTCGTTAGACATCAGTACAAACAAGAGGGAATATAGAAAGATTTAAGTGTAAGAATAATAGAATATAGGAAGACTTAAGTGTTAACGATAGGCAAAGAGTCCGACACTACATCTTTCATAAATATCTGGAAATGATGAACGTAGAATAGTATCATAGATACATGTTATACGATATAGACACACGCAAGCTAGAAGGATTGTAGCTCAATTAAATAGTGTTCTTTGGGATGATAACATTTCCAAAAAATAAACATTTAATCCACAACACAACTATCAAGAGCACAGTTACATATAATTTGTAAGCATGATTCATGAAAGTTTGGTCCAAAAACATCCTACTCGCCATAAAAATAGATTCTTGTACACGAGCTGCAGAAAAGTTGAGAGTAGAAATAATTACATGTTAAATCGTTGTTAACAATAAAATAAAACAAATGTTATGGTATAATCATATATAAAAATTGACTGAGGAGTATCTACCGAAACAATTTTTAAATTGGATAGCACAACGAACCAGAAAGAGAAGAAGACCGAGGAAAAGTTGGATATAAGGAATTATGTAAGGAGATAACAAAAAGGAGCTTAAAGAACAACATATGGAAAGATAGGGATCGATAAAGATAGGGTGTCAAAGGACGACATAGAAAATTATAAATCGATATTGATAATAATATAACTCATTTGTTTATAACTGTTTTTTATCCAAGTCCAAAAGAAATACTGCATTTTCGTAATTTTTAGTGCAGACTTTTTCATTGTTGAAAAAGTCATAGTAAGGTTTTTTTTTATTTCATCAGGATTTATTTAATCAAACATTTATTTAATTAAACTGATTGTAAACTCATTATGAAACTTATATTCAATTATAATATATTAGGTCGTGTAATATGAAATGTCGGATTATTCAAATAGAAATAAAAATTTATTTTTTAATTGTCGCGCTTTTTAACCTTTCCCGTGTTCTTGAGATGGTTACCGATAGTTTTGCGACACACCCCAAGTTCTTCTGCGAGGGAAGATAATGTTCGAGAGGGATCAGCTTCCACCAGCGCTCGAAGAACGTCATCATCAATAAGGACAGGTAGTTTTCAGCGAGGCTTATAGACCAATCAATAGGGCAAAAACAAGAAAATTAATCCGGAATGGATTAGGCCGTTTTTTTTTTGTTGGGGGCGATGTTACAAGTAACAATACGTGTTTTGCAACTGAAAAAAACGCCGCATAAAGGTACTAGGAAGGTGCAAAGTTGGCGAAATTATGTTTTTCGTTCTTCAAGCATAGACAATGCATTTTAGAGAAAAAAGTTTTAGATAAAAGTTGTAAACAATGAAAAAACCTTTAATTTGAGCCATTACTTGATAAATTACGTTGATTGATTATTGCAAAAAAAGCGAAAAACCATAAAAAATGGCCATTATTTACAAATCAATTATTTATTGCATTTTTCACTTTTTGAAACTTTTTCGGCATGCGTGGTGAAGCTTATACGAATTTAAACAAAATACCGTGTTGAAAATTCGAATTCGTTCATTAGTTGCTAACTTACTGTAAATTGTTTATCCCGAGATGCCCAATGTACGAGGCTATAACTTTTTAACGGCCGAAAGTTTCCACTTTCAAAAGGGCTCAAACTCTTTAGCAAAATATATATTTTTATGTTATATTAGCGGCGTATAAAAATTTTTGTATTTTATTGCATAAAAAGTCATTAGAAAAAGTAGTTCCTTATTTGCTAATAAACAATTAAATTTTCAGCGATCCTATACATTGTGGCAATTTATAAAATAGAAAATCTGAAAGCTTATTGCAAGACGCAGATTTTTAAAAAAAAAAAATCTGCCCAATAGAAAGCCAGATACGATTTTTTTTTAAAAAAAATCGTAGCCCTTTTGTTTACAACATTGAAGAAACAAATTTAGCGGCAATGGGTACCGTAAACCCTATATTTTTAATATTTTTATGTAATTTCAAAAGCTAACGTTTATTTATCATCAATATTGACTATTTGAAAAATAACGGGCCGGTCAAGGTGGTGGGGGGACGTCTGCCAACGAACTCGGCAGACGGCCGAATTTGTTTCGGCGCGGCCGAAACAAATTGACTCTTACCTTTGAATCAGCATCGGTCGGTCGCTCGGCGAATTTCTTGATAATTTATTATTTAAAAAAATCGTATCTGGCTTTCTATTGGGCAGATTTTTTTTTTTTTTTAAATCTTCGTCTTGTAATAATCTTTCAGATTTTCTATTTTATAAATTGCCACAATGTATAGGATCGTTGAAAATTTAAATGTTTATTAGTAAATAAGGAACTACTTTTTCTAATGACGTTTTATGCAATAAAATACAAAAATTTTTATACGCCGCTAATATAACATAAAAATATATATTTTGCTAAAGAGTTTGAGCCCTTTTGAAAGTGGAAACTTTCGGCCGTTAAAAAGTTATAGCCTCGTACATTGGGCATCTCGGGATAAACAATTTACAGTAAGTTAGCAACTAATGAACGAATTGGAATTTTCAACACGGTATTTTGTTTAAATTCGTATAAGCTTCACCACGCATGCCGAAAAAGTTTCAAAAAGTGAAAAATGCAATAAATAATTGATTTGTAAATAATGGCCATTTTTATGGTTTTTCGCTTTTTTGCAATAATCAATCAACGTAATTTATCAAGTAATGGCTCAAATTAAAGGTTTTTTCATTGTTTACAACTTTTATCTAAAACTTTTTTCTCTAAAATGCATTGTCTATGCTTGAAGAACGAAAAACATAATTTCGCCAACTTTGCACCTTCCTAGTACCTTTATGCGGCGTTTTTTTCAGTTGCAAAACACATATTGTTACTTGTAACATCGCCCCCAACAAAAAAAAACGACCTAATCCATTCCAGAATTTTCATCAAAAACAGGTGTTTTTTTGCCCTATTGATTGGTCTATTATTCTTTAAGTCCTTTTCTTCACAGTGGAATTTTTCTAACCACCTTTGTACGGTTCGTTCATTAACGGCATCATAGCCAAATACAATGTTGATATTAAAAGCGGCATGTGCTGCGCTATTACCCAATTTGAACTCGTACAAAAAATTACCTTTTATTCGTTGATCAACACCATTATATAAAATTTCTCTAAAAATGAGTTATTCAATTTTTAAAAAAAATAACGGTCACCTACTGAAAGCTGTAAGAACTTTAAATGAGTACAAGAAAAACTTACAACTTTTAAACATATAACTAATCACTTGAACGATCAACTTGTGACTGATGAGAAATCCTACATTTCATATTACATAACCTAACATTTTTATTCTACACCATCCCGTTTTTATCATTGTTTCACTCATATTTATGCTTTTTATTTTTGCTTTTAGAAAAAAATAACTAGATAAAATCTATAAAAATAAGAATCTATTTTTAAATTAATACCGAATTGTCCCACTAAAAGTTTTTATATTTAAAACTTATATACATTTTTCAAACTATTTCTCTTTTTTCGAAAAAATTAAATTTCTTATTCGAGAGTATTTATATTAGTAAATTAGCTTGACATGTTATAGTGATTGTTTTTCATTCGAAATATTATAAATAAATTGCAGTTTTTACTTTTTTTTTAAAAAATAAATCCTATAGGTATATTTGTTTTTACCATAAAATCTTTTTCAAAGTTTCGGTTTTCATCTTTATTTTTCAGCACGCTATCTTCTATTTCACTGTTCTCAAAACTTATCATTTTTAGTGTTACCTTTTTAATAATTATAATAATTCTATAGATTATAATAATTATGATAGCACTAATTCTTTTAATTAAAA
>CP092087.1:53175286-53237786 GCA_029203775.1 Neoneuromus ignobilis | reverse complement strand
TTTTTCAATTTAGTTTTTCTTACTTTTTTACCATATTTATCAAACGACCCTCGTATATATATATATATATATATATATATATATATATATATATATATATATATATATATATATATATATATATATATGTTATATATATATATATATATATATATTTATATATATATATATATATATATATATATATATAAATATAAATGTACTTATATGAATTATAATACAATATATAAAATAATTTTTCACACAACAAAAAAATAAAACATAAATTAATTAAATTTTATTTATTGTATAATATTAATCGGTTGAATTTATTATTACTATAATAAAAATAGATGTTATAATTTTTGTATTATATATATATATATATATATATATATATATATATATATATATATATATATATATATATATATATATATATATATACATACATGTATAAATCAAGACAAAACTTTTGTTTTAATATATCAGTGGTATAGAATGTATTGAAAAATAGAGGATTTAAAAAATACAATCAACTTCTATAAAATATTTGTAGAAATCTTATATCTTCTGCGAAAGTGCACACCAGGAAAGTTTAAAATTATTAGAGAAATATAGTAGACATAGCAATATAATTATGAAAAGGGATAAGAGTAGGAAATACGATATCACCAAATCTTTTAAAACGTTTAACTGTAAATCTAGACAGCAAGAAAATAATATAGCTGATGGAAAATAAAAAATGGAAATTGAAAATCTAGAAATATAAAAAGGCTTAAAAAGAGACTTATGAACAAATTGTATAAAAATGTAAGAAAATTTATCGATGCGGAATGAAAAAGAAAGGCATTTGATCGTTGAACGTGCAAAGTTTATAAGAGGTGTTCATCGAGCAGTGGGTAGAAAGAATCCATTGCTACTGTTTATATATATTGTATATATATATATATATATATATATATATTCTATATATATATATATATATATATATATATATATATATAGATAGACAAACTGAGACCAGATTAGTACTAAAGGCCTTAGAATAAATTATAAGATCATCCAAATGTGGCGTCTAGATTTGTATTTTATTAAAAAGATATACACACTATACACATATTTCTTTTTAATAAAACACAAATTTAGGGATCATATTTGAATGACTCTCTCTCTCTCTCACTCTCTCTCTCTCTCTCTCTATATATATATATATATATATATATATATATATATATATATATATATATATATATATATATATATATGAAGAGAAGATTTGAAAGAGATTGGTGGTAGATAAGAAAAAATGGAAATGCTTTGAGAAAATATTTAAGAAGTGCTAGTAGTCTTTGACGTGTTTTTTCTCAACAGTCAGTTAATAAGCTCTTATGATGTACGTGTGTGTATATATATATGGCTGAGTGTGTTTATTTGTACTGTTGTATATGCATTAATTTATTTATATTCAACTAGTAATTAAATAAAATCTAATGAATACAATTTTATTTACATAATTTCTTTTATAAATAAAATTTAACAATACTTTAAAAATAAATTTTCACATTGTTTTGATTAATTTTATTTCATTTGTATATAATTATATTAAAGCAAGTAAGAAAATATTTTGATTATATTTTTTCTCTAATTCCAGGACAATGAGTACACAAATGGGACATCAAATGGCACTATGGATTGTGTCTTTAGACAAATACCGAAGAACAGCACAGCTTTCTTTATATGGAGAATAGAGGTAATGCAAATTGTATAAGTATTACAGTTTGGAAAATACATGTTTTCTGACAATATTATAAAATTTATCCTTGTTTACTTTTATTAATGATACATTGTTTAAATGTAATTGAATGCACGGGGAAACATAATTAAAAATAATTAATTAAATTTAACCTTGACAAAATCAAACCCGTCAAAATGATAGACTTTAGATTATTTGTTTGAAATTACAAACATTATTTCACACAATTGAATTATGACCCCAACACCACAAGATATTTTAAAAATGTTTAATAATTATTTATTGATCATTTTATTTGTTTATAAGTTGATACGTATTTCAATAGAGATACCATCATCAGCTGAACACTGTATTATAATATAAAATATTGAAATCAAACTTCGTAATATAGCACTTTAATAAGTAATTATTGAACAATTTTGTAGTTAATAATTCAGTTGTGTTATTAATGTGTTTCTGTGAGAATTTATGTTTACTTTTGTTAAGATAAAAAAAAATGTATATATATATATATATATATATATACACACGTTTTCTATTAACTTAAATACATCAAGATCTATAATATCCGTATCCATATATAGTATACCTAAATACATTAAAATCAGTAAAAAAACATCAAAATCGCAATTCATTTATAAAAAATATATATAATATAACATTTTCTTATATCAGAATTGTGTTCAACATTTATTTGAAGCATTTCCTATTTTATTCCACATAAAAATAATTTTTGTCTTACACTTTTTACTGTTCATTCTTCATCTTATTTATATTAACAATGGCACTCTATCAATTTTTCATGCAAACTAGACCAATAGCATAACGTGGTACGGAAATTCTACAAGGGTTACAATTGCTTGCTACAATCCAGGTTCAAACCTTACAGTAAATGAGCAATTATTTTTAACCAAGGTTAGATGCATATTTATTAAATATATGTCCAAATAAACCTGACAAACTTAGGATAAATTTTGGTTGGTATCAGATGTCAAGAATAAATATCTAGTAAATGGATTGCCTTACCATGGCACAGATGAAATCTTATCTTATCAATACTTCTAACTGAGTTCGTAGTTCTCAAACTTGTTAAATCATGGTGTTAGGAGTGTTAGGAAAGAAATCGAATTCTTATTTTCCCGACAAAAAATGCAGCGCCATTAAAGATCTAAAGAGTAATATCAATGCATATTTGTCTCATCTACTAATTATCAATTTTGGTTGAAATATAAACTTTTTAAAATATGCTGGTTGAAGTAATAGTAATATTTGCAAAGTTGTCATGGAAACACAATGTAAGTATTGATTTAAATTCAGTAAAACATTCACAGAAACACACACTTGAATTGATAAGACCAGTTTGTGTCTGTCACAAACACAAACTTACATGTGGTGTGGACTTTTAAAGAGATATCAATGGTGTCTTAAATTCACGGTGTATTAAAACCATGATCACCAACGAACTCATTAAAAAAATATGCAAAATAATTGCTGTTGATTCAAATATGATCTATAGAATCTTTGTCGAAGAGTTTAGGGTGTTCAAGGATATAATTTATGAGATATTGATAAAGAAATTAAACAGAGGAAAAGTTTTCACTTGATTTGTATCACACAAACTAACGAAAAGTCAAGAGAATGCACGCGATGACCACTGCAAAGACATCGTTGAAATGGTCAAAAGAAATCCTGAATTCTTGAACCCTATCTTTACTGGTGATGAGACGTGATGTTGCAAGTATAATCTGAAAACTAAGCGTTAGAGTGCATCATGGAAATTATCACACTTACCGAAAGTGAAAAAGTTTTGTTTTCAGAAGTTGCGAATGAAGACAATAGTAATTTGTTTTTAAAATTCAAAATGCTTATTTTTATGAAAAGAATGCTGTACAATGATGTTGAAATTATATAAGTCTCTGTGACGAAGGTTATCAAGGTCATCCCAAAAACAGACTTATTAGAGACTATCCATGTGTTGTTTTAGCGTGCTCAACGTTGTACTAACGTAAAAGGGACATAATTTTAATAAATATTTATATTTTTAGCAAAATATTAATATATTTTTTTTAATTCAAAACTTTCTATACATCAGTTTTACCAAATTCTATTAATAAAAATGTCTCCACGAAAATTATTTCTTGGAGACATGTTCGATAATATTAATAAAATAATACTCGTTAATAATATATTTATTTTTAAAAATATATTGAATATTTTACAAAAAAATAATTGAAATAATTGACTTTCTAAATAAAAGTATAATTGTTATTATAACATTAAATTTTATTTTATAGTAATAGCTTTTGTAAATATGTTTTTTTATTTTTACCTAGTTTTACCATATTTTTTCAATTAGTCCAATAATTTAATATATATATATAAAATATACATGAATTTGGTGTTTTATATATGAATCCGTATCAATTGCAGTTATATAATTAAATAGTGTTTAATGTATTTTTTAACACTGAATTGCGACTATAATTACATAGCAATCTATATAGAAAATAATTATAATAAAAAGTGAGTGTAAATACAAAACTGAAAGTTAATAAACTGCATATCGTTTGATGTTTATTTTTAACACTTGTCAAACATGTTTTTTAAATGGATATGATTAAAAAAAGAAATTAATTAGGGAACAGAAATCAATTTTTAGTCGATCGCTTATTTAGTGCAATTACTTTCATATATATATATATATATATATATATATATATATATATATATATATATATATATATATATAATACTCGTACAATCACCGCCATTGAAATCCGGATATGCAAATAAAACGTTTTTTTTCGATATTTTTCCTCCGTGTAAGAAAAAAAGGTGAAATGTGCCTTCTAGAAGTTTTTTGTATGTCTATGTTTTTTCTAAATTGAATAGAAGTATCCATTTTATTGGACCAGTTTTGTTCAAAATGAGCGAAGCGAAGTAATTCTGTTTTATTGAAGTTTTAATTCAATAAGCAAAGTTCTAACAAATCATGTAATGGAGACATGAAACTGTTGTAAATTAATTTTTTTTCAACTGTAGACGCATTAGCATAAAAAAAGACTTATTACTAATATTTCGTTAAACCTGCCCTTGTTTGAATAACGCATTTAATGCGGTTCGGCATAGAATCGACTAATTTTTTTAAAAGTTTCCTGCATGATTTCTTCGTACCACACTTTTTGGATGAAGTAATCAAACTCTTTTAATGATTTTGGTCTTTTTTCAGCAACTTTAGTCTCGATAAGCCTTCAAATGTTTTTATGGGATTCAAATCGGGGCTATTTTTTGGACATGACAGCTTTGAAGCCCGTAGTTCGTCAAGATATTTTTTCGCCTTAAAAGAAAAAAGACATTAAATTAAAAAATGAGTGTTCTGTCTAGTTATTTAAATAAATAGGAAAACGTAAGCGTCAATACCTACCAGTTGAGCACGATGGCATGACGCAGAATCGAGTTAAAAGATAACGTCTCCTGCCAGTGAAAGGTGTTCTTCCATCATTGACATAAAACTTTGATCCAAAATTTTTTCGCATCGATTTCCATTTACAGTATCGTTTATTAGAGCCAGTTGACCAACCCCGTAAAAAGAAAAGTATCCTTAGACTGATTTCATGTTTAACAGTTTTTATAACCCAGTGATCACTGAAACGTCCACCCTTTCTTCTTCGGACATACAGTCTTCCGTCGAATTCGTACATGTTGAATTTGGACTCGTCTGAAAAGATTACATTTCTCCAGTTCATTGGAGTCTATTTTTCATGATCTTTGGTACACAGAATTTCTTTTTGAAGCATTTTTTTGAGTAGTGGCTTTTTAGCGGGTTTTCTAGCGCACAATTTAGCTTCCAGAAGCCTTCTTCTAATAGTTCCCGTATTCATTTCCAATCCACCTCCATCCACAACCTCTCTTCTTATATCTGCCGTAGTTTTGAAACGATTTCTCAAAGACATCTTGATTAGGGTACGATCTTGGCGGGCCGTTGTTTTTCTCTTGGCTCCAAATCCCTTTTTCTGATTAATAGAGAATATTTCTCGATTTTTGAAATTTCAGCTACGGAAGATTTACTGAATCCAACATTATCAGCTATTTCACGAACACTTAAATTCTATTTTGACAAAGCCAAAATATAAGTTGAATTTTTTTGGTCAGCTTTTTCATATTTGCCATTTTTATATTTTTCACATTCTCTAACTTCACTTGAAACGTTATTTTACCAACCACTTGTTACAAAATGAAAGGAAAAGTTTCATTTATGTATGTTTGCATAAAAACAATGTAAACAACATTGACTACCCTATTTAATTGGTTGAAACTGATTGAAAAAACAGTGTTACCAGAGTGTCCGGATTTCAATGGTCACTACTGCATATATATGTATATATATATATATATATATATATATATATATATATATATATATATATATATATATATACTTACAAGACTACATCTTACATATAGATAGAGAATAGATTGTCTTTACAAAGAGTCACAATTAAATTATATTTTTTACGAAATGAGATTTCAGTTCCATGTCAAACTCACAACTTTGATACTTAAGGAATATATATATATATATATATATATATATATATATATATATATATATATATATATATGAAAGAAATGGGTGGTGTAGTGGTTTGTATTACCGTTTGTTCTGCGAGAGATGTGCATTCAATTCCCGGTCGAAGATATAAAGCAGTCGTAGTTCTTCACCCGAGATCAAAAAAAACTTGCCTAGGAAGTAAATCCTGAATATCAAGGATTTATCAACCCGTCTGGTCAACGTATTAAATATGATTAATTACCATTGAATGATATGAATTCTTTTAGAGAAAAATATTTTGGAGATAAAATAGCTCTCTGTTTAGAATTTCTGGGGGAGAGGAACTACTTCGGGGAAAGTTATAATAAAAGGCGACTAGAAGACAAAAATAAACCCAAGAAGATACTCAATCAAAGATTGAGGGATGATATTGTAAAATATTGTAGAAAAATGGGTCAGAATAATCAGGGCCGGGAATCTGGCATTTATTGCATTACAATACATCACATCATAAAGCTTGTTATACGCGATTTTTTGGTGAAAAAAGTGCACGTCATCCAGCATTCACTATATTAACCATATTTTTTACCGTTCAATTATTTTTTTCCTTCAAAAATGAAACTGGCAATGAAACAACCGTTGTACGGTGATGTTGAAATAATACAAGTCGTTGTGACAAGAGTCATCGAAGTCATCTCAAAAACTGACTTACTGAAATCTATTCACGCGTTGTTTCAGTGTTATATTGATGCAGAAAGATACATTTTGAATAAATATTTGTATTTTTGGTAAAATAGAACAAATTTTATTTTATTCAAAAAGTATGTTTTTCCCCCAACACGCTATGTTTATATATATATATATATATATATATATATATATATATATATATATATGTATATGTATACAATGTACAAATAAATTGAATTGTTATTTTGTATTTCATGGAATTGGTGACGTCTTTGGAAATTTTTATAAAAGTATTATATTACCATACCAGCTGTGGTTGCAAATAAATTATATTCGTTTTATGCAGAACTATTAATATCGACTTAATAATAATCTATTAAGAAATTCTTAACGAGCAATAATTAATAATCTCTTAAATGCTAGGTAATAGAATTCATATTTTATAGTCGATAACAGAATTGAATTCATATACTTATCATATTCATATACATTCTTAAAAATATTATTTTCTGTTAAAATGAAAACGTTATGATTGAAATAATACAAACGATTTTATTATAAAATTATTTTCACAATATATACGTTATTTTCTATGTGTATACCAATGGATATATATATATATATATATATATATATATATATATATATCCATTGGTTACATAATACACCTGGGTCTGTTTTAATGCGGTAAGTATGTTCCGCAGAAAACCGCATTAAAAAAATCGCATAAAAAAGACTTAACTTATATTAAAAAATTATGGATACGTTCCGAATTTTCAAAAACCACATAAAACCAAAGCAACAAAGTGAAATTACTTTAAAATTCCCATAAATAAATCAGGAAATAAAGAATACCTAAAAAAAATTTTCTAACATCTAAAAAAAATTGATACAAGTTAATAAAAAATAAAGTAAAAAGAAAGCTTTTTACTTTATTTTTTTATTAACTATTTAATTTCATTCAAAGTAATATGTACATATGTGTAATTTATTTTACATTTTTTTAAACATATTTGAAAATATGCTATTTAAAAATATGTGGGTTCGTTTGTAAACTGGTGTGAAATCAGATTAAAATGCATATAACAGTGATTGATATATTTTTATAATTTGTGAAATGGGCATTCTAGCACCACTAAAAGTTTGGATTTTTGTTTGTTTTTTTAATCCACCAAAAGAACTTTTCCACATGACATTCGTGTGTAGTGAAAAAAAGAAAATTAAAATGTATATAAAATATTAAATGTATTTAACTCAATTTTGCTTTTTTGAACTACGATACTTAATTAAAATATTTTTTTGTAAAAATTTATCTGAATATTCTTCTGATATTTTTTTAAATTCAATATATTTTTGAAAAAAACAACTCTATATCATATTGGTAAACATAACGGTATCTAACTGAACGGGCAATTAGTATATTAAGATGATTTTTTTTATTTTAATCTATTATATAGGAATATATAAAATGTTTTTAAACAAAATTTACTGAATATTTGTTTTGGAACTGTGGTAAGTTTATTTTTAAGCAATTGATTTATCAGTCCAATACTACAAGATATTATAAAAGTATTCAATAATTACTGATTGTTTACTTTATTTGTTTATAACTAATGGGTGTTTCGATGACTATATCATCATCGACAAAGTGATGTATTCTAAATGGATATAAAAATTGGCATCAGCTTATAAAAAAATAAAGTAAATAATAAGTAATTATTAAACGAAGGGTCTAGTAAATATGGCGAATGAGAAAAAATCTTATGCTACAAATCCTACAATTTTTGGATTGTTGTTTTTGAAACATGTAATCGAGCGTTGTTATGAAAAGTATAATTTTATATCTGTTGGCTAATACAGGTAATTTAATACATAAATGCTGTTAAACTTCCTCCAGTTGAAAACAATATATCTTGGTATTAATAATTTGACTGTGTTTCAAGAATAAACAGTGAGTAACACTAACTGCAGATCACCAAACAATCATCGATATATTCTCTAGACGAAGGCTTCTTTTTGATATATTTTGAATTCTCGCCAGTATTCAGCCATTGTGCAGATTGACGATAATTATTGTATAGAATTTATTTTTCATCACATGCAACTATTTTACTTAAAAACCATTCTCTTGTTTTTCGGACGAGTAGAGAATTGTGAACTTCCAGTCAATGCATTATGTTTCTTTCAGTGAGCTTATGAAGAACCCATTTATGTAGTTTCTTGATATTTTTAAGTGGTCGCAATTAATGGAAAATTGTCGAGTAGTCACGTATAGTTTTTTTTTACAATGTTCTTTACAAATTGGAGAGGGTTGAATTCGACTAGTGTATGTAGTTCATCATTGTCGATGATTGGGTCTTGGGTGTTCGCAGGATCCACTTTCTAGGTTTATATGCTCTGATGGAAATTTTTTGAACCATGCTGTATGATTTGTTCACTTACTCTGTTAATTCTAAATGCTCTTTGATATTCCTGGTTATCTCTGCACCTTTGTGCCTAACTTTAAACTCGTAAAGAAAAAGTATACATTTCTGACTAATTTTTAATTTTTTTTAATCCTTTATCGTTCGTTTACATTAAAATCTAGGGTAGAAATTATTTCATAATATTGTAATACTCAACAAAAACTGTATCTCTTGATCACGATTTTTATTATAAAAATCTCAATTAACCCCTACATTCTCCGAAATCCGTCATTTAATATGTAACTACGCAATATATGTTCGGTTTCTATCAGTTAAAAGAACAATGAAATGTAGGAATACGAATATCAAATAAAAATTGTACAGTTTTAAATTGATTACACTATTATTATTAACATATTACAGATATTCGTTTTAAATTATTTTTTAGCAAAATTAACAAAATGAGTTTAAATAACAAATTAAAAAAAATCATAAAATTTTCTCAACGGCAATAACTTTTGATTTTCTGTAAATATATTTAATATATTGTAATTTTTGGTGAAACTCTTACTTTTTCTATTATTGTATTAATAAACATGAATGTCACATCCTGCTTGTAAAATATATTTTATAGTAATTTATTTTTATTATATTATATATATATATATATATATATATATATATATATATTTATATATATTCATTAACTTTGACTTTTAATTTCCGTTTGACTTTACTAATATATATTTTATTACATGTTTGTTACATTATTTTTAATATATTATTATTCATTTCCTTAATATAATATTGTTATGTTATTAATAATTTTATAAATGTGATTTTTATAAATATGTATTTTGTAATATGTTTTTAATAGGTTATCAATTTTTTATATTTATCATATGATATATTGCGAAAGTTGATTGATAAATAAGTCCTAAAATTCTATAAAACACAAGTAATTATAAATGAAATTATAAATGAACGTGTAATTCGTGAAATTGGATCACAATTATGCGAAAGAGTGTCTAAAAATTGGATTAAACTAATGCACTGTCAAGCAAAATCCTGGTGATCATATGAATTAAATTGTATTACATCATTGATGTCATAGAATACGCTTAAACAAAAAATTAATAATTAATTAGATACCTTTTTTAATTTCCATTTAAACTTCTGAACCGCTTGTTGGAAAACTCTATATTTTAAATTATAAAATACAGAGTTTTAATATTTGTGAATCATTTATATTTTTATGCATTTTTAGAGTTGATGTTATGTAGTGTCAGTAATGTTTTGACTTTGTTTTTATATTCTTAGAAAAGTTAATATAAAATTTAGTACACTCAGTTGTGTACAATAGGCACACGTTTATATACATGTTGACTTTTAGTAATTTAATTATAAATCATGAACAAGGGATTATAATATGATTGAATATAATTCTTAGGATTAAAAGAATTTATTAATTTAATTCTGATAAATATAAAAAATAATTTAAAGTGTGATAATACGATCAATTTTATATATTGGTATCTATATAATCTTAAAAGAGATTCTTGAATAATGTGATAAATTGGAAGAATTATTGAATTTCAGAATAGTCAAGATTTTATTACGAAAAATCTATAACCCAAAAAACTGTAAAGTATATTTTGATAACTTTTTCATTAATTGCGATTTTTTTGTATAATATCCGTAACTAAAAATTTCTTACAACGAGCATAATTCGAGATAGTCTCATATAAGAAATGTTTATTACAAACTTTGGAAGGAATACATAAAAATAATTGTGGCACGTTTAATTATTATTTTAAGGGGTTATACGCAATTAGAAATTTCAAAAAATCGATTTTTTTGCATTTTCGGAATGCACATATATTTGAGTATATTCTCTGAAAATTTGAAGTAAATCCGATAAATATTTTCGGACATACACCTGAATTTGTAAAAAAATATTAACTATGTGTAAACTACTTCCGAAACTTCAAACGCGTTTATCTCAAAACGGTGTTTTCATAGTCGGTGATCTCGATATCTCAGAAATGGCTGAACCGATCGGTCTCAAATTTTCACACAATCTTCTCAAATATATTCCTCAGGTATTGAACGAAGGAATAAGGTTTACAAAAATTATTACTATTTTTTTAAAACAATTTGGAGCGAAAATTTTAATAAAAACGAAAAATTTGTTCAAGAAGACGCCATTTTGTCAAAAATGAAAATTTTTATTATTCCTTCGTTCAATACCTGCATTAATCTATCCTTTAAAAGAATTGACCATATTTTTTGATTTCAAATAATCCAAACCGCCGATATGGAGATCACCGCCAAGCGCCTTTTTTTGGAGGTCGTTCGCGACATCGTCTGCAGGAGCGGTGCACTTCAATATTTTTTTATGATCGACATGTTATTTTATTCTTGAAAGTAGGATCTATTCAAATAACCATAATTTGTAATTGCAAAATAAATACTGTTTCTAAAAAAAATTCCTAAAAAAACGTCGTTTTTACGCCTCGCAAGTGCGTATAACCCCTTAATACAATTAACAAAATATTTATTATTGGCTAGAAAGACAATGTCATTTTCATTATATCAAAAATATGATAACATTGTTTCAATGAGTAAAGTAAAATGATGGTGTAGTTTAAAGAGAGAAAAAGTGGACATATTTTTTTATTTCAAATCTACAATACAAAAATGGGAGAGTGAACTAGCATGATCAGTCTACACATATTTGTATATAAAAGATTTTGTACTTGAAAAAAATGGCGGTGAGTTTTATTTACGTGTATGACACATATGTGTATGGTAAATGTATATAGACAGCATGTTTTGTTAATTGATGAACCAGTGGATTGACAAATGCTTAGAAGACCTATAGTGACATCGTATACATTAAGTCCTAAAACTAACGGAACTTTCTTAATTAAACTTCGCGCGCTTGTGGAATGTCATGATATATTTTTTTAAGTTGGTATATCTGTCAATGACATCTGTGTCTAATTTCGTGACACTGCACTCATTAGTAAATAATTTACAGTGGTTTTTGTTAGACGATGACAGTTGTTCACGGCGATGTTCACGATGTCGAAATCAGTTGATCAAAGAATTTGAATTAAATTTTGTGTTGCGAACCAAATAAACTTTACGCAAACTTTGGAAATGTTAAGAAAGACATATTCTGAGGATTGTCTATTGCGAACAAGAGTTTTTGAGTGGCATAAGGCGTTCAAATACGGCCGTAAAACCGTCGATGATGAACTACGATCCTGATATATATATATATATATATATATATATATATATAAATATATATATATATATATATATATATATATCAGGGGTGGACAACTTTATTATATATATATGATCGACTATTTTTCTTAAAAATGTGTCGCAATCTACCTACTAAAATCTTGATATTTAACACATTCAAACATGTGTCTTGTATACTAATAAGTGACAATGGAGGAGGGGGTATTAAACCAACATTATATTTTATTAATAATATTTATTAATTGAAAAGTAACCTCAGAAAAAATACACATTAAATGTTATTTTCTTATCTTATCATTAATGAGAAGTCTGCGTTTGCATGTCTCCAATCAAGTGTTCGTAATTTAGTGTGTATCCAGACAAGGATAATAATAATAAATCTTCAGTATGGGAATCAGTAAGTAAGGAACGATGTTTAGACTTAGTGAATTTTAAATATGAAAAAGCTGATTCAAATAAGTATTTAGATCCAAACTGAAAATGATTTTCACAAGTTGAATTTATAACTGTAAGAAAATTCTACTATGAACGATTTATTTTTAAATTAATATTTAAATATAATTGTTATATTTTACAAATTAATGGCAGCAAAGTACAATAGATTATTTAAAATTAAAAATAGCATGTATTAGAAACAATTTTAACAAATTATTTTATTGTAAAACAGTACATATTTGTAATATGTGTATTATAAATTATTGTTTCTTCCTACTGATTATACGAACAATAACAACGTGTATATAATAAAAATACTAATTTAAATTATACATAAATATTTAAAACTGTAAAATGAATAGAATAGCTGTAAAACAAAAAAAAATAGAATTAAACAAACACAGTAAACAAAAGCTAGTAAATGTCATCCTTTTGTATCAAACATAGTATATGTTATTATTTTTTAAAAAAAATACGACACTTTGAAAACATACAATTATATCATTGAAGCAATCATTTTCTCTAACATGAAAGTAGGACGCTTTCGACATAGTCTTCTTCTTAAAGAAAACTTTTCATGATGAATTTTTAAACTAACTTTTTTCATATTGGATACTTAAAGTATATTCATATTTTAACTTCTTATTAACTATCAAAATTGAAAATTTAAGAGAAATAATTTGACGAAAATTTAAATCTTTAAAAAAACAATGAAGTTACGTATTCGTTAATATTTTTAATTTTGATATATTTTTATTTTCGAATAACATAATTGTTTTATTTTTTTTAATACTTTTATAAATTCGTATAAATATTAAATTTCAATTTAAATCATGTCTTACATTTGAATTTCGTATGATAAACTTAATAAAAATCTTTGTATTTTTAATAATACAGGAGTTTTTTTTGAGCGTGATAGAACTTTAAATTAAATTCTTATTGAAAGTTCTATTTAACCTAAAAAAGCATCTTATATATATATATATATATATATATATATATATACAAGTATATATATATATATATATATATATATATATATATATATATATATATATATATATATATATATATATATATATATATATATATATATATATATATATATATATATATATATATATATATATATATATATATATATATATATATATATATATATATATATATATACGTATGTGTATGTATATATTAAAGTATGATAAAGGTGTTTAGGTTAAATATAACTTTTGATAGGAATTAAATTTAAAGTTCTATCATGCTTAAAAAAACACCTATACAAATTTTCATCACAATAAAAATAAAAATTAAATTTAAATTTTATATCTATTTCTTGAGGTTAAATGATACGCTATCTTATAATTATCTTTATAAAACAAATATAATGGTTTGTAGCGAATTTACTGAAAATATTCTTTCAGAATTCATCATTGGTCCCTATTCCAAAAGAACAATATGGATCGTTTTATGATACCGACTGCTACATTATATACGTTGCATCTTTTTCTGGAAAACCTGCTGGGCCTAATTTAATTGTGAGTATTTATTTATAATTTTAATTTCATACTTTTTATTATTTTTTTTTAAAAAATACTTTGTACTTAAAATTTAAAATAAACTTAATTGAAAAATAAATAATTATTTTTTTCGAAGGATTTTATTAATGAAATAAAATTCTGAAATTGTGATTCTCTAAATCGCTGAATTTAGCACTTTGTCTTTCTAAAAATCAAGTTTTATATATTTTAAAAGTAATTAGTAACAGACTAATTGTACATAGTTTAATACTTATGAAAGTGATATTTTTAATGTAAAATTAGTGATACATATCCTATCAATATATATGAGGGTAGTTCAAGTATAAACGAGAATTTAGTTTTCTTTCTTACTCTAATCAATTTATGTAACCGTGCACGTTGTGGGGCGTTCAATCATATTCAAGCTTGTAATCTGTAGAGATCCGCGTCTTAATCATCTCATCAATTAGTCGTTTTTAAGATGTCCGAGTAAGAAATACTAAGTAATATAGCGCAACGAATCATTATTAGATTTCTCATGAACAGGTCGAACATCACGAAATTTTGACCACTTCATATACAATTTGAGAATGAATTTTTGACATAGATAAGAGTGTATGATTAGGTAAAATCATCACCAGAAGGCAAAAACACCGTATGGAAAATGAACTTCAGATTCGACGATCAAAAACTTTTCTTAACTTTCACAATATCTCGAAAATTGAAAAGATTATTTAAGCCAATCGTCGAATGACTGTTCAATTATCAAAGGAATTATAAATTAGTATCAAAAGTGTTGAGGAACTGTACATGAAACAAAAATATAGCAAAGTGTTTTCAAGATGAATTTTACGCTTCCTTACAATGAAGTACAAATAAAGACATTTATTGTGCATTTATGATATTAAAAATCTGTGAACAACATTGGATTAATGAATAATATATATTTGTTAAAGATTTTAACAACAAATTTCTGACGATAATGGCATCGCCATCGAAATACACACCAACCAATATTGTTATAAACAAAAAGTGAACAATAAGTGATTATAAACACTTCATAACCATTGTGATGTTGGGAATGAAAATTCATTTGTGTAAAGTGAATCCGACACAGTTCCAAAACAAATAATACACAATTAAATATTAGAATTAAATAGAAATGTTTTTTAAGTTGCATTTATTTTTCCCAGCAAAAAATAAGTTTTTTGCAAAAAATGAGAAGATTTCTCGTTGACAAAAATCATTAATTTATTTTTGATAAACATATAATTAAATAAAACATATGTTTTAATGAAATTTTAATATACATAAATTATTAAAATACAATTTTAAGAGTTTATTGGTTCTAGTTACAGTTGCTTTATCCGACACTATATATTAAAAATAAATTATAAAAAAAATATTAAATTATATTAATTTCTAGTTAAATATGTATAAAGCGATACAATGTAGACGAGTGATTTATTTTTTTTATTGTATATTTCAGTGCCGTGATGCAAAACAGCAGTCATTAGATATTCATGTACATTTCTGGCTCGGAGCTGAAACAACTTCTGACAAATCCGGTATTGCAGCATACAAAACTATGGAACTAGATTCATTTTTACAAAAAAAGCCCACTCAACATCGCGAAGTGCAATGCTATGAGAGTCCACGTTTTAAAAGTTACTTCAAGAACGGGATTAAGTAAGTTTGATATCTATTAAAAACCGTTATATAGAAGCATTATTAGGTTGATTCAGTTGAGCGTTAATATCTTCGTAATATTCTAATAAATGCGAACAATTCAATACTTCTAATAAGTATGAGAGATTTTAGTTACCAGGAGATTATTTTTAACACAAATATAATTATAGAATTCATAGTTATTTAATAATAAAATATGACATTATCGATATGTTTGAACTTTAGCCAGAACGAACTGATCAGTGAACAAGATTTTTCGAGTTTCTAATTATCATTTATGAAATATAGGGTCATCCAAATGTGACGCCTAGATTTATGTTTTATTAAAAAGAAATATGTTTATAGGGTGGTGTATGGGGAAACATGTATATAGTTTCTTTTTAATAAAACACAAATCTAGGTGTTACATTTCAATGACTCTGTATGTTTAGATAAAATATTTTCTTACCATTTTTAAAATTGCTCTGGTTGACTGTAATTTCCATATATTTACAATTTTAAAATATACACAATAAATAACTTTGGCTCTTATTAAATCAACAACGATCGATATGATGTAGTTATAAGAATAACCAAATGCATTAAAGGCAAAAAGAGAAACGTTACAATGAATAATTGGTTTAAGTTTTTAGAAATAGACAAAAAACTTTTCGAAAATGAAACCATTATGAAACAGTAAGAAAAGATAAAAAAAATGCTGAAGGAATTATCAATAAAGAAAGACAGCACTGAATTTTCGTTAATTTTTAGTTATCGCGAATGTACAGTTTTGATTTTATATATCCATAAAAAAAATAAAGTCGTACTATTAGGTTGTTATGTATGAAATGATGGATTTCAGGGAGTATATTAAAATTCACTGCGATTTTAATAATAAAAATCGCTAGCATTAGTCGCAGATTGTGTTTAGAATTTCAGTGTAACAATCACAGCACATATTATGAAATCATTTCTACCCTAGATTTCAGTTCCAGCGGGTAGTAAAAAATATATATAGAAATTAGCCAAAAACGTATATTTTTACGAGTTTAAAGGTTGATACTACGAAACGGAAGCAACCAGAATATCAACAGAGTATTTATAGCTGAAATGGTAAACGATCGAGTGCACAGAAATGATTAAAAAAAATCGATCAAGGGTATGAACCTGGAAAGTGATCCCCGTAGATGCCAAAAATCAATTATCGACAACAACAAATTGCGTACAGTGGTCGAGTTAAATGTTATCCAATCTGTAAGAGACATTGCGAAAAAGAAACTAAATGTATATTACTCGACAATTTCCCGTCACTTACGAGTACTTGGAAATGTCAAGAAGCTGTATAAGTGAGCTTTTCATGATTTCATACAAAAAAAAAAAACAAAAAAAAAACACTTGGACTGGAAGATAATAACTCCCTACACTTCCAAAATAGAAGAGAACTATTTTTAAATAGAGTAGCAACAAGTGATGAAAGTATATTCTTTACAATTGTTACTCATTTACAGGATGACTGGGTGGTAATAATCTGAGTATGCTGAAACTGAGTTATTTTCAGATGAAGATAACGATGACTGTTTGATGGTCTGAGCTAATGTTTTTTACTATTTGTACTTGAAAATTGGAGAAATCATTAATGCCAAGAAGTTCCGTTTTCAGTTAAATGAAATGCATTAGCAACTACACGTTAAGCAACCTGCATTGGCCAACAGATATAGAGTCATGCTATATTGTTTCATGACAACACTGAATCACTTTTAAAAAACAAAAATTCATAAATTGTAAGAGTCACAGTATGAGACTCTTTCTCATCCATCATATTTATTCAACCTTTCATCAATGGATTATTTTTTTTTCAAATATTCGTATCATTTTTTATTGGAGAAAAAGTTCAATTGTGAAATTTCAATCAAAAACACGTTTGAAGAATTTCTTTAGTATAAAAATTCATATTTTTGCAGAACTGACAAATGCACTTATGACTCGTTGAGAGAAGTGCACTGCGTCCGTTGGTACTTTTTTGATTATTGAAAATTTATTTTTAAAAAATTCAAATTGTTTGAAGAGTTATTAGAAAATTCACTATTTCATACGCAACAATCTAATACTTGAGTCAATTATTCATAATAACAAATTTATAGATGTGAGTGCTGATAGCAAGCAAAAACCAAAAACTATAACATACTATAATCGAACAAAAAAATTAATAGATTTAGCAGATATGCTCTTTATACAATTTACCAAGGAACTCATAATATTGAATATCGACAATTTTTTTTATATCATGAATGTGAGTGTAATAAATGCATTAAGAAAATACGAAATAAACAAAAAAACAATAGAAAATATTGCTCCTCAAGTTTCTTATTGATGTTATTCTGAAGATGATAAACGTTGACAAGACGAAGATATTAGGTGTACAAGTATGATTCCACTGTGTTTTTACTAATAAAGACACGTTTATTTTAGAAAAATTGTAAATAATTTTTTATTCAATATAATTTCTATCATTAGCGGCAATATTTTCCAATTTTTTTGGTAACTTATGAATTCCATCAAAAAAAATTCTTGTTTTAATGTGATCTATCCATCGAGCCAATTTTTAACGTCTTCAAAAGAATTAAAATTCTACTTTGAAAGTGAGTGTGCCATCGATTGAAACAAATGAAAATCATAAGAAGTAACATTTGATGAATACAGCGGATGGGGTAATATTTTCCAGCCAAGTGCTTCTAACGTTTCTTTCATTGGTTTGGCAACGTGTGGTCTAGCGTTATCATCAAACAAAATCACTTTATTGTGTCTATTGGCTCATTTTGGTCGTTTTTGTTTCAATGCACGATTCAGATTAATTAGTTGTTGTCGGTAGCGATCAACAATAATTGTTTGACCAGGTTTCAATAGCTCGTAGTACTTACAGTACACCACATCTTTCGGATTCCATCAAATACACAATATAACCTTTTTTCCATGAATATTTGGTTTTTAAGGCGATGTCGATGCTTGGCCTGGATCTACCCATGATTTTTTGCATTTAGGATTGTCAAAATGAATCCATTTTTCATCTTTACTAACAATTTGTTGAAAAAAACGATTTTCTTTTGAATCGTGTAAGCAACATTTCACAGATTGTTTTTCATCTTTCGATATCCCTTTCTTCCAATTCATGTGGCCTCATTTTTCTTTGTTTTGAATTTTTCCCATTGCATCCAAATGATCAGAAATATTTTGTTGTGTAATATTCAATGTTTCAGCGAGTTGTTTTTATGTTTGAGTGTCATATTCATCTAATAATGTCTACAATTCTTCATCGGTAAATTTTTTCGGTGGCTTCTCACGCTCTTTATCACACACCAAAATCACCACTTTTGAGCCATTAAAACCATTCTCTACATGTTCTTTCATATAAAGCATGTTCATCATAAGCTTCCATAAGTAATCGCTAAATCTCAACAGCCGATTTCTTTTAAATAAAGTAATGAAGTAAAACTTTCCGCATATGTTGTTTTATTGGCACAAAATTCGACATTTTCAATGCACAAAAAAAAAAAATTATTTACACTTCTATCACATATGACAAATTGAATGTAGACATTTTTCACAGCACATCAACATACAATAAATGGTAGTTGAATATTTGATCGCAACATATTAGCTACAGTCATCTATTTGTGAACGGCGGAATTATACTTGTACACCCAATAAATCTACTAAAGATGATATAATTTGAGATATCCGACCTTTTGAGAATTGAGAATGAAGAGCTCTCATAAGAATCGGTACTACGTCTTGTGACGGAACACATGGCCGTTATTTTATTTGTGGAAGAATGTGTAATAAAATTATACATATATCGTGATAAACTTGCAGGAAATTTACTTTCCCAGAACATTGCAAATACATGTGCAATGTACGTTATGAAAATCATACATACGAGAGTTGTTTGATAAGTCCGTGTAAAAATAAAAACTGCTTCATTTTTTTGAATAAATCGTTTTTATTTTTCAACATAGTCTCCTTTTAGGCTTATACACTTCATCCAACGCTGCTCTAGTTTGTTGATCCCTTCCGAATAATAGGATTTGTCCAAGTCTGTAAAATAGTCATTCGTTCCTGCAATCACCTCCTCGTTCGAATAAAATCTTTTTCCCGCGAGCCATTTCTTCATATTAGGGAACAAATAATAGTCTGATGGAGCCAAGTCTGGAGAATAGGGGGGATGTGAAACGATTTGGAACCCTATTTCCATTAGTTTTGCGGCCACAACTGCTGAGGTGTGAGCTGGTCCGTTGTCGTGATGAAAGAGGACTTTTTTGTGGGCTCATCGGGGACGTTTTTCTTGCAACTCGGTTTTCAAACGATCCAATAACAATGAATAATATGCACCTGTAATGGTTTTACCCTTTTCCAAATAGTCGATAAAGATTATTCCTTGCGAATCCCAAAAGACAGTCGCCATAACCTTCCCGGCCGAAAGAATTGTCTTCGCCTTTTTCGGAGCAGATTCCCCCTTGATAACCCATTGTTTAGACTGCTCTTTGGTCTCAGGAGTGTAGTGATGTATCCATGTTTCATCTACAGTGATGAAACGACGCTTAAAGTCCTGCGGATTTCGTTGAAACAGCTGCAAACCGTTCTTGCAACACTTCACACGACCTCGTTTTTGGTCGATCGTGAGCAATCGCGGCACCCACCTGGCGGATAGCTTTTTCATGTCCAAATGTTGGTGCAAAATATTATGTACCCGTTCACACGAGATGCCTACAGTACTAGTAATCTCACGCACTTTCACTCTTCTGTCATCCATCACCATATCATGGATTTTATCAATGATTTCTGGAGTGGTGACCTCAACAGGGCGTCCAGAACGTTCAGCGTCTCTTGTGCTCATATGGCCACTCCGAAAATTTTGAAACCACTTATAAACCGCACTAATCGAAGGTGCAGAGTCACCATAATGTTTATCAAGCTTCTGTTTAGTCTCCTGAGGCGTTTTGCCTTTAATGAAGTAGTGTTTAATCAACACGCGAAATTCTTTTTCGTCCATTATTTGACAATCACTCGATTTCCTTGATTCCAACGATTGTCAAACAGAAAGGAATAGACCGATATGGCTGAATCTTAATGTGTGTTCTTCCAAGAGGTGATACTAATTAAAAATAACCTCGATATGCACCAGTGGTGCCATCTTTCGGAATTTACACGGACTTATCAAACGACCTCGTACGATTAAGTATAATCGTTTTAGTTTTTTTTTCTTAAAAAATATATTTCTTTTTTATTTTATATGACTAATTCTAAAATTATCTAATCAAAGTTAAGTTTTTTTAATCAAAATATACATTTATTTAACACATATTCGTCCGCTTGACGAAAATTCGTCATTTGTATATTACAGAGAATAATTGATTTTTGTTCTCTTAATTCTGAGTATATTAAATTATAATTTTAACCAAACAGAGATAATGCCATGAGAGAACTGATTTTAGCTTCAGTTGCATCGCATAACGGTGCAAATGTAATCAAAAACAAAGTAAAACTGTATAAGTCGGTATTGGGTATAAAAGAAATGCCGGCATTTGGTGAATGGCGGTGCAAAAAGTTACCCGACGAATATGTGTTAATAATGATTACTCTCAAATAAAAACACTAATATAATGTATATTTTTGTAAAAAAAATCTAATTTAAAAATGGGTCATTGTTATTATCCACGAAACACTTATGTCAGTTTTAACAGCGCGATCACTACGTGGTTAATTCATTAGAATAATTTACGTTTTTTATATCTATTTTCAGAATATTTAAAGGTGTATTACAATGTCCTGTAAATTCAGAAGATTTTGTACCTCAATTATTTAAGATAAGTGGAAAAGGAACACCTATAATTTTACAATTACCAAATATTACTTGGGAACATTTCAATAGCGAAGAAATTTTTATCTGCTTGACCAAAACTATTCTTTTTATTTGGATTGGTCGAGGAACGAACGGTGCCGAAAAATTAAGAGCTACAAAAGTGAGTATTATTTAGTGTACTTTTTTTAATTATATAGTTTAGAATTTTATTAAAATTGGAATAAAAATATTTAAATTTAAGAATATTAATTACAAAGAGAGTATTTTCAAAATTTCTTATATACTTGCATACATTATTAAATATGCATTAAAATCATTTAATGGGATCAAAATATTGGTTAACTTATTTAATATTCGATAAAATTACATTAATTTTTGTTAATTCAGATAATTAAAAAATGAAAATTATCGATTTGTTTTGATACTATTGCAAATGGAGTTTAAACAAATGAATCATTTGTTCGAAAATTAAAATATTTTATATAAATAATCAATAATCACTAATATTTTAAGTTTATTATCAAATTCAGATTTTAATAGTCACCATCTTTAGAACGCTGTATTTTAATGCTATGTTATAAGATATATTAAATATTATTAAACGTTTAAATAATTTCTGTTTATAGTCGTATTTTTTTATAATTACAAAAATTATGATATAGAGTTATCCAAATGTGACGCCTATATTTGTGTTTAATTAAAAAGCAACAAAAGAAACTATACACATGTTTCCCTATACACATATTTCTTTTTAATAAAACACAAATATAGGTGTCACATTCAGATGACCCTATGTAAATAAGCTTTTTTAATAACAAAAAAAGCTTGACAATACAAAAGAGTTCAATCATAAAATTAAAGAATTTTTATCATTGAGTTTACTCAAATGTAATGAAGTTTGGAATCATAATAAAAAATAATGTTAATAACAACTGAATTTGAATTATATTAACTTATATAAAAACCGAGGGACACCAATACGCTTTCCAATCCCCCGGGGGGTTTTGCTACCGCTTACTACATTCGCCAACTCTTGGAGGGCTATACTTCCCTCTCGCTTTGCTCGCAATAATTGATACTTGTAATCGTGAATAATGCTTATTTTCACACCTTAAAGTTCGGAGGTAATCATTTACGATCGGTGTAGATTACTGACATTAATTTTACAATGGAATTATTTTATACATACAGAAAAATAAATTAATACATACTTGATTAATTTTCTATTTTTTTTAATTTATATTTACATAATTAATTGATTAGTTTATATATATATATATATATATATATATATATATATATATATATATATATATATATATATATATATATATATATATATATATATATATATATATATATATATATAGTAAGGACTAAAAGTTTTTGTACAGATGAATACTTGTTTGAATGACTATGTTTTAATACATTTTAATAAAGTTATTTCAATTTTTTTTTAACTTTAATTTAAACTATACTCTCTACCTTAACACAATATTATTTAAAAATATAATAATTTTTTATATTTTGTAAGAAAATTTGGAAAATAAGAAAAAAGTTAGAATACGATCGTAGAATGGAGGTTTGGATTAATACAGATTTTAAAATTTTTAACAATTTAATATTTGACGTGCCCTCCTTTAGCTTTTATTACCATTTCGAGTCATTTAAAATAGTTTCTATAAAAGATGAAATATTATTCTGGTGTATTTTATACCACGTAGTGAATACTTTCATGAAAAATGCTTGAGTATTCGTCACATCTGCCCATTTTACATTCCCACTGACATAAAACAGAGATGCTCATTAAATTTTAAGTTTGGAGTTTGAGCTGGCAATTCTAAAATGTGCATGTTATTTGCTTCAAAATATTTTTTTGTATTTTTGACGAGTAATTCGAATTATTGTCCTATTAAAACATAAAGTCATCAGTCAGACTTTTGTCGGCTGAAATGTACAAATTATCTTTTAAAATCCTTACGTATAAAGAATTTATCATTTTTATCCAATTTCCTATGCCATTTTTACTGAAATAACTCTAAACTAACATACTTCTTCTGTCATGTTTTATTGTTCCCTGAGCTATATAATATTTTGATGCTTCTCCAGAATGTCTCTATATTTTGCACCTTTCTATTAATCAAAATAATTCAAATTTACTTTCATCTGACTAGATTACAGTATTTCAAAATGAACAGAGTTCTCAATATATATTTTTAAAAACTCCAATTGCTTTTATTTTTCTATAATGAAATGTTTTTTCCCCTTTTTATATATATTTAAATACATTAAAAATGTTTTTATAGGTCGGAGTAGATATGCAGAAAGAATTCAACATAACGTCAATATGTTTCGTTGATGATGGTTACGAACAAACTTTGCCAGAAAACGAAAAATCCATATTTCAAACACATCTAAATCTATCGAAGCGATTTGTGACTCCGTTATTAGAAAATGCAACAAACGGAATAAAAAACGAAATAAAATTGTATAAATGTTCAGATGTCGATGGCAAATATAGAGTCGTCGAATACAGAAGCGGACCGTTATTACAGTCGTACTTGAATTCCGATGTGAGTAAATGTATATTTGTTCATTTTAAAGTTTCGCGTGTACTTTTATCGAAAAAGAAGTTCGTTTAGCGTGAAGAATAATCACTTTTTACTAAATACAATTTACTTTTTATATTGTAATCCGAATAAAGAGTTCAATGTGCAAAATAATTCACTATATCCGGTTTGTTTTTTCTGTCTGTGAATTGACATTTTTTCAGGTTCGGATTCGAATATATATATATATATATATATATATATATATATATATATATATATATATTATAATGATTATATATGATCATCCAAATGTGACGCCTAGATTTGTGTTTTATTAAAAAGAAATATGTGTATAGTTTCTTTGTAATAAAATACATATCTAGGTGTCACATTTGGATGACCCTATATATATATATATATATATAATTATATATATATATATATATTTATATATATATATATATATATATATATATTACATCAGCCTACTGCTGAACAAAAACCTCATTAAATATTACCATTCACTGGTATATGGAGATACTCATCACACTGATCATACGGCTTGTAAGGATTTTTATTTAGGATAAATTTCTTATAGAAGTTTCCTTCACTTCGGTTAAAAATAATTTATTTTACTTCTTCAAACGGATCGAATACACTTTTTTCGCATGACAGATGGTAATTCTAGTCGCTACACCACAATTTTTTTGTACGAAGGTGATTCAAATATAAACGAGAATTTGTTTCTATAAATGTATTTTACAATACAATCAAAGTATATCCCACACAACTTTTCAATATGTCTTCCTCGAATACAATTCACTTATTTAATCGTTATGGATGTTTCTTTCGAAGATTATTATTTCAAAATAACAATTTTCGTTGTCTTCATATATCTGCACAGCTTCGAAAACATTCACATAAACATTTGAATTGATACGTCAAATTTACAGTGATGATTGTCTGTCGCACACACAAATTTACATGTGATGTGGACTTTTAAAGATGGTAAATAAGACACCAATAACGACTATTCTAAAATCATGACCACCATTCATTGAAAATGTCCATGAAATTATTGTTGTTGATTCTAATAGAGCATATAGAAAATTTACTGAAGAGGTTAATGATTTGAGGATACAACTTATGAAATATTAACAAAAAAATTTAACAAAAGAAAGCCCTCGATTTGTGTCACAAACTAATGGAAGACCAAGAGAAAGCATGCGTTGTCTATTGTAAGGACAATATTAAAACGGACAAAGAAATACTAAATTATTATATTCTATCGTTACTGGGGGACGAGATGTAATATTTTAAGTATGACCTGGAAACCAAACGCTAAAATGTATTATGAAAGTCACCAGGTTCGCCGAAATTAAGAAAATTGCACTTTCTTAAGTAACGAGTAAACACAATATTCATGTTTTTATGATTGATTTTTTTTCTCAAAAATCATTCATATAGGGTGACATACCGAGTTCTCTGACCAGTAAATTATTTTTTAGCTGTTAATGGACGATTAACTAGGATCGTACTCACAATTTTTACATTTAAGGTTATCGCACAAAATCAATTTTTCATCGATAGTGATAACTGAGTACAAGTCTTTTCTTTTAAATCTGGTTAGCAAAGACATAGCCGTATCGAAACGTTATTCTTTGTTTATGTAGGATAATCGCTTATGAAATCCAAAGACCATCTTTCAGAAATTGTGGGTGCAAATTCAACCCGTGTAGTAACTTTACGTTTCTTTGTAAGCTTTTATTATATTTGAGCAGAGTTTTCATCCAGTAGTTATAATTCTTCATCGTTGAATTTTTGAAATGTATTACGATGTTCTCGATTCGTAAAATCAAAATTTTCACCGTGAAACCTGTGTATCACTTCTTATATATTTCGTGAGCCGCAATACCTTTACTGAGAACAGAACAAATTATTTCTGCACCTTTAGAAATAATCTTTTTTAATGGAAATACAAAAGAATACAGTATTGAATGTGTTGCTTATCAAACGCTATCGTGTTCCCTACTATTTCATAAGATTATGTTGTTCTTTTCGCCAAATTAGATAACATTTCGTAAATGTCAATGTCAACACTTTAAAACTGCGAAAAGGCGAGAATATTTATATTTAAAATGAAGTTATGACTGAGTCAATGAAAAAACATCGAATTTATTTATACATCTAATATAAACAAAAATTCTAAGAAAATAAAATTAATTAATTTTTAAACTTTAATTGTTCTAGAAAAAATGTATAAATTTAAACAACTAAATTTATACAAATTATACACACAGTAATAAACAAAAGTATTCTTATAAACCATTTTTAAAAATATAATATTATACTCGTATACAGTTGTAACACAGGCTTTATGTTAAAAAATAATTTTGTTAAATTATTTTGTTGTAGTTATTCGATTATTTTAATTACTTTGGGCTATTTTTTTAAAAAAGGAAAATTAAGATTAGAAAAATATAATGCAATATAAATTTCGTTATTTTATTTTAAATTCGTATATTATAAAATGAAAATATAACTATTTATACGATTTATAGTATAGAAATAAAATAATTGTAATCAAATCAAATTATTTATAAATAATAAATATTCATGTATAATTGAAATTATAATATGTTAATTGAATACTAATGTGATTGTTTGTATGCACTACTACTGCATGTATGATGTATCTTGGAGTACGAACCTGTATGTGATAAAATAAATACTTAAAAAAATGTCTGCATTATTCAGGCTTCGAATTGTACAGTGTGTACTAATATTCGTATTATGAAAGGATTTAATCTTGTTATAGTTAATACTATTTGTGTGTTTTTTTTTATTATTATTATTTATATATTGATGTATTTAACTTCATAGTTTAAACAATGTTTTAAAAATAATATCTTATTAAATTAAAATAACATATGAAGTTTATAAAATAATATTTTTAAATATTAAAAAATCAAATAAAAATGGCACAATGTTTATTATAACATTATCAATATATGGATTAAATTACCTGGTTTGTTTCGGTCTCTCATGTTAGAACTGGTCTTCCCGGAGTTTTCATGGTCGTCCAATAATTTCGTATTTGTCCAATATTATATATATATATATATATATATATATATATCTATACATTATTTTGCAAAAGTATTCGCTATATGGTTAACATAAGCAATTTATTGATATAATTCAATAAAGTCGTTAAATTAAAAAATATATATTTAATTGATAATAAATATAATATTCATTAGAAAAAATACAAAAAACAATAATTAATTCTATTATACAGTAGAAATTGTTAAAATAAAAACAGTAGGTTACATTTTTTCGGAGCGAAAGTATTCGCCACTTTTAATATTATATAGAAGAAATATCAACATTTTAAAAAAAAGAGTTTATAATACCTCATTTTTTTCTCTTTTCTTTTTTACTACTTCATTTAAACGATTCAGCATTGAATAAATCATTGATATGATATTATTAATAAATGATCAAAGTTTTTTGCTGTAGATTTCGTAGACATTTTCATCGCAGGCCGATATGAGGTTGCGAATCATAAGATTCACACCTTGAGCTTCGTCAACCCGGTGGCCTTGCATTTCTTTTTGATGCTTTGTTAATTCTGACCACTCTTAACATAATGTGCCTACTCGTAAAGTACAAGTCATGGGTCTTTGTGCCCAACATTCAGTATTTGGAATACTTCGACTCATTGTGGTCAATATTAGATTCTACGATAGGTTTCAAACTTATTGCCTTCTTTAATGATATAATGATATGCGTTACTGTTCTATGCAGAATTTTCATTTTCCGAGTAATGATTTTCTGTCTGCGGATAGGATTTCTGTGATTCTCTCTGCTACTGGCTTAACAATTATTCATTTTCTCTTGCACATGGTTGATAACTTTTTGGTCTGTCATTGATAGAGAACACCTCTTTATATGGATTAATAGAGATAAAAAAATATTTTGTAATTTCTAAAAGTTTAAGAAGATCGAAAATCTTAGTGGACTTGTTACTTTTATATAAAGCGATCACAGTTGTATGGCTTTTTTTGAAATTTTACTCCATCTTAATCATTTGACATATGGTGATTTGTTTATAATACTTGAGAGTTTACTAAAGTTCTCTTAAATAATCAAACTGAGTGCCATTTGAGAACATTACAAGTGGCCTTTGTTGATAGAAACAGAACTTATAGCACGACAAATTTATATATATATATATATATATATATATATATATATATATATATATATATATATACACACTACATGTAAAACAGTGCAATATCTGTTTCTCTTTTTAGGATGTATTTATAATTGATAATAGTTTAAACGGTATTTGGGTTTGGGTTGGAAAAAATGCTAACGATAAAGAACGATCAGAAGCTATGCGAAACGCAAGAGGATTTGTAAAAAAGAAAAAATATCCATCATCAACACCAGTTACAAGAGTTATAGACAGAAATGAACCAATAGAATTCAAAGTCTTATTTAATTCATGGAAGAATAAATGCGACGAAAAAATTAACAAAGGATATGCATGTAAGAACATTTTTAGTGTTTTATTAATTCTTTTTTATATTCTGTACTAAAAAAAGATCATCTAATAACTGTCTCAAATATTTAACGGTTTTACAATTTGAAAACTTAATACTTGTCAGTTAATGTAAACTAAACTTCTGTAGACAATGTTTAGGGCGTTAGGAGGGTATTTTATTTAAAAGATGATATTTTTAGTTTTGTTTACAAAAAAATTTAAATACATAATCATGAAATTATTTCGCACATATATTAATATATTAAGATTTTTGTAATCTGTGCAAGTGTGATTATGGATGATGTTAGATTTAATAACTAAAAGTGAACATTAAAACACAACAACTCTAAAGATTTATACAAATTTCAAAATATACTTTTTAATTTTTTTAACGAGCCGAAAAAAAAATTAATAATTCAGATTTAGTTGTGTTACCGATAATAGAGACATTTATTATAAGTCCATAGAAAACTCAAGTTGATTTAATGATCAAGTTTCTGAAATATTATAGCCACCAGTTCGAAAGATTCTGCATTGAAAAAAACATGTTTGAAGTTTTATCTTGCATTATTTTATATTTGTATATCATCTTATTTACATAGCTATATTTCAGTCAATTTTCAAATTTTTATGTAAAATCTTAAAAGTATATACTTAAAACTATAAACTTTTACAACATATTAAAAAAAATATATTTAACTCATTGAAGCAGAATAGCTACTTAATTATAAATATCATTTAAAAGGACTTGTCTAAATTTTCATATGATAGATAACTTAAAAAAATATATAATTTCAATTTTACTGTACTTTTTTAGCACTTAAACCATCTCAAATGGCAGTAACAAAATTTGACGCACAGTTACTGATGCAAAGACCTTCATTAGCAGCTGAAAAACAATTAATTGATGATGGAACTGGAACAATTCGAATTTGGAGAATACAAAACAAAGATCTTATTGAAATTCCTACAAAGCAACATGGATATTTTATGACTGAATACTGTTATATCATCACATATACATATAAATCTACAAAAGAATTTTCAAGTACAATTTACTGTTGGATGGTAAAAATAAATATTGTTAATTAGAATATTAATTAGATTTGTCACTATTCATTTCAGTACTGTAATAAATTCATTTCAACACAAATGAATCACTTAAACCGACACCACAAGGTTTTATAAAAAAATCTATAGGTGGCTTAAATGAGACTGAAAAATAGTAAATGAGAGTAAACAAATACATATAAGTCTAAACCCTTCAATTGCATTTGAGTCACCCTATATAAGTAATAATTGTTCACTATATTTACTGATAGGCATTTCTATCACTATGTTGTCAACAGAATAGCATATTGTAAAATTTGAATTCTATAATGCAACAGTTTATCAATGGTGACATGGCCATTAAAATGTGTACCAGTGAATGAAGTGAATAATAAGCGATTATTGAACTCTTACAAAATCTTATCACTTTGAGGGTGAGTGATTCATTTGTATTAAAATGCTAAGAAGATACTTTTTAAAATTACATATTTAATAATTTATATTTCATGTATATTAAATTCCATTAATTTTAGTACTAATTCAATATTATTTTTAATGAAACTTGTTTTGTTTGTTATTATTTGTTTTTTTTTTAATCTTTAAAATTCATATAATGTTCATGAATAATGTTTGTATATGTAAATATATGATTATTGAAAATCAATTAGTTACCATATTAAAACTTTGTCATTTATATATGTATCAAACATTTTTTTAAGGGGAAAAAATCAAATACCGATGAACAGCAAATTGCGATGGATACAACTTCAGTTAAATCATTTGATCAATGTGAAACTGCAATGCAAGTTTTCGTTATGGAGGGTTATGAACCAGCACACTTTATGCAACTTTTTAAAGGCAAAATGGTTATTTTTATGAATAAAGAAAGTGATTTAGAAGGTAGTTGTTACATTTTTACATATTGATAAACGTGCGCGGGCTATGTGTGTGTGTGTACACATATATAAAAGAAATAATTAATTATTTATAAATAAAGTAAGAAAATTAGAAAGATAAAAAACATATTAATTAATTTCTAACGTAAATTAATGTAGATAAAATTCAATTGTTTTTAATATATATTTTTTTATTACAATAATACTTGATCATGCTTGAGTAGAACTCAATGGTAAAAATTCTTCCATTTTCTGATTAAACTTTTTTGTATTTCCAAGTTTCTTTTATTTATTACTGAGAAGTTTGTATACGCTATAATATTTATTTTATCAAAATTTATAACTATAATTGGAAATGATTTAAATTAAACACTTAAAAGTATTGTTTATAGAAAATATATCTTGTAACACAAAAGATCTACAAAATTATATATATATAGATATATATATATATATATATATATATATATATATATATTTAATTTATATCTTATAAAATATTGTGACGTTAGAGTAATTAATTCATTTGTGTTAAATTGAGTTCACTAATATCAAAATAAATAGTAACAACATATTTCATTTCCTAGTTTTATTGATTCACATTTAGATATACAAATTATAGAATAGACTTTCTATAGTTCTATTATTTAATGTAATACAATAATTTTAAAAATTATAAATTTTCTACAGTGTAGTTTAAAGCTGTGGATAGTTGTTCGCTTTTCTTATTTATGTTTAATTTGTTGGTGACATCATTTGATTTTGGATTGAGGCACATGTTTTATAAACCTCCCTCTCTCTCTCTCTTTATATATATATATATATATATACACACACACGAAAGTCGTTTGATAAGTATGGTAAATTTATTTATTGTTTAATTTAATTAAATTTTTCAATTTAATTTTTCTTACTTTTTTACTATACTTATCAAACAATCCTCGTATATATATATATATATATATATATTTAATTAATTTTAGGATTAAACTACAATAAATCTCAAATTTATTTATTACGGGTATCTGGTAGTACTACATACAATACAAAGGCAACTCAAGTACCATTCTGTGCAACCTCATTGGATTCGAATTATTGTTTTGTATTACAATATAATGCATTAAACTTTGTTTGGTGTGGAACTTATACTACAGGAGATGGTCGAGAAATGGCGAAGAATTTTGCAGGAATTGATTTTGAATTAGTTTTAGAAGGTAAGTTTAACATGTGTAAAAATGCTTTTTTAAAATAATTTACATATAGATGCCATTACTGTAAAAATATGTAATTAATGTTTACTTTATAATTATTCCAGGAAGTGAAAAGTCCGAATTTTGGGATGCTGTAAAGGGTAAAAAAAATTATAAAAATACTAAAGAAAGTTATGATAGTGGTGATCCTTTACCAGCACGTCTTTTTCATCCGATAATGCTTGATGATTGTTTGAAAGGTAAAAAATTTACAATTATGAATATTGAGACAAAAATTTATAAGTATATATGAGTGTGTGCGTGTGTGTGTGTGTGTATATATATATATATATAAACATATATATATATATATATATGTGTGTATATATATATATATATATATATATATATATATATATATATATATATATATACATACACATACATATACATGCATACATACATGCATACACACATACCACACTATATTATATTTATTTTCAGTTGAAGAATTATTTAATTTTTCACAAAATGATCTAATACCAGAAAATATAATGTTGTTGGATGCTCATCATACAATTTTTACATGGATAGGACAATTAACACCCAATGATAATTTTAGAATTGCTCATAAGCTTGCTTTAAAATATTTACAATCAGGTAAATATTACTAATAGTATGTTTTTAATTCTTTGTTTGAAAACTATATTTTAAATGTTTAGATCCATCAGGAAGAGATATTCAAACAGTAATCATACAAGTCAGGCAAAATCATGAACCGCCTATTTTCACGGGATTTTTCAATTATTGGAACCCAAATCTATGGCAGGTAAATATGCATTAGATTATTTAAATATGTAAAAGAAATAAACTGATCATTTTAATTATGTTAGAATTTAAAAGAAAAGAGAAAATATTTTCTATTAATGTAAAAGTTACCTTCTTAGTTCCTACAATCTTCTTAACAATATCTGAAGAAAGATTTTAATAATCTTTTACTTTATTAAAAAAATATTTCAGTAATTTTAAATTTAAATTATGTTTTTAGCAATACAAACCATATGAGGTATTACGTCAGGAACTTCAGTCTACTTATATAGAAATGAAGATGAGACCGAGTATACGAGAAGACTGTGAATTTGATAAATATCATAAATACCCTATTCCTATTTTAACCGGTGATAAGGAACAACTTCCAGCAAACATCAATCCTTTACGAAAAGAGGTAATAAAGAAATTAATTAGAGATGTATACGTTGTATATATGTTACAGATATTATTTATATACTGGTTTTACTCATTGTTGTTTTTCTTTACTTTATAAAAGAAAATATTATTTTATTTGTTACAGTTGTACTTGACTCATGATGATTTTGTTTCATTATTTAAAATTGACTACACAGAATTTGAATCTATGCCACAATGGAAACAACAAAACTTAAAGAAAAAAGTGGGTTTATTTTAATTTCTGTTAATTAAAAGAATGTGTAATAAAATACCATGTAGATATTTAAGTGAAAATATTATATTCTTAATTTAATAAAGGATTTATTTTAAATAAATTATGTTTATTTTTTGATTTATATAAAATGTGGTCTTGTAAACAAATATATGTTATAAAATACTATTAAATTATTATTTTTGTATTATAACTAAACTAAAATTTAAAATATTTTACAACAAATAATACAAAATTTACTTTTAAAAATTAAAACGAAACGAGAAAAAGGATTATTAATAATGGATTTTGAAAATATTAATTTATTTTTCACAGTCATAACAGTTCAACACAATACTGCCATTTGGTTTATTTATAAAAATTAATTCAAAATGATAAAAAATGAAAAGAGTTGTAATACAAAAAAAAGTTTGTTTGGCACAGAAAAAGTTAAAATAAAAATAATTGGCAATATTTTAATGTGTTATTGTAGATTTTGTGGTAGGATAAGTATTTCTTAGTTTTGCTATGTAGTTTGCAATCATTCTAGCTTGTCAGGATCAAGTAATAACATCGAAATAAGTGCAATGTTTAAAATTGAAGATTGCAATTTTGTTTTTGATTTTTTATTGAAATGGCAAAAGTGAAGGAACATTAAATAGAATCTTGGTGCATGATAATCTCCCAATATGAGTTGGGACAAAGTAACCAGCAAATAGCAAAAAAAATTAAAATTATCTTGTAAGATAGTAGACAGCATAGTTAGATATAATATTGTAAACAAAAAAATGAACCAGGCACCCAAGAACGACATCAGAAAATCGCAGAATAGTGACAATGAGCAAATGTAATCGACGCTTAACAGTATCAGAAATAATGGCATAATTTAATGAGAGTCGACAAAAGCCTCTAAATGTTTCAACTGTTAAACAGGGCTCTTATCTATTATATAATACTACAAGTAGTATTTATTTCATTATGCTATCACATATTCAATAATTCTTTTTAGTAATTACTTCTCATAATTTTTAATTATTATATTTAATTATTTTAATATTATAATTACTTTTAATTTTAAGACTTTTTGTGGAATGAATGTCTTGTAAATTTTCCAATTTAAATAAATCAGTGCATTTTTCATATTTTTTTGATGTTACATTACATATGAAATTGTATATTTTTGTACTTAGAAAATGATGTAGTTTATATTAAATAATTTATTAAAATATAGTTATAAATTGAAATAATAACATCAAAATAAATGAGCAGTACAGAGTAATTTTAATTTCATTAAAAAATAAGAATCACATATTTTTTAATTGTCAATTAAAGGTCTTAAATTACAAATAATGCATTAATATTAAAAAAAAATATTTGACCGATATTATGTACTCCGTTTTGTGAATATAAATATATATAGGATCATCCAAATGCGACGCCAAGAGAAGATTAATGTTTCATTAAAAAAAAAACGTGTGTATAGAGTGGTACATAGGGAAACGGGGATAGTTTCTTTTTAATAAAACACAAATCTAGGCGTCACATTTGGATGATCTCTCTCTCTCTCTCTCTCTCTCTCTCTCTCTATATATATATATATATATATATATATATATATATATATATATATATATATATATATATATATATATATATATATATATATATATATATATATATGTATGTATGTAGCGATTTAGTGAACTACTCAATTTAATTAAATTTTTCAATTTAGTTTTTCTTACTTTTTTACCATACTTATCAAACGATTCTCGTATATAAATACATATATACACACACGCACACACGTCATATTTAAAAAATAAATAAATAAACTGTAATTAGCTTGAAATTAACATGGACTGACAATTGACATCAACGTATACTATATTCAAATGTTAAACAAACAATATACCATCGAATACTAAACACTTGTCTATCGTAAAGATTTATATAGTTATTTTCATTTCTAACTAGATATTTTTTGCTTACTTCGCGAAAAGACAGTTTTCGTGAGCGGCTTATGACTAATGTATTTTAATAATATATTATTTTTTTTCGACTTTATTTTTGTATCGAACAAATTTTTATTACTCGCAATCATGAGCAGCTGATAGAATCGTTCACGTAAATAATATTTCGTCATGCATATTTAACGTTAGTGAATTTATATCGACTGTGAGTAGGTTGGATAGTATCTGACCCACCTTAATGTCAAATATACTTTCCATAACAATCATAATAAATGTAAATATGTGTATTTACATGGCTCGTTGAAAACAACACAATTACACTACATAGTCGAATGGAGGTGTGTTTTTGGTCAGGGTAGTGACAGTTGACATCTTGTAAATATGGATATGATAAAAGATGAAGATCGAAAGCGTAGGCTTCGACAGCTCGAAGAGCAGATACAGGATCCACGAAGTACAGTGCATGTTGATTCGTTACTCGATACTGTACAGGCACTCGTTTCAGATTGTAATCATCCTTCGGTGAAACGTATGAAAAATGTGGAAGCTTACATTAATCGATGTAAGATGATTTGGAAATTTCTATATTTTACTACTTATATGGTTATTGGAATGACTTTTTAAATTATTATATAAATACATATTTAGCTATACACTGTATAAGTAATCTTAAGTAGTAATATTCATTAATTACACGGAACGTTATTTAATAGTTACATATAAAGTAAAACTTTTGGATAAATCAATAAGATGAATATCATAATTGATTATTTTCAAAATAATGATTCTTAAAATTTTGTTGATTCCTTATTTCGAAAAAATTAAATTTGTCTTTTGAATTTAACATCAACGCTTGTCTTATAATTTTATAAAAAGTTACAGTTAATTTTTTTTGTATTATTTGATGGAGAGTATTAAAATGAATATAGCATTTATTTTTTTAAAAAATATAATATTTTTAAAAAATAAAACTATAATAAAGTTAATTGTTTTAGTTACATTTAGATTAAATTTGTCTTTATTTATAAAACTATTCAGTGTCAATTAAACTAAATACATAAATTATTCTAACCTATCCTTAAGTATTTATTATATTGAATAAAATAGTTTTGTGCATTATGTTCTATTATTTATCATGAAAAGTTACTGGAATTAGATATAAATAATTAATTATTTAGGAATTAAGTTTTTAGTAATTCAGATAAATGTAATTGATTTATTATACCCACATATACATAAACACGCACACTCACACACATACGAGGGTTGTTTGATAAGTATGGTAAATTTATTTATTGTTTAATTTAATTAATTAATTAATTTAATTTGTCAATTTAGTTTTTCTTATTTTTTTACCATACTTATCATACGACCCTCCTTTATATATATATATTTGTGCATGTTTGTGTGTGAAGACATGTATCTGTGTGTATATATGTATTCTTTTTTTTATAGTTGACTCATCAGCAAATGAAATATCTAATCTACGTATAAAAACTGATGACTTTAGTTTAATAAAAGTAATTGGAAGGGGTGCATTTGGTGAAGTACAACTAGTTAGACATAAGTCTACAAAACGTGTTTATGCCATGAAGTTATTAAGTAAGTTTGAAATGATAAAACGGTCAGACTCAGCATTTTTTTGGGAAGAACGACACATCATGGCTCATGCGAATTCCCAATGGATTGTACAGCTTCATTTTGCTTTCCAAGATCAGAAATATCTATATATGGTTATGGATTATATGCCAGGTGGCGATTTAGTGAATTTAATGTCTAATTATGATATCCCGGAAAAATGGGCTGTATTTTATACAATGGAAGTCGTTTTGGCTCTAGATGCGATTCATTCGATGGGTTTTGTTCATAGAGATGTTAAACCAGATAATATGTTGTTGGATAAATATGGTCATCTCAAATTAGCTGATTTTGGAACTTGTATGCGGATGGATACGGATGGTTTAGTAAGATCTAGCAATGCTGTCGGTACACCGGATTACATATCTCCTGAAGTACTTCAAAGTCAAGGAGGTGAAGGGGTATATGGTCGAGAATGCGATTGGTGGTCAGTAGGAATATTTCTTTATGAAATGTTAGTGGGGGAAACACCATTTTATGCAGACAGTCTTGTTGGAACGTATAGTAAAATTATGGATCATCGTAATTCTCTCTGTTTTCCTGTTGAAGTCGAAATAAGTATAGAAGCTAAGTCTCTCATTGCTGGTTTTTTAACAGACAGGACTAGACGTTTAGGTCGAAATAATGTAGATGAAATTAAGAAACATCCGTTTTTTAATAATGATACGTGGACTTTTGAAAATTTGCGTGAGTCTGTACCTCCTGTCGTTCCTGAATTATCAGGAGATGATGATACAAGCAATTTTGATGACATAGAAAAAGATGAAGGTCCTGAAGAAATGTTTGCAGTTCCTCAAACTTTTGTTGGTAATCATTTACCTTTTGTAGGATTTACTTATAGTGGTGATTATCAGTTGCTCACTGGAAGTCAGAGAAAAATTTCAGATGATAGCGTTGATAGCAATGTTATATCAAATCATGTTGTGGGACGTTCAGAGCAAATGACTCAACTGGAAACTTTACTGGAAAAAGAAAGAAATAATGTAACATTACTGGAAGTGAAGGAACGTAACTTACTGTCTCAAATCGAATCGATATCACGCCGAGAAGCAGAAGTTTCCGAGGAAGCTTCGAAAACATTGAAGGAATTGACTATACTTACACATAGTTATAAAGAAGTACAACGAAAAGCCGAAAATGAAAGTGAACTGAGAAGGAAAACTGAGGCATTGTTAAGTGATTATAAAAAAAGATTAGAAGATGAACAAAATAAAAGGACAAGAGAAATGAATAATAATGCACAACATAATGATAAGATAAATACATTAGAAAAACAAGTTGCTGACATGCAAGAAAAGCTAAAATCAGAAACTGAAAGCAGCCAACGGTTACGTAAGCAAGTTGCTGAGTTGACTATCTCAAAGTCAGCAGCAGAACAAATTGCAGTTGAACTTCAGAACAAATTAACAAGTCTACAGATACAAAGAGATGCATTGCAACAGGAAGTTGCTAGTTTGCAAGGGCAGTTGTCACAAGAAAGAAGTTCCCGAAATCAGACAACAGATAAACTTCAAGAGCTTGAATCAAAATTACAAGTATGTGTTTATAAATATTTTTTTATTGTATTAAAAAGAATAGTATTTATTTATTTATTTAATTTAGGCAGAACATTGTGAATTAGAACGAAGTAAACAACGAGAAGAAAAGTTAATAAATGATGGTAAACAAACTGGAGAAAAAATTTCAAATTTAGAAAAAGAATGTGCATCGTTGACTTTAGAACTTAAAGCAGCACAAAATAGATTACAGCAGGAAATGAAAGCACATCAAGAAATGGAACGGTCTCGTCTTGTTAGTAAAGAAGAAGCGAATTTAGAAGTAGTAAAAGGTTTGTATTCTTTAAAATAACATTAACGTAAACTTATATGCAGTAAGTCTAGTTGTGTTGTAAATTATTAATTAAAAATGAATGTTTTACCTTATGGTATAATTGTAAAATTTATATTTTTATGTTTACTGGTTGTCATAAAATACTTAGATTTATATTTTTTTACTTTATAGCATTGCAAGCAAAACTGAATGAAGAAAAAAGTGCTCGGCAAAAATCAGAACTTAAATGTCAGGAAACAGAGAGACAGATGTCAATGTTGTCTGTGGATTATAGACAATTACAACAACAGTTGCAGAAAAGAGATGGTGAACATAGACAAGAACAAGATAAAGTTAAAGCTTTACAAAGTCAAGTCGATTCAGAATTACAGAAAAAAGCACACTTGCAGTCTGAATTAGGAGTGAAAACATCAGAAGTTGCTCATTTAAAGGCTCGTGAAGCGCAGTTAACAAAAGAAGTTAGTCAGTTACGAGAAACTAAACAAAACATCGAGGAAGAATTGCATAAAGTTAAGAGAGAATGGTCTGTAGATAAACTTCAAATGAAAGAGTTGCAGGATCAGTTAGAAGCCGAACAATATTTCTCAACATTATATAAAACACAAGCACAAGAATTGCGAGAAGATCTTGAAGAGAGAACAAGGAATAGTCAAGAGTTAGAAGAAGAAAGAGGTTCTCTTGTCCATCAATTACAAATTGCTTTGGCGAGAGCTGATTCAGAAGCGCTTGCACGATCAATAGCTGAAGAGACTGTTGCTGATTTAGAAAAAGAAAAGACTATGAAGGAATTAGAACAACGCGATCTTCTTTCTAAACATAGAACTGAATTGGCTACGAGAGATTCTAATTTGAATTCTTTCCGAGAAAGAGAAATCGAGTACAAAAAGTCAATCGATTTACTTGTAAAAGATAAAGAAGACTTAAGTAGGCAGATAAAGAAATTGCAAGATGATTTAAATAAAATAACGAATAATTCTGATGAACTTGAAAGATTGAATATTAAATTAAAGACAGAATCGTTATTGAAACAACAGGCCGTTAATAAATTAGCTGAAATTATGAACCGAAAGGATATGAACACTACTGGTAAAGTGAAAAATAAGTCTGCTGATCTACGCAGAAAAGAGAAAGATTATCGAAAATTACAACAAGAATTAACACAAGAACGTGAAAAGTATAGTCAAGTAACATTGAAATGGCAGCGTGATTTACAGGTATTTTTATTTTCAATAATATTTATGTATTTAATGTTTGTATTGTTCAACAATTTTAAATATTTATGGATATTTTTAAAATGAATGAATTTTAATTCTTAGGATTTGCAATCTCTACTTTCTGAAGAAACACAGGCAAAATTAAAATTGCAAATGGAAGTTGATAGTAAAGATTCAGAAATAGAACTATTACAAATGAAACTTTTAGCAGTGAATAGTGAAACTGCATCCTTAAGTTCTGCAGAAAATGATCCTGATGAATATAATCAAGAATCATTCCTCGAAGGCTGGCTGTCTATTCCAAATAAACAAAATATTCGTAGACATGGATGGAAAAAGCAATATGTAGTTGTGTCTTCCAAAAAAATTATTTTTTATAATTCGGAAAGTGATAAGCAAAATACTGATCCTGTGTTAATATTAGATTTAAAGTAAATTTTATTTATATATATAAAATAGTATAAATTTGTTTATAATTTATATTTGCTGAATTTTATTTTATTTTTTTGTTTTGTTTTTCAGTAAAGTGTTTCATGTTCGTTCAGTTACACAAGGAGATGTAATTAGAGCTGATGCAAAAGAAATACCACGCATATTTCAGCTTTTGTATGCTGGTGAAGGAGAAGCTAGAAGACCTGGTGAAGGAGAATCATTACCTGATGTAGCTGCTACAAGAGACGATAAACCTGGTACAGTTTCACATAAAGGTCACGAGTTGTTACAAATATCATATCACATGCCGACTAATTGTGAAGTATGTACAAAACCATTGTGGCATATGTTTAGACCTCCTCCTGCTCTAGAATGTCGAAGTAAGTTAAGATTTTATCTGTAATTTTCTTAACCCATTTGCAACCGTGAGTGGAATAGTCTGCGCACGATGACTTTCCGTTATCACCAAGCACGGAATAGTCCGCGCACGACGACTGTCGCTTATCACCAACCGCGGACTATTCCGCTTTCAGCAATATTCTCCTGTCGCCGTAAAATTTCGTGAGTGTCTTATGAGCAGTATAGAAAGATTTCCAGGCTTAAAAATTTCGGAACAAAATTCATTACCCTCAGGTTTTTCTTTATTCATTGTTGTTCAGACCTCTTCGACCGCTGTTAACACAGTAGGTATTTATAATCTAAATACAAATTTTAAAAACAACTTAATTTTATAACTTAAAATAAAGTACAATAAAATTTTATTTGCACAATGAATGGCAATCATTTTTCCGATTCGGAGTCCAGCGTGGAAAGAGGAAGAAGTCAAAAGCGTGTGTCTTATTCCATACAGTGATAAACATTTTTATAAATTATGTGATTCTCAAACAAGATATATACATTATTTGTTGTTTTGGAACTGTGGTTAATTCACTTTAATAAAAATTAATTTTAACCCCAACACCACAATAGTTTAAAATGTTCAATAATCACTTATTGCTCACGTTTTATTTATAAATATATCGGCTAATGCATTTCGATGGTGACGCCATCATCGTCGGAGCCTTTCTGTTGAAATCTGATCTTTCTGTTGAAATTTAATGTTGTCGCCATCGAAATGCATTAGCCAATATAATTATAAATAATATGTGAGCAATAAGTGATTATTGAACACTAAACAATTGTGGTGTTGAGGTTAAAATTAATTTTTGTTAAAGATATATACATAACTTCAAAATATACATTGGGAAAGACAAGACTGATTCTGAACCTGCTAGTAAAAATGTTGTGATAAATTTAATGAAAGAGAGTGAACTCAAGGGTACTGCCTTTATATAGAGAGCTGGTACAATTCACTGACTATATCATGAACTGTATAATATGCAAATAAATGTCTGTGGTACAGCAAGAGTAAATAAAAAAGAGATGCCTAAGAAACTAAAATCCGTTAGATTAGAAAAGAGAGAAACTACTATATGTTCAACAGAAGATAAAGCTGCAGTAAAATGTAAAGATGAGAAAGATGTTCTTGTGTTAATAATACATTCTTTAGATTTTTCCGAGATGGGAAAAGTAAACCGATGCAGTGGGGAAAAAATGTTGAAACCAACAGCAATGATAGATTATAATAAAAATATGGGTGGAATTGATATAGGTGACCTCTCATTCTCCACATTGTGTTAATTTCACACAATGCGGAGATTATAGCAAAGCGTATAAAAAAATATTTTTTTATTTTGTGGATATGATGCTGTTAAATAATTATATCCTCTTCAAGAAAAAAAATGCTTGAACTTTCCATATCTACAAGCAAAAACTAGCGGAATAAATTATTGCCAAATATTTAAAAAATAAAAGGATAAAAAAGATATCTATAAATGATTCAATAACAAGGTATACTGGCCGGCACTTTCCCACAAGAATACCTCCAAAGGAAGCAAAGGGAAGAAAAACATCAAAAACGATGCAATATATATTTATCTAAGTCCCTTAGAAGGGAAACTGTTTTTGAATGCGATATTTGCGATGTACCGTTATGTATAGATAATTTTAAAAATTACCATATTAATTTAAAAAAATCTACGTACTATCTCAGTTTATTTACTGTACAAATGTATAATACTATCTTTTGTCTAATCATTACACGTAATTTCTAAGTAAAATCAGTAATAAACAAAAATACAAGAACTATCGTTGTGCAGTAATGCGCGGTGATATGAGCCGTCTATCAATTAAACGTCTCGGATGTGTAACGCTAGTAGCGATTTTAGAGCTGTGATGCAAATGGGTTAATATAATTGAAAAGATAATAATAGAAAATATACCTAATATAAAATATTTAACAATTGTTGTTTTTATTATTATAGGATGTAGAATAAAAGTCCATAAGGAGCATTTAGAACGTAAAGATGACACAATAGCTCCATGCAAGCTTCATTATGACCCAAATTTTGCCAAAGAATTGCTTATATTAGCTTCATCTTCCGAAGACCAAAAACTTTGGGTGGGCAGATTAAGTAGAAAAATTCAAAAATGTGGTTACAAAGCAAATAGTACAATGGAGAGTGCCAAAATTTCACCTAGGTAAGTTTTTATTATTGTTATTATTTGTGATGAAATATAAATATTTATATTTTTGTGCAAAATTACCAACTATATAATAGAATTTAAATATAAACAAAAATGTATATAGTACATATACACTCATATACGTAAACATTAAAAAAAATATTTGATGACATTGTATTGTTTCAAGAGCTAAATTCATTATTAAATGTAATATTTTTGTATACTGAGTTTGTTGTCAATTAACACGTTAAACGCCAAGCCTATTTTGTCTTGCTTTTCGTTTAGGCCGAGATTTCACTGCGAAATGCTATCGGCCGGTAACTGACGCGGCCTTAATGGAAAATTCGGTGTCAGTCACTGGTGACTGACATGGCGTTTAACGTGTTAACTATTTACCATTTATTGTTGTTCATAAGATCTATCATTATAAAGATCAACAACCAATATTTGTGCAATATTCTAACATTTAATTTATTATTTTATGTATAATTTTGTTTTTCGGAGAAAACAATTATTTATATTTTTGTACCATAGGGAATCCACAAGATCATTGTTGAAACCATCATATATCAATGCTCAACAACGTTCAGCAACTTTACCGGCCAATAGTTCATCGTTAGACCGTAAATGACGATGGTGATATCGGTTTAGGTTGTACCCAAAGTCAGTTCGGCCTATAGAAACTTATGGTTCCAGTGCAGCATAGAATTTTATTTATCGGAATATCAATATCAACTTTTATTATAGTTTTGGTTATTAATTTAAAAAGATGATACATTTAAAAAGATGATCAAAAGATGAGGTATTCAAAAATTTATTTTCATGAAATATATGTTTAAAATTAGGTACGATATTCACTATCGAGGTTTATGTACTTATTCAACGATTTACTTATAGATTTTTGAATTGAGTACTTTTTCATAAAGATTAATAATTATCGAGATTCTGCACTGTATTTTAAATATATAATTGTTAAAAGAATGTAAGATTCAGCAGTAAACAAGAACTTCAGGGAAAATATTCAAATTTTGTTATAATTTAACTTGTATGATTTATCTTTAACATGCCAAATTATATTATTTAAAATATTTTATATAATATAGTTTCAATATTGTACTATAGCGATTCTCTTCTGAATACTTTCTTTTGTTACATTTAGTATTTCCATATATTTTAATTAATAGTCAAATTTATATTGTAGTGGTATAAGTTTGAATGTTTCAAGTATTTGTTTTGTAATTGGTGCTATTTGTTTCAAAATTATTTTGCATTGTTATCAGTTCAAAAGTTTTATCAACTACTAAAATTGTACTTCAATGTTTTATGCTTCTTATACTGTAAGAAATAATTGCTCACTGTTAATGATAGTATTTTTCTTAAAAAATGCTCACATTCCTGCTTAGTAAACATTAAGTTATTTTATTTTTGATTTATGTATTTGTTTGTATCAGTACATGTGTTAAATTGTCTTTAACCCTTAATTATCATGATTTTTTTATAAAACAGTATTTAATATCTGTCAAATGTTTAATTACTTGAATCATAATTCAGTTTGAATATTGAAACTTTTTCATATTTATGTTATGTATATGATATTATAAATAATGTGTAATCAAAGCCGGTTATTTTAAATATTTAAATCAGAGTCATTTTAAAACAAATTTTACTTATGTCAACGATGTATTTTAGTTTGATGAATAATGTACCATAGTCTTCTAAAATTATTTGAAATGTTTAAGGAATTTTAGTAGTTCGCTTCATCATAATTTGCTATAACTTTAAATTCATTCGAGATGTATTCTGCTTTTTGTAATAATAAAATTTTATGGGTTAGGGTTAAAGCGAACGCGAATTTTTTATATGAAAATGATTGAGGAATGACTGTATTTACCCCAAAACACAATCAGTGAAAATTGTAACAAATGCTCAGAATGATATTTGTGTAATGACCTATTCGGGTATTGTGAACAATGATATATGTTGATTTATTGAATGAGTCTATTATATTTTATGTACATATTGAATTTAGTAATGTTAAATGCGCCACAGGTCTATTATTTAAGTGCCTATATTTTAGGTTTATTGTAAAACACCTGTTTTATGTTTTTATTATTTATTTTGATATATTTTTATATAAATGCATATGTGTGTATATATATATATATATATATATACACACATATGTATGTATGTATGTATATATATTTACATATACATATGTGTGTGTGTATATGTATGTATACCCGATCTGAATTAATATTATCAATTTTTTTTAAAATTAAGTTTTTTTCTTTATTTGGTTTATGTCTGTTGTTAAGGCTAGTTGTGGTTCGTTGCATGATTATTAGAATTTGTGACAAATATCTTGAATTAAGTTTCTGATATACGTGGTAATACGTAGATTTAAATTTGTACATTGTGCCTTGCGTATGTCTCGTGCCCGATTTAGAAGAGACTGCGATGTTTTTAAACGAAAGCAGCTTTTGCTGCTCTGTCCTATGTGCTATGTCATTAAAAAAAAAAACTGTATAAAATTAACATTAGCAGTTATACAAAATAATGTTACTACATTATTATTAATATTAATTATATTTTGTAGATATTAAGAACTGTGTAATGCTATCAAATAGGTAACTCAATTCTGTATACAACTAGAAATAAACCAAAAACACCAATATTAATTTGTGTATGATTTTTTTTTATTTTCATATTTTTGTTTTAAGGTATAATTACAGTTATTATGATTTATCTTTGTTTCATTAATGTTGTTTTAGTTGATAAAAGTAATTTAATTGAGAAGAATATTAATGTAAAAGAATAGTAAATGAATATAAGTTATATTTTTTGAAGTGAAACTTCTTTAACGGCGGGGTTAAATTTTTACATGCGACGGAAGTTACGTACGCACAGCACGAAATTCAACAGAAAAAAGTGAGGAGAAATAGTGAAGTAGCTCTAGTATACATAGAGCATAAAGAAGAGAGGTAGTGAGGCCCATCACGGATGCGTTCCGTGTAAACATATGTTATTGTTAAGCAATAGGCAGCACGCTGTATTTATTATTTGAATCATTTCACTGTTAAATTTCAAACGAAAACGAAGAAATTTTCATAATTTATAATTTTATAAAAGTTTTAATTTGAAAATAAGTATTAATCTTATTTAACACATCGTATGCGAGAAACGTCTAAACACGTTTTTCGCATACTAGAGCGCGGGAGTCGACAAAACACAGTTTTTACAAATTAGCGGTATGGCGTGGAGAACGTGTAAACATTGATATTTGGCGAAGTAAAAATTATGTACTATTTTTAATTTTATTTTTACTTTTATAATTTTGCGAGCATATTTGGAAAAATTGCCCGCTTTTCGGCGTGGATTGTCGAAAAACGCCCGCAAACAATATTAATATGACAATTACAATTATGTAAAAATGTAATTAATTTAAAAAATTTGTCATTTTCTACTTAAATTTTTATCCCGTATATTTACCACCTCTCTTTCTACTACATTTCTCCGTTTTGTTACTTGCTTTATTCTGACGAATTTTTATATTTACGAGTTTTAGGCATGCGTTTGATCATTTATCTTTTTATTACTTTATTGAAAAGAAGTTTCACTTCTGGCGTGCGTACATAAGTACACAGATCCTTTTTTTTATTTGCTAAGTTGTAAAGTCTGCAATAACAAAAGTTGATGTTTTTTACATGTATTCTCAAAGTAATATTTGTTTGATTAATATTAATTCCTATTGAAAATATAAAATATAATAGAAATTAAATTAGCTATTTAATTAAAAAAGAAATTTATGATTGGATATTAACATTCCATTTATATGCTTTGTATTGAAAATTATTTTAATTTTTGTTCACAATAAAAAATAGTCTGAAAAAATAATTACAAAAAATGATTAATTAAATTTTATCAAATACAAAAGTAATTTATTTTCATTAATGAAATTATAACATTTAATTCTGAATTAAAAAGTACAAAAAGATAAAAATTTAATCACGAAATCATTATTTTTGATTGTTTGCAATGTGTACTTTCGATCGTGAATATTTATACACATGTCTATTTACGTAAAATGAATGAGTCTAAGCAATTATAATTATAGACTGAACTTTTGTAAGAGTAAGAAATTCCATGACAATTTTACAATTGTGTTTTATTTGTATTTACATGAAAAAATAATTATTTCTATTATCATATTGTTGTCCAATTTCTGTTTTAGATATTAGCCTAAGGGTTCAGTACTGAAAGATAAGCATATCTTACTATTAAAAGTTTTGACTGCATTTTCTTGTAAAAACACGATTTTAAAAATATATATCACACCCAATTGGCGTATATATATATATATATATATATATATATATATATATATATATATATATATATACAGGAATACCTCGCATAGTACGGCTCCGATTATAACAGTTTCACTATAGTACGGTTTGAATTCCCCCCCCCCAATGCGCATGCGCACATTATATGCATCGCATGCGCAGTTCTAATTTTGTGGTCTTTCTATTTCTATTAGTTTTAGATTCACAACTCTATAGTAAAGTCAATTTTTTGATAATTAAATTTTAATAACCCATTTGAAAATGAATTTAAATTGAATGTATAAACCCCTGATTTTGTTTTGTTGATACCTACAAACATTTGAATATATTACCCTCGTTTTATTTACTGAAAAACAGGAAAAAAATTATTTGGAACCAATTAATGTTTTTTGTATTTTGTTAATGTTTTGATTAGTCCGGTTTCAAATAGTTTGGCAAATCAGTGGAACCGATTAGCCGTACTATGCGAGGTATTCCTGTATATATATATATATATATATATATATATATATATATATATATATATATATATGTGTGTGTGTGTGTGTGTGTGTGTGTATGTGTATGTGTGAGTAATTGAAGTTTTACAGATAATAGCTAAAATATATAAAAGTAAGATACCTTTGTCCGATTTATTAATATTACTTTTTCTCATGTAAAAATAAGTTAAGTAAATAGCAACTTTATGTAAGTTAAGATAACTTTACTTCAATATTTTAATCAATTCATATTTTATTATGCATTGATAAAGTAACTGAAAATTGCTTATTTAAATGTAGACAAATTATTTTGTAAAATAAATTTAGTAACTAAAAGACTGGAGAATATAAAAGGATGGTTAAATGATTATAAAAAAATTTCAAAATGTAAACTGGATTGTCAAAAACTTTGATATGAAATATAATATTTAAGATTGAAGAAATGATATTGGATTGTATTTATAAATGAAGTAAAATAGATAAATTAACAGTACAATTGTTGATATTGTTGGAAAAATACGAAAATCGACTAATTAAAAATGTGTCAACAAAAATGAGATAGTATAGTTGAATAATTAAACATAACTTGAAATTTATTTTATAACATCATTTAAAATAATTCTTTTGTGAATTGTGACTGAAGGATAAACGTTGATAAAAAAAATATTGGATTCCCAAAAGAAGTACTGTAGAGTACTGATAACTCATAAAAATGTCAAAATAAATTGTGAACTTTTAAAATTTGTAGAATTCCAAGTTTGAATAGAATATTATGATTGAAAAAGTAACTGTTGAGGAAACAGGACAATTCACACGACAGTTTTACTTTAAATATCTTTATTATATTACATTATGACTTTACAATACAGAGCCTTCTTATTATCTGACATTCTACACAATAATGTCCTGTTCGTTCTTATTCTCTAACTAGAAACTACACAGTGCGCACTCTCACATATTCACGCATGCGTACAAGACAAATGTACATTCATATCATAAATTCAACACACCTCCTTACATTTGACTTTTGCGCTTTTTACATACTACATTAATTTTAACATTTCTCTAAATTTCATAACAATTCATAACAATCATAACAATCTTGGAATCGGCTTAGATAATTAACACTAAATGCAATATCAGGTCTAGAACCTGTACTAATATATAAAAGTTCTCCTATTAAGTTTCTATACTTAATTTTAGTATCAACTTCGCTCGCTGGATATAATTTTAAATTTGCTTCCATAGGAGTGTTATATTTTTTTGCATCTATTAAATTATATTTCTTTTCTAATGATCTTATATAATCCTTTTGACCCAAAGACACTTCACCGTTCTCATTATCATACTCTACCTCAACTCCAATGTATTTATTTACTTTTCCCATATCTTTCATCTTAAAACGTTCAGACAATTTTCCTAATCTGTCTTTCTGTTGAAACCCTTTTGCTACTAATCTAGCCTTAAAAGTCTGTTCATTCTTTTTAGTGTAAACCCATTTCACATCAATTACATTTTCATCCTTTGGCATATCAATCAGTATCCAAGAATCATTTTCCTCTATTTTACATAATTCCTCTTCCATAGCCTTTTGCCATTTTTCACAGTCTACTGATTTAATCGCTTCGCTATATGACATAGGTACATTTGCATCACAATAGTTTACATATACACAATAGGTTTCAAAATTTTCATTAAAATACTTTTCATTTTGTTTATTTACTCTCTCAGAACGTCTTACATATGGTATTGGATTACTTGCATTTTCATTCTTTAAAGTTTCATTAGGTCTTTCATAAGCCAAATTATTTTCATTTTTTTCAGTGCTTGTATGCTTATCATTTTTATCATCACTCTCACTACTTAACTCTTGCTCATTATTTTTCTCCTCAGATACTCCTATCAATTTGCATCCATCTTCAATTACATCAACATGTCTAACATTTACAATTCTACCCTCTATTAACACTCTGTAGCCTGTTTCATTATAACCTAGCAACTTTCCTAATCTTGCCTTATCATCCCATTTAGACTTTCTTAATTGTTCAGGTATTCTAGCATAAACTCTGCTTCCATACATTTTCAAATATTTCATATCAGGCTTTTCATTGAAGAATCATATGTCTTATGTTCTATAGTATTTGCTAATGTTCTGTTTTTAAGATAAGCCGCCGCTTTTACAATTTCTGGCCAATACATTTTGTTTACATCTGCCTCTTTTAATAAACACCTAGCAGTATCCATTATGGATCTGTTATACCTCTCTGCCACACCATTTAATTCGTGCACATAAGGTGGACACGGTTTCATAACAATACCTTTATCTCTAAACAATCTGTATATATTTGAATTCATGTATTCTTTTCCGTTATCACAAACAACCTTTTTTATTTTCTTATCCGTTAAATTTTCTACAGTATTAATATAATCGACAAAACATTCGTATACTTCTGCCTTTGATTTTATTGGATATACTTTCGTTAATTTACTATAATCATCTATGAAACTAACAAAATATTTTTCACCTAAGTTACCTACTGTATGAAATGGCCCATTTACATCCGTATGTACAATCTCTAATATTTCCTTTGCTCTCTTTCTATCATTCGCAAACGGTATATTACTCATCTTACATTCAATACACGTTGCACATTTTAAAAATTCAGATTCTATATTTTTCGGTAGACCAGTTATTAGTTCATTTTTACATAGCTTATTTAGATATTTAAAATTAACGTGTCCTAAAGTTCTGTGTAATCTTTCCTTTTAATATAAACCAACAATTTTCTCTTCAACATTTTTACTTTTGATTACACAATTCATGTAATATAAATTATTTTTTTTATGAGCAATAGCAATCAAATTTCTACTTTCTTGATTGTAAATTTCTGAAATATCTCCTTCAGATACAATTTTATTATTTTCGGTAACTCTAGAGTAACTTAAAAGATTCTGTTTCATCTCTTTTACATAATAAACATTTTTAATATTTACCTCATTCTGTTTATCTAACGCATCAAAAATTACATTCACATTTCCAATCTTTGTCGCTTGTAAAATTCTACCATCACCTAACCTCACTTCTACAGGTTTTTTTAATATTATAGACGTTTCAAAATAAGCATCATTATTAGTTATATGATCCGTGCATCCGCTGTCTAAAATCCAAATAACTTTATTTACATTTTCAAACTTATTATTATCTAACCTCTTAATTTCCGACTTGTTTACTTCCGCAACAAACACACTACCCTTAGACTTGCGTTGATTTTCTTGATTCGCTGAATTCTGCTCACCTCCTCGGCTCCATCCACCACGTGAACTGCCGTGCCATCTTTGCTGCATTCCTCTGTTGCCGCCTCTCCGATGTGCGAATCCACGTTGATTACTTCGGCTTTGATAAAATCGTCCTCTTCCACTCGTTGTGTTCCTTTGTTGTTGCTCAGGACATTGAGCTTGCTTGTGACCGGCTCTTCCACATATCCAACATCCTCCCCTTACATGCGTTACAAAAGAACTTGAGTTGCCGTGCTGACTTCTTTCGTCCCTTTTTGATTTATTTTCTTCTATTTCTTTTAATGTGATTTTAGACTTTAAAAATTCAACCGTTCTTTCCTTTTCTGGCAACACGTCTATTAAATCTCCTATATGGCTATACGATGAAGGCAATGCTCCTAGCATAAATCTTAATTTTTCTTTTTCGTTTAATTTATATCCGGCCTGTTTTAGTTCGTTTGATGCTTTTTCGAATTTGTCAAAAAATGTTGTCACGTCTGTGCAGTCTTTCAATTTAATATTCTCCAATTCATTTCTTTTTATAATTTGCAGAGCCGTTGACGTCCTTAAATACAACTCATCAAATTTTTTTATGATTTCGTACGATGAATCCAAATCACTGACATATTCTAATTGTTTATTACTTATTGAGCTATATATATAATTCATAGCTTTGATGTCGGCTTTTTTCCAATTAGCCACATCATCTCTCGCTGTTCTATGTCTTGTTACTTGTTCTCTGCAATCTTTGAATTCCAGTAACTTCAAAATTCTTAATTTCCAGCTGGAATATTCTGTGCCGTCGAAAATCTGAAGGCACACATCGTCCACTTTTACATAGGACGCCATATTGTTTATTTTTCTTTTCTTATTTTACTTTATTTCTTTAATAATCTTTATTTCTTCAATAATCTTTATTTCTTTTAATAATCTTTATTTCTTTAATAATCTTTATTTTAATTTTTTCATTGTTTCATTTTTCAATTTTTCAAGATTTCATTATTGCTAATTTCATTATTACAATATTTCATCATTTTATTATTTTAATTATTTAATTATTACTTTTTCATTATTACATTTATTTCTTTTATTCACAGATAAACTTTATTTCACTTATTTTTAACTTTTCTAATTAATCAATTATTAACATGTGCTTTTAACCTTTTCTTTTCACCATATTTTTCACTTTAATTTAACTTTATTTTATTTATTAAAAAATCACTTTCTTCTTATCAAGGAAACCATCCGTTCTGCTACCATGTTGAGGAAACAGGACAATTCACACGACAGTTTTACTTTAAATATCTTTATTATATTACATTATGACTTTACAATACAGAGCCTTCTTATTATCTGACATTCTACACAATAATGTCCTGTTCGTTCTTATTCTCTAACTAGAAACTACACAGTGCGCACTCTCACATATTCACGCATGCGTACAAGACAAATGTACATTCATATCATAAATTCAACAGTAACATTAAAAATAAGGAATATAATTCACTGACAAACTAGTACACTTCTGCTTTAGAAATACAAAATGGAAATAGGGAGCTAATGAAAGAAGGGCGTTAAAATTTATGAGTATCGCAAACAAATCACTTACTAACATCATAGGATATTATAACATTATTCAACCTACATCTGCTGTTTATTTTATTCATTGATGCTCATTTCAATGAATGTGTTGTTATTGTCAGAGCACTGCAATATAAGATTTAAACAATCACTAGTAATTATTTATGGAATATATAAAATCTTGTGGTGCGGTAGTGAGTGATTCATGTGTATTAAATGTGCACAGTACTAAAACAAATAACATGAAAAATGTGTATTTGTAAAATGAATATATAATGAAGTTTCCATTTAATAAAATAGTTATCAGAGTTCTTAGTAATACATATAAAGTATAAGTTAAAAAAACACATTTGATTAGCTAAAATAGTAAGTTGTTAAATCTTATTATTTTTATTCAAGAAATATTACTTGCTTCTTTCTTCATGTAATATTATTGGAATTACTTTAATAATCAATAATATATTATTGAATAACTACTGTACCTTTTAATGTAATTGTTAATTACAAAATAAATAGTTGAAATTATTTTTTGACTATTAAAATTTATTAGGTAACTATATAATTGCAATTATCAGAATACTATGATTATTTGTATATTTTTTACAATTAACATTTTTTTTATTATTATTCTATTTCGACTATATAAATTTATTCAATTTTAATTTCAAATGAATAGTTTTTATTTCATTTAGGAATGCTTCGAGAATAAAAATTATAGACAACATTTTATTATAAACCCATATATAGAAATCATATTCTTATATTATAATTTTTTTTTATAATGTTTATCTAAAATGGCAAATTCTGTTACAGAAGTTATCGATATGGAACAAGGTTTAAAAATTTATTTTTTCACTTCCTTAATTCAACCGCACAAAACCACTTATTCAATGAATAGAAATGAAAATAATTTTAATTATAATTGTTTTTATGGATATTGAGTATTTATTGACCACTTTATATATATATATATATATATATATATATATATATATATCAATATATATATATATATATATATATATATATATATATATATATATATATATATATATATATATATATATAGTAAATCAAGTATTCTACCGCAATGTGCTCGAAAAATTACGAAAAAAGGTGCTCAGAGTGCGTCCAGAGATCGCGAAGACTTGGGTTCTGCATCACGACAATGCTCCCTGTCACAGTGCGTTCAGTGTCTCTCAGTTTTTGGCGTCTAAAGGCATCGCAACGTTACCACAACCGCCCTATTCACCGGACATGTCACCCTGCGACTTTTTCCTATTCCCCCATATGAAAAAAATCGTCAAAGGTCGACATTTTGACTCCGTTGAAGATATCCAAGAATCTGTGACGAGGGTACTCGGAGAGGTCCCACAAGAAGTGTTCCAGAATTGTTACGAAAACTGGAAAACTCGCTGGAATAAGTGTATAGATGCGGGAGGGGACTACTTTGAAGGGGATCGCAGCGATGTACCTTAATTTTTAAATATACTCGATTTTTGAATTTTGTCACATTACTTAATTGTCTGACCTCGTATGATGAAAGCCTAATAAATAAATTAAAAAAGAAATCTAAATACTGACTGTGACCCAAGGTAATGGGGGTATTATGATTTGAGGATGTATATTAAATACTGGGTTAAAGAATTGGTTTTTATTGATGAGACAATAGACCAGTATGTATATTTAAAAATACTGAAAATCATTTAGAGCAAAATGTGGAAAAACTGTCAAGGTAATGATTTTAAGAAATACTAGAATAATGATTCTAAATACAAGTCCCATATAGTGTATCTTTGGCTGTTTTATAATTGTCCAGAAGTAATGAAAATACTTGTATAATTATCAAATTTTAACCATATTAAATACTTTTGAGATATACATGAAAAAAGTTAGACAACATGATTACGTCAAAGATTCTATTGAATTTACAAGATAAATGAATTACCATTATTAAGGAAATGTAATTATTAATTTCATTAAATCAATTTCTAAAAAAATTAATTGTTCTCGAATAAATTAAGAATTTTACTATATATTAAAATTAATTTAAAAAAAAATTATAATCGTTATTTCATTCTTAATAGTACATTGTTTTGTATTTTTATGAGGTTGAATTTTAAATTGTTATAGAAGAAATTTATTTTATTTACTATAGAAATATATTTACAGTTCATTAGTTTAATAAAGAATTATATTTAATAAAATATTAATAAATTACGGTGCGAGTTTTTGAATTTTGCTTTTTTATTTTTATTTATTTAAAATATTTTACTGTTCTGTTTGTTCATTGACTCATGAGTCGCATCTGTATATCATCATCATATTCATCTATATATCATCATCATATTATATATCTGTATACATCATCATTATTCTCGGCATTATAGCCTTTGTTGGTTTTGGCCTTTCTGAAAATGTTAACCCAATTGAGATTTTTCTTATCAGTTTCGTGATAGTTAGGTTAGTCTTTTTTATGAGATGAGGTTGTTAATTTTATGCTTGTAACTAATTTATGAGACTTTCCAACCGAGAATCGAATGCAATCTATTGTATGCATCATGTAGTGGTATACATATACATACATACTTACATATATATATATATATATATATATATATATATATATATATATATATACATATACATATATGCAATTAACTAGGGGTGTAGTAGCTAGTTGCATTGTTTGTCGTGCAGGAAGAATATATTGCTCCAATAGAAAAAAATGGGTCAACAGGGCCCTCTATCCTACATAAAGGCAACCTTTTTAGGGAATTAAATCTTGAATGAAATTTTCATCAACTCTCCTTGTTAGATTTATGAATATGACGAAATACCAGTGAATGATAACATTCAATGAGGTTTTTGCCCAACAGTGTGTTGACATTAGTCGATATGGTTGTATATATATATATATATATATATATATATATATATATATATATATAACATTAATTTTATCTTTGAAGTAATAAAGAATAATTAATCAGTTGCGCTGGCAATTAATTAACTTGTACAAGTGGCAAATCCGTCCAAAGCAATTCGCAGCGAGTTGGTATTTGAAATCATTTTTTTATAAAGTTTTAGACACACACACAAATTAATATTATAGTAAAACTCTTAAATTGATTAATAAACTTATTAATAATGTTAATAATTTTTGAAAAGGAGTATTTCTTGGGTTTTGGTACATTTGTTATTTCACCGAATAGAATAGAGGTATTAAAAAATTCCATATCCATTATATAAAAGAATATTTTTCTGTAACTTTTTTCAAATTTTCTCATTATAGGAATAGATGATAAATAGCTATCTTGCAGGTCTACTCCACTCATACCATCATTGTAATCTAAAACTATATTAAGTTTTTTAATGCTTCCATTTTGGTCGGTATAATTTCTAATTTTTGAAGTGAAACTTCTTTAGCCGCGTTTAGGGTAAAAAATTTACTGACGCGGAAATAGAGAATATATGACGGAAATAGAGACGGAACGTGAGTACGAATTTTAGTGCCTGATTTGAATTTGCATACATGCTTAGACGATAGAGTGAGAAAAAGTAGTAGATAGAGTGAGAAACAGTAGTAGATAGAGTGAGAAAAAGCCTATCACGAATGCGCCCTCTTTTAACATGTGATTAGATAACAAGAATTGTTCTAATGCATGCAGCACGTATGTTTACTATTTGAATGATGTCATTATTATGCTTAGTAATTTTTATATACAATCAGTTGTTGTTAATTGTGTTTAAATAAGAGTGTTATTCAGTGCGATAAAATTGATATTTTTGATAAGTATATTAATTTTTATAACCTCATCATAATATTAACCTAAATAATCATAAAAAGAACAGTCAATTAAATCCATGCGGTATTTAAAAATTTAACAAACAACACGAAATTGAGGGAATTGCCACGTATACCAATATATACAGTATATAGTATTTTATAACATTATTTTGATTAATCTATTTATCAAATAAAAGAAATACTATTAAAAACACGTGGTATTAAAAAAAAATTATCGAAACCTATAACAGTTTTGAGATTATCTGTTGTTTTATTTGTAATAAATTCTCACAATAATTATGAATTCTTTGTTCTCAGGTGTCATTTTGAAGATTTATTGAATTTTATGTGGTGTTATAAAATTATCAATTATCTATAAATAGTATCTAAATAGATGCTATTTATTGCAATTATATTAAAGTATTTAATTAGTATTTAATTATTTGTGAGTATTTCCTTAATTGTTTAATTTTTAAAACATTGATCTAATTGTATATTATATATTATACAATAGTAATATAATAGTAATTAAAAATTAAGATGGTAAAGTCTATTGCGCAAAAATTTTACTTATCAAAAACCAATTGTATCGTTTATACCTACTCAATCACCACCGGAGGAAGCAGTGGAAATCGAAGAAATTCCAAACGAAAACGAATAAATTTTCATAATTCATAATTTTATAAAAGTTTTAATTTGAAAATGAATATTAATCTTACTTAACACATTGTATACGGACAACGTCTCGACGTCTTTTGCATATTATTACTACAGCATGAAAGACATCATCGAGACGCGTTGTCCGCATACGATGTGTTAATATGAAATAATTGTAAAAATTCATTTATTTAAAATATTGATCATTTTCTACTTAAATTTTTATCCCTTGTATTTGCCGCTTCTCTTCCTACTACATTTCTTCATTTTGTTACTTGCTTTATTCTGAAGAATTTGTTCATCTACGAGTTTTAGGCATACGCTTGTCCGTGTACCTTTTGATGACTTTATTGAAAAGAAGTTTCACTTCTGGTATGTGTATAAGAATACACATAACCCTTTTTTTTCTTTTTTGTTGTAATTATTTCTGCTTTGGAATGTTTTGAAGAAAGCAAATATATATATTTTTTGTCCTTCTATTTTACAGCTAAGATACCATTGCAAGATATTGAAAAAACTTCAAATCTTTTTAATTTTGTCGCTGCGAGATCTTTTGGCATATTCTTTCTATTAGATCTGACTGTTCCGATAATATTAATTTTTTGCAAATGTAATTTCCGATACAGTTTTGGTAACGAATACCAGTTATCTAAAAAGAGGGTGTGTCCAAAATCAACTAAAGGTCTACATAAATCCAGTACAACATTTTCTGATGCGCTATATCAGAATAAAATAATTCTTGGATAAAATACTTCTTTATAATATTAAAAAAAATATTGAGTATTATAGTTACTTGATTATTATTCAATAAAAATATTAAAAATTAATGAAGTTCTACAAAAACTCACTTGTATGCCTTCAAAACAAAAGTGTGACATTTGCTAACTGAATTCCGATGTTATATTTAGCAAAGATCGCACGACGTGCTATGCACGTCATATCGGCATTTGGTACAGATAGCAGTTGATGTGGATAGCACGTCATTCCAGCGCAAGTGGTTAAAAAATATTTGGTACTATTAGAAGAAATATATAAAAATACAACAGTACAAATCAGAATGGAAGAGTTTTCAGATAGAATTAGACAGTAGAAGAGATTAGATATAATGACAGTTTAAATACAAAGCTAGAGTAAGTAATAAGGAAAGTAAATTAAAAAAAAAATAAAAATATGAATATAAATTTTTGACAAATAAAGATATGAATACAAATAGGGAATATCTGTAACATCTATAATTTTCAAATAAAATATTATTTATTATATACATGAAAAACAGAAGAGCTAAAAATTTGAGACAGTTTTAGATGAAAGCAGTGGTGTGAGATCAAAAACAAATATACATAAAACTAAAATTATGATTAACAGCTTTATAGAAAAAGAAGATATATATTTAGAAGTCAGTGTTTGAAATAAGTTGAAGAAATAAAAAAATTAGAAAAAATTATAAAATATGATGGTGATCTATGTTCAGAGATTAAACTGAGAATCAAAATAGTATTGAAAGTATTCGGAGGGATGAATAATGAAAATTTCTCTAAAGGTGATAGGAAAACTTGTAAATGTACGAGGTGTGATCAAAAAATAAGGTGAATTTTTATTTTTTTCAAAGAATATTTATTTATTCATCAATTTTTATTTTGTCCCCTTCAAAGTAATCCCCCTCGGATATAATGCACTTGTGCCAACGCTTTTTCCAATCCTCAAAGCATTTCAAAAAATCATTTTTTGTGATCTTGTTCAGCTCCTCTTTCGATGCCGTCTTTATTTCCTCAATCGTTGCAAAACGCCGTCCTCTCATGGGCCTCTTCAGTTTCGGGAACAAGAAGAAGTCACAGGGGGCCAGGTCTGGGGAATACGGTGCCTGCGGCATTATTAGTGTGTTGGTTTTAGCCAAAAATTCGCGCACAAGCAACGATGTGTGAGCAAGGGCGTTATCATGGTGCAAAAGCCAATTTTTGTTCTTCCACAAATTCGGACGTTTCTGGCGAATTGCTTCGCGGAAATTGCGCATAACTTGCAGGTAATATTCTTTATTTACTGTTCTACCCTGTGGCAAGAACTCATGATGCACCACGCCCCTGCAATCAAAGAAAACTGTAAGCAAAACCTTCACATTTGATCGAACTTGGCGAGCTTTTTTTGGTCTTGGTGATCCGGAATGCCTCCACTGGGACGATTGAGTCTTAGTTTCGACGTCATAACCGTATACCCATGTTTCGTCACCTGTTATGACCCTGTCGAGTAAATCTGGGTCGTCGTTGACGTCATTCAATAGCTCTTGGGCGATGTTCATGCGACGGTTCTTTTGATCGAAACTGAGCAATTTCGAAACAAACTTCGCTGACACACGTCTCATGTCTAAAACACCCGTTAAAATTGATTGTCACGAACCAAACGAGATGCCAATATCATCAGAAATTTCTCTAATGGTAATTCGACGATTCCCCAACACTATTTTCTTCACTTCTTCAACGTTCTCATCAGTTGTTGACGTGCTGGGGCGTCCAGAACGAGGTTCGTCGTTGGTGTCTTCTCGGCCTTCTTGGAAGAGTTTATACCACTTGTAAACATTTTTTTGGCTTAAAGTAAACTCATCGTATGCCACTTTCAACATTTCAAGTGTTTTGGAGCACTTGATTCCATTTTTCACACAAAATTTAATGCAAACTCTTTGATCCATGATTTTCGACAGCGGAAAATCGTGGAGCCTGCAATACACTTCTAACTTTTATGCCTCTCACCAACAAACTAAACATGCTACATAGCTGAAATTTGGAACATATATTCGAGACGAGTGTACCAACATAACCAAATAAAAAAATCGAAGATCGAACGGATGTAGCTCGCTAAATTTCAAAATTCACCTTACTTTTTGATCACATCTCGTATATTGAAATAGACAAAAGTGTTTGATATAATAGAATAAGTAAAATCATTGAAATGGACATGGGAGGGACATAGTAAGAAGAAATGACATTAGGCAAATAAAGATCATTATGGAATAGTGATATATATATATATATATATATATATATATATATATATATATATATATATATTAATGTTTACTAGATGGTTATTATATGAAAAAATATAATTTACTTTTTAATTAAATTCATATTGTGTTAGGTACTCTATAAATGATTTGAAATATTGACTTGCACTATATGAAAAATATTAAATTTTTGCACAGTCGTAAATGTATATATTAACTTCTATATAAGTTACCTTTTTGTGTGTGTTGAAACTTTGAAGTTTTTGTTTGGAGTGCATATTATCAGAGTTAAGTCTTAATTGACTCTCGTATTATTTATTTTCGAAGGGTGTTTGCAGTGTGATTTTTTGAAAGATTTTTAAATATTTTTTTTATAAATATAAATTTGATAATGATATGTTTAAGCAATCCACAAAATTAATGTTGCATTTAAAGAAGAAGTAATAATGAAGCAATCATTTGACGTTGGTGTTTTCAAGCCATAAAAATATTTAAAGTGGAAGATCAAACACTGCCATTGATAATAATTATTTAAAAACTGTTGTTGAAACTAATTTTTCTAAAATTGTAATATCCGTTGCCAAGAATTTAGAATGATGAAATATCTGAAAATTATGGGAAAAACTAAAAACTACGTAAATGAGCATTGCATAAATTGAATGAAAGGAAAAAAATATGATGGTTAGAAATTTGCTCTTCATGAAAGATTTTTAAAAGAAATTATTATTTATACTGCAAGACATTGCCAAATTTATTTATTATAATTACAAAGAGAATTTTTTGTATAGATTGGAAATAATTGTGTAAATATTTCAATTTTATTTCTTGAAAGTCTAAATATGTTTACAAGATTTTAGATTTACCCTGACTTTTTATAATATATACATAAATTATTTCATTTTCCGTATTTATCCAATATATATTATATCCATCGTAAATCTGCGACCACCGATGAATTCATTGGAAAAATGCGCGAAATTATTACTGTTGATTCGAATGTGACATATAAAATATTTATTAAAATGTTTAGTGAATCCAAGGATATAATTTATATAATATTAACAAAAAAACAAAAAAAAAGGTTTGCGTCCGATTTATGTAATGCAAACTAACGAAACCACTGCAAGGACATTATTAAAACTGCTAAAATAAATCTCAATCCCATGGATTCTATTGTTACTGTGAATGAACGTGGTATCTCATGTATGACTCAAAAATTAAATACTATAGTATATCATAGAAATCACCAAGCTCATCGAAAGTGATAATATTTACGTTTTCAGAAATTACAAGTGAAGGTAATTTTCATTTGTTTTTACAATTTAGAAGGCATAATTTATCACGAAATCGCTTCGAACGGTGAAACTGTCACTGGTGAGTACTAGTTAAGTGTTATTATATAATATTTGTAGTGGAGTATAAGAATAAGATCAGAATATCTAGAGTGAGGAAGCTAATATTAGTTGTACGACAATGTAACTCCTTAAAAGGCCGTTGCTATACTTAATTTTTTGGCTAAAAATAAGTTTACATCATCCAAAATTCATCATATTCGCCATATTTGTTGTTGTATGGATATTTTTTCCCAAAAATAAAAATTTAAAATTATTTGGTGATAAAAGAAACGTTACATCGATGATGTTAAAACCATGTAAGTTACTGTTGTGACCAGGGTCATTGAGGCCATCCTCAAAACAGATTTATTAAAATAAATTTATTCGTTATTTAAGCATGCTTATATTGATAGAGAATGGATATATTTTGAATAAATATTTGAATTTTTGGGAAAATGTATTAAAAAATTATTCAAAAAGTTATGTTTCTTATCTGATACACTATGTATTTTAAATGTATTAATTAATGTTGCATGTTCTATTTTTTTAAGAGCATAATAAAAAAAAG
>CP092087.1:52902786-53170286 GCA_029203775.1 Neoneuromus ignobilis | reverse complement strand
CTCGCTAAATTTCAAAATTCACTTTACTTTTTGATCACACCTCGTATATCATATGCCTCTCTCAATCAATTGCTGGATAGAAGCCTCTCCAAAAACTTTATATTTTGACTGATTTAATGCCTTCCTCTTCCGGAATATATATATATATATATATATATATACATGGGTCGTTTGATAAGTATGGTTAATTTATTTATTGTTTAAATTGATTAATTAATTAATTTAATTACAGTTTTCAATTTAGTTTTTCTTACTTTTTTACCATACTTATCAAATGGCCCTCTTATATAATATATATATATATATATATATATATATATATATATATATATATTTAATCACATAAAAAATATGATATGCTTTATAATATTCCAATAATTTAATAATTAGGAATAAAGTATAATAATTATTTTTGTTACGTAATAATAGCAATTGTGTCGAATAAATATATCATCTTTTTAATTTTTTTAAAAGGTTACAATTTTGGAATAATAGTTATTTTATTATATGTTATTTATTTTTAAATCTAATTTTAAGAGCTTCCGCTGATGAGAATAATTAGAAAAAAATATGTGAAAGATTGGACTTTCACCAATTCGTGTTCGTAATATTCTAATTTGATTTTGAGTACGTGAATATTTCTATCATAGAAAGAAAAAGAAGCTTTACTGAAATTGTTTGACTAAAATCCCCTTAAACTAGATATTCTATAAAAGCTTTTAAATGCAAATTAAAATCGCAGGTTCTGTTTATTTTTCAAACTTTTATACATGAGTTTCTCTAATATTTCACTAGTATTATCTGAAATGGACTACCGTAACTATCGTAGAGTTTAAGCTACGCTACAGGAGAGAAAAAGTCATATAAATGTGATATTAATTAAAACTTTTCATTGCTCTATTTTACACAAAATTTAATTAATTCGATTTGTTTATTGATCAGCCGGTGGTATAGAGACATGTACAATCGCATATGACCATGAGAGAGATTGCGTTTAATCTCTGATCGGAGAATCCGTCAAGTTGGAGGTTGGGTATGAGACTAGCAATCTAATCTTGTAAAAAATATAACTATTATGTAATTTTTACAAGAAAAGTCTAAATAGGTTAGCATTGTCAAAACATTTATGGCTCTACAACGATTATAGCACTGAAGGTAGTAGTGGACGCGTTTATTAAAAAATAAAAGAACTGATATCTTATTAAAATATTTATAATATTTTTATTAGCAATAAAAATATATATTAATTATAAACTTATCAAAAAAATAATATGTTATTGTTTTAGAATTGATTCTATTAAAATCATTGATAAAATATTATGACTGACTTAAAACAACAAAATTAAATAAGATATTAATATTTTGATTCTGGTGATGATGAATCATAGTTACTTTCTTGAAATGAATTTTCAAATAATTGTACTTTAGGAATGATTATTAGTCTTAATGATTCCTTTGCAAAAATGTTACATTTTTTTTTTAGAAACTGCAATAAACCGTAAATTTGGTTTATAAACAGTAATAAAAAAGATATTATTTCTAGTTCATTAAATAATATTTTATGAATGGTAGGAGGTATATAAAATCACGAATATTATTTTACGGAATATTTGGTTATTTGTAAAAAGATGTGTTTAATTTTTTATATTTATGTTGAAACTACACAATATTGCTATAAAAATTATATAGAAGTTTATAATTTGTTCTTTTTCGATTTCTGTGGTTTTTGAAAACAAATTTTGATTACTGAAAAGCCGCCTTAAAATGTTTTCGTTATTTGATTTACCGAATTTAAGCTAAGTACGATTAACGATTAATTCCACTCGTTCGTGAAATAAATTTATTACGTGAGTTGTATTTTGCGTTAGTTTTTTTATTTTCTTTTCGTGCTTATTCTTTTGGTAGGAATCTTGTACTCTAAATGTAATAGATTTAGCTGTGTAGAAATTTAAATTTTAAATTACAAGTTACTTTTATTTATTTTTATAGCTAGAATTTATCTACATTATTAAACATTTGCAAATAAGGAAATTTCATTTCATTTAATAACATCCACATTGCTAATTGGTTCAGATGCCCTTAAATTCATTTTAGTGATAAAAAATATTTCGGGAAGAGATGTAATTTAATATCAATAGTTTTTTGTCAGTTGTTCGATTATAACAATATTTAAAATCATAACAGTTTTAAAATCATAAAAGCAATTGAAAAGAATATGACCAAAATAAAAAAAAAATAACTACCATACTGACTGTCGCATTATATACTTATTAACAACTGATCCTTTTATCTGAAAAAAATATCAAAGAACAATTAGAGAGTTGTATATTAATACTCAAACGGATCATAAGCGGCTTATTTTGGATAAATTAAGGTTAAAAATTTGTTATTTGAGAAAAAATTACTTACATAAATGATCAATTATAGTTTGCTAAAATGCATAAAAATTGAAAGGGGAGGAAAGAGATTAAAATGGGGAAATATTCTATTAATTTATTTAAATCCAACGAAAGATTGTTTGTTAGAATATCATCAAATAAAAAAACTATATCCAAAATACACCCAAAATATTATTAAAAATAAAGGCGGTAATGCTAAAGTTTGGGAATTTTTTTGTTTGATAGTGTAGAATAATATTTTGGGTAAAACAAATCTAGGATGTCAATTTTTACGTTGATGTTATTTTGAAAAAAGTGATGTTACTTTATAATATCATTATGTTGAAGAAAATATGCCGCTTAAATTGGTATTTCAACAAGTTAAAAACTAGAATCATTCTTCGAAAATAGCCAAAGATTTTTTTCAGCAGAATAACATAAATGTAAAGTTGTAGCTAGCACAGTCTTTAGATATAAATTTGATAAAAACTTCTAGAAAGATAAGAGATCGTGTAAAAAAACGGGTTTCAAATTCTAAATTGTGGTTGAAAATTAAACACACATTGTATTATATTCTAATGGAGTGGTGTCAGAAATTAATGGAATCAATTATCTGACCTTTTAAAAAAAGGGTATGTGTATTTATATACATATGCCAGAAGTGAAACTTCTTTTCAGTAAAGTAATAAAAGGGTACACGGACAAGCGTATGCCTAAAACTCGTAAATGAACAAATTCATCAGGATAAAGCAAGTAGCCAAATGAAGAAATGTAGTAGAGAGAGAAACGGTAAATACATGGGATAAAAATTTAAGTAGAAAATGATCAATGTTTTAAATAAATTAAATTTTTACAATTATTTCATATTAACATATCGTATGCGTACAACGCGTCTCGACAACGTCTTTCGCGCTCTAGTAATAGTATGCGAAAGACGTCGTCGAGACATTGTCCGCATACAATGTGTTAAGTAAGATTAATATTTTTTTTCAAATTAAAACTTTTATAAAACTATGAATTATGAAAATTTATTCGTTTTCGTTTGGAATTTCTTTGATTTCCATTGCTTCCTCCGGTGGTGACTGAGTAGGTATAAACGATACAATTGGTTTTTGATAAGTAAAATTTTTGCGCAATAGACTTTACCATCTTAAAGCCTGTAAAAACAATTTTTTTAATTACTATTATATGAGTAATGCATAATATATAATAAACAATTAGATCAATGTCTTAAAAATAAAACAATTAAGGGAAATACCCACAAATAATATATAACTTCAATAAATAGCATCTATTTAGATATTATTTATAGATAATTGATAATTTTATAACACCACGTAAAATTTAATAAATCTTCAAAATGACACCTGAGAACAAAGAATTCATAATAATTTTAATATAACATTTTTTGATAAAAGTGTAGAATAATTTGATCATAATTATAAATAAAATTATTGTGAGAAATTGTTACAAATAAAACAACAGATAACCGCAAAATCGTATATGTTTCGATAATTTTTAAATACCCTGTGTTTTTAATAATATTTATTTTATTTGATAACTAGATTAAATGTATATACATGTTACAAAATACTATATATATATATATATATATATATATATATATATATATATATATATATATATATATATATTGGTATACATGTCCATAACCTTAATTTCACATTGATTTGATACATTTTTAAATACCACGTGGATGTAATGTAGTCTTATTTGTATGATTATTTAACTTAATATTATAATAGGAGATTATATAAATTAATATACTTATCAAAAATATCAATGTTATTACACTGAATAACTCTCTTATTTAAACACAATTCACAGACTAATTGTAAATAACAATTACTAATAGAACAGCGACAAATATAACAAATACAACGTACTATCTGCTCAATCATATTAAATCGACGCGCCTGCGAGATGGGCCTCACTACCCCTCTCCGTATGCTATATCCATACTAGAGTTCCGCTATACGTAACTTCTATTTCATGTAAAAATTTTACCCCAACGCTGCTAAAGAAGTTTCACTTTAAAAAATTATAATTTACTTAGCGTTCATAAAAATATGCTTAACATTATATATATATGTAATGTTGAATATAAATTAAGTGGACAGCTTCCAATAGATGATTTGAAGATAATTTTCAAAACTTTATATAGGGTTTTTCAATAAGAATGTCAAAACTTCGACAGTAGCCATGTTTAATTTTTTTAAGCTTGTTTTGACATTTCAACTCAGTATAGTTTGGCAAATTATCATGGAATGTTTACATTTCAACAAAGCTTAGAAATTGAATAAACTTATTATAAAAATCAATGTTCAGTCCGTAAAACATATCGAATGTTTCGTGAAACTTAAGGTCAATACTAAATAAAGAAATTTTCAGAGTTTAGAGTGAAAGCAATCCACAAGTCTTTAAACAAAAACCACTACATCCGCAAAAAGTAACTGTATGATGTGCGTTACATGGTGGTGGTGCTATTGAATCACATTTTTTTCGATATGAAGCTGGAGATCACGTTAAAGTAAATGGAGTGCGTTACCAAACTATAATTAATGAATTTTTTTCCCCCAAAATGATGAAAATGGCTTGCGTGATATGTAGTTTCAACAAGACAGTATTCCGTGCTATACATCTACGGAAAAAATAGACTTACTGAAATAAAAGTTTAATGAGTCCATTATTTTACGAAATTGACCCATCAATTGACTATCAAGATCATGTAGTCTAACTCCAATGGATTATTTTTTGTAGCGTTACATGAAATCATTGGTTTATTCTGATAAATCACAGACAATAGAAGTATTAAAAATAAACATTGAAGGTGTAATTAATGAAATTGGACCACAATTATGTAAAAAATAGACTAAAAATTAGATTAAACGAATGCACTATGTCAAGCGAACTCGAGGTGGCCATATGAGTGAAATTGTGTTCCATCACTAATGCAATAGAATATGCTTAAAAATAATAAATAAATAAATAATTAAATACTTTTTGATTTATTTCCATTTAAACTTCTGAAGCGCTTATTGGAAAACTCTGTTTATAAAAAAGTTAGATTTTTGAAGAGAGTATTTGGTAAATAACTTGATTTATTTTTCAGCTAATGAAAATAAATTTTATTTATATTTTTTTAAACAATAATCCAATCCCAAAAAATAAGTAAAATGGAATGAAACATAGTTGATAAGACAAAATCGGTTTTATTAAAAATATTTTCGAGTCGGCGTTTATACAAACATCTGTCATTTTTTATCATTACAAAGAGCTATTTGTTTGTGTTCGTACGTATTTTTAATTAGTTTGTTTTAGTTGGACATTTTTAAGATACGACATGATTTTATGATTTTCTATAAAATCGAAAAGAAATTTAGCATGCCGAGAAATGCGACGAAGAAAATATGGAAGATATTATGCATACAAGGATTTGTTGAAAATAAAAATAGAAGGGGTAGAAAATGATAAATGTCGATTAAAGATAAAAGATTGTTTGGAATGTACATACTGATCCTACAAAATTTTGCCTTAAAATAGTAAATAAATTTTCTTTAAACATATTTACGAAAACGACTGCACGAAGACTCAAAAAGACATAACTTAGGAGCTATACATCAAAACCAATGTCATTCTTTAGATCACTCAATAAAAAGAAGAGATTATAATTTGCCAAAATATGTGTTTATATGTATTGGATTATTGCAAAAGTTCGTGTCCGATTTTAAAATGAAACGAAAGAGGTTACTTTTTTACTAAACGATTTTTTTAATCAAATAAGTAATTTTTATCGTATTTTATAATTTTTTCAACGTTCTTCTAATTTGTAGATTCTATTTTTATAGAAGCTGGTTAGTTTCGAGGCGAAGAACGAGGTAAGGTGACTTTTGTCAGTCTTTATATTATCAATTTTTACCATTTAAATTGTTCTGCAGCGATCGAAATAAGTGATAATCTAAAGGAGTCATATCTGAAGAATACAGTGGATGCTGCATAAGTTCTCATTTTAACTGCTTTAGTTTTTGTAGAGACAGTTTGTGACAAGTGGCTTTACGCTGTTGTGGTGGAAGATGATGTCTTTTCGATTCCTCAAAATTAGACGTTTTTCTTTGATTGCTGCGTCCAGTTTAGTCAATCGTAAACAATATTTCTCCGCGTTGATAGTCTGACCAAGTGACAGCAGTTCAATATAAATAATGCCCTTGCAATCCCACCAAACAGATAGCATTACTTACATCAGATGCAAGTAAACCTTGACCACTGGTTCCCCGTTCTTATTTTCTTCTTTCCAAGTTCGCTTGCGCTAGACGTTGTTGTAGATAATCCATTTTTCGTCGTCAGTTACCATATGATCCAAAAATACTCTCTTTTAAGGCGTCCAAGCAAAGAAACGGTCGCAGCGATACAATTCAATTTATTTATTTCGGCCAGTGCATGTGGAATCCATGTATCGAAGCTTTAAAATGAAACCAAGGTTCTTTAAATGACGAAATGAGATCGATTTGTTAACGTTTGGTTCTTTGAGAATCTCTTTCGTCGAAATACGTAAATTATTCTCAATTAAAGTACGCATAATGCCACCATCGACCTTGGTAAGGCGTTCGGAGTGTGTTTAGTCGTCGAGGTTAAAATTACCCAGTCGAAACTTAGCAAACCATTTTTCCTAGTTCAAAGAGCTGGGGTATGGTCCAAATAAACCTTTCGAATGTTTTTCATAGCAGCGCCAACAGTCACTTATTTTTGATACTCGTATAACGTGACATAATGAAAATGTACGTTATTGATGTCGATTTTCAAAAATTTCTCACGCACACAAAACAAATGTGTTTGTCATTCAAATAATAGCTATAATTGTCACCATTCAAAAAAATCCAACATGTTTATATAACAATCAACAGCGTCTCCCCTACGGCTTTTTTAACGGTATTTATAGGAATCAGGTACTAACTTTTACAACAATTCAATATTATATACATATAAAAATATGTTACTATGTTCTTTCTAGAAAAACACAGTATGGAAAGATGAGAGAAAGTTTGAGTTATTTCACATTAAGAGATACAAGAAAGTACGGTGGAGCATTGGAAGAATAAAAATTGCTAAGATATTTAAATATGATAGAGGATTAACAATAGTCTGGGGCAGCTTCTCTCAGCAAGGTATTGGAAATAGGGTAGTAACTGAGAAAATAATTAATGCAGATTAGTACATTTAGATTATAGACGATAATTTAAAGAGACAAGTTAAGAAAATAAACGTAAAACGATATTACATTTTCCAATAAGACAATAATACCAAACACAAAGCTGAAATATGCTTTTAATATTAATTTATTCGAATATAATTTATATTGATAATAATATTAATTGACTGGAATGGTATTTGTAATCTTTGGGCCTTAATTAAATTGTTAATCTATGGGGTATTCTTCAGGCTAAAAATTCTACAATATTCGAATCAGCAAATCATAATTTTAAAACAATTTAAAGAAAACTTGAAAAGATATCAGAGAAAATATTCTAAAATTTTTTGGCTAAGTGTTCATTGTCTCTTGAAGGAAGTTATAGAATTTAAATAAGGGCGTATTATATATTTATTTAGGGTATACAATTGTTTTAAGTTACCAGATTTTCTATGTCTACTCATTTTTCCACAAAGATATTTCATGGTTTTTGATGTTCTGTGGTAGTTTTAAGTAATTTTTAATTTTTTATGTATACTATTTCTTCTAATAAAAAGCTATCAAATATACATAATTAGCAAAAAACAAAAAAAAATATTTTGGATGTCTACTAAACTTTGCTCCGACTATATAAATACATACCTGTATATATATATATATAACTTTTGAACGGAAAAATAAAATTAAATGTTGCGAAAAAATAAAACATCAACTTTCATTTAAAATTACTTTATATATATTTTGTTCCTTAATGAATTATTTTTATGATTTTTTATTATATATATATATATATATATATATATATATATATATGTGTGTGTGTGTGTGTGTGTATGAGTATGTGCATGTATGAATAAAATAATTGAAAACTAATAAATCTATTTCAAAATTTAAACAAAATCAATGAATTTATTCACAAACTGCGATAATTCTCATTTTATACATAACCAAATTTATAAAATATGTGCGTGCTAATTAAATGATTCACTGAATTGGAAAATTAATTTTAAATTTTCTGTATTGAACAATTTATTGATCCAGTTTACTAAACAAAAATATTAAAATTTATAATATATTATTTTAAACATCTGTTTATATATATATATATATATATATATATATATATATATTTATATATCAAATAATAATAATAATTTAATTTAATATGACAAATAAAACTATTTATATGAAGCTAGAAATAAACAGAATCGCAATTATTAAATTATTTAGGAAAATATATGTTTGTGTATGAACACAGTTTCAACAGTTTATTTATATTTGATGTGTAATATATATATATATATATATATATATATATATATATATATATATATATACAAAACAATCGAACTTGTCGTTGTATCAATCCCGCGATCCTAAACAGTAACGGTGGAGGTTGCGACGTTGGTTACGGTGACGCTGGGCGTCACGACGCCCAGCGACGCAGCCAGCAGAGCAGGCTACGAGACGTGCGCTTCTCGTTTCCAACGCCCCCAGCGTCAGTGCGCGTCCGAGCTCCGAACGGGACGCATCGGGATGATAAGAGAGCATAGTGTCTAAAAACATCCAACATGCCGCAGTACAGTCACTGTTTCCCAACATTGGGATAGTGCGAACAGAGCTCGACGCATCGTTGAAAAAGAACCAACGTACAGTGTGTTGGATCAGTGCGAGAGAGATGCATACAGTATGCTGTATCATTTTAACGTATCTGACGTGTTGTGAATCCGATCTCGAGGTGGTGGCAAATGTGCAGGGTTTAGCAGAGCCCTCTGCAAAAAAACAGGCATGCCGTTGACTTGAACTCTATTACTATTTACACTATATATATATATAATACATATATACACCTTATTGTATATAGTTGTTTTGTTATGCACGATATGAACGAAATATTATCATCTCAGTGTAGCGTGTATGCAGTCGTGAACTTCGACATCGACTTCTTGTATTTTGTCGAGTTCGTCTACGACCGCAGCTTGTTGCGTCTAATCAGGTGATGGTTGTGTTGACAGTACAATGCGAATTTTGAAAAAATGAACATGGCTGTGTATCGAAAAAAAACCGCGTTCTGTTCTGCTCGTTTCGACGTATCACACAGCTACGTACATCTCTATTAAACTCCTTCGAATTATTTCTCTGCATCGTTGAGTCTTGTTCGAACTTTTAAAGTTGATTTTCGTACAAAAATTTCCCGAAATCTTCAGATAATTCGTTTTTTAAAAATTTTATTAAACAAACTGACAATTGAAGAAATGGTATAAAGTATTTGTTTTCATTTGAAAAAATTATTTCTAATCCAATTATTATACGTTGAGAATTAAATTTGCACTAATCATGGCATAAAATTATTTTATTACATTTAATATTGACACAAACATTTCAAAAACGAATTGATTCTTCTAGATATTTTCATAATCGTTTCACTACTGAAATAATATAAAATTCGGTTTTATATTCGTATGCGTTATTCAATCATAAAATTTGCAAATAACTTAAATGTAAATTTAATAATAATTATAATATTAAAGTAAGTAATATTTCTAAAATATTATCAAGTATTTATGAAATATAATAATTAAATTATAAAGTTATTTTTGTCCAAAAATTTTTTTTACAAAAAAATGTTTATTTTTGCTACACTGTGATAGTAAATTAAAAATGTTTTACTTTATATACATAATTTGTAATTTTATATACATAAATACTTACATACGTATATATATATATATATATATATATATATATATATATATATATATATATATATATATATGCAGTATACAAATGTGTTAAAATATGAATGAAAGCAATAAATAATAATTATGATTCTTTTTAGGTATAAACATTCTTCAAATACTTGACGGCAAAACTTGGTGTCCTGTTTGGCTTGATAGCAGTTAAAAATTGATAGTTAAACGTAAAAAATGAGTTGATGCTTGTTACAGTTCTTGTATATAATAAATTAATTGTATCCATGTAAATAACTGTCGTACATTTTTAATCTCATACAATACTATTAGTTACTATTAAAATAAAAAAACAAACAATAATAAATAGTTTTCTCTTGAACTAAGTATAAAATTATATAAAATATCAGTTAAATAAGTTAATGTTATCGATATTGTTATGAAATAAATCATCCGACAATTTAATAAACACTTGTGTAACATCAATGTACAAATATAATGAAAACTTTAGTGCAGCAATACGTTATCTCGTATAATTCATTATGCAACTTAATCTTCGATTTCAACGTCAATAATAGTTCGTCGTGTATTATGATAAGTCGTAGTGGTGGTGAAGTTATTGTTTACATTAGACTGTTGAAAGTGAATACCAAATTGTTCTTATAGCGATGGTAAATGTAGTGACAAAAGTGTATGTGTTGAGAAATATTTAATTCGTTCATCTTTCGTCAGTTTTCACAAGTAGTACCTGATCGAAACTCCGTTGAAGAGACGCAGTAGCAACCATTTGGATAAGGTAAGAGTTACACTTTTTTATATTGATTTGCGTCTTATTTGTGGCAATCTGTTGTTTTCGGTCAAATAAATAAATATTCAAAAATTAGAAAACGCACCGTCTTTTATTCTTCTATTATTCATTAGTCAGTATTTTTTTAATCTACGTAAAATTCATTTATATAGAAACAATACTATTGTCAAAAGGAAAAAAGAATTCCGGTTAGATTCGTTTGGATTTTTATTTGTATGCATAGTTTGTTTAAAATACATTTTATATTAGTGATATATATATATATATATATATATATATATATATATATATATATATATATATATATATACATACATACATAATATACAAAAACTTACGCATATAAACATATGTACTCGTATATATAAATGTTTGTTTTCTTCACATGTTCTGTAATGAACTCAGACTTTCGTCTCGAAACTCATTTATGTCGAACAGGAATTTTATTTATGGTCAGCAAAATACATAGTTCGATAAAAATATGACTTTACGTATTAGTTTTTGGATGTAGAACAACTGCGTAGAATTTTAAAAATATATGTTGGGTGGTAGTGGAGAAAATAAATTTTTCAGATAATATGTAAAGAAATTTTAAACAATTTAAAGAATAATTTTATTACATATGTGCGTATGTATGCATTATGAATATAATATATATATATATATATATATATATATATATATTTATATTTAATTATATATAAATTTCACCTTTATGGATTATTTTCATTTGTTAAGTTTTCTAGATATTAAATTATAAAATAATCAAATATGTTAGGAATTTTATCTTGTGTCTGAGTATCTTTAAATAATTATATTTAGAGTGATTATTCTTCGTAGGTGTTAAAATTTTTTAAAAATATGTTTTTATAGTATAACTGTTACATATTCAGTATTTTTTTATTTTATACTATAAAAAATATGTACCTAATAATTTAGAAAAATACCTGTTATTTTCATATTATAAATTTAATTTCTTTAGTATACTGTTACAATATTGTAATTATTATTATTAATACTTATATTATAAGTATTATATATAAGTTTGTAAGTTATTTAAAGGGCGAAAATATAGTTGATACTAAAAAATGTTATTAATTTACAATTGATAACATAGATCTTTTATTTTTTATTAAAATATTGAATAATTTTAAAATTTGATTTTCTCTAATAAATATTTTGTTCTTCGAAGAATGTTTCTATATTTTATAAAAAAATGTGATTTTCGTAAATAATTTTTCTACAACCTGTTTGTAGTTTGAGAATTAACTTAAAATGGTTAAATACTGATATAATTATATTATTTCATTTATGTATATATATATATTTATATATATATATATATATATATATACACACACACACACACACACACACACACACACACACACACACACACACACACACACACACACACACGTACACTCACATATATACCCACACACATACATACACACATACATGCATGCACACATGGATACACACACATATGTATAAATAGTGATTCACAGTCAAAATGATGTAGTCGCCAAAAAAGTTTTCATTAATAAAAGTTTCAGATAAAACTAATTTTTGATGATACAAATACAATATAGCTTTTTTTGTATAATCATATAATTTATTTTAATATATAGATTAGGCATATTCATTCAATGTAACAAAAACTGATAAAAACATTGCCGAAGGTCATGGTTTTACATCACAGTGAAAATGATGCATTTAAAAAAATAATGTGTTATATTTGTATAACATAATAAAATTATTATGATATGTTGAGTTTTAATAATTAGTGAGGTTGCCTTATATTTTAATGATTCATTTGAGTTTCAATGGAAAAGATTCCATCAATTTTCGCTTATAATCAGAACTGGTTTTATTCCACTCTACCATTAATGCTTTTTAAATTCGATTTCTAAGTACTATGATGATTTTGTATTTATATTACTAATTTTTACCATAACCTTTAATTATGTTGGTATCTGGCGATTGGAGTAAAGTTTTTATAATTTTAGAGCAATTGTGTAGTAGTCATGACTTGACAATGTACGAGGTTGTTTGATAAGTCCGTGTAAAAATAAAAACTGCTTCATTTTTTTTGAATAAATCGTTTTTATTTTTCAACATAGTCTCCTTTTAGGCTTATACACTTCATCCAACGCTGCTCTAGTTTGTTGATCCCTTCCGAATAATAGGATTTGTCCAAGTCTGTAAAATAGTCATTCGTTCCTGCAATCACCTCCTCGTTCGAATAAAATCTTTTTCCCGCGAGCCATTTCTTCATATTAGGGAACAAATAATAGTCCGATGGAGCCAAGTCTGGAGAATAGGGGGATGTGAAACGATTTGGAACCCTATTTCCATTAGTTTTGCGGCCACAACTGCTGAGGTGTGAGCTGGTGCGTTGTCGTGATGAAAAAGGACTTTTTGTGGGCTAATCGGGGACGTTTTTCTTGCAACTCGGTTTTCAAACGATCCAATAACAATGAATAATATGCACCTGTAATGGTTTTACCCTTTTCCAAATAGTCGATAAAGATTATTCCTTGCGAATCCCAAAAGACAGTCGCCATAACCTTCCCGGCCGAAGGAATTGTCTTCGCCTTTTTCGGAGCAGATTCCCCCTTGATAACCCATTGTTTAGACTGCTCTTTGTTCTCAGGAGTGTAGTGATGTATCCATGTTTCATCTACAGTGATGAAACGACGCTTAAAGTCCTGCGGATTTCGCTGAAACAGCTGCAAACCGTTCTTGCAACACTTCACACGACCTCGTTTTTGGTCGATCGTGAGCAATCGCGGCACCCACTTGGCGGATAGCTTTTTCATGTCCAAATGTTGGTGCAAAATATTATGTACCCGTTCACACGAGATGCCTACAGCACTAGTAATCTCACGCACTTTCACTCTTCTGTCATCCATCACCATATCATGGATTTTGTCAATGATTTCTGGAGTGGTGACCTCAACAGGGCGTCCAGAACGTTCAGCGTCTCTTGTGCTCATATGGCCACTCCGAAAATTTTGAAACCACTTATAAACCGCACTAATCGAAGGTGCAGAGTCACCATAATGTTTATCAAGCTTCTGTTTAGTCTCCTGAGGCGTTTTGCCTTTAATGAAGTAGTGTTTAATCAACACGCGAAATTCTTTTTCGTCCATTATTTGACAATCACTGGATTTCCTTGATTCCAACGATTGTCAAACACAAAGGGAATAGACCGATATGGCTGAAACTTGATGTGTGTTCTTCCAAGAGGTGCTACTAATTAAAAATAACCTCGATATGCACCAGTGGTGCCATCTTTCGGAATTTACACGGACTTATCAAACGACTCGTATGTCGAATGTTTAGATCATTGTTTTAGTAAAACTGAAAGATATCCTTTATTCAAATTTTTCAGCACTGACTTTAGTTTCGTTCTCAGTACATTTAAATACATACGTTTGTTCATGTAACCTTCAATGAAATAAATATTATCTACTCCGACCACTGAAACAGCTTCAGATCATTATATGACTACATAATTTGTAGTCATATAATGATGTCATATAATGTTCAAGTGTTTAGGATTCATCTTTTATATTTAATTTTTGGCATTGAATTGACTATATTAGTAGTTATTAGGATGATAATAATGGCCAATTAATCTACTGAAATCTTTTCCAGTACCTCTTTTATAATAATTGTATATTTTCTAACTCTTTTTTTCAAAAATATTCTAAAAATGTTTAACTGGGCTAAAGTCAGAAGGTTGAAGCGGTGTTTAGTTTACTTTTGGGCAATTGCTTAATAATAAAAGACACGCCATACGTGATTTGTGTTATTGTCCTGGTAATATTAGGTTGGCAAGTATCTCCCTTCCGCTTTTTTTTTGTACATAGCTGCGAAATTCAAAAGACCAGAAGGCGGAAGGGTGATATTTGCCAACCTAATATTTAAAAATATTTCTTAGACTCTATTTTTCTTCACTTTGTTTTAAATGGTTTTTGAGAATATTGAAATGTATGTGTTAATTTATTATCTCATCAATAAAAACCAAATTTCCAGTGCCAGTTTCCAACGTACACCCTCAAATTATAACACCTCCCGTCACCATGTCTTACAATTGGTATTAAGTTTTCGTTCTTCAATTCTTTATTAGGTTTTCATCACACAGTTATGTAACCATTACTTACAAAAATTTTGCATATGCTTTTATCTGTAAATCCAACTTGTTTTCAATGTTATAAATTTAATTCTTTATTAATTTTTGCGAATTCTTATTACTTTTTTGATTTGTTTCATTCATGAAAAAATTTCTCCTTGTAGCTCTTCAATAAAAACCGAAGTTTCTGATAACTTTCTTTACTGTTTCTTGGTTTATGCTTTTTTATATTACTATTTACAAATCAGCAGAAATTGTTTGTGTATTTATTCTTGGATTTTTTTGATATCATTCTTTCACTACATTCATTTAATAAATTTGAACGACCGCATCGAACTTTATTTTTCAGTCGGCTTTCAACTTGATTTCTTTTTATTACATTGAAAACTACAGAAATACTTATTTTAAGTATTTATGTAGTTTATCTTACAGTTTTATTGTCCAGCATACAATTACTTTAAAAGAGGCATTCAAAATTTTTTTAGTAAATAAATAGGCCATTATTTTCACCCAAGTAACTACTAATATGGTAAAATCAATATCAAGAAGATTAAATAAAGATCTTGGATCAAAGGAAAGCCCATTAAATATTAAGATTATTATTTTTTAAATATAACTAATAATATTCTCAGTACTACCCTGTCCCATGACTTTTATGACAACGATTTGTTACTCTTAATTGTTTAAGCTTATTAATTTTTTATTTTAGTAATCAAAAGTAAGATTTTAGTCTTTTCTTTTATTCTCGAGACATTGATATTTGTTTATATTATAAAGTATTTAGAATATAACATATCAGTTACGCTTACTTTATTGTTTTTTCCAAATTACACATGTGTCCTATGACTTTTTTGACTCATTGTATTAGAAAACAATAAAATTTATAAAAAATATTAACTAACAATACGATAAAAGATTCGATAATTTGAAAGTTGGAAATAAATTTCTATCGTTAATTATTATATGTATATATATATATATATATATATATATATATATATATATATATATATATATATATATATAAATTAAGGAAAAATTTCGTATCCATGTAAATTGATCAAAAAAATATGACTAAAATGTGTAGATCATGGAGAAATGCAAAAGTTTAATTGAACGATAGTAGAAACAAATAATTAAGTTTTTTTAATTTTTGAAATATTTGATATAAAATATTTTTAACGATACCATGACTAAAATTACGATTGGAATGTTTAATGTGTATAAAAAATGATAAGAACATTTTTTTTTCTTAAAATGATTTTTTTTTCAATATTCGTGTTAAGTAATGCACATATATTTAAAAACATGAAAATTTTCTTCTTATATCACACTTTACTATTGAAAAATTAAAATGTTCAAATAATGAAAGTATAGTCTGGGTTATAAATGTGATGGCAATAATAATATCTTAAATGGTTTCGAGATATTAATGTAGCTATTATATTTTTACACTACTATTTTTGAAATTGTGACTTTCGACATATTAATAAAAAACATGAGGATAATGATTATAAAAAATAAATATAAGAGTAATGAAAAGAATGAAACTAAAAATATCAATATTTTGTTGTAAAATTCTAATTTTTAAGATACGTTGTAAACATTGACAAATAAATGGATATTGCTTATTTAAATGTTGCCAAGTTTTGTGTTATGTCATGGTAAACAAGTTGATCGTTGTTCTAAATGATTAAATGTTTTTATTTTTTAACACGTTGATTACTCAATGAGTTATTCATGTCTTATCTTATAAGACAAAACCATTTTTTTGTTATCATTAGTATACAACGATAAAATATTATACAATGTGATCAAATTAGATTACGCTTGAGTGCTTCGTATATTTATTTTAGTGTGATGACCACCGCGGTGTTGAAAGGACGAATGTATTTATTTAGAAATTTATTTCTTAGAAGTGATTTAAATCTAATAACGCCAGTCATTAGTAATGTCTATGACATTCAATGTGTTATATTTAAAACATTGTTTTTTTAATTTACTTTTAGTTGATAGTCTTAATTATGTAGATTTTTTCCCTGTTTTTCCAATAACAATGTACTTATTTTTTTTAAAAAAAGTAACTTAAAATATTTCTTGCGGTTGATTGATTTTGTAACATAGTATTTATGTAAATCATGAGAACTTTTATTAATGTTCAGATACTAGAAAAATGTGATTCCTATTAAAGTGTTAGAAAAATATATAAATATTTTTTTAGATTGAAATAATTACATCAAATTAAACTATTAATACTTTAAGATCAAAAATGTTAGTATATGGACATTTTTCATAATAGATTTTCGTTATATTTAAAAAAATGTAAAAATGACAAAAACGTATTCTATTCGTTTAGTTTTCATTATTAGGTAGCTACATATGAAGTAATAGGATTTCTAATAAAAATTCAATTATCTATAACTTTTTAAAAAGATTTTGTAATAATGAAATTAAGTACCATTGACGAACTGTACCTATTCTAATAAGATGCAAGTATTAATCTCAGTTTTATAGAAATCCGAATTTTTAACATGAAAAAACTATTCAAAGACGTTTACTGCTATACTGTTATTTTTTTAAAAAAATGATTCAAATATTTAAAAAAGTGGTAATCTATTAGTGAAAAAGCTAGTGAATATAGAAAATAAGAAAAAGTTTCATATTACAACTCCTGAAATTTCTGAATTGTTGTTCTTGAAATATATGGTTGAGAGTTATCATGAAGCAATATAATTCAATGTTTGTTGGCCAAAGCAGATTGGAACTGCTAATAATAGATAAAATGCCAACAGATAAATAAAATAAATTAAGAGAGTAAAAACATTGCACGACCATTGTTAAGTATGGATACTAAAGGGTTAAATAACAGACCTTCAATATTAGTGAAATTAGTGGTTTTTAGAGAAAGCTTCCAAATACAGATTGAAATTGCAAAAATAACAAAAAGTAGTTTTTGTTCTTTTTTGACTAAATTGTTATTAAATTTTGGAATTTATTTTTAGTAGGAAACTTGTGTAAAATATATGGTAAGTTTAATAAAAATTTAAATTATGTTATTCTAATTAGTTTACTAAAAATACTTGCAGCTGATCATGTTACTCGTTTTTCATAATATATTACGATGGCTTATTGTAATCATATACATACATATAATTGATTATAACAAGAATTCACCAATTGATTATAATAAGCATTTAAAAAAACTTTTGATATAGCTCATATTATTTTTAAGCTCGAGTTAGTTTTCTTATGTATTAAGTTAATAAATATTTTTATATATTAAATTGATAATTAGTTATCGAAAACTAATTAGTTTTTTTTTAAGTTGATATAATTGGAAAATTATATTATTTACATGATTTCTTATATAATATTTATATATATATATATATATATATATATATATATATATATATATATATATATATATATATATATATGTATATATATATATATATATATATATATATATATATATATATATCTGTTCATCTGTAAAAAACAGCAGGAATAAAATAGATTTAAAATTTAATAAATAGGTATTTTAAGTCGAATAGTATATGTGACTATACTGAATGAAGTAAAAATTCATATTAGAGATTGAAATGAATACGAGAAAGGAACTTTCATGTGTGTGTATATATGTGTATGTATATTATACATGCATGGATGCACGCATGCACGCGCGCGCATATACATACATACACACATACACGAGGTGAATAATTTTTTTTATAACAATCCAAAAAATTGCATTAGAAATGTGGCCTGCTGACATATTTCTGAAGGTCTGTTTAACGACTATTATAACATATTGAGACAGAGATTGTGTATATAGTGTAGTTGTGACAGTCAACTAGAATTATCAACTTTTTTTTTAATCATCAAAAAATTCTAATATTTGGTGGTGATGAAATAATTTTTTTTTGAATGATTTAAACTCAAAAGATATAAAAACCGTATTAGGTGTAGTTCATGGAAGGTCTGTTCTTTCATATGCAATAGTTGCAAATTAGGTTGGTGAATTTAAACGCGATCGTATCAGCGTACAGTATACATTACGTTTAGGAAGACCAAAAATAGTTACCGATGAAGAAACAATTTGAAAAGTTCACAGAATCGTGGTGAACTTTCGCTGATTAAAGTTAAGAGAAATAGTAGAGGCTGCAAACATTTCTAATGATTGTACATAATGTGTTTTACATAAATATTTTAATATGAAAAAACTTACTTCCCGATGAGTGTCGCGTTTTCTGATAATTTACCACAAACAAATTATAATTTCCATTTCTCAGCAATGTTTAAACACGTTTAAGCGTAATGAAAATAATTCTTTGCATCATTTATTAACTGTCGATGGAACAGGATTAAATATTACACATTGGAGGCAAAATGATTGTTAAGAGTGGATACTATGCGGTGAATCAAATAATTTGTTTCCGAAAAAGGCAAAGCCGGTACTATCAGCAGGAAAGGTTATGACTACTATTTCATAGATTCAGTAGTAGAAACCGAACGCTCGTATTACTTACATTTGAGAAGGATATATTTATTAAGGTTTAATACATTCTCGTAGATATTTTACAGTGAAGTCATTATGTTTAATCTCCAAAAACATAATTATTGTTCCTTTTTAGTAAAAAGTGGTTCCAAGGCGAAAATTAATTAATAAAGAAAGATAAAAAGTTGTAAGTGAATATGAACGACTGAAAAATTATAGTGCGACTAGAAAAATATATAAAACTTCTTTCGAAGGTAAGGAAAATCATAAAAAATAGAGAAATTTCAACGCTTGCAGATAAACCATGTTCAAGGTTACCTAGAGTCACTATTGCCAACGATGATCGGCATATTGTACAGTAATGCAAAATTAATCGGTATCCACTTCATTTACTGTAACGTGAGCTCTAGCTTCATTTTGAAAAGAATATGGGACAATGTAAACATTAGCATGTAACGCACGCCAGATAGTTCCTTTTTGTGGATAAGTGGTCTTTATTCAATGACTTGTGGACTGATTTCACTCCAAATTTTGCAATTTTCTTTATTTAGTGTTGACTGAAAGGTTTAAGAAGCACACGATAAGTTTTACGAACTGAATATTGATTTTTATAAGTTTTTACAATTTTTAAGTATTGATGAAATGTTAAACGTTCTATGATAATTACTCAAACTATACTGAGTTGAAATATCAAAATGAGCTTAAAAAATTCAAACATGGCTGCCACTAGCTGTTGAAGTTTTGACATTCTTACTGGAAAACTCTCTCTCTCTCTCTCTCTCTCTATATATATATATTTATATTAATTATATGAATAATTTGCATATATATGTTTATATAAAAATATTTTTTTGACTGAATTACGTATATATTTTGTAGGTAGATAATTTCGTGTAATAATTTGAGAAAATAATTCAACATAATTCTGGAAAGATAATTATGTACGAATAAGGTAATAGTGAACTGTTTATTTCTAGCTTTTGTGCGCTAGCAAAGTTTATTTCGTAACTGGATGTAAAGAATTTTAATTAAAATAGCATGTTCGAGAACAAAGGCAACTAAACTGAATGCAGCGACTTCGTCTGTGATCTAATTTAACAGTTTGTTGCGGCCAAAATGGTGTCTTTGATGCAGTTGTTTCTGTATTTACTAGAAACTAGTACAATGTTCATTTACAATAACTGAACTACATAGAGAAACACCTCCTCTAATGAAATATCTAGACGAGACAATGTTACCAAACGCATGGTAATTACGCTTGTGTCTGAGAGAACTTTGACCTTTGTTGGAATTACTCTCTGTTATTACAAGAATTAATCTCACGTTAATATACAATGGTAGTGGTGGAGGTAGATGAACATCGAATTCATTTTTAGAAACATTTAGAGTTTGTCTGCTCTAAGTCAGTTATACATGCACACAGATATATATATATATATATATATATATATATATATATATATAACAAATTTGGATAATAACATAGACATTGTAAGAATATTCTCTATAATATAACTGTTATTTATAATATAATTTATATTCTAAAAAAAAATAAAAATTATATTATTTCGATATTTTTCTAAAATTTTAATATTTTATTAGTTATAAGTTTTGTTTTTTATATTATAGTAGGAAAAAAATTCTATGGAATTGGATATCTAGAGAAAACTATAGAACAATGTATGTATTTTTCCTTGTTATCAATCTTTCGCAGATATTATAACCTTTTAATAAAATCAATATTTCCCATTCATGATATTAATTATAGAAATTAAAAACTATCACCATCAACTTTTTCTAATCACTACTGGATGAAAGCCAAACTCAAAACTTTTCTTTTCGTACGATCCAGTGTTTTTCCTTTCACTTAACTTCAACGAATTTTCTAATGCATCTATCCATGGGTATTTTTTGGGTCTTTAAGTACCTCTGAGTTCATAATTAATAATTTTTCTTTTTTATTGGCGTTCGTCTTTTTTTCGAATTGAATTTGAAATTGATTTTATTTCCATTTGAAACTTCTCATCTTTTCAATAAAGTCCGTGAATTTAGTTTTCCTTCCGATCCACTAGTTCTTTTATCTCTACATGTTATTTCAAAAATAATTATTTTCTTATTTTTTGAATCATTGAATCATTTTGGCATTCAAGACTCAATATTATACATACATAAATTCATATATATATATATATATATATATATATATATATATATATATATATATGTATAGGGTTTTCCAATAAGCGCTACAGAAGTTTAAATGGAAATGAAACAAAAAGTATTTAATTAATTATTTTTTATTAAATTTTTCTTAACCATATTCTATGGCATAAATGATGAAACTCAATTTCACTCATATGACCACCATGACTGCTTGACATAAGGAATTAGTTTAGTCTAATTTTAGTCACTCTTTCACATAATTGTGGTCCAATTTCATAAATTATATGTTGAATGTTTATTTTTAATGCTTCTGTTGTTTGTGGTTTTTCAGCATAAATCAATGATTTCACATAAGCCCATAGAAAGTAATTCAATTGAGTTAGATTACACGATATTGGTGACTAATTGATAGGCCCATTTCGTGAAATAATGGATTCATTGAATTTTTGTTTTATTAAGTCTATTGAAATTTTTACAATTTCTAAGCATTGTTGAAGTGTTAAACTTTCCGTGATAATGTACCAAAGTATACAAAGTTAAAATTGGCTTAAAAAAATTCAAACATAGCTACCACCAGTTGTCAAAGTTTTAACATTCTTATCGGAAAACCCTATATATATATATATATATATATATATATATATATATATATATTCATCGTGTTTGAAAATAATTAAATTTTCATTTTTTTCTCTGAAACTTGCAGCATTATTTACAATGGAATTTATGTACATCCACATTTTCTATTAAGTTTCAAAATTTGGTTTAAATATGATAAGTAGTTTTTTAGACCAATCAATAGGGCAAAAAAACACCTGTTTTTGACTAAAATTCCGGAATGGATGAGGCCGTTTTTTTTTGTTGGGGGCGATGTTACAAGTAACAATATGTGTTTTGCAACTGAAAAAACCGGAGCATAAAGGTACTAGGAAGGTGCAAAGTTGGCGAAATTATGTTTTTCGTTCTTCAAGCATAGAAAATGCATTTTAGAGAAAAAAGTTTTAGATAAAAGTTGTAAATAATGAAAAAACCTTTAATTTGAGCCATTACTTGATAAATTACGTTGATTGATTATTGCAAAAAAGCGAAAAACCATAAAAATGGCCATTATTTACAAATCAATTATTTATTGCATTTTTCACTTTTTGAAACTTTTTCGGCATGCGTGGTGAAGCTTATACGAATTTAAACAAAATATCGTGTTGAAAATTCGAATTCGTTCATTAGTTGCTAACTTACTGTAAATTGTTTATCCCGAGATACCCAATGTACGAGGCTATAACTTTCTAATGGCCGAAAGTTTCCAGTTTGAAAAGGGCTTAAACTCTTTAGCAAAATATATATTTTTATGTTATATTAGCGGCGTATAAAAATTTTTGTATTTTATTGCATAAAAAGTCATTAGAAAAAGTAGTTCCTTATTTGCTAATAAACATTGAAATTTTCAGCGATCCTATACATTGTGGCAATTTATAAAATAGAAAATCTGAAAGGTTATTGCAAGACGCAGATTTAAAAAAAAAATCTGCCCAATAGAAAGCCATTCCGGATTAATTTCCTTGTTTTTGCCCTATTGATTGGTCTATTTGAAATATGCTGGTTAAAGTAATAGTATCATTTGTTACGTTGTCTCAGAAACACGATAAAACAATTCTCAAATATTAAAATTTATTTAAAATTTCGTAAAGTATTCATAAAAACATATAAATCGATTTGTCAATTTTACAGTGATAATTGTCTGCAGTGCACACAAATTTACAATTTTATGGATGTTTCAAAGATGGCAGAAAGAATATTAATAACGACTCAAGATCAGGTCATTATAATTGCTGTGGTGCATATATGCCAGAAATCATTTTTAATTATTAATTCCATAAAATGATCTTTCGAATGATATGAAATAAATGGTCATCCGGTCAATTACTATGTATTTTATTTCAATTTGAAGTTGTATCACCCTTAAAAAAAGGTTATGTGTACTTAGATACGCACGTCAGAAGTGAAACTTCTTTTCTGTAAAGTAATAAATAGGTAAATGGTCAAGTGTATGCCTAAAATTCGTAAATAAACAAATTCGTCAGAATAAAGCAAGTAACAAAATGAAGAAATGTAGTAGGGAGAGAGGCTGTAAATACACGGGATAAAAATTTAAGTAGAAAATGATCAATTATTTCATATTAAGTAAGATTAATATTTATTTTCAAATTAAAACTTTTATAAAATTATGAAAATTTATTTGTCTTTGTTTGGAATTTCTTCGATTTCCATTGTTTTCTCTGGTGGTGATTGAGTAGGTACATACGATACAATTGTATTATGATAAATAGAATTTTTGCGCAATAGATTTTTTTCATCTTAAAGCCTGTAAAAACATTTTGTTTAATTACTATTATATTATTATTGAATAATATATAATATTATAATATACATTTTCTAATTTATTTTCTTCTAAATTACTTCGAGAAAATAAAATATAATATTACTATGAAATATTTAAATAAATGTTGAAAAATTCTTCTATTTTAAAATATGTCATCATTGAAAATGATGTACAATTATAGATTTAAAAAAAATATTTAAAATTATATCAATATTTCATATCTCCAAATGTATTATTAAGCGGTATCTTCACTATAGAATGAATAAATATCACCGTCATCTCCATATTATCGAACTTCACACAACGAGAAGATGCAAGCACGATGCGATGTAGTATTAAAGGCTCTACAGTATGAAGTCGTTTAGGATTATCAACTCCTATTTTTTCAAACACGATGAAGACATTGCATTCACTATAACAACTGTGCAGGTCGCTACGTGAAAATATGACTACCATCTAGCATCGGGGATACGACAGTTCAACATTTATCTCCGCCGTTAAGATTTCAACATGAGGGGGAAATCATCTCACACAGCGAAAGAATCAATGAATATTTTATGAGATTTCTTTCGAATATACATCAATTCCAGTTATATTGATATCTGCAATCTGTATAATCACAAATATGATTCATGTGCGGTTCTTTTTATAAAAATAATTAATGAGGAGAATTATGCATTTTGTTAAAATAACATTTCTTTTTTTAAAAATAAATCAAAGATTATCTATCAAAATACTGAACGTAATAAAACTTCTCAATAAAACTATTAGATTTGAAATATAGTAAGATATTTAAAATATAATATTTACTAAGATTTTTCAACTGTAATTTGATAATAAAAAAATAAAATTTTAAATTAACTTGCATTTCAAAATCAAAACATTAAACTTGAGTTACAAAAATCAATAGAAAAATTCTAATTCACTATACATAATTAAAACAAAGTTTAGTAGACAAATAAATTCATTAAATGTCTATTTTAGAACATTAAGTCAAAAAATAGATTTATTTGTATACTTATAAGAGAATATGCAACTAACATTTGATATTGAAATTTAAAAAAAATGATTTAGATAATCTCACATAAATAGACAGCGTACAAATATAATTTATTAAAAGTTAGAACAAATATTTTTTCTAAAAATCATACTCAAACTGTAAACATAACATTTGCATTTAGTTAAATAGTAATTTTTGTAAATTTCAAATAAATGTCTATTTTTAGTAACAAAATTCAATCTAAACAACTAACATTTTTCAAATTAATTAAAAATTTTATCTGAAATCGATGAATATTCTTAAAATGTCAAAACTGTTAATTTTCATGCTCAATTATTTTAAATTCAATAACAACGACAACAACACATATACATTTTTCTTTAATTTCAAGTAAGTAAAACCTAGAATCATTTTCACTAACTAACGAAAATGTTTATACATGCTTAATATTACTTCAAGGTATTTTTAAAATAATATACATTTTTTTACTTTCAAAAATATAACTTCTTAAAATACTAATACATGTGTATAACATTTCTAACTGATGTTTTTATTATTTATTTAGAAATAAAATCGTAAAAGTTGACTCAAAGTAATATACAAATTTAATATAACTTTGTACCGAACGTGTAATAAATATATATATATATATATATATATATCATATTATATATATATATTATATATATATATATATATATATATATATATATATATATATATATATATATATATATATATCATATATATATATATATATATATATATATATATATATATATATATATGATATTTTTGAAATGAAACTTCTTTAGCGGCGTTGGGGTAAAATTTTTAAATACAACGGAAGTTACGTACCAAATATACACAGCGGAAATTAGTGTATATAATATACTTAAACATAGGGGAGAGGGGTAGTGAGGCCCATTACGCATGCGCGCCCTTTTAACATATATTTGTAAAGCAATAGGCATATGGCTATTGTAAAGTAATAGGCAGCACGTTGTATTTTATTATTTACAATTAGTCTGTGAATTGTGCTTAAATAAGGTTGTTATTCAGTGTGATAACATTAATATTTTTGGTAAGTATATTAATTTATATAATCTCATATTACAATATTAAGCTAAATAATCATACAAATAAGACTACAATAAATTTACGTGGTATTTAAAAATTGATCAAATCAACACGAAATTGAGGTTATTGACGTATAACAATATATAGATATAATATTTTATAACATTATGTATATACATTTAATCTATTTATCAAATAAAAGAAATACTATTGAAAACACGTGGTATTTAAAAATTATCGAAACCTATAAAATTTTGAGGTTATCTGTTGTTTTATTTGAAACAATTTCTTACAATTTTATTTATAATTGTGATCAAATTATTCTATACTTTTATTAAAAAAAATTATATTAAAATTATTATGAATTCTTTGTGCTTAGGTGTCATTTTGAAGATTTATTGAATTTCACGTGGTGTTGGAAAATTATCAATTATTAATAAATAATATCCAAATAGAGGCTATTTATTGCAGTGATATATTATTTGTGAGTGTTTCCTTCAATTGTTTTATTTTCAAAACATTGATCTATTTGTATATTATATATTATACAAAAGTAATTTAAAAAAATGTTTTTTACAGGCTTTAAGATGGTAAAGTCTATTGCGTAAAAATTTTACTTAACAACAAACTGTATCGTTTATACCTACTCGGTCACCATCGGAGGAAGCAATGGAAATCGAAGAAATTCCAAACGAAAACGAATAAATTTTCATAATTTATAATTTTATAAAAGTTTTATTTTGAAAATAAATATTAATCTTACTTAACACATTGTATCCGGACAACAATTTGACGTCTTTCGCATATTATTACTAGAGCGCGAAAGACGTCATCGAGACGCGTTGTCCGCATACGATGTATTAATATGAAATAATTGTAAAAATTTAATTTATTTAAAACATTGATCATTTTCTACTTAAATTTTTATCTCGTGTATTTACCGTTTCTCTCCCTACATCATTTCTTCATTTTGTTACTTGCTTTATCCCGAAGAATTTGTTCATCTACGAGTTTTAGGTATACGCTTGTCCATGTACCTTTTTATTACTTTACTGAAAAGAAGTTTCACTTCTGGCATGTGTATATAAGTACACAACCCTTTTTTTAGTAATGGCTTTTTGGCGAGGTTTCTAGTGCATAATTGAGCTTCCTGGAGCCTTTGGATCTACTTCTTTTAACAATTTTCGTACTTATTTCCGATCCACCTCCATCCACAAACTCTCTTCTTATATCCTATGCAGTTTTAAAACGTTTTTTAAAAGATAGCTGCGATTTTGTAGGGCTGTTGTTTTTCTCTTTCCTCCAAATCCCTTTTTCCGATTAATAAAGCATGTTTCGTTATTTTTTTAAAATTTCAACTACGACGATTTGCTCAATCCGACTTTACCATCTATTTTACGAACACTAAAATTCTGTTTTCACAAAGATAAAATATTAAGTTTATCTTCTTCGGTCCGTTTTTTCATATTTGCAATTTTTACACTGTTTAACTTCATTTATGTTATAATATTCATTTATGTTTAATGTTATTTTTCTTTTCATACGTTACAAAATGAAAGGAAAAGTGTTATTTATGAATGCTTGCATAAAAACAATGCAAGCAATATGGATTTCCCCGTTTTATTTACTAAAATTGCTTGAAAGAACAGTATTGCTAGATTGTCCTAATTTCAATGGCTACTATTGTATCCATAATGTTTTTTTTTTAATTTATAAATTAATTTCTAGTTTTTCGTAAAGTATGTATTTAATATCTTATACAATTATTTTTTTTACTATTTATGTATAGATCAATAAAAAAGTGTGAATTTAAAATTCTACGTTTTTAAATGATAAATAAAAAATATAGATTTTAAAGATTTATTATTAAAATCAGTTGTTATATGGTAAGTTGATTTAACATCTAATAATTGTTATTTTTTTTATTAAAATATGAAAGTTCAGAGTAATATTTTGCAGTTTTACAACATGCCAAAGAAAATGTTCGTTACTTTTATACGTGATTATTGTAATATTTTAATGTCAAAAATATTATAAATGTTCAATAGTTACGTATGAGATTTAAAATAGCTTTATATTCAAACGATTTAATTGATATAAATGCAGTAATGAAATATTGAGACGAATGAAATATAAATTATTCATTAAAGATAAAAAAGCATAAAAATCAATCAACAACGAATAAAAATATTCGTACAACTTCGTTTACAGGAGCTATCGATATGCACCATCATTTTCGTCAAGAGTGTTATTAAACATAAAGAAAAAATTTACAATAAATTATGTACGAGAGTAATTGCGCCCATCTGAATTCATATCGTGCTGAAATGATTAGCTTGCCACATTTAACCGACCGACGCACGGGGTTATGAACGTATGCACGTCAGCAACAGTAGCGGGTTTACCGCTGTGCTGTGGGCGGGTAACGCGAAGCGCGATACTCACATGCAATTAGCAGAAATAATTGCAGGAATTCCCTGCAGAGTGCTCTGATGGTATGACTTGATGTCGACTAGATGGCGCTGGCGGATCTGCCCGGCTTTCGAGCGTCACGACGTGTGACGCTCGGCGTCGTTACATCACACAGGACATGTTATAGTCCGTGACGTCATGACTGACCGCATGTTCTTCTCCCCCGACTTTTCGTGTCTTGATGATGATGCTGCTGCTATGTCGTAACTTTCAAGATTTTTTGACGTGGCCTTAAATAATCTTTGGTAATTTAATATGCTTTACGGTATGGAATATGTATATATATATATATATATATATATATATATATATATATATATATATATATATAATCGTCAATCATCATTGTCATGTTAGTTTATACTAACTTACTGATGAATAAAAGGCTTCATTAAATGTTACTTCAATCTTTGTTACTTGGTCATACCACGTTGACTATGAAAACATATAATCAATGTGTACTATCTGTTTGTATTTATAGAGAAAAAAAACTTTGACAATGAATGCAAAAATGAAGAAAAAAACTTGGACAATGAATGCAAAAATGAAGAAAAACTTTTGATAATTCAGCAAAGCATGAAAATGATAATGTTATTTCTAAACGCGGTTAGAAAATCTATAAAGAGGTATGGGATAATTATTATAAAATAATGTATAAAATCGATGAAATGGGCATGGGTAGGAAGATATATAGCAAGAAAAGAAGATAATAATGAACAAAAAGCATTAAGAGAAGTGGCTACTAAGAGACGAAAGAAAAGAGACCTCGTTACAGATGAAAAGATGATATTGTAGAATATTGTGAAAGCGAGGTGCCAATGAGCATTAACACGTTCACGTCCGCACGTTTCACATTAGTTTTCTTCTCTATCGCGGTTATTTCGCACTTAGATTATATCATCTGTCACTCGAACCTTTTGTGAAGTCATTCATAGTGAAATTAAAATATACAAAAGTAAAGCATAAAAATTATTACAACAGAGTTATTTAGGCTGCTTTATATGAAATGATGTATGTGAATAAATGTGATTTAAAGAGTTTATTGAAAAAAGACATTGAAATTTTAGTTTAACATTGTAAGGCATAATAGTATTATTTGAAAATGAATGAATGTCAATATTCGTTTGAATTTATTACAGCTCATGATTCTGGAAAAAATGGGGTTTCTAACAATAGATTTGTGGATTAGTAATCGTCCATTCTTGTTTCTTTACAAGTCTCATAATAATTACTAGTGTAAACCACTTTTAAAATTCTACTACAGTTACATCGAGCCATTTGGTATTTTTTGTGCGATTTATACTTATCACAAAATTAAGATATGTATTAATTAGTGTGGTTTATTTCTTCCATATATCGATTTTAATCAATAATATATAATGGATTATACGATTTTTTAAATTTATTTTTATTTTGTACCAGGCATCATTTAGATATTATGGATTGTCGAAATTGTTCTTATTATTCAAGAATTTTTCCAAGATAGAATAAATAGATTTCCGTCTTCGAGTACGATACTATTATTTTTTTTATTGTTTTTTTTTATTGATTAAATTGTTGAAACATCTTTATGGTTTCTTATTATACCATATACTAGAAACTTCTCTAGTAAGTAATCTCTATTAATCTAGTAATTAATAATGCCTTTGCATGTATAATGTGTTTGTAGTATATTTATTTTATAAATAAATAAAATAATAGAAAAACATGAGATAGTTACAGAGGTATATGTGTTATAAGCTCAATGATTCAATTGCCTTAACGAATGTTAACAGAAAGATTAACAAATGAGTGTGAAGAGCTTGAAATGATAGAAAAAAGAGTTTAGAGAGGATAGTTGTTGCATAGATACTCGTATAATATTTTTCTCTCTGATAATTGAGAAAAATGCATAGCATGACCTAAATACCCTTTTATTTTTTTGTTGACTTTCAGAAAGTGTAAAGTAATAACCGGTGGTAATATTATAAAATGTTTAAAATATAATATAGTAGTAGTGCTTGACTTATTTGTAATATAAAATCAATTTATATATTTATAATGTAGTGTATGAGGAAATGGGTGTTTGTCACCTAAATTTGTAATAATAAAAATATTACCGCAAGAATATCTACCAATTACTCGTATTTTGTTTAAAATGTATGTTTAGTATGTTTTGAAAGAATATAAAAGATAAATATTTTGGTATGGTAGTATAAAATGATGACAAAATAGTGCATACGAACATATGATACGAACATATGAACATGTGATACGAACATATGAGAAGGATGGAATAGAAATAGGTGGCAAAATATGTTAGCGAGTGTCTGAATGTATGCGTGAAATAAAAGATCAAGATGGTCGTGAAATATAGATCAGATGGAATTTTAAGACAAAGAGAAATTTAAGAACATGGAAGGATGTGATCTTATTATCTAAAACGAATGTATAAATATAGAGATAACAATAAAATATTTATATTTATTACAATCATACAATATGTTCAGTAATAACTAATATAAAATATACGGTATTACCTTGCATAGTGCGGCTTCAATTAGTACGGTTTCACTATAGTCCGGTTTGAAATTTAAAAAAAAAGTTATGCGTATGCGCACATTATACGTATCGAATGCGTAGTTGTAATTTTGTGGTTTTTTTTCAATTAGTTTTCGATTCGTAACTCTAGAGTAAAGAATATTTTTTTATAATTAAATTTTAATAACCCATTTGAAAATGAATTTAAAATGTATTTAAAGTAAATGTATAAACCTCTGATTTATTTTGTTAATACATACAAACATTTGAATATACTACTATCGTTTTATTTACTGAAAAACAGGAAAAAAAATTTGGAACCAATTAACGTTTTTGGTATTTAGTTAATGTTTCGATTAGTCCGGTTTCAAATAGTCCGGCTAATCAGTGGAACCGATTAGCCGCACTATTTGTGGTATTCTTGTACTTTTTAAAGAAAAAGTTTTAGTAGTAAATTTTGAATATAACTAGTTTTGAAATAATTTTAAATATATTTTGTTTTATAAGATTTGTGTTTTGAAAACAGATAGTTTAGGGGGAATAAAATAAGGATGGAGGCGCCGGGCATCGATCCCGGTACCTCTCGCATGCTAAGCGAGCGCTCTACCATCTGAGCTACGCCCCCTGATAATAACAATTCGACAGACATGATTAAATCACGATCATTGACCTAGATTTACTATGCTATATTTTAAGTACCACACCCGACCTCGCCTTTAAAAAGGTGTGCCTACTATAAAATTCTACAACAACGCGTATCTTTTCGTTGATCGAATGCAATTCGTTAGAATTAAAAAAGAGATTCAGTTTTCTATACCGTGATACAATATGTTTTGTCCTTGTCTTATACATAAAATTTGTTATACTTTTATGAATATAGAAACATAGATATTTGCATCAAATATGATCTTTGTGAAGATTATATGAATTATTTATAAAAGCATTTTTAATGAGTTCTTTGATTAATATAATGTATTATTTGCATGTTTTGTAAATAATACTATTTATAGCATTTTTAAAAAGTTAAATATTCTATCAGTACAGTATATGAGCAAGAAAGTAGATGTTCGATTGATTTATTTATATCGTATATATACTAGTGTATGTATATATATATATATATATATATATATATATATATATATATATATATATATATATATATATATATATATGTACACTAGGCAGAAAAAGTCTGCGTTCACTTATCAATACGGAAATAGTTCTCAATAAAAAAAACCTATTAATTTAAATTTCAAAACAAACATATTTTTTTATTAATTCTATGAAGTACTAATTCCTTATACATGGCAATTCACAACATTTCAAATTTATAAAAAAATAAACTAAAAAAGAAAAACATAAGAATTCAATCAAATTCAGTAGAAAAAGTCTGGTTACAAATTGTATTAGACGGTAATTCCCCGAATTTTGTTGCAATATTTGCATTCATTATTGTTTTAAAATTATCACAGTTTTATGTCCCAGTTCGTACGTTGTAATTGAAACACTTAAATATTATGTTTAGAAACTAATAGTAAATTTTTTTACAAAAAAATAAGATGGAGTCCAAAAAAGAAATTTTTGTTCATGAACATAAAATTATATTAAAGTTATGGAAAGAAGGGAAAAGTTTTCGGGAAATAGGAAAGACTGTTCGATAACAATATTCTTCCTTTCGAAGGTAGTAAATAATTTTAAATACACTGAAATTATAACATCGAAACCGTGTTCTAGCCAGCCATTAAAGTTAACATTTAGAGGAAGGCGTAAGATTGTAGCTTCAGTGAAAGTAAATTTCTAAATAACTGCACCCCAAATTGCAAAAGACATTGAAGTACTATTTGAAAAACAAATCTGTGCTGGTACTGTGCGAAAAATAATGAAGAAGGGTGGTTGCCATGGTCGGGTTGCGTGTAAGAAATTATTTACTTCACGTATCAATACATAAAAGCGAATCGCATACGTAAATGAATATATTAATAAACTATCTGCACTAAAAGAATGACATATTGCAGACGTTGTTGTGAATCTTTGGTTAACAAATCCTGTACAATTTGAATTTTGTATGGAAACATTTTAAGATCCATTTTCAAAATTCGTTGTAGCGATGGTCTGGAATCCTCAAATAGGTGGAACGACGACGAGTAGAGACAGATGGATCAACGTTTATACTTTGATGCAGTCTTCACTATTGCTGCAGTGCGTACAGTACAATGAGGACTTCTTCCTGAAATTTTTGTGACTAATTTAAGCTTCTGAAACTGGGAGACTAAGTTACTAATCAAGTTGTCACTAGGAGTTGTTCTGATATTGAAATGTTGACTAAATTTTCGTCGAGTTAAATAATAATAGACTGTTGAGTAAAATAAAAAAAACTAATAATATTTATTCGTTATTGCACATCGTAAGTAGCCATTGACAAATTCCAAATTGTGTAATATAACCTGTAAAAAAAGGAAAATAAAAACAAAAAATTAAGATTTTTCAAACTCTTCAGACTTCTTTTGGCCACTCTATACATACATACATACATTTACACAAACATATATACATACATACATATATATATATATATATATATATACATTTATTTAATATTTTTTTAAAAAATAAAATTATTCTCAGTATTTTATTAATTGACAATTATGAAATTTGACGACGTTTATTTAATCAATTTGAAATCTTAACACAAACAGACTTAACAAGATGCCATAACATCACAAAACCATTTATTTATTCAGTTCGAAAATACACGATTTATAAATTAATCAGCGTACTTTGTTGACGGTAATGAATTTAGTTCTAAAAATAGATCTGCGCTTTCGATCGAAATAATAGAATCATCGCTGTCGAGAAAGAATGGCATTAAATAAACATAACTGGTAAAAAGAAGCATATACACTTAAGTGAAATAATATTTGTGTATAATAAATTGTTGAAGTGTATAATGTCTGATTTCTATAAAAATCTTGTTTATTTAAATCGAAATATATCCATAGAACGTTATTTTGCAGATTTGTTCATTTTTTTAATATTAGGTTACTTTTTAATCAATTTAGATTATTGTTCATGCATTTGTCTTTCAACAATTTAAGTGAATTATGATTTAAGTAATGTTAAACTATTAACAGTGTAAGATCACTGTTCGTTTGGTACTATAATTAATTTACTTTTACACAAATAAATCACTCATACCAACACCATAAAAATTTATAGAAGTGTTTATAGATTCCATTATATATACTATTTCGATTACCTCGAGTTGTATTCGTACACTAGTAAACTATGAATTAAAAATCAAATACAATTCATTAAATATTCATTTCTTGTATGAAAAATTATTTTCAAGCAAACGTGTCTTTTTAGTGTATTGAATTCATTTATTTACTATTCAGAATATTACTATGAAATTTGTTTTTAATGATTTGTTTATACCAATTATCAGAAATTATTGTTAAATAATTTATTGAAATATATTAAATATTGTACGAGCTTAGCTTGTTAAAAACAAGTTTGGCTAAGAAAACTTATGAGAGTGAGACTCGTTATTTCTGCTCAAGGGGTTAATATTTTTATTCTTTTTTTCTGAAATATAATGTATAACAATAAGATACACCAGACATATTATTAATTTAAAAAATTAATTCATTAGGATGAGAAAACTGCAATGCAATTAGAACGGATTATTAAAATGTTTCACTTTCGTGTTGATACAAAACATAAAAATCAAATTTTTAGGGATTTTAATAATTTACTTTTGGATTTGTTACGTAAAATATATTTGGATGAAAATATGTACTCGGTAGGTCGACTTGGATTAAGTTAGTGCTTAAATTAAATATTTTTGTAAAGTTTTAAATATTATTGAAAGAAAAGGCAAATAAATGTACAATTTTATTTTGAAAATTGATTACTATTTTTTTTAAAAAAAAATCACAAGTAAAACATGATTTAGTGTACATTTTTTATAAAGGTTTTTCAATAAGCATTTCAGGATTTTAAATGGAAATAAAACAAAAGTATTTAATTAATTAGTTATTTATTTATTTTCATTTTTAAGCATATTTTATGGCATTAATAATGGAACATAATTTCACTCATATGACCACCATGACTTCGTTTGATATAGTGTATTCATTTAGTCCAATTTTAGTCACTCTTTCACATAATTGTGGTCCAATTTTATGAATTACACGTTCAATGTTTTTTTAATGCGTCTGCTGTTTGTGGTTTATCAGCATAAATCAATGATTTTACATAATCCCACTGAAAATAATTCAATGAAGTTAGACCACATGTTTTTGGTGACCAATTGATGGTTCCATTTCGTGAAATAATGGACTTATTGAACACTTGTTTCAATAAGTGTACTGAAATTTTTACAATTTCTAAGCGTTGTTGAAGTGTTAAACGTTCCATGATAATTTACCTAACTATACTGAGTTGAAATGTCAAAATGAACTTAAAAATATCAAACATAACTGCCAGCTTTCACAGTTCTGACATTCTTATTAGAAAACTCTATATATAGTAGCTTTTTTAAAAAAAAAAAAAAAATTCTAATAATTGTATAGATAAAAAATATTAAATTTGACATTGTATTTTTATTTATTTTCATTAAATTATAGTTAAAATAAAATTTAAAATTAAAATATCAAGAAAAAAGTTATTGTTTATAAAACTTTTAAAATATATGTCTTTACTTAATTAAATATAATGAGCATTTAAAAGTAAACATTTTCAAATACCTTTCTTTTATATATAATACAATATTTTTTTTATATTTTTGCAACATTAAAACACTTTGTGGTGGTACAGAATATATCTCAATTATTTTTATACTTTCTTTGGGAACATACTCTTTACTGTTTTGATCCGTAATCGAAGAAATTGATATCAAAGATTGTGATTCACGGTAGAGCTGATGATGAATATCGTGAGTTAAATTTTTTATATACTTTTATAAATATGATCTCATTACAAATCATTGAAATATTAGTTGATCCATTGATTTATCAGCAAACAAAACATGCAGGGCTCTTACTTTTACTATACACATATCTATCATATATATATATATATATATATATATATATATATATATATATATATATTGTATATATATATATATATATATTTATTTATATATATATATATATATATATATATATATATATATATATATATATATATATATATATATATATATATATATATATATATATATATATATATAATATAATATAATATAATATAATATCGTTATTGTCATTATTATTATCGATTCCACAGACTATTTTAGTCACAGGTTTCTCTGACAATGCCAGTTTATAAGAGACTTTCTTATTAAAGCTTTTTGACAGTTTTTTTTTACAAGATGAGGTTGTCAGCCCTATGACCAACCCTCAAAAATGAGGAATATCATCACTGGCTCCATAGACTACTTTAGTCCTAGGTCTTTTTGATAATTCTAGCTCAATGGAGCTTTTTCTTATGAAAGCTTTTCGATAGTTGTTTTTTTGTAAGATAAGGTTGTCAGCTTTATGCTCAGCTCTCGAAAGTGAAGGACTATATGATTAGGAATCGAACGCAATCTTTCGCATGACACGCGGTGATGCAAGCCACCATACTAGCCAGTCAGTCGTCTCTCTCTCTCTCTCTCTCTCTCTCTCTCTCTCTCTCTCTCTCTCTCTCTCTATATATATATATATATATATATATATATATAATAAACCAACCATCATTTACTCCAGCGACAGCTCCAAATACGTGTAGATTGATTGTATTTGTTCTCACCTTCTATTTTTGCATTGTAGTTTTGAAATTACAAGGGTATGGGAAATCGACTTTTTTCTTTCTTCAAAGGGAACCATTGTTTTATTTCATCAATTGGATTAATGTTATCTTGATTTGTTGCTTTGGCGCAAATGCAATATTTTAAAGACATTATTATATTTATAATGGATAACAAACATTTTTTTTGTAAAAATGAATTATCACCTCCAACGCCACAAGACTTTATAAAGTGTTCAATAATCACTTATTGTTTACTTTGTTCACTTGTTTATAACAACAATAGGCTTTATTTGTGTAAAAGTGAATTTGTCACAGTTCCAAAACAAACAGTAACAAATATTTTGTTATTAGTATCAAATAGATAACCAACTTACCATGTTTTTTTTGTATTTCGTTTAATATTTGCATTGAACAATTTTTCATGTACATTTTTTATTTCGTTTTTCATTTCATTTTCAATTTTTCAGCATTCTTTCATCTTGTTTATACCCGTTGTATAGAATTCTTGCTTCTATAAATAACACAAAAGATCGTAATTGGTGAAAGATTATCATAATTGCTTTTTTTTAGGTTATTAATTTTTTGGAATAAATTCTTTACTACTTTGTAACTTAACAGTTCATTCGATTTTAATAAATTGTTTTCATTAGAATAAATATCTAATTGATAAAATTAGTCATTTGAACTGCATCGAAACCAATTTTTATAACTGAATTAAATTAGTTTTCTTTTTATATAATAAATTAATTAATCAGATTGTCTCCAAAACACTTAACTATTGAGTCATCAATTGATAAATTTTCATGAGAATTGTCTCCATTACACAAATTTTCTTTTTAGTTTATCTTATAAAGATCTCATTTTAAACATGTTATCAGTTAATTCATAGTTTTTGTATTAACAAAAAAATTGATATTTTATTTTATTTTTAAATACTTATTACGAATATTAATTTATCACCAAAATCTATTTTAAGATAATTTTGTACACAGAATATGTAAAGTCGATAATAATATTAGTTTTAATTCTGATTTGTATGTGTAGTATTGAACTAGCAGCTTCATGGAGTCCTTATAATTTATTTCAACCAGTATACTTTGTTTATGATTAAGTAAAAAATTTTCATAAGTGAATTACTCATTTTTTTATAATAAATTATCATATTTTTTTTATATATATGTAACCAACTAATTATATTGTACTCAGCTAAGTATATCAAATTTAAACAAATTTTAACAAAATTTGCATCAATTAAACTATATTATCTTAACGGTAAAATTTTATGAAAATATAAACCTTTCATAAATATTGAAATATTGTAATTTGTAATGATTTTCTCTGAAAAATAAAACATATTTGAATACTTCCAAATTGTGTTTGTTAATTAAATTGTTACAATAACACGATTTCATGCATTGATATCTTGTTGTCATTAATGGAATCAAAAAAGGATAATTTGTTCTTTGGTTAAACAAGTGCCTCGTTTATGTTAATGAGTTAATCAAATAATTTTTTTTTTTAAAAAATAAATTATATGTAACTAATTTGAATCGCGTATATATATATATATATATATATATATATATATATATATATAACTCATATAATCATCTATTTATGAAAAGTAAACAAAACGCAATTAAATTTTGAATATTGAAAATGTGAAATTTCTGAAATATTCTTAAATATATCTTCCAAAAACCAGTTTCGCATTAAATTGAAATTATTATCTTCCAAATGATTTCTGTGCAATTACACGCTTATTTATATTACAGCGTAAACTTTAATTAACGTAAAATAACAAGAAATTATGAAATAATTTGAAACAAGAACGTTTCATTGTATATAGATTATCGTACGAGTGATATGGTTTCTTGTTACGTGTGACGAGAAAACTTATACATCCCCACGAGAAATAATTTAATTATGACTTTCGGATAATAAATTTAATGTAAGGTAATTTGCACTTAAGTATCGTAAAAAATATTATATCCTGAATGAAAAATATGCTTAAAAATTGTATGAAAGACGTTGTTATTTTTGTAACAAAATCTTATTACCACGATGATATAATATTTTTATAACAGGCAAACATAAAAAAATGTTATTCAAGTGAATATCACTTCTCTGAATTAAGGCCGTATAGCATATTTCGAATAATTAAATAAATAATTAGTAACACGAAATATTTGAAAGACTAATAAAATATACAATAAGGTTATAAAATGAATAAAATTTAATATAACTGTTAAACACGACATTGAAATACATTAAGTTTCAATGGCGTGCTAAATAAATTTGTTTGTTAAGTATTATATATGATATATTGTATATACTATATATATATATATATATATATATATATATATATATATATATATATATATATTATATATATATATATATATATATATATATATATATATATATATATATATATATATATATATATATATATATAGTGTCCAAATTTGAGGTTAGGAAGTAAGTGGTCTATTATTTGATAGAATGTCAAATATTGAACTGTTATTATTAAACTTTTGTTTATTGAAATGTTGGGAAATTTCAATAATGGAACGCTACACACTTAAAGAACGCTTTTCAATAGTGAACATTCACTATAAAAATGCTGATAATTTTACAATGTCAATGCTTAAAATTAATGCATCTTTTCCTCGTAATCAAGTGCCTTAGAAACCTGTTATTCGTAACTTAATCACAACATTTAAACAATTTGGTTGAAGACAATTTGATTTTGAACTTTTGGAGACCACATACTAAAAACATATGCTTATAGTGGTCGTTCGGCTGAAAATATTGCTGCTGTATATGAAAGTGTTAAAATATACCCTCAAACACGGATTCGTCGACGTTCACAGCAATTAAAGTTCCCAAAAAGCACTATGCATTTACATTACGAAATACACTCTATATTTTACGAAAAGATTTGTATCTTCATATATATAAAGTCTAACTTACACAAGAACTGAAGTCAGCTAACCATCATTTGTGTCGTATGTTTGTTAATTGGTATCAAGAAAAAGAACAGAAAATGTTGAATTTTACAACAAAATCATCTTTAGTGATGAATCGCATTTTCAATTAAATGGTTATGTAAACAAATAAATTATCGCATATAGGGAAATGAAAATCCGAAAGCTATTATTAAACAACAATTACATTCTCAGAAGTCACTGTTTGGGGTGGTTTATGAGCAGGAGGGATCATTGGCCCATACTTCTTTAAAAAGGAGCAAGGTGTTCGTGCTGCAGTTAATTCGGTGCATTACCAAAGCATAATAACAGATTTTTTGTGGCCGGAACTTGACGATATTGATATTAGTGACATGTGGTTTCAATAGAATGGTGCCACAAGCCATAAAACTTGTACGGCAATCAATTTATTCACAAACAAATTCAATGGATGTTTAATTTCTCGTAATGATGATGTGAATTGGCAACTCAGATCTTGTGTTTTATACCGTTAGACTTCTTCTTTTGTGGTTATTTGAAAGATATTGTTTATGCGAACAAGCTAGCAAGAATTAAAAAACTAAAAGATGAAATTTGTACAGATATGTTGTCTTAAGAAAGATGAAGAATTTTCTGTAAAATGAAAAATCGTGTTATATTTTAAATGGCGCTTGTTTTTGTTAAAAGTGTTGAACTTTGTAAAATGTGATTACACATGTAATTAAAAAATATAAATTGCTTAAAAAAATTAATAGCGTGTCATATATAGTTTATTTTCTTGAAGAAATAATATTGTTTTTAAATTTTAAAATAGAATCTTAAATAAAAATCTAGATAGTTACGTATAGAAAACAACTTGAGTTATTATGAAGATAATAATTGCAAGTGTAAGGCATTAAATGTTTGTAGCTGCTATAAAATTGCCCACGTGTACTATAAATCCTCGTACAATTTCCAGATTTAAAGGTTATTATACATTTATGGGTTTATTTAAAGAAAAATTGAAAATCATACATTTAAAAATAAATAAAAGACTTTGAAATGGTGTTGAGAGAAGAATGGTTACTAATCGTTATATTGCGAGAAATAAGTTCGCTTCATGTCAAAGTGATTAGAAGCTCCAAGGAAAAAATAACACTGCCTTTAATATATTAAAATATACGAAAAGCAAAATAAAATATTTATGTGAATACTTTGAATTTTTTGATGCCAGAATAAAATTCTGAGATTGGTTTGGATAATTTTTTAAAAGTTTAATTTTTTAAAAACAAATTCAAATGAATTTTATTTTGCGTGGGATAAATTTAAATAAACTTTTATATAGCTTAGTAAAAATAAATTTATATTTACTTTTAATTTTTTTCTTCACTATTTATTTATTTATAAAATATGAAAAGTAAATGTCCAAATATTACTTTGAGCCATTGTATATATATATATATATATATATATATATATATATATATATATATATATATATATATATATATATATATATATATATATATATATATATATATATATATATAATATGAGATAATATTTATTTTAATTGTTAAAATTATTTTTTAACACGAGAACCATTAAATAAGACAGAAAAAAATTGAGCAGTATACATCATAAGTGTAATACACGAGCGGTTTTATTATATGCGACAATGTTCTGGTAGTACGACAGCATTGTAAAAAGGATGTATTATGGTCTTTCATTAACTTTATTCAGTTCTATAGCTTAAAAACAACTGTGGACAATGGAGTATTTTTTGCAACGATTTTAGAGTAAAGTAATCCATCATTTGTGTAAAATGTACTTGAACCATTCACTGGTCATTTTGAAAAGCATTATGTATTTGTGTTTTTTATAAGAGTTTTCTATATTTTTTTAATAAAATTAATGATTTAATATATATATATATATATATATATATATATATATATATATATGTATATATATATGGATATAAAACCTGATTGCTAAATTATCAACACTATTTAAGTGTATTAAACCTGTTTATTTTCAAATAAATTAAGTACACCTGGGTCTGTTTTTATGCGGTAGATACATTCCGCAGAAAACCATATTAAAAAAATCGCACAAAAGAAGACCTGACTTACATTGAAAAATTAGGAATACGTTCCTTAATTTTCAAAAACTGCAAAAAACCACAGCAACAAAGTGAAATTAGTCTAAAATTCGCTTAAAAAAAATTAGGAAATAAAGAATGTCTAAAAAAATTTCAAATATCTGAATAAAATTGATACAAAACATAGCTTTTTTACGTTATTTTTTTATTAACTATTTAATTTCATTCAAAGCAATATGTACATATGTATAATTTATTTTACATTTTTTAATACATATTTGAAAATATGCTATTTGAAAATTTGTGGGTTCGTTTATGAACTGGTGTGAAATCAGATTCGTCACTAGAGGAAACACAGTCAGAATTGATTAAGCTTTGAAACGATGATTTTACTAATTGTTTATGAAGCTCGCGATATTCAGACATACAATTATTTAGCTGTCGTTGGAATTTAAAAGTTCATTTAGAATTCGTGTCATTAACAAGAAAATGATTTTCCAATTGATTAAAAAGTTGAAGACCTTCTCAAATCATTTTTGCAGTGAAGGGAACAGGTTCTACTTCTGTTTCATTATCTTTTTCTAAATCTTCTACGGTATCTAAACTTATTGCAATAATATCATTGTCAGTTAAGGCATTAACCATCCTTTTCTAGCTGAAAATTCTTTATCAGTTTAAGAAGCGGAAGTAAATGGCTCTGATTTCTTCATTTGTTCATAAAACCGAAAATATTTTCGTTGAATTAAATAACCGCTTAAAGGAATTCTCAAAAAAAAAATTGCATAAAAAGATATTAGGAAGAAATATGAATCCCATAACTTCAAAATCACATTAAAAAAATTCGCATAAAAAGATATTACGAAGAAATATGAACTTTCCATAACTTCAAAATCGCATTAAAATAATCCGCACAAAAACAGACCTTGTTGTATTAACCTTCGACGCTTGATGTTTACAGGATTCGACGTAGGGTATTTTTGTACCCAAACTTTTCATTAGATATGAGAATTTATGATATAACTAGTAAAATTAATAAAATCATGGGGTACAAAAATACCCCACATCAGGCAGTTGGGTTTAAAATGAAATTTAACTACTAATTATTTTGAATTGGAGCTAATTCAGTTTTACATAAACGAATATTCTATTTCAACATCAGAAACTTCTATAGATAATTGTCATTTATTGTCCATTTTATTAACTTATATTCATTTAAGTAGTTGTCATTATCTTTGAAAGTTTTTATTATAACTGTGTTTTAACGAACTCATTCCACTATAAGTGATTTTTAAATATTTCAATAAAATGTTGTGTTATTAGTGTCAATAATTTATTTATTTAAATGTAAAATATGAATTGCTATGTACACATGTATTGAAAACATTATTTTTTTAAAACAAATATTTATCCTGTTGTCTTCACTATAATTGAACTAGGAATATTTTATTAAATTTCATAATACACTCTTAAAATATGTTACAATATTTTTGTAAAGTATATTTAAATATTCTAATTATTATTAAAATATCATTTTAGATAATAATTGTTTGATTAGATTATAATAAGGTAGCATTAAATTCTGTGTAAAACTGATAAAAAGTGAGTATTTTGATTTAATTTTAAAAAACCTTTTTTCTCGAAACGAAATAAAAAACATTAAACAGTTATAAATAGCACGCCACTTTAAATTATTTTGTTGTAACATAATATAGGCGGCGTGTTAACCCCATTTGATACGGAGAATAACCTTTTTTTGCGATTTTCGAATGTAAGAAGAAACATAGATCGTTTTTACAGCGGATAAAAATATTATCGCTAGAACGTCATACTGCAGCGAACGGATCGATTTTTTGGCAATTTTCTAAAACTTGAACAACGGTCATAAAACAGGGTGGTCGTATGTGTTAAATGCCTCGAAGGCCGACCGAATGATAAACACGCCGTAAAAACTTTTTCACTAAATTGTAACATACCGCACTTTGCAGTAGCAAAAGTTGAAACCAAATCGCTACGGTTCAAACTCCTAGCTGAATTTATGTTTGGAATCATTCACGGTTGCGAAAGTTATAAGCTTATACTTCTTGAAAAAAAGTAAATTGTTTAGACGAAAATGAATAGACGTGCAGTTTCTGAATCTAATATGACATTTTAATCACTTATTATTTTAAATATATATATATATATATATATATATATATATATATATATATATATATACGAGGGTAGTTTGATAAGTATGGTAAAAAAGTAAGAAATACTAAATTAAACATTTAATTAATTAATTAATTAAATAAATTAAACAATAAATAAATTTACCATAGTTATTAAACGACCCTCGAATATATATGTTTTTTTATAAAATATGTTACTAATGAAATAATTATTAATAAATATTTCAAAGCTGCTATTAGTTGGTTATAATACTTATAATTTATTATTCGTTTATTATTTCAATATTGAAGATATAAATTTTTATAATCGTGAATAAGTGGTGACTGATATTTAATTTTTAGATAAATAAATCACTTATCATTAACATGAGAAGTTTTTTTAAGTGTTCAATAATAATTTATTTTATATGTTCAAAATTTATAACATTCCCTTTTTGCACTATTGGAATGACGATCAAAAAGTGCAATAACAAATGAAGTGAACAAGTGACTATTGAATATTTATAACATTTTTAGTTTTGAGACTGGTACTTTGTTTGTGTTAAAGGGAATTTACTACAATAATAAAACAAATCGTGATGTTTAGATTATTATTATTAAAATTAGAATAATTTAATGAAGCAAGATTCGATCAACTTCGATAGGAGCTGAAAACAATTAAATCGAATATTAAATAGGATTAAATAAAGAAAGATAAAAAGACAAGAATGTAATAGAATCGAAAGATGGGAATCTTTCATATAATTGTCAAAAAGATAAAAGAAATATAGAAGGAGTTTGACTTATAATTAGCAAAAAAAACAAAAAACAATGTAGTATAAATAAAAAATATATCAGAATGGATAACTATTTAAGTATCAAGAGAGTATTTCTTGCAAATAATTTAAGTAAAAGTACTGACATCAGTTCATGAAGATGAAAAAAATGAATAATTTTATCAAGAGGTTGGTAGCCTTAGTGGCTAAAGAAACTATAATTTCAAAATAATTGTAAATGAATATAATGCAAAAATTTGACAAACACAATTATGAGAATCTTCGGTTATAGAGTAAGAAATAAAAGCGGAAATAGATTAATTGAATTTGCTTAAAATAAGATCATATAGAGATGCTTTTTTTAAGTTTGATAGAACTTTAAATTAAAATAAAACACATAGTAATTGACCAGACAACCATTTATTTGATAATATTAAAATATAATTTTTTGGTAATAATATTTAAAAAGGATTTTGGGCATATGTGCTTCACGGCTGCCTCTGACTTATCACATCCTCTCAAACCAATTTCGGGTCACTTTTTCAAGAAATTAAGACTTTATCTCCACAATAATGCAAGTTATATTGGCTTCTATTGTCTCAATCGTTACTGGTATATCAGCATAAATCAAGAATTTCATGTATACCGAAAGAAAATATTCCAGAGGTTTGTCAAATCACACGATCGTGGAGGCCAATTCATAGGTCTATTTTTGGAGATAACGTTATCGTCGAATTTTTGTTTCAATAACTCGATTGTTCGATCGAAGTATGACATGTGACACCATTCTGCTAATACCACATCTTTTTCAGATCGACGCCATGCAAATTTAGAAACAAACATCGTTCTGTAACTCACAGCATTGACGGTAACGCGCTTTTTGGCTTCATTTCGAAAGAATTAGGCCCGATGATGCCACCAGCGTGCAATCCGTACCATACGGTGCATTTTTATGGATGTAAGGGACTCTCGTAAATCACTTAATGATTTATCTCACTCCAATTTTGCTTATTAACACTCTCGTCGAGCTAAAAATGAGCCTCATCACTTAACAAAATTTTGCAGTAGAATAAAGGGTCAATTTTCAGTTGATTGTGAGCCCATTCATCGAACATTCGGCATAAACAGTGGTCATGCGGCTTCAGTTCTTGAACCAATAGGAGATTTTGTAAGGGTGTAGATCAAGATATTTACATAAAATTTTCCACGAGGTGGATGGACAAAGCCCAAGTTGCTGCGAACGACGACGAATCAACAAATTTAGGTCTTCATTTACACTATCGTTAACAGCAGCAATATTTTCTTTTAGTATGCACGTTTCTACGCATTATTGGTGTTGTTGCATCACATAAAGAATAAGTTGTTCGAAATCTATCGATGGTTTTGCGAATAACTTACTCCAATGGCCGATTATTTGTACCATAAAATTCACGAAGTGCTATATAAGTTTGGCGTACAAAACACTGATTTTTGAAATAAATTTTCACAATTTAAAAACCTTGTTTAAGTGTAAAACGTTCCATTATGATTTGCCAAAGTGTACTGAATCCAAATGTCACTTAGAGCGCGAAAACTGACAACTAACTTGACAGTTATCCCTATCTAAAGTTGTATCAATCTTAAAAAAAACAAACATCTTTATATCATGAATTCATTCTTTAAGAAACATATTAACAGAAAATGGATTAATAAATGTTTCAAAAAATAGTTTTATTATATTATTTAAATGGGTAATTTATAGATAAAAATTGTTTTGTTTTAAATTATTATAACGCTGAGGAGCAATATATATATATATATATATATATATATATATATATATATATATATATACGAGGTCAGACAATTAAGTAATGCGACCGATTTTTTTTCTCGGCCTGTGGTAACACTGCGAACCTGTAACTCCGCCACCGTAATAGCAGATCCCTACTCTCTCGATTGAGACCTTGACCACCCTCATACGATCATTTCTTCGCCAGATGTTTAGTGTTTTGTAACAACGCGCGAGTAGTGTATGTCATGAAAATGGAACAGAGAAATTTATTACTGGTTATTACTGGTGATGAAAGTTATTACTAAAAAAAAAAGAGTTATTACTGGTGATGAAAGTTGGTTCTTTCAATATGACCCCGAAACTAAACGACAAAGCCAACAGTGGCTGTCCCCTGGAGCACCAAGGCCAAAGAAGGCGAGAATGAGCAAGTCCAAAGTGAAAACCATGTTGATTTGCTTCTTCGACAGCAAAGGGGTGGTTTACAAAGAGTTCGTACCACCTGGACAAACTGTAAATCAAGTATTCTACCGCAATGTGCTCGAAAAATTACGAAAAAGGGTGCTCAGAGTGCGTCCAGAGATCGCGAAGACTTGGGTTCTGCATCACGACAATGCTCCCTGTCACAGTGCGTTCAGTGTCTCTCAGTTTTTGGCGTCTAAAGGCATCGCAACGTTACCACAACCGCCCTATTCACCGGACATGTCACCCTGCGACTTTTTACTATTCCCCCATATGAAAAAATTCGTCAAAGGTCGACATTTTGACTCCGTTGAAGATATCCAAGAATCTGTGACGAGGGTACTTGGAGAGGTCCCACAAGAAGTGTTCCAGAATTGTTACGAAAACTGGAAAACTCGCTGGAATAAGTGCATAGATGCGGGAGGGGACTACTTTGAAGGGGATCGCAGCGATGTACCTTAATTTTTAAATATACTCGATTTTTAAATTTTGTCGCATTACTTAATTGTCTGACCTCGTATATATATAGGGTGGTCCAAATGAGACCGAAGGAAAGTAAACAATGGTAAGCAAGTAAATATATGTTTAAATCCTTCAGTTTCATTGTGGTTCCCCCCCCCCCAATATATATATATATATATATATATATATATATATAAACGAATATTTTTTAAAAATTTTTGTATATACTTAATATTCTCAGACGAAAATATTATATTTCTTCAAAATTAAATAATTTAAAATATAAAATAATTAGCATGCAAAACCAATTAGTAATGTATAAAGGCTAAATTATTGATTTAATTATAAAACATACATTTGTATTTTGAATCTATACATTTTTTTTAGTAGAATTTAAAAAAATTATGTTTAAGATATAAGTGTATTTTTATTACTCTTTTTATTCTATATAATGGTTCTTTTTTCATTGTTTCAGGTAAGAAAACTGATATATGTCGGCCTCTATATTTTCTTTGGACATATTGTTATTTTACGCCATAAAGAAAATGATCAAGAAACACATCGGGGCGGTAAGGATATAAATTACTTTCTGAAAATTGTCATAAAAAAATTCAATAATAAATATATTTTATTATTTCTGTTTATTTTATTGTTTTAATAAACATTTTTTTAAAATCCTTATTTAATTATTTTTAAAAATTTTCAACTTTTTCTGTATTATAACATAATAGGTATGAGTAAAGTTTAGATTCATTTATATATATTTTATATAATATTGATTTGCGATATAAGGTTAATAATGTTTTTATATTTCTCAAAGATTTGTTGTTATTATTTGCATTTTCCATAAATATAACTATCCTATATCAATATCCTAATTGTTTGTTTTAATATTACATTTGACATTTTGATGTTTCTATAGATATCGAATTTTGATGCAGTTATACATTCTCATACAATAATTCTATCTCTTTTTAATTTTATCAAATAAAAATAGTTTTAAAAAAATAAGCTTTAACAACTTTTTGATGCACGTTTGAAACACATTTTTAAAAATATCAAAAATGATGAAAAATTGTAAATTTACAATTTCTTTTACATAATATATTACAAATATTTGTTTGTTTTAAAAACAAAGTCTGTTATATTTTATCTTAATATTTATTGTTGTACATTAGATCAAATGATTTTGGACCAATGGGCTTAATCTTAGTTTTTCATGTAATTTTACATATTGTAGTTTTCTCTTTTCAGTTTTTCTTATTAGGCTGCTATTTTTTTAGTCTTATTACTTTTCAGTTCGGTTTTATATGTGCCTAAATTTTTTTTCATCTATAATTCAAATATTCATATAAAACGTAAATTATTTTTTTTCGTTAGTTAGTAAGAGACGTTTGAATGTCTGTTTTCTTTTGTCATAGTTTGTATTTTTTTGTCATTTGCTAGTATTTTTTAATGATTTGAATATTTTGTAATTTTTAACGAATATCTGATCTAGAACAGTTAAATTTTATTACAACTTTGTTTTATGAAGCGATTTCATATGACTTATTTTATTTCGATTTCTTTAATTATTAATCATATTTTTTTACAATTTTGATATTTTAAATTCATTTTGAAATTTAACATAGATTTTATTAATTATTTGTTTATTCAATAGCCGTTTATCGATAATTTCAGCTTATAATTTAAAAAAATCGCTTGCCACTAAGGAATTTTTAAAGATTTGGGAATAGATGAAAGTCAGATGGAGCTAAATTAGGCGAATAAAGAAGATGGAATAGCAAATCGTACTTCGATTTGTCGATTTTTGGTATTGTAACAATTAAACGATTGTATGGTGACGTACATTATTCTGATGAAATATAATTGTTTATTTGATAAACCAGGTCTTTTTCCAAAATTATTATTGAGTTGGTTCAAAAGGTTAGCATATCACTCTTTCTTCATAGGTTAATCATTTAAAGGTTATTCCATTAGTAATATCCTTTTAGGATTCGAAAAAATGGAAGCCATACATTTTTCTGCAGACAAAATGAACTTTGTATTTTTGGTGGCTGAGAATCGCTATCCTTTTGACTGTTTTATTTCTGGTATGTAGTGGTAGATCTAAGTTTCGTCAGTGGTTACAAATCTACGAATAAAATCAGTTGTATTCTTTATAAAATGATCCAAAAACATCAGAGGAATTTCTATTCGAATACGTTTTTGTTCAATTGTTAGTCAGTGCGATACCTATTATGTCAGTAGTTCTTCATACGTAATTTTTGGGTTGGGATATAACATTTTCATTCATCTGAAATGCCCACAATCTTAGAAATTTCAAATGCCTTTAATTTATTGTCTTTTAAAACAATATAATATACTTATTAATGATTTATGGTGTTGTAGCACTTTCTGGATGTCCACTATGGTGATTATTATTTAAACTTGTACGATACCGTTTCAATTATGCAGCTTATTTTTTACAATTGGAAATAAAGATACACTATATTCAACACATTTACCATTTTGTTAAAAAAATCTGTTGACGTTAAACAGTTTCTTTAAAAAAAAACTTTATTATTGCACAATGTTCAATTTTATCTATTTTAAAAGCACACTGAAATGACTATTCGAACGGTTATTTAAAACAAATTACTTTACAGTTTAGTTTTATATTTGACAGTTGTTTATATAATAGATAAGGCAATGCAACGTGAAACTTTTTTTAACATAATTCTGACATCTATATATCAGTTTGTGAACTCTTCAAATGGTCCTCGTATTTTATAAAACGACTCCATCTTTTTTTAAAAAATATGTAAATTGCTATATAAAATTAATTTATTAAAGTTTTAATCTCTTACAATATGAACATAATAAATAATAATAAATTTAACGGTATAATATAATTGGTGTTTTCGGAACATAAATAAATAATTATTATTTTATTCGTCTCTGAAATTTTAAATGCGATAACCCTCGATAATAAATAAGTAATTTACATATAGTCCATGAACAAAAATAAAAAACAAACGACGAATTCGAAATAAGTGCGTAGATGGATTCACATAATCAATTTTCGTTTCATTAAGGTCATTTAAAACGTCGCTGAAAAGACATGACGCGGCACGAAACTCGTCTAAAAAATTTACACATTTCACAGAATGACTTTTATTTAATTTTCGCGAGTTTAAGATGAACAAGTATACGTCGGATGCCGCTCGTCATGCAATTCTTTTGCGTTTAAAATAGATAATTTCGGTTGAATTCGCAATTAGAATGGAGGCGAGAAATAATGGTAGTTGTAGAGGAGCAGATGAGAGTCGCTTTCGAGTACCTTCTCTCCTCTCGTTCGTTGCGCTAACGAAAACTCTACGTTGCCGTGGGGTATTGAAACATTTACCAACCCGAATTGAAAGTTACGATATTCCGTTATCCAAGAGTTGTGCTTTTCAATTATTGTTTTAAGTAGATTATGGAAATAAATCGTTATAAATTTCAAGTATGAAAAGAAACTTATTAATGAAGAAAATAGAACTTTGTACATATAATACGAGGATGATTCAATGTATAAAGAATATAAAGGTGATATTCAAATTTTATTTCAAGGTTAAAAATTCAGCTTGCTGCATCGCTATCTATACAATCTCATTTCTTTTAAATATATCTGAACACCTTCCTTCATTTATGTATATAAAAATATAATTGTTTGTATTAAGGAAACGTGTTTTTTTTTTGTTTGTTGTGTTTGAAAACGAAATGAATTTATATTGAAAAATTAAAATTTTACATACGTAAAATGTTACTAAATTAATTTACTTTATTTACTATAACGTTATATTTTATATAATAGTCATTATTAACCGCGTTTTATATATATACACGTCATTTTAAAATTCAAATTTGATACTTGTCATATGAAAAAAAATATTATTTGCTCTGAAAATATATAACTTTAGTAAAAAAGTAAAAAAAAATATTTGATTGCATATTTTATCTATATTATTATTAAAACTACAATGTTTAATGACCATGTTCAATTTTTATTAAAACATTTTTGAAGTGTTGTCAAGCAAAAGCAAACTCTTGCGAATCCTTTTCTTACAAAGTCAGTTGATTATTTTCTTTGGTATATTGAATATTCCCCAATTTTTTTGGTGAAATCTTGCCTTCTTACAAACTGGGTGAATACTTTACTCGTTATTTTGGGTATTCTCCAAATTATTTTATGAAATCTTTTTTCTTTTAAACTGGATGGGTATTTACTCTGAATATCGGGTACTCCTCTATAATGATGAAATATGTATATTATATATAAATAAGATGCGAAAAGGCCCTCAAACCATTAGTCATTTTAATTCGTTGCAAAAGATGATTTTATAAGATTTAAAAAAAATAGTTTTATTTTGATCTTTTACTGATTTCTTTAGTTATTATTAAAATAAGGTATAAGGTAAAGTGGTATAAAAATCTAGACAGGTGATTCTGATAGTGATGATAGCGCAGTCTTACACCCCAGAAAGCGAAAAAATGTGTTCTGTCTGTTGACATCTTTTGATGACAGCAGCTATGGTGCCTCAGAAAAGCATTTTTACATGTAAAACATGTAATCCTTCATGTTTTAGTTTTTTCAATAAAATATGTTCATTTGACCTACGTGTATAGTCGGCATTGTTTGATTTTAATTACGCACCCCACAGGAGATTTTTAAAACTAAATTCCACAGTAAAAAGATTAAATACAGTTCGTTTTTACAGCCAATTAATTTTTTTCTTTATGAAAATTTATTTGAGCCTGTAGTAATTACGCTGATAAATGAGGCTAAGTTACTACATGGATGATAACTGTCCTTCATTTTTATATAACATTTTTTTAATAAAAATATATACTGTATAAGTATTTTTCTATTTGGAAGTGTAAATTATTAAGTAAATTTAAATTTCAATTAAAAACTTTACATTTATTAGATAATTTTGAAATTAGTAACACAAACAAAAAAAAGGGTATGTGTACTTAAATACACATGCCAGAAGTGAAACTTCTTTTCAGTAAAGTAATAAAAAGGTACACGGAGAAGCATATGTCTAAAACTCGTAAATGAACAAATTCATCAGGATAAAGCAAGTAACAAAATGAAGAAATGTAGTAGGGAGAGAAGCAGTAAATACACGGGATAAAAATTTAAGTAGAAAATGATCAATGTTTTAAATAAATTAAATTTTTACAATTATTTCACATTAACACATCGTATGCGGACAACGCGTCTCGATGACGTCTTTCGCGATCTGGTGATAGTATGCGAAAGACGTCGTCGAGACGTTGCCCGCATACAATGTGTTAAGTAAGATTAATATTTATTTTCAAATTAAAACTTTTATAAAATTATGAATTATGAAAATTTATCGTTTTCGTTTGGAATTTCTTTGATTTCCATTGCTTCCTTCCGTGGTGACTGAGTAGGTATAAACGATACAATTGGTTTTTGATAAGTAAAATTTTTGCGCAATAGACTTTACCATCTTAAAGCCTGTAAAAACAATTTTTTTAATTACTATTATATGAGTAATGTATAATATATAATAAACAATTAGATCAATATCTTAAAAATAAAACAATTAAAGGAAATACTCACAAATAATATATCACTGCAATAAATAGCCTCTATTTAGATATTATTTATAGATAATTGATAATTTTATAACACCACGTAAAATTTAATAAATCTTCAAAATGACACCCGAGAACAAAGAATTCATAATAATTTTAATATAACATTTTTTGATAAAAGTGTAGAATAATTTGATCATAATTATAAATAAAATTATTGTGAGAAATTGTTACAAATAAAACAACAGATAACCGCAAAATTGTATATGTTTCGATAATTTTTAAATACCATGTGTTTTTAATAGTATTTCTTTTATTTGATAAATATATTAATGTATATACATAATGTTATAAAATACTATATCTATGTGTTGGTATACATGTACATAACCTCAATTTCACGTTGATTTGATGAATTTTTAAATACCACATGGATGTAATGTAGTCTTATTTATTATTATAATATGAGATTATATAAATTAATATATTTACCAAAAATATCAATGTTATTACATTAAATAACAATCTTACTTAAACACAATTCACAGATTGATTGTCAACATTAAATTTACTGAGCGTACAGCTGCTCTAACATATTAAACCGACGCGCATGCGGCTTTATTACGTCTCTCTCTATCGTCTAAGTATTCTATGCAAATTCAAATTCAAATAACATTTATTGATCTAAAGTATATATAATATATACACAAATTTTACAGTAAATAAGATAATGAGTCGATGTGGTGTGTTATCTGTTAAGATATTTTATCAATATGCAGTGAAGTCAGGTGTTTGTGTTTTGATGCTTGGGGTGTTTATAAATGTGACACCACGGGAAAATTTTCAAATAAACCTCTGAGAAAATGAAACATTCAGATATCCGCTACTATGTGGTTTTCTCGTCATGTAAAATTTTTACCCAACGCCGCTAAAGAAGTTTCACTTCAAAAAAAACAGAAACCAAATAAATTTCCTTTTGGAAATAATTACAAAAAGTCATTAAAATAATTACAATTAATCTTAAGTATGGTTTTTGAAACATACGAGGTGTGATCAAAAAATAAGGTGAATTTTTATTTTTTTCAAAGAATATTTATTTATTCATCAATTTTTATTTTGTCCCCTTCAAAGTAATCCCCCTCGGATATAATGCACTTGTGCCAACGCTTTTTCTAATCCTCAAAGCATTTCAAAAAATCATTTTTTGTGATCTTGTTCAGCTCCTCTTTCGATGCCGTCTTTATTTCCTCAATCGTTGCAAAACGCCGTCCTTTCATGGGCCTCTTCAGTTTCGGGAACAAGAAGAAGTCACAGGGGGCCAGGTCTGGGGAATACGGTGCCTGCGGCATCATTAGTGTGTTGGTTTTAGCCAAAAATTCGCGCACAAGCAACGATGTGTGAGCAGGGGCGTTATCATGGTGCAAAAGCTAATTTTTGTTCTTCCACAAATTCGGATGTTTCTGGCGGATTGCTTCGCGCAAATTGCGCATAACTTGCAGGTAATATTCCTTATTTACTGTTCTACCCTGTGGCAAGAACTCATGATGCACCACGCCCCTGCAATCAAAGAAAACTGTAAGCAAAACCTTCACATTTGATCGAACTTGGCGTGCTTTTTTTGGTCTTGGTGATCCGGAATGCCTCCACTGGGACGATTGAGTCTTAGTTTCGACGTCATAACCGTATACCCATGTTTTGTCACCTGTTATGACCCTGTCGAGTAAATCTGGGTCGTCGTTGACGTCATTCAATAGCTCTTGGGCGATGTTCATGCGACGGTTCTTTTGATCGAAATTGAGCAATTTCGGAACAAACTTCGCTGACACACGTCTCATGTCTAAAACACCCGTTAAAATTGATTGGCACGAACCAAACGAGATGCCAATATCATCAGCAATTTCTCTAATGGTAATTCGACGATTCCCCAACACTATTTTCTTCACTTCTTCAACGTTCTCATCAGTTGTTGACGTGCTGGGGCGTCCAGAACGAGGTTCGTCGTTGGTGTCTTCTCGGCCTTCTTGGAAGAGTTTATACCACTTGTAAACATTTTTTGGCTTAAAGTAGACTCATCGTATGCCACTTTCAACATTTCAAGTGTTTTGGAGCACTTGATTCCATTTTTCACACAAAATTTAATGCAAACTCTTTGATCCATGATTTTCGACAGCGGAAAATCGTGGAGCCTGCAAAACACTTCTAACTTTTATGCCTCTCACCAACAAACTAAACATGTTACATAGCTGAAATTTGGAACATATATTCGAGACGAGTGTACCAACATAACCAAATAAAAAAATCAAAGATCGAACGGATGTAGCCCGCTAAATTTCAAAATTCACCTTACTTTTTGATCACACCTCGTACATGCGTTGTAGTTACAATAATCTGGATAAGTAAATAATGTTTCTAAAATTTCAAATAGTTGTAATAGTTTTATTATTCGCTATTTTATAGAAAAATCAATGTCCATGCTCTCTATTATGAGTAATGTTTGATAATTTTTGTGAAGGTCCTTTATTATAAATTCACAAAAAGTCGGTTATCTTGAGTTTTAATATCTTTGATCAATTTATTGTATCCAGTTTTCGCCTTGCCAGTGGCTTTATTGTCTTCAAAGTCATATGAGTAAAGAATTTGCTAAGTAATATTTTTCTTGTTTTGTGTTTGTTACATTGATTTTCATTATGTTAAAATTGTTCAATAGTAACATCAGGAGTTCCTTGCTATATCATAAATAGAACATATTGTATTTGTTAAATTTACTCTATTCTTTGTCCGATTTTAATATGTTATAATTTCTGAATTTTGGTAATTACTAGTACTATTATTTATAAAAATCCATTGCTGTAACAGTTGACATAATTAATACGACTTACTATTTTTAGAGATATATAAGTCTAATTCACATATTAGTTTTACCAAATATTGACGAAAATTAATCTTTATTTTTATAAATGTCGTTAACATTTTTTTATATTTTTTATGACCTCTAATAGAGTAGCTTTATTTTCAAAAGAAATTTGAGTTGTTTCTAAAAACATTAATCAATTATTCATTGTATTGTTCCTGTTTTTGCCTTGGATGAGTTTTAGTCATTCTCATAACTACGTCATATTGATAGTTGCAGACTCAGAAAGGCTCAGAGTTATTTTCTGCATATATATGTAAATTATAGGTGTACGGAAAGTTACAATCTACCAAAGCGTAAAACTTGATTCCCTATTTCGTTGGCTTACTAAGAATACATTGACGGAAGTTACACCTTTCTCTGAAAATTATCAGTCGTTTATTCACATTAGTTCAGCACTTGATACGATACATTTTTTTTAGATTTTGTTCATAATATTTTTCGTATTGGAGTTAACTTGATAATATTTGATTTCTATTCGTTTATTTATAAGTTTATCAAAATGCAGAGTTCCTATTAGAAACGTGAGTTTTGGAGTAGTTTTGTTTATTTATATTAGGTTGTCACCTAAGTCTATGCGTTTATTGCAATAAATGTCGCTAGTCTATTTTTTATAGTAGAAGCGTCATTTGCATCCTTATAATTGTTATGTCGTTTGACAGCTGACACGTTTGCCTTCATTCAGATAAAAAATTGAGCGATTTGGTTGAGTTTTACAGATTTTATAATAATTTGAAGATGGAAGATCCAACTGTGCATTTTCGCCATATTTACTGTTTTGTTTTTATAAAGGGAAAAACGTACGGCAAGTTTTTGATAATTTGGGTAAAGTTTAACGGTGATCATGTCCTACAAGAACGTCAGTTTCAACGATTGTTCGCCAAATTTCGTGTTGGCGATTTTGATGTTAACGATGTTCCTCCTCAGGAAGGTCGATCGAGGTTGATGATGAAAAATTAAGGCATTGATCGGGTAAAACCCTCGATATACGACACGTGAGATTGTAAAAATATTAAATATTCATCATTCCAGCGGTTACAACCATTTTAAGAAGCTGAGATATATAAGGAAGTTCAACATTTGGATTTCTTATGAACTCGAAAAAATTAATTTGACAGCGCGTACTATATAAACATCTGCGATATTATAAACATCTGCGATATGCCCATTAAACGTGAAGAAAGTGATTCATTTTTCAGATGTATGATAACTGATGACGAAAAATGGATTGTCTACAACAATGGAACACAAATGGTTTTGGTCCAGACTCGACGAGTCAGCTCAAACAACATCGAAAGCAGATATTCATCAAGGGAAAATCATGGTCTCAACTATTGGAGCTTGGATGGGATGTATTTCTGCATCCAGCGTTCTCATCTGACCTTTCACCGTCAGACTTCCACATGTTTTGAACTTTGCAAAACTCCTTGCGTGATAAATCGTTCAATTCCGACGAGACTATTAAACAGCATCTTGTCCAGTTTTTCGCTGATAAAGACAAGTCTTTCTACGAATGTGGAATTATGAATTTTACCGAAAGATGGCAAAAGGTCGTCGAACAAAATGACAAATACATTATTGATTAAACTTTGTATTTTATATAAATAAATGACATTTAAAAAACATAGTTAAAATACATCATGACTTTTGTGACAATCTAATAAAATGAATATAAACAAAACTTTTTACATGAAAGGTCGCGTAGAGGACATGCGCTATTTATCAATTTTGGCAATACCCTTACGAACATCAGTTGCGTGCATGGCGGTTATTGATGACACAGAGTACCTCTTAAGCGATAAATGCGTGCACAAAGTTTACTACTATAGAAAAAATAAAATAACTCTTAATTTGTGAATACATATATTCTAATATTGTAAATATTCTATAATTGTATTTTTAATATTTTTTTCGGCATTGCTCAAGGTAAAACAGATTAAAATTCATTAGAATATTGTCTAAATTTAGTGTATTTGATTTATTTCTGAAAATTTCCATGACTTTTTTTGTGTAATTTAAAGTTATATTTATAAAAATGATATTTAAAATATTTTAATGAATTTGTAATCACGATATTGTCGAATTTTTAAATATAATATTATCTTGTTGTTAATGAAATCTTTGAATGCTAAAGAGTGCAATCACTGAGATAAGTATAATATGTTATGAATTTCGTATAAAAATTTAATAATTATTGTTTGAAAGTTAACTCAAATTCACATTTAACCTCCTAACATGCAAGTATGTCTAATAATATCTGACATTTTTTAAATAAGAATGGGTTAAATAATAAAAGGTTAAGTAAACTGTTTGGTTTGTAAATAGATAGTATAAGATTATATTTATTTTTTACTAACACGTTGAAGCCATGAGAGTCACCGGTGACCTACAATCAATTTGTTGGTAACGCCGGAGGGGGAGGGGTCACCGATAACCGGTGATGCTATATGTATCACATAATAACAATTTCATGTTGGCGCCTTAGGCAAGTTATGTAATATCAGTGCGGCATTCAACGTGTTAATATATTGTAATTTATTTAATAAAAATAACAATACGCATGTTATAATGCAGAACGGTAAATAATAAAATTATAAAGGTAATTGTTAATCACACGAACGAATCTCATTAATTATAAATTAAAATCTGGCTGTTTTGTTATTAAATTGCTTATTGAATCGTACGAATTAATTTTAAATTCCACAAGTGATGTATTCAACATACGACGCGCTAGATCATATTGTTTCTAATTAACTTTATTAAGCCCTAAACGACCCTCGACGTGATTTGGATTATTATATATTTACGACCTGCCGGATTGTATTGGAAATCTATAGCTTACTTTCATACACCATTAAATCTTTCAATAACTTTTTCAATTTATACACGTTGGTATTCGATTTGGAAACAAAAAAATATATTCGACTTTTTTTATTCAACGTCAATTTTTTGTTACAAAAATTCAGCGTAACAAGTATGAATTTATAGTTAGCGTAGTATTTATAGTTAGCTGTTTATATTTTATGAATATTTTATTCAATACTATCTTTTTAATATATATATATATATATATATATATATATATATATATATATATATATATATATATATATTGTTGACAAAATAATGTTAGATTTTTGCAATAGATGTCGATAATATATTTTTATAGTAGTAGCGTCATTCGCATCCATATAATTGTTATGTTGTTAGAAACAGTATATTTTGCAATTACATATAGATCCTACTTTCAAGAATAAAATAACATGTCGATCATAAAAAATATTGCTCCTGCAGACGATGTCCCGAACGACCTCCAAAAAAAGGCGCTTGGCGGTGATCTCCATATCGGCGGTTTGGATTATCCGAAATCAAAAAAATATGGTCAATTCTTTTAAAGGATAGATTAATGCAGGTATTGAACGAAGGAATAATAAAAATTTTCATTTTTGACAAAATGGCGTCTACTTGAAAAAATTTTTCGTTTTTGCATTTTATAGATAATAATAATTTTTGTAAACCTTATTCCTTCGTTCAATTGAGGAATATATTTGAGAAGATTGTGTTGAGACCGATCGGTTCAGCCATTTCTGAATAGTAACACCGTTTTGAGATAAACGCGTTTGAAGTTTCGGAAGTAGTTTACACATTTTCAGGTATATCTCCGAAAATATTTATCGGATTTACTTCAAATTTTCAGAGAATATACTCAAATATGTTATGCTGATTTTTGAAATTTCTAACTGCGTATAACCCCTTAATAGCTCATACTTCTGTCTCCATTCAAATAAAAAAATTGAGCAGTTTGGTTGAGTTTTATAGATTTTATAATAAGTTGAAGATGTAACATTAAACTGTGCATTTTTGCCATATTTTACTGTTTTATTTCCATAAAGAGAAGAACGCACGACAAGCTTGTGATAAGCTGCGTAAAGTTAACGGTGACCATGCCCTACAAGAACGTCAGTGCCAACGATGGTTTGCGAATTTCCGTGCTGGTGATTTTGATATTAACAACACTCTTTCCTCAAGAACACCAATCAAGGTTGATAACGATAAAATAAAGGTATTGATCGAGTCAAATCACTGTTAAACTACACGTGATATTTCAGAAAAGTTAAAAATTCATCACTCAAACATTTACGACAATTTTAAGAAGCTGGGAAACATAAGTAAGCTCGACATTTGGGTTCATCATGAATTCGAATAAGTTCACTTGACTGTGTGTATAAACATCTGCGATATGCACATTAACGCGAAGTAAGCGATCCATTTTTTAAACATATGATATTTGGTGACGAAAAATGGATCGTATACAATTTGGAATGCAAACGGTCTTGGTCCAGGTTCGCTGAGTCAGCTCAAACAACATCGAAAGCAGATATTCATCGAAGGAGAATCATCCTCTCAGTTTAGTGGAATTATAAGGTGTCGTGTATTTCGAGCTTTTACCAACGAATAAAACAATCAATTCTGATATGTACTGTCGTCAATTAGACAAGTTGAACGAATTTATCATCCAAAATCGTTCAAAACTTATTAATCGTAAAGGAGTTGTGCTTCAACATGACAACGAGAGTCTATACACAAGTTTGGTCATACGTCAAAAACTATTGGAGTTTGGATAGGATATATTGGCGCACCCAGCGTATTTGTCCGACCTTGCGCCGTCAGATTTCCACATGTTTTGGTCTTTGCAAAACTTCTCACATGGCAAATCGTTCAATTCCGATGAGACTATGAAACAACACTTTGTCCAGTTTTTCACTGATAAAGTCAAGTCTTTCTATGAATGTGGAATTATTAAGCTCACCGAAAGCTGACAAAATGTCATCAAATATAATGACAAATATATTATTGATTAATCTTTGTACTTTACGTAAATAAATTGTACTTTACCTAAACACTAAACTGAGAGTTTGAGCAATAAAAATAAATGAAGTAATGCTAGGCCACTTAAAATTTGTTTAGAATACTATTATTTTTTCAAAAGATGTAGATAAACTTAAACAAGAATAGAATAATTAGATAAATCAAGTCGAAACATTATTAGTTTAGTCTTATGATAAATCTAAACAAGATAAAGGTAATGTTCAGTAAATTTTCAGATCAATGAAGAATCAAACAAAAGAAAGGAAGAGAAATGGAAAAAGTTGATAACTATGTATATTTGGGACAACTTATTAACACTAAAGGAACATTCACAGATTAAATAAATAAGAGAATAAAAATAGAATGGTGTCAGTTCGGAGGATTTTTTTTATATTAAGGAGTTACATATTCTTTTAAGTTTTAAAAGAAAAGCTTTTGATTAATGCATTCTACATGTTCTTACCAATGGCTGTGAAACCTGTTTTGAATAACAGAATCATATAACGACTTCAAATGATACAAAATATATAGAAAGATGCATGTTATAAATTAACACGTAGATAGAAAGAGAATTGAGTACACCAGGAAGAAAACAAAATTTATGGATGTTATAGCATAATTGGAGTGTTTGAAATGGAAATGGACCGGTAACATAACAAGAAGAAAAGATCTCTGATGGACAAGAGAAATTAATGTTTCCGAACCTAGATATATAAAAATGATCAGAAAGAGATCAATGGATAGATGAGATAAGAAAATTCGTCAGAATGGACTGGAAAAGAAAGTCATTGGATTAGTAAGATCGAAATAAAAAGACTTTGGAGAAGCTTTCATCCCGCTTTGGATGATATATGTATATATAAATATATATATATATATATAGTATATAAACATACATATACACTCACATACACACACACTCATATATATATTAGGTTGGCAAATATCTCCCTTCCGCCTTCTGGTCTTTTGAATTTCGCAGCTATGTACAAAAAAAAAAAAAAAAAAGCGGAAGGGAGATACTTGCCAACCTAATATATATATATATATATATATATATATATATATATATATATATATATATATATTTAACAAAAATAATAAAGGTTTTCTAAAATTTTTTTTATAAAATATGCGCTGAGTACTACTCCAACTAAAGGGCATTTGATGAATAAATTATTGTTGTTTTCAAAGAAATATAATGAATCTAAGATTTATACTCAATTTAATACAATGAATTTTTCTCGCAATTTATTTTTTCTTTCGTTTACATATTCTTCTTATATAATACACTACAAGCCACCACTGTCTATCGACCTGCATTTTCCACCACATTCCCCTAATTTAAAACAGTCTGTCTTTTTCTAGATTACGCCGTACATACACGACGTCGTCTGTCATTCGAAAAATCAAGACAGCCCCATCGATTCGTACGGGTTCGCTTCTATATCGATCCCGCTTTATTTTAAACTATACGAGTATTTTTTTCATCTTGCAATAATCCACGCGGTCTGAAAGTTAAACTTGAAAGGTTACCATTTCCTTTACGGGACGCGGACTCTTATTGAAGGCAGAATTCCTTCGTTTTCTTCTTCCTCCAGATTCGACTTTAACACTTGAACGGATCGGTTGGAATTGAACTACGCGCTACCATCTTTGTAGAGAGATGTAACAAGGGATGAAAGTTAAATTCATTGAAGCATCGTACTGAAGCTGGATTTCGATTATGACAAAATTTTTTTTCGACCGCAGCTTGTTTTAACATTACTTTCATCGAATTTGTTATTTACTCTTATCTTTTTTATTCTTTTCAAGCGACATGAAAATAGTTTATTTTTTTCGAAAATTTATGTTATCTGTTCTGATTACATATTAGTTAGTACTTAAATATAATTACAGTATATATATATATATATATATATATATATATATATATATATATATATATCATAAAAAAATATAATAGTAATTCAATGTTGTTTGATTGTTATTCTATTATATAATTTAACAAAAATAACGTTTATTATTTTTTTTCTTATATTTACATATAGTTCCAGAAATGTAAATTCGTGAAATTGTATGTAAAACAATAAAATTTTAACACGTTTGTGACAGTTCGGAAGTAAAAAATTACATTTTTAATTATTGTAAAGAATGAAAATGTAAATTAAATTTATCAAATATGTCTCAGATACAAAATTAGTTGGCTACATTATAATCAAATTTTCTTAAATTTGAAATAATTACTTTATGAATTGATATTTTTTTTGTTAACTAAATTATTTTAAAATAATTATACATGTTTTAATCAGAGTGTTGATATTGTATGAAATAAGATTGCCTTTTTATAAATAACCCTTGTTATAAACTTGATAATTGATAAAAGTGATATATAAAGACGAAAATATAATTGAAGAAAGAAAAACATAATTATTGTATTTATAAATTCAATAAAAATTGTATTAAAAATTATATAGTATAGACATAATCAATCTATTAACTCAAATAAAAAATAATATATTTTTAATATCTTTTACTAAATTATAGTTAGAGTCAGATATAAAAAGACGATATTAAGAAAAAAATTATTTCGTTTGTAAAACTCAACATATTTATCTATACTCAACTGATTGTAATCGAATTTTAAAGGATTTAATTGATTTTCACAATGGATCGTTAAAATACAATATGTAAAAATACAATCGTGAAATACATCGTGAAAATACGTTATTCCATAAGCGCACACAGTTTAAATGAGAAAGTTTCATTAGTTTCCGGACTTAATTTACAGGTGTCCATTGTATTCAATGAAGTACACTAAATTTTAAAATTAAAATTTTTGAAAATACAATTTTGTAAATTTAAACAAAGTTAACATTACTGACACTTCATTGTAATAGTTGTAATATTTCATAAAGATAGATTTTTCTTATAAATATGTTAAAATATTTTATTTTATAATTAAAAATGTTTATTTCATGAAAATATAAATATTTTATATATAGCTGGGTCTCTTTTTGTGCGGACTTTTTTAATGCGATTTTGAAGTTATGCGATTGATATTTCTTAGTATTTTTTATGCGGATTTTTTTAAGGAATTCCTTTAAGCGGTTATTTAATACAATGAAAAGCTCTTCAGTTTTATAAACAAATGAAGAAACCAGAGCCATTTACTTACGTTTCTCTAACTGATAAGGAATTTTCAGCTAGCAAAGAATGGTTAACCGGGTTTTTAAAAAGGAATGCACTGAATAACGTGAAGATTACGGGCGCGGTTGCATCGGTAGATGAAGAAGCTGCCAAAAAATTTTCAGAAGAGTTATCCAAAATTATTAAAAATGGTGGATATTGCTCATATCGAGTATTTAATGCTGATGAAACAGGACTGTTTTGGAAAAAATGCCTAGTCGAACTTATATCGCAAATTCTGAGAAAAAAGCCAGTGGGTTTTAGGCAAGCAAAGATCGTATAACATTATAGCAATGCGTCGGAAGATCGAATGTTGAAATCTCTAATGGTAAATCGATCTCTAAGACCATGCGCTCTAAAAGGCAAAAGTAAAAAACAATTGCAGGTATATTGGATGGCTAATATAAAGGTTTGCGTGACAACTTCAATATTTACTGACTGGTTTAATAATTGCTTTTTACTAGAAGTGGAAACGTATATGAAGCAACTTTGTAATCAATTGGAAAATCATTTTCTTGTTAATGACACGAATTCTGGACGAGCTTTTAAATTCCAACGAGAGATAAATAATTGTATGTCTGAATATCGCGAGATTCATAAACAATTAGTAAAATCATCGTCTCAAAGTTTAATCACCGATTACATACATTGTCACCAGAAAAACATTAACACAGAATGAGACAGAAGTTGGCGCTAATTTTGTTGTTTGTTTTATTGCAATTTATTAATTTTGTTAAATGGTAAGGATCCATTGGCGATTTATAGTGTATGTGATTGAGTACAATGATTTATGGTTTTGGTTTAATGATTCACTTGTAACAAAAATTACATTGCATTTTCAGGTAATAAATTTCAAATAGATACTTAATAGATTTAATAGATTTTCTTTAAATGTATATACATAATTTTGCTCATATATCTGGAGTACTTACGCATTTTTATATTTTTTTCCTTTGTGTTTAATATTTTCTGTTTAATTATTGTTTAATTTTTATACGATTTTTGGAATTCTTGTGTTTTTGTAAAACTCTGACTTAGAGAGGTATACGCACCTGAATTTATCCTGCCTACTATTAAATATGGGGGCATGATATGGGGTCATATGTTGCGTCAGGGTACTTTGCAATAAATATTAACACGTTTTCTTGCATTTAACAGCATCTGTCAATAAAACAATTAACAGAAGTGTTTTCTCGACATTTCTGCTTCAGTAGGATAATGCTTCATGTTATATATCGGCAGTTGCAAAGACTTTGTTCTAGAGAAATAAACTTTTAATTTCGACTGGTCAACCCAATCATCCGATTTAATCCTGTTTGAGTAATTATGATCAATATTTGAAGGGAACATTGTCAGGCACAAAAAATTTCAAAAGATAAGATGAAAATAAAGGTTAGAGAGGAGTGTGAAAAATAACAGTGTATACCTCCAGAAAGTTAGTTAAAAATTAGCCTACAAGAATAGAAATACTGATTTCGCATCCACGAACGCACGCAATTTTTTATATATTTTTTTAAATTCAATTTCTACTTTATTTTATACACATCATATATTCATATAACAACAGTATTTTTTTAGTTATAGAAATATTATTTATTCTTTTGATTTCCACTTCAGTATTATTATTGAGAAAGAAATAATATCATTTATGATTTAAAAAATCTGAAATAACAGTATTTTATATATATATTTACCTTCAAATTATATATAGATGTAACAAAAATTAAAATTTTTCTTTGTTTCTACAGTAAATTTAAGAATAAAAAGTGATTAATACCAGTAGACTGATAAAGTATTCGAAAAATACGCAATTTTATATCACGCAAGTATGTTAGTAATTAAATTTTTAAAAAAAATATTAAGCACACGAATATGTTTTCACTCGCACACACATAAATACCATACACACATACAAAAACACACACGCACACACACACACACACACATATATATATATATATATATATATATATATATATATATATATATATATATATATATATATATATATATATATATATATATATATGTACACACATACATTTACGTAACATTTCGTTGATCATATGAATTTAATTAAAATTTAACATTGCTATCGTTCATAAAAATCATACATTGTATATTCTATTTTCCTCTAATAATCAGTCGGTTGTTGACAAAAATGAAAACTGTACAAGAGTCGAAAGGTTGTGCACTGTCAGTCAAATACATTCGGAGATATTAATTTTCAACATTGGTTTTTTCGCATTGAACTTTGTTCGAAGTATATTGGCGCCGCATTTGATGAAATGGACGGTAAACTTTTTTTTATTAAACTTATTTTCTGTAAAATAAGTTTTTTTTATAGAATTATATTTGTTTGAAATGAGTTTGATTTCAACGATGATTGTTTTTAATATAAACAAAAAATCTTGCAAAGTATTATTATTAAATATAATATGACGTTGTAAAATTTATTTTATTAAAAATTTACTTTTGATAATTTTTAATCAGCGTTTCTTTATATAAATATCTCGTGTTCACACTATGTAAGAAATTATGATTTACGTAAAATATTGAATTTGAAATATTATGATTGATAAATCGAAAATTAAATAGAAATATGATTTAATCTTCTTCAAAATAAGATATATATTTTTTGTTTTATTGCGTGTTGTTACAAATGGAATGTAATTGAAATAGTTTAATAGAATAAAAGACTTGTTTACTTTATAAAACACCTATGTCGACGTACCATTTATATATATATATATATATATATATATATATATATATATATATATATATATATATATATATATATATATATATATATATATATATAGATGTATATATGTGTATGCATATGTATATATACAACAAATACAAATAAAATTAATTTAGAGATCGTATCCATCACGCTGTAATAATTCAAAGAAACATTCATTCATGCGATTCTTGAATGCGTAAAATTATAAGTGTTACATCAGATAGACAAAGTTACCACAAAGTTTCCGGTGTACGTCCGTGAAACCTATAGTTTTCCCTTGTACTGTTATGTATGTCTGCATCATCGTTCGTTGTTTTAACTGCAAACTCCGGATGTTTTCCGGCAGCACAGTTTCGCTAGTACTCTGTTTATACCGTACAAGATAAGAAATTATTTTACCGTTTCTATCCACCACTAGTTTCAGTGGAACACTCGAGGATGTTTCGTGAATTTATTCAAAGTTGTCGGAACGTTCTGCATGACAAGTAAAAAAAAGTAAACGTGGAAATGGGTCGTCAGACAGTAATGCCTGAAATTTGTTTTTGTTGTGTCCCAACATCATATAATGTAATGCAATCGATCAAGGAAGTAGAGCACCGAAGTCCCGGACGTAACTCGTAAAACTGTGTTGACAGAAGTGATTGAAAAATTATTCATGTAAGAATGTTACAGAATTTAAGGAGCAGATATGCTCGGCGAAATACTTTTTTCGTTGCGTCTTCGTGTTTGTATATATATAAATAAACTTACGTTTATACATCTATATTTACATACATTACATATATATATATATATATATATATATATATATATATATATATACATAAATGTAGATACACAATGGCTCAAAGTGAAATTAGGACACTTTATACAGAGTGTTTATTAAGCGTCATAGAATTTTAAATTTAATTAAAATACATACTAATTGATCGGATGACCATTTATTTGGTATTATTTGAAATATCATTTTATGGTGTTAATTTTTAAAAATGATTTCGGGCATATGTGCACCACGGTTACCTCTAACATATCGCATTCTTTCAGTAAAATTTCGGGTCAACATAACTTGCGTAATTGCAATTACGCGCGTTATATTCTAATGCCTTAGACATTGCTGGTATATTAGCATAGACCAGATACTTCAAATATCCTCAAAGAAAATAATCCAGATGCGTGTGAAATCACACGGTCGTGGAGGCCAATTCACATGTCCATTTCTGGAGATAACGTTATCGTCGAATTTTTGTTTCAATAAGTCGATTGTTTTGGTCGAAGTATGGCACGTGACACCATCCTGCTGAAACTTTATCTCTTCCAGATCGATGCCATGCAAATTTAGAAACAAACATCGTTCTGTAACTTACACCATTGACGGTAACGCGCTCTTCGACTTCATTTCGAAAGAAATAAGGTTCGATGATGCCATCAGCGTGAAGTCCGAACCGTACGGTGCATTTTTCTGAATGTAACAGGCTTCGTGAATCATTTCAAGATTGCTCTCACTCCAAATGCAGAAATTTATCTTATTAACGCAGCCATTAACCCAAAAATGATCCTCATCGCCGAACAAAATTTTGAGTTTTATAAGTTTGGCAGAATACCGATTTCTAAAATTAATTCACACAATTTAGAAATGTTGTTCGAGTATAAAACGTTACAAAATAATTTATCAAAGAATACTTAATTAAAATGTTACTTATAGCACCCAAATTGATAATTTACTTGACAAATATTACAATCAAAAGTTCTATATAGCCTAAAAAAACATCCTTCCTTCTCTATATCTTCAGTAATTTTTTTTGTCTGCGGCACTTAATATGTGGATGACATTTTAAAGTATGTGTTACGATATTTTGGGAGTAATTCATTATTTCGGCAATTTATTTATAAGTTTTGCCTTCCTTTCTTAAGTTTAAAATCATAAGAGGCTTCTCAGGATAGCATTATTCTCGATAATCCATTTTTTTGAAAAAAATTCTAAAACTTTAAATTTCATTTTCCAAATAATAATAAAGAAAAAGATTTATAACTTATCCTTACAGAAACAGAAAGTTTATAGAGAAACTATATTTAACTCTTTTATAAAATTCAAGATGTTTAAAAACATCTATTTTTTACATTTTAATATTTACTTGCCAAGAAAAAATTGAAAAATGTAAACAATTTTCATTTTTTAATAAAACGACAATTCTCCGAAATTGAAATTTATTGCACGACGAATAGTTGGGAAGTAAAACAGTTTGAGAATATTAATTACATTTCCAACTTTGATTGATTTTTTTAAATATAACAAAGAATTACACCTATTTTTGTTTAGACCACTGTATATATATATATAATTATAAGATCTTATTTTGTTAATTTTTTATTGTGTTATCACATAACAAATATATATATTTATATACCACTGATAAAAATACATTGTCTTCTGTTCTACAGTTAAAATTATGTAGCTATTTTAACTAATACATAAATAACATCAAAAGTATTGCTTAACTATCATGTAAACTATTTTAAAAGAAAGTCGTTATTTTTTTACAATAGTCAAGAATGTGACTTAATAATAGCATTTTTGATAGAATTGATTTGTGTACATTGGAAATTATTCAGATATTTTACTGTTACGTAGATAAAATACTTTTCAATATAATAAAATCTTACAAAATTGCTCAATAATAATTTATTATTCAATTTTTTAAAAATTGTTTTTTAATGGCCAAATGCATAAAAATTAAGTACAATATAATATATTCCTTTTTCACAACTTAAATATTTCATTAAAAATATATTTGCTTATCTTTAAATACTATTTATTTTGTATTAAAACTAATATAATCTTGTAACAGAAATGAATTATTAAATCCAACATTACAAAATTGTATATTTTTTTTAATATTCACTTATTATTACATTCATGTTCTCAAATTTTATAATGCGTCACTTTGATATTGACCTTTTTATGAAATTTCAAGCTATTTGGATAAATGATAACTTTGTTCTGACTAAAAATCCCCCATTTTCTATTAAAAAAATTATAACTGAAATTTGTATTGAATATATATTAAATGGAAATATAAAAAATACTTTTCACACAAACTGAATCATAAGATATTATAAAAGTGTTCAATAATTACTCACGATTTATATTATTTATTTGTAATCTGATGCGTATTTCGATAGCAATGCTATCAATCATAAAAGCGCTGTATTATAAAATTTAGTTTATTTTTTCGTTATGATTAACATATATTATCTTTTTTATTATTTTTATTCAACGTATCTCCAACTAGTAATCGTCTTTTTTTTATTGTATATATGTATATCACACAAATGTTTATTTGTCTATAAATAATATTCCGTTTTTTTTAAGTTAAGAGATGCTATTTACTTTCTTACAATATAGGTTGTGTATTTATCTTGTATTTTTTTAAAAAACTAAATTGTCTTATTCATCTTCAATCGGAGAATTTAAAATTTCTTGTAATAATGATGTTTGTTGAAAAGAGATAGGACCATTAGTTGAAGATACGTTGTATGAAAATAACAAAATATATAAGTTAGTTATAACTAGTAACTAGTTTAGATTTTATAATACATACAAAGTCTGACGATATTGGCATGGTTATCAAAATGCGTATCAGCTATAAATAAATAAAGTGGAAAACAAGTCATTATTTAACACTTTTATAATATTTTGTAGTGTTGGAATATATGCCACAGTATCAAAACAAATAGTAAATATTCAAAAATATTTGATACACAATTACATAATTAAATATATTGAAATGTTTGGTTTGTACGATCTTCTTCAAAATTAAATTCCAGATTTATAGTGTATTGCTGAGCAAATAATGTAACACTAAGTGTATTTACACAATAAATTTACTAAATTATATTTAATGAAATGCGCGGTATAGATTCCAAAAAGTCATATAAAATGTAGTTGATTTCTTGCACCATTACATATATATATATATATATATATATATATATATATATATATATATATATACACGAGGATCGTTTGATATTTAACTTGCTCTAAATATATATATATATATATATATATATATATATATATACCACCGTTTGATAAGTCCATGTAAATTCCGAAAGATGGCACCACTGGTGCATATCGAGGTTATTTTTAATTAGTAGCACCTCTTGGAAGAACACACATCAAGTTTCAGCCATATCGGTCTATTCCTTTGTGTTTGACAATCGTTGGAATCAAGAAAATCGAGTGATTGTCAAATAATGGACGAAAAAGAATTTCGCGTGTTGATTAAACACCACTTCATTAAAGGCAAAACGCCTCAGGAGACTAAACAGAAGCTTGATAAACATTATGGTGACTCTGCACCTTCGATTAGTGCGGTTTATAAATGGTTTCAAAATTTTCGGAGTGGCCATATGAGCACAAGAGACGCTGAACGTTCTGGACGCCCTGTTGAGGTCACCACTCCAGAAATCATTGATAAAATCCATGATATGGTGATGGATGACAGAAGAGTGAAAGTGCGTGAGATTACTAGTGCTGTAGGCATCTCGTGTGAACGGGTACATAATATTTTGCACCAACATTTGGACATGAAAAAGCTATCCGCCAAGTGGGTGCCGCGATTGCTCACGATCGACCAAAAACGAGGTCGTGTGAAGTGTTGCAAGAACGGTTTGCAGCTGTTTCAGCGAAATCCGCAGGACTTTAAGCGTCGTTTCATCACTATAGATGAAACATGGATACATTACTACACTCCTGAGACCAAAGAGCAGTCTAAACAATGGGTTATCAAGGGGGAATCTGCTCCGAAAAAGGCGAAGACAATTCCTTCGGCCGGGAAGGTTATGGCGACTGTCTTTTGGGATTCGCAAGGAATAATCTTTATCGACTATTTGGAAAAGGGTAAAACCATTACAGGTGCATATTATTCATTGTTATTGGATCGTTTGAAAACCGAGTTGCAAGAAAAACGTCCCCGATTAGCCCACAAAAAAGTCCTCTTTCATCACGACAATGCACCAGCTCACACCTCAGCAGTTGTGGCCGCAAAACTAATGGAAATAGGGTTCCAAATCGTTTCACATCTCCCCTATTCTCCAGACTTGGCTCCATCGGACTATTATTTGTTTCCTAATATGAAGAAATGGCTCGCGGGAAAAAGATTTTATTCGAACGAGGAGGTGATTGTAGGAACGAATGACTATTTTACAGACTTGGGCAAATCCTATTATTCGGAAGGGATCAACAAACTAGAGCAGCGTTGGATGAAGTGTATAAGCCTAAAAGGAGACTATGTTGAAAAATAAAAACGATTTATTCAAAAAAATGAAGCAGTTTTTATTTTTACACGGACTTATCAAACAACCTCGTATATATATATTGTATATAGTGTAAAAAAAAATTAGGTTAGGAAGTAAGTTGGATATTATTTGATAAACTATCATTATTTAACATTTGTTTATAAAAAACTTGAAAAATTTGAGTGATGGTAAATTTTTGCTTCGTATGTTATTAATTGTTGCCAAGGAAAAAAGCAGAAAATACTGAATTTTTTAACAGTGTTGAATCGTATTTTAAATTAAATGCTTATGTAAAGAAATAAAATTATCATATATGTGGAAGTGATTTTGGATGTGAAATCCAACAACTATTGTTAAACAACAATTAGATACTCGAAAAGTCACTTTTTGAAGTGGTTTATGGGATGGAGGCATCATTGGTTCATAGATCTTTGAAAATAAGCAAGGTATTCGTGTTACAGTTAATTTGGTGCATTACCAAAGCATGATAACAGATTTTTGTGGCCAGAACTTGAAGATATTGATATTAGTGACATATGGTTTAAACAGGATGGTGCTTCAATCAATACAATTTGTGCAGCAATCGATTTACTTACAATCAAATTCAAAGAACGTTTAATTTCTCGTAACGGCGATGTCAATTAGCTGCCTAGATCTTAAGATTTAACACCATTAGACTTATTTTTATGGAATTATTTGAAAGATAAGGTTTAATCCAACAAACCAGCAACGATTTAAGAACTAAATGAAAAAATTAGTTTAGCTATAACTGAAATATAGTTTTATATATTGCAAGGCGTGTTTAAAAATTTCGACAAAAGAGTGTACGTCTACCGACGTGGTAGAAGAGACTATTTGACTAACATTGCATTTTATTTATATACTAATTTCTATGTTTCTACTTTACATTGATAACAATAAACACGAATTTTTCTTTTAAAAACTATATTTTATTGATAAATTACTTCCCAACCTCAAATTATGATACCTTATACACATACATACACATAAATAGAGAGAAAGAGGTGGGTTATTTTCTGTAGATTTATAATTTGGATACACAAGAAAAAATAAATAATCTGAATTAAAACATGTTATGAAAAGATATAGATAAATATGTACATACATATAAATACACATTGAATTTGAAGTATCCTAACACTTCGTTACTGTGAACGGGATAATAGACATAGATGCTAACAGTTGACGCATGATTATTATTGACACTGGAAAGAACAAAATTACAGTCATTAAATGCTCTGGCGACATTCTTCTCGAGACCGATTGCAATTACGCGTGTTCGCTCTAGGCTCGATTTCCGGTTACGATTTAACGAACAATCTTCGAAATTCGGTCGGCATTGTCACGTACGAGCTTTCGACTATTGTAGTGCGTGTCGGTATAATCGATAGTTAAATATTTATGTATGTTCTGTTTGTGTGTTTAGTGTTAAAATATAACAATTTAAATTTATTTTATTTCTCTTCATTCTGTTTTTATAATTGCCAATAACATAAGCTTGAAAACATTAAGTTCTTTAAAATTAATAACCATTTATACACAAAAAATTTATTGTAATTTAAATGAACATTTTTATTATTTTAATATATTGTTCAATTGTTTTTTTTTTGTACAGTTGTTTCTCGAATTGATTTTTTTGTAGGATAGTATCAAATAATCCATACATACACCCATGTATATATATATATATATATGTATGTATGTATGTATGTATGTATGTATGTATGTATGTATGTATGTATGTATGTATGTATGTATGTAACCTAGTCAGTAAAAAATCATCTTTGTGGGTGGCTTAGAGCTCCACTAGCTAAACTGCATAGTCTTGAAACAAGGAATCAAAAAATGCTCCAATTAAGTAATATTTTCTTAACGAAGCGTCAATCAGATTATTTAACCAGTTGCGCTGGCAATTAATTAACATGCACGCGTGGCAAATCCATCCAAAACAATTCGCAGCGAGTTGGTATTCGAAATCATTTTTTTATAAAGTTTTAGACACACACACACATTAACACTATAGTAAAACTCTTAAACTGATTAACAAATTTATTAATATTTTTTGAAAAGGAGTATTTCTTGGGTTTTGGTACGTTTGTTATTTTACCGAATAGAATAGAGGTATTAAAAAATTCCATATCCATTAGATAAAAGACTATTTTTCTGTAACTTTTTACAAATTTTCTCATTAAAGTAAAAGATAATAAATAGTTATCTTGCAGGTCTACTCCACCCATACCATCATTGTAATCTAAAACTTTATTAGGTTTTATAATGTTTCCATTTTGGTCGGTATAATTTCTACATTTTTTTTTTTTTTTTGTTACAATCATTTCTGTTTTGGAATGTTTTGAAGAAAGTAAATATATATCTTTTTTATCCTTCCACTTTACAGCTAAGATACCATTATAAGATCTTAAAAGAACTTAAAATGTTTTTAATTTTGTCGCTGCGAGATCTTTTAGCATATTCTTTCTATTAGATCTGACTGTTCCGATAGTATTAATTTTTTGCAAATGTAATTTCCGACACAGTTTTGGTGACGAATACCAGTTATCTAAAAAGAGGGTGTGTCCAAAATCAACTAAAGGTCTACATAAATCCAGTACAACATTTTCTGATGCGCTATTATCAGAATAAAATAGTTCTTTGATAAAATAGTTTTTTATAATAATAAAAAAAACTATTTTGTTTTGTAGTTACTTGATTATTATCAATGAAAATATGTAAAATTAATGAAGTTCTACAAAAAAGTACTTGTATGCCTTCAAAACAGAAGTGTGACACTTGCTAACTGAACTCCGATGTTATTTTAACTTAGCAAAAATCACACGACGTGCTATGTACGTCTTATCAACATTTGGTACAGATAGCAGTTGACGTACATAGCACGTCATTCCAGCGTAACTGGTTAAGCAGTCGGAGTCTATACTCCTCGGAGTAGTTACACTGCACGACCGACCACAAAAATGGTCGCAGTCGCATTTGCGTCCGGATATAATGTGTGTGTGAACTCTCTCTCTCTCTCTCTCTCTCTCTCTCTCTCTCTCTCTCTATATATATATATATATATATATATATATATATATATATATATATATACTCATGGAATAGCACTAAATCTTAAATTTTTTTAAGATTCTTTCATTGCTTATATATGTACACATATAGTCGATTATAAAATTATCCCGCCTTCTATTATTTGTAAGAATTCTAGAAGTAACTTACACAATAAATAAATAAATAAAAAATATCTAAATTATATTTTATTTACCATGAAATATTGTACATTGAAGTTATATATGCTATATAAAAGCTATTAAATTATTTTTATTTTCGTTTTGAAAGTAGTATGCTGAATAAGTTTAATTTTAGTTTTTTTCTATTATTTTCAAATACGATTAGTAATAAAAAGTAGAAAAAAATATGTATATGAATATATGCTATAATTTTCATATCTGACTGAAAAATAAAAGAATTTGAATTTTGGCTTATTTGAATAAAGTTTTAAATTAATTAAAATAAGTTATTAATTTATAAATAAGTTTGCCAAATAAGTATATATATTTGTGTATAAACACACACATACGTACGTACATACATACATACACACAAATATATATACATACATACATACATACATACATACATACATACACACATACACACATACACACATACACACATACACACGTACACACGTACACACGTACACACATACACACATACATACATACATACATGCACACATGCACATGCACACATACACACATATATATATATATACATACATATATATATATATATATATATATATATATATATATATATATATATATATATATATATATATATATATATTTTAATAGAATGGAAATGAATGAAGTTTACTTGAAATTTTGTTGACTTTATAAGGAAATTCGTTTTTTTTCATTCTTATGTTAATTTTATTACTTTTATTGGTATCTTAGGAATTTTGTTGATTCGAGTAAGAATAATTGTTGTGATTATTCAGTTTTACGAGTAGAAAAATATACATTATTTTAAAATAATGTACATTATATATATATATATATATATATATATATATATATATAAATATGAGGAACATTGACAAATCTTTAAATAAAATTGTTGATACCAGTATTTAAAATTAATTGGATTATTAATTGCTCAAAATTGTTTGCATATTAAGTGAGAAATATTGTTTTAAATATGTTTATATATTTTAAATGTTTTGTCTAAAAAGTTTATAAGTTATAAATACAGATTTTTTTATTTACCCTTTAAAATATGTTTAATTTGTGAATTTTATATAACGCGGATTTATATACTCGTAAAACAAAATGTTTCCATAGTGTTATGAAAAAATACAACCTAACTAATAATAGTAAATGTTTAAAATTTATAACGTAAAAGCTATATTCATATTTTGCCAAGAGTGGTGAATATCTTAGAAAGAAGTTATTTACCACTTATTCATGAAGATAACAATTTTCTTCGGAGACTATATTTCGATTTATCCCTTTAAATTTTATTAGATTTATAATATATTTCTAAATTTTGTTTCAGAAATAATTGTATTTTCTCTTCATTATATAGCATGATACTTTAAATTGAATGATACTTTAAACTTTAAATTGAATTCCTATCTAAAGCTCTATCAAATCTAAAAAAACATCTTTATATATATACATGTGTGTGAATGTGTATGTATATATAAAGGTATGATAAAGGTTTTTTTTAAGTTAGATAGAACTTATGATAGGGATTTAATTTAAAGTTCTATCACTTTAAAAAAACACCTTTATATTATTTACCCTTCCAAATGCTGTTGTTCATGTTCTCCTGATTATTCACTTAATTTTTGGCCATAGGTCCAACGTCATATCATTTTGTCTTAGGAATTTTTTAATTCTTTAATTTTTCCCAAGCACTGGCCATTTAAATGTAACGTCAAATTATATATATATATATATATATATATATATATATATATATATATATATATATATATATATATACATACACGTTTGCATTACCGCGTGTCATGCGGGAAATTGGCTTCGATTCCCAGTCGGAGAGTCCCTCACTTTCGAGAGTTGAGCATAAAGGTCGACAACCTCATCTTGAAAAACTAACTGTTGAAAAAATAAGGGAGTAAACCCCGAATAAAAAATCTTCACCAATCCGCCTGGTCAGCGTGGTGAATATGACCAAATACCAGTGAATAGTAGCATTCATTGAGGCTTTCGTCCAGAAGTGGATTGATATGGGCTTAATGATGTGATAATAATATATATACGAGGGTCGTTTGATAAGTATGGTAAATTTGTTTATTGTTTAATTTAATTAATTAATTAAATTAATTTTTTTTCAATTTAGTTTTTCTTACTTTTTTATCATACTTATCAAAAGATCCTCGTATATATATATATATATATATATATATATATATATATATATATATATATATATATATTTAATTTCTATGTTCATAATATAAAGCACTTTGATGATGATGTCTTGGTCAACGCAATGTACATCAGCTGTAAAAAAATCAAATAGATATTAAGTATTACTAAACATTTTTATTATATAATATAATGTGGTGTTAGGATGCTAATTAAATGGTTTGAAGTGAATTTTCATCAATATCAAAACAAATACTGGTCTCTTCTAATTTTTTATATAGGGTCACTCAAATGTGATACCTAGATTTGTGTTTTATTAAAAAGAAACATGTATATAGGGTGGTGTATAGGGAAATATGTGTATAGTTTCTTTCATTTATTTTAAATTAAACACAAATTTAGGCGTATCATTTGGATGACTCTATGTAATTTAAAGCTAAAAATAGTTGTGAAGTTTATCTGAACAATTAAAAAAAAATATTTTTTTTCTCATTTTATATATTTTTTAACTCTTTGTTACGCAATTGAATTGATATTTATAAAATACTCGTACATATTTTTTTTAATGAATAAGACATGAAAACTATTCGAAGAAAAGAATGTATTTAAAAAGGAATTTCTGATAATATATTATTGTATGATTTTCTATTCAAACAAAAGTTTGTATTAAAATATGAACATTTTGTAAAATTAATTGATTTGGAGTAAAGTAAATGATATACATTACCATTTAGTTTTTCTTTAATTCATTATGTCATAAATACAGTATAATATGGTTAAAATATTTATTTGATTATATAATAAAATATATATAAAATCTATCAATATTTTATAAAAAATAGATTTATAAAAGAAATCTCATTGGGAAAAATAAAGATATTTATGTATACGTATGTAAGTAGGTGTGTGTGTGTTTTTTGTAATTAGTTTTCGGAAATATGTTATCATCAAACAACAGACTGTTCTAATAGAGTTAAAAGAAGTCCATCTGTTCACTGTAAGAAATTGGATAGAAGAACAAATTAATTACATTGGACTCTTAGATCTCGAACAATTATGCGTCAAGTTCATTAATGATATTGATAGGCAGGAGGTAGAAAAAAGACATAGGAAACATATTCTCCAACCCTTCGAGAAAAACGATCTTGATGTGTTTTTAATGTTTATTTAATTACAAAACAACGCCCTTAATTGAAAAGTTTATGGATAGCGAAGTGTGTTACATCAGGTCGGTATAGCAAAATATAAATTGAGATGAATTTCGGACGACCAAACAAAATGAATATTGATTGTTTATCTATTCAATTTTCCGCATGGAATATTCAATATACCAGTTTAAATTAGATGGTTTATAAAAATGTATACTTTGCATTACACTAAATATTATATATATATATATATTTATATATATATATATATATATATATATATATATATATATATATATATATATATATATATATATATATATATATATATATATATATATATATATATATATATATATATATATATATATATATATATATATATATATATATATGTGTATATAGGATCATCCAAATGCGACACCTAGATGCCAAACACTGTATAATGTTTATACGTCATGCCTTTTCGAATGACATAATAGGCCTTTTTATTTTAGTAAAAGGTTACAATGGATAAGTAATTTCGCTAGTTGGATGTTTGTACAACGTACAACAGATTTTGTTTAGTGATGAAGCTCATTTCACAATGGATGGATTCGTTAATAAGCAAAATTGTTGTATCTGGGGTGATGAAAATCCTCGTGTTATTCACGAAAAATTTCTACACCCACATAAATCACTGTTTAGTGTACATTTTGGGCAAATATGAACCATGGGACCATTTTTATTTAAAGATAGTGCTGAAAATGGTGTTACTATAAATTCTGAGCCATTCTAATCAATGTTGAGTAACTTTTTATGGCCAGAATTGAATGATATTGATTGAATGATATGTCTGATGTCTGTTTCCAGCAAAACGGTACTACATGTCACACAACTCAAGGAAACATTCAGTTTTCGTGATTAAAATTTTGTCAATGTGTAATTTCACGATATGCAGATTTAAATTGGCCTCCAGGATCATGCAACTTAATACTATTAAATTGTTTGTGTGTTTTTTTTTTAAAAAAAGTACTTAACAAGTTGCAAACAATTAATGACCTAAAAATAACATTCGAGTTGCAATTCGTGAATTAAATCCAGCAAAATGTCGAAAAGTTATTGAAAATTTCAATATTCCAATTGATGCCCGTAGACGCAGTCGTGGTGGACATTTAAACGATATTCTGTTCCACGAATTTGTAATGAGTCATACTTTCAATAAAAAAAACAGCTTGAAAAAAATCCAAATAGTTTGTGTTTTATTAAAAAAAACATGTAGTTGCGTTTTTTTTAATAACCCTTTGTATATATATATATATATATATATATATATATATATATATATATATATATATATATATATATATTTATATTTATAATGAACATCAACAACCTCTTTCTATTCACTACTGGATGAATGGTTCTCACGAAACTTTTTATTTCAATCGATTCAGTGCTTTGTCTTCAATTAAATTTCCACGAACTTTCTTATGAATCTCTCTTATCTAAAGAAATATTCCTTCCTGGGTCTTTTAATATCTTTGGGTTTTAAATCAATAATATTTTTGGTCATCGATGATCTTCTACTCTTACTATATAACTAGTCTATTTTTTAAAACAACTTCTCACTTTTTCTTTTAACCCACGCCGTTTTCTTTCTGTCTTTATGTGTTATTTGTAACATGTATATTTTCATATTTTTTTTATGTTGTTTATAGTTACTAAATTCTTTAAAATCTATATTTCATCCTATAAGTGAAAATAGGTAGAATGCTTTAATTAAAATGTTTTGTCTTTAACCATAATTTTTTTACAAATTATACGTGTATTTATATATTACGTTATAATAAAATGTATTACAGCTTAATATATTATGATTTTTTGTAATTATTTCTTAATGTGATACTAATTTACACAAATGAATTTTCACCTCAACACCACAATAATTTAAAGTGTTCAATAATCACTTATTGTTCACTTGTTTTTTATAATTATATAATTTATAATTATATCGGCTGATGCATTTCGATGGCGATGCCATCATCGTCAGAGCCTTTCTGTTAAAATCTAGACTAACTTTTTAATATATACCTATACTAATTCGTGTTTTGTGTCCTTATTCAATCCATCTACAACTGGGGGTTGTATCTTTCTTTTCGTCATCTGGTCTGCAAGCATGAAGTGCTTTCCCTTATTTATTGTCTTTGCAACATGTTCTTTTTCATAGATTTGTGACCTTTTTTGATGGCATGGATTGTTTTATTTATTACTTGTGACGGTACTCGAAAATTTTAACAATTTGTGAGGTCTGTTCTAGATGAATTGAATATCTGCATGCGTTAGTTTTGTGATTTAATTTTTTTAAAAATATGTCAGTATTTTTCTATATCTATATTTATTATATTAAACTAGTGTCATGCATATATTCTAGTTGCGTTTTTTATATTAAATATTATTTACGATAATGCAAAAGGGAAAACAAGCTCGAGTTTATTGGACCATTATACGAGTTCATTACACGCGATTTGTGTGTGGTACTAATGTTTAGTGTTTATTACATTAATTCTGTTTGAAAATTAATTGATCATCTATATAAAAAAGGAACAATGGAGGCGCCGGGCATCGATCCCGGTACCTCTCGCATGCTAAGCGAGCGCTCTACCATCTGAGCTACGCCCCCTATGTTATAAGATGTCACCTTCAATATATTTCATACACTTAAATCGTGACCTAAATATATTTTTTAACGATACATGTTGACTACCTTTCTAAAAATAAATAATAGTGGTGACACTAAATTTAGAAAGTGCAAAATATTTAAGTGCTGTCACAAGTTAAATGTGTATATATACATACACACACACATATATGTGTGCGTGTATGTATATATATATATATATATATATATATATATATATATATTAAATAGCGTGGTTACAAAAATATTATTGTGTATATTTTTGTTACTTGTATAATTACAATAAAAATTAATATATTTTGAAGGAGAATACATATGAAAATTGTATTTGTTCTTAATTTATGGTTGTTTATAAAATAATTAGAGTATAAACTTTTCAATTAGATTTAATCTATAGGAAAGTAATCTAATTATTCTTTATTTTTTATTTTAAGAAATTAAATTGAAAAATGTAAGTATAAATTCAGTTTGTAATTAAATCGTTTAATTGTGAGATCATAAGGCCACTTATTTTTATAGTTATGACTAGTTTTAAATTTTATTTCATCATTAAATAATTTATCTCATACTTGGAGTATTCAGAAATTATTTCAAATGTTTCAAGAAGTCAAAACGAGTTGTAACACAAGATACATTAGAAAAATGACCCAAGGTCTCGGAAATAAAAGTTAAATATGTAAATGATCATAAGCGTAAAAACTTATTATATCAACAAATTCATATATTAATATTTTTGTATTACCGTCTGGCTATAATATTTTGTTGTAAACTTAAAAAAAAATACTTAAAATGTACTTAGTACAAAAGAATTACTCATTTTCAGTATTGCAATATTTAATAAAAGTATTCAATAATCACTTATTTTCTTTATTAATGATCATTTTGATGGCTATACCATAGAAATATAATAGTAATACAATTAATAATAATATAAAGATAACATTATTTATTTATTATATTATATTTTATAGGAACTTTCCTTTTTTTCATCCGTCATTATTATTTATGATCTGTTTCGACATTTCGATTAGTTTTGATATTTGTTCCATTTTATGAAGTTATATCCATTTATATTGTTTCCATTTTATAATATATACAAATATATATATATATATATATATATATATATATATATATATATATATATATATATATCATGATTAATACTATTATCATTAGCTTCTTTTTTCCACTGCTGGATGAAGGTTGCTTCTAAAAGTTGCTAGTTATAATAAGCCACTAATTTTTTTTATTACACAATGATAAATATTCTTTTGTCTCTATTCATCTATCAATGGATCCTTTCTTGTATTTTTCATATCTATGGATTTTCAATTAAGAACTTTTTTCATCGATTGATGGTATTGACTTTTTGTTATATTATCAGCTTATTTCCATTGTAATTTTGTTATAATTTCCGTAAATTAGACTTTTTTAATTTTTTTGTTTCTGTCTGTATTTATTATTCCTAATACATCTTTCATTGGTATTTTTTATTATTTGGAGCTATTGAAATGATTCTGGCATTTAATATATACATTTCACTTCTATAAACGAGAGCAGGTAAAAATCAATCATCAAAACCCTTTTTATTCATATATATAACAATATTGGATATTGTTAAATATTGTTATATATTTAGTACAAAAAAATCTTTCAATTTAACATTCATCCCATTTTTATTCTCCAATGAATATTCCTTTTTTGTTAATGAGCTGTCTTAAAGACAGTTTTTAACTTATATTTCTACTATTTTTTAAATCAATTTTCCTCTGATCTACCAATTCTTTATCTTGCTATGGTTTATTAAAAGACTGATTTTTTATTTGCTTTGTCAATTATTCTATTTTATATATACTTATATATATATACTTATATATATATATATATATATATATATATATATATATATATATATAATATATATATATATAATATAATATTTATTTATATATATCTTCATCATCATTATCAAAACTTATATCGTTCCGTTGCTTTGTGAAAGTCTCATCGAATGCTACAGGTTCTTCTTACATGTATTCCCAAGATAAGTCCCCTATTTTGTCCGTTGCTAATTTATTCCAACCGTCGCTTGTATAATGCTTCACAATTTTAACTAATGGATGTTACTTTCATATACGACAAGTAAGCAGGAAAAATTACTAAAAAGTGGCTTTATAATAATATTGATATTATTAAATAGTTTTTAAACTTGTTCTGACTTGAACTTCATAAAACACTTCTAGAGACATATTATACGAGGTCAGACAATTAAGTAATGCGACCGATTTTTTTTCTTGGCCTGTGGTAACACTGCGAACCTGTAACTCCGCCACCGTAATAGCAGATCCCTACTCTCTCGATTGAGACCTTGACCACCCTCGTACGATCATTTCTTCGCCAGCTGTTTAGTGTTTTGTAACAACGCGCGAGTAGTGCATGTCACGAAAATGGAACAGAGAAATTGTCTCGAGCAGGTTGAAAGTGATCCTACTCTTCTCGATCGAGTTATTACTGGTGATGAAAGTTGGTTCTTTCAATATGACCCCGAAACTAAACGACAAAGCCAACAGTGGCTGTCCCCTGGAGCACCAAGGCCAAAGAAGGCGAGAATGAGCAAGTCCAAAGTGAAAACCATGTTGATTTGCTTCTTCGACAGCAAAGGGGTGGTTCACAAAGAGTTCGTACCACCTGGACAAACCGTAAATCAAGTATTCTACCGCAATGTGCTCGAAAAATTACGAAAAAGGGTGATCAGAGTGCGTCCAGAGATCTCGAAGACTTGGGTTCTGCATCACGACAATGCTCCCTGTCACAGTGCGTTCAGTGTCTCTCAGTTTTTGGCATCTAAAGGCATCGCAACGTTACCACAACCACCCTATTCACCGGACATGTCACCCTGCGACTTTTTCCTATTCCCCCATATGAAAAAATTCGTCAAAGGTCGACATTTTGACTCCGTTGAAGATATCCAAGAATCTGTGACGAGGGTACTCGGAGAGGTCCCACAAGAAGTGTTCCAGAATTGTTACGAAAACTGGAAAACTCGCTGGAATAAGTGTATAGATGCGGGAGAGGACTACTTTGAAGGGGATCGCAGCGATGTACCTTAATTTTTAAATATACTCGATTTTTGAATTTTGTCGCATTACTTAATTGTCTGACCTCGTAAGTATATAAATATGGGGCGCATTCAGGAAATAAAAATGAAGTCCATATCGGTCACGCAGGCTACATTAGCGCTTCTGTTAACGTCAGCTGTTTTTTATGTATCTATATAGTAGAACACGTGTGTTCCGTTGTTCCATTCTAAATGTTTTTCTCCGTTTTCTATATTTATTTAATATATATATATATATATATATATATATATATATATATATATCCAAATTCTCGCTACTTATGAAATGTGAACTTAATCATCATGTGACTAGTGATGAATTTAGATTGCTCATATCATAATAAAAAGTGAGTAGTAGTCTTTACAATGATGGCACACTGGATTTCTAAAGCTAAAAAAGTTTAAAAAAGTAACATAGTCAACTCAGAAAATCATGGTTATGATTTTTCGGGATAGTAAAGGTGTTCTTCTTGTGAACTTTATGATGCAAGGGACGACTATAAATTCTGGGTCGTATTCCAACAGCTAGGTAGGACATTTTTGAGCATCCTCTATGGAATCCTGATTTTATTCTTTAAAATTATCACATGTTTCGCCGTTTTAAAATAATTCAGGACTAGTAAAATCTGAAAAGTAATCAGAAAACGAGAAAAATTTAGAAATGGATGAAAGACTTGTCAGTGGCCTTTTTTGACAAATGAATGCAAATGCTAGTGACTGTGTGAAAAAGTATTATAATAAATGAATAATATTCTGGAATAAATAAAATTTAATAATTTTTTCATACTTTTTTACATCTAACTGGTTCTTTCTTTTTAAACGGACTTAAATATACATATGTATATGTATATTTAACACTTATATATACATATGTATATGTATATATAAGTGGCTCAAATGAAAATGAAGGTAGTAAAAAAATAGTAATGTTAGTAAGCAAGTAAATGTATGTTTAAGTCTTTCAGCATAATTTGGGCCACCTGTGTATATATATATATATATATATATATATATATATATATATATACATATATATATATATATATATATATATATATATATATATATATATAACAATATATTAGGTTGGCAAATATCTCCCTTCCGCCTTCTGGTCTTTTGAATCGCAGCTATGTACAAAAAAAAAAAAAAAAAAAAAAAAAACGGAGAGGGAGATACTTGCCAACCTAATATATATATATATATAATAATATATATAACAATATATATACATATATATATATATATATATATGTATATATATATATGTATATATATATATTTATACACGAGGGTGGTTTGATAAGTATGGTAAAAAAGTAAGAAAAACTAAATTGAAAAGTTTAATTAAATTAAACAATAAATACATTTACCATACTTATCAAACGATCCTTGTATATACATATATATATATATATATATATATATATATATATATATATACGAGGTTGTTTGATAAGTCCGTGTAAAAATAAAAAGTGCTTCATTTTTTTGAATAAATCGTTTTTATTTTTCAACATAGTCTCCTTTTAGGCTTATACACTTCATCCAACGCTGCTCTAGTTTGTTGATCCCTTCCGAATAATAGGATTTGTCCAAGTCTGTAAAATAGTCATTCGTTCCTACAATCACCTCCTCGTTCGAATAAAATCTTTTTCCCGCGAGCCATTTCTTCATATTAGGGAACAAATAATAGTCCGATGGAGCCAAGTCTGGAGAATAGGGGGGATGTGAAACGATTTGGAACCCTATTTCCATTAGTTTTGCGGCCACAACTGCTGAGGTGTGAGCTGGTGCATTGTCGTGATGAAAGAGGACTTTTTTGTGGGCTAATCGGGGACGTTTTTCTTGCAACTCGGTTTTCAAACGATCCAATAACAATGAATAATATGCACCTGTAATGGTTTTACCCTTTTCCAAATAGTCGATAAAGATTATTCCTTGTGAATTCCAAAAGACAGTCGCCATAACCTTCTCGGCCGAAGGAATTGTCTTCGCCTTTTTCGGAGCAGATTCCCCCTTGATAACCCATTGTTTAGACTGCTCTTTGGTCTCAGGAGTGTAGTGATGTATCCATGTTTCATCTATAGTGATGAAACGACGCTTAAAGTCCTGCGGATTTCGCTGAAACAGCTGCAAACCGTTCTTGCAACACTTCACCGACCTCGTTTTTGGTCGATCGTGAGCAATCGCGGCACCCACCTGGCGGATAGCTTTTTCATGTCCAAATGTTGGTGCAAAATATTATGTACCCGTTCACACGAGATGCCTACAGCACTAGTAATCTCACGCACTTTCACTCTTCTGTCATCCATCACCATATCATGGATTTTATCAATGATTTCTGGAGTGGTGACCTCAACAGGGCGTCCAGAACGTTCAGCGTCTCTTGTACTCATATGGCCACTCCGAAAATTTTGAAACCACTTATAAACCGCACTAATCGAAGGTGCAGAGTCACCATAATGTTTATGAAGCTTCTGTTTAGTCTCCTGAGGCGTTTTGCCTTTAATTAAGTAGTGTTTAATCAACACGCGAAATTCTTTTTCGTCCATTATTTGACAATCACTCGATTTCCTTGATTCCAATGATTGTCAAACACAAAGGAATAGACCGATATGGCTGAAACTTGATGTGTGTTCTTCCAAGAGGTGCTACTAATTAAAAATAACCTCGATATGCACCAGTGGTGCCATCTTTCGGAATTTACACGGACTTATCAAACGACCTCGTGTATATATATATATATATATATATATATATATATATATATATATATATATATATATATATATATATATATATATATATATATATATAATAGCGTTTGTATCGTTTTAATAGCTATTAAAATAATTTATTTACCATATAAATTTGTATTTGGCCAACGACGAAAGCCACAATTTTAAAATGAGCTATTAAAATAATTTACAGTTATTTTTTACCATATAAATCGTTAGAACGCAATCTCCCGCATGACACGCGGTGATGCTAACCACTGTACTACCCAGTCGGTATATATATATATATATATATATATATATATATATATATATATATATATATATATATATATATATATTCGTGTAATAAAACGGATACCTTTTTAATGCACTTTATTACTGAGTGATATAAATTATGTTTTTAATGGAAAATAATATATGATTTTAGATTATGTCATGTGAACGAATAAATTAGCATAATCTATAATCTAAGATTAAAATTGTCACTGTTGTTGTATATGCCGGAACTCTTTTCGAATTGATTGATATTTTAAAACACCGTTGTTGAGTTTTTTAAATATTAAATTGCCGTTATTAAAATGTTCGTCGTATATGTGACTTTCACTGGCCGTTACGAGTTCGATGAAAATTGTGGTGGTCGTGTGCAGTGATAGGCCTCGTCATTGCTTTGCATCCTGGACGCGTTATCTACAATAAATAAACGCGTCAGGGTGGCGGAATCACCGTCATCACGTTCAGCAGGTCACGCGAAATGTGTCTGAGTCACGCACGCGTTCACGTTTATGCTTTTGCTTATTCAATTCCCCAAGCTACTCATTTTCAATAATTAAATAAAGTGAAAATATAAGATTGGCTTTATATGTCATTTTTGTTTTGTTGGATCCATTATCGAAATTTAATACGCAATTACGGAAGCGAACGGTTTAAAAGTAAAACCGACTAGCTAATAAATTTTATTTTATTTTTTGAAAATATTGTTTCTGACGGTTACAGAATGTTTTTCTCGTTAATATGTTATGTATTTTGAATAAGGGTATTTATATAAATGTTTTTAAGAGAATAGTTTCTTATTTTTATGAGAAAATATTGTAAGAGTTTGCTTTTAAACATCATTACAATTTTTAATTTTCATTTGTAATTTTTTTTAAAAAAAGTATCTAAATAAAGAATTTATTCTTATTTATTTTATTCTTCTTTGTAATCATTGTTTATTTCTATTTATTTATTTTTTTATATTTATTAATATTAATTTAATTCACTATTGGATTTTAAACTATGACCAATTCATTTTCACAAAATTTATCAACTCTACTCCACAAGATACTGTAAAAGTGTTTAGTAATTATTTATTGTTCACTTTATTTATTTATAAATTGATGTATTGAATATTTTGATACCCATGCAAACGTCGTCAAAGCACTGCGTTATTAAATCTAAAATTAATTTATTTGTTGTTTAATGATGTCACAATCATTTGTAACTTTAAAGTGATTATCAAATAGAAGAATATTGATTTAATTTGAACAGTTTTTCAAGTGCTATGCAATCTTTTCTCTGTTATACATATAACAATTATTGAATTACTTGACTTATCACAGCAAATAAAATAACTGTATATTTTATTAATCAATTTGGCTACAAGTATTTTCAGATTATTCCTTGAAATATCTAAATAAATAATTTCAACCACACGTTCGTTTATAAATACTAAATTTCCAACTCCTTTATATCACGCACTCCTTTAGCACATACAGTCCTTAACTAAAACATTTCCATCTCTGTACTTTACTGTTGGAACTAAAACGTTTTGGATTCACTTCTTTCCTATACTGCCTTAATTTTTTTTGCCAATCTTCATAACTTTTAAAGATAAATTCGCTTAGGTCTGTGAAAATGATGTTTCTCTGAAACTCAACAGGATTATTTCCGCATTCCTTAGTAAACTTTACATGTTTTATTCCATTTACTGCATTAAAATACTGTTTCTTTTTGAGAACTCGATCATTAAATCTCTTGTTCTTAAACGCTCTTCTAACAGTTTTCGAACTAACAACCTTATCTAAATACTTTTTTGTATTATAATTAATCTGGAGCACTAATTTTTGGGGTTTGTACAATTTTTCTTAGTATGAACCATTCATTATTATTGTTTAATTTATTCTTTCGATCAATTTGTACCTCACATATGGTTATTTTTTTATTTTTGTAATGATTTATAACATTTATAATGCAAATAAAACTCTGCCAAGTTATTTTATGATTTTACAATATGTTTTTTCATCTTTTCAATGGACTATTGAATGCAGCCGAATGTCAAATGATTTTTTTTCTTTCATTTCTATTTTAAATAGATCTACTTTAGTTTAAAATAATAAAGAGTTTTCACCGAGTATTATAACTACACTGCGTATTGGAATTTTTATGTCAACAGTTATAAGTGATTATAAAAACACCAAATTTTTAACAGATTATATTTTCTGTGCCAGTAATAATTAAATTAAAATCGTTTTGAATTGAGTGACTAAAAACGATAAGAGTATACGGTGAATGATTCTTCTGGATGACTGATAGCCTATGATAGATGTTTTTGGAAAGCTTTTTAGTGTCAGCTGTTGCAGTCAAACGGTTAAATTAATAAAAATCAATATTTATCTGTCCAATAATAGCTCCGTAGTTCTAAAAAAACGAAAGAACTGGTTTAAATATAATTGTATGTAATTGCTTTAAAATATGTAATTCTGTCCTATAAATATTAATTATGGATTACATTTTTTTAGTTGTTCTTACCTTAAATAATTTCGCATGTTTCAAAGTTCTTTTATGACTACCGACAAATAACAGTTTGCGAATTGTCTAATCTAACGCATGTAACAATTGTAGGTCAGTGTTTATCATATTGATTAAGGTTAATATCAGATAAATGTGAAGTGATATTAGATAAGTTGTTGCAAATAAATGGCGAATATTTTAATGTCATTACCAAGATCTTTAACTTTTTGAAAATATTTTTTCGATCAAAATAAGCACTCATCATATGCAGCACATTTTTTTAATAAGACATACTCGTAGGTGCTCAGTTGTGTAGAAATTAGAATTTTGGCATTTAAAAAATCTTTGAAGGCATTTTTGACTGATATGTTTTCTCCGTCAAAAAATTATCCAAATGTTTAAAAAATGATAATTCGTTGGAAAGAGCTATGGTGAATGTGGTAGGTAAGGAAGTGTTTCATACTGCGACTCGTACGATTTTTTGATTGTTCTTCTTGAAATATGTGATCGAGCGTTGTCATGAAGTAATATAACTCCATATTTATTGATCAACGGTGGTTCTTTAATACGATAAATTTTATCCAGTTAGGAACAGTATTTATTGGAATTAATGGTTTCACTAAATTCACCAAGAACTATTAGTAAATAACGTCAATTGATGGTTATTAATTATCATTATTTTCTTTAGATGAAGGCTCGGTTTCAACACATGTTTCGAATCCTTAATAGCATCCAGTTATTGTCACCAGTAATGTGTCCAGTGATTAGTAACAATTGTTTTATAGAATCCATTTTCATCACATTTGATCATTTCACTTGAAAAATTCTGTTATTCTGTGCTATTAGAGAACTATTAATTGCAAATTTCGAGTCATTGCCTCATTTTTTTAAAAGAGTTCATGAGGAATACACTTATCCAATTTTCTCATTTTTCCAACTGTTTGTAAATGAAGGAAGACTTTCGAGTAGTGCAGGTCTAGTTCCTCTGCAATATTCTTTACATATTATCGAATTTTTTAATTCCACTAATTTATCCAATTCGTCATTGTCGATGGCTAGGTGGCCTAGAAGGTCCTCGGTGCTCATTTTCGAAGTTCATATCTTTTGATATAACATTTTTAAACTATTGTCATGTGGTTCATTTGTTTATCATATCAGCTTAATACTTTAATTTGAGTTACCTGGAATACCTTTGAGATATCATTCGTCGTGTAATATGAATTATTTTCAATTAAAATTGCGATTTGGTTATTATGACAACCTTAGGCCTACCTAAGTGTTCTCTGTTCTCTAGATTGAAATTTCCACTTCTAAAGTGGACAAAATACTTGCAAATAGTGGTTTTTGCTACAGTGTCATCTCTATAAACTGCACATATCTGTTTTATCAGTTGGGCAGCATTGTTCCCTTTCCGAAAATATAATAATGTTACATTGTGTAAGTACAAATTGTTTACGTCCATTTTTAAGTTTCAAATTAACGTATCAAAAATCAATAAATCACTAAAAGATAAAAAAAACGTGTAGAAATGTCACCTGCCAAAATTATAAATAGCCAAACATGTCGAATAAATATGAGAAACGGGAAGTTACTTTTAGTGCCATCTATTAAAAAATGCTGGTATTTATTGCATGACAATGCATCATCTCACAAGGCCGTTACTGTATGTGAATTTTTAATTAAAAACAAGTGTGAGTTTATCTAATATCTTCCATATTCACCAGATTTGTCACCATATGATTATTTTCTTTTCCCAAAAATGAAAATAACTTCTTATGATGACGTTACTTTTTTCTAATTCAAAAAATTCAATTTCTTTCCTTACACATTGTATATATTATTGACTTGGTAGTGAGAAATTAAAATTTGTGTAGAATATAGAAATAATCTTTGAGAAATGAAAGAATTTCATTTATAAAGAAGTGATAAATGCTGTTAAAAAGTAATTATCTGTGCACTCATCATTTTTTGAAATGTATTATAAAAATACTTTCAATATTGGAATATGGTTCAAAAATAACATTAGAAGAAGAATGAATGAACTGATATCTTGAAATTTTAAATTTAATTCATATTTTTCAAAAAACATGTTTGTATTCAAATTGAAAATTTCGATAAAATTATTATAGTTAATAAATTAAATATAATTTATTTAAAAGGCATATAAAATATTTTTATTATGCATTGATTGTACGTAATTTAATTCAATATATGAAATAAACGCGAACAAAAGTTAATTTCGAACTAAACTTAAGTGTGTCAATAAATTGTTTAATTCAGTCAACTGACGTATAAATTAATTGCGTAAGTGCGCGCTTCATTTCAGATCAGTGCACAATTTCCTTAATTAGTTTTAACGAAAATTTGACTGCACATATAATTTTATTTATGATCATGTTAAATTTGCAAATAACGCTTTACTACATCATGATTCGAAATTACTTAAGCTTTAAATGTCATATGACGCTCTCATTACGTCGTGGTTTGCTTGTTTTATGCTGTCAAACAAGACGCGTGCACGATATACCGCATCAGCTGTCGTGTTACTCTCTGTAATAATAGAGGCGCTCATCAAAGACAATGAATACTTGTTAATTATTGCAAACAAAAGGACTATATATATATATATATATATATATATATATATATATTTATATATATAGGTATTTTATTTGCCAATATTAAAGTTATAAATAATCCAAACTTTACTTTTTTTGTTCTCTTACTGTTATTAAAAAAATTCGAAGTAGTTCAATTAAGTCATTTTCCCTTACTAGTATTATTTTGAGATTTTGATATGTATTGTTTGGAATACACTTATAACCCACAAACATGAGCACACTCATCTCTCTCTCTCTCTCTCTCTCTATATATATATATATATATATATATGTGTGTGTACAAATCTTCTGTAGTCATTAATCGTTGGATTGATTGGATATAGTAGTTATCCAAAGTTCTGTGCAAAACTATTGAAAGCAACCTCATTCAGGAGATATGAACATGAGATGAATAATTTTAATAAACTTTCTATCTCCCTATTATTAGTTTTTCCCTGTCATTGGTTTGTATAAGGAAAATAGGGTTTAAAAGATATTTAGTTTTAGTTTGATCCTCTGCTCTTTGAAGAGGCTGTCGGCAAAAAAAGGAAAACCATTTATTCCCGTGTTCACTTGATTGATAGACTCGTCTCCAAAAACGATGTATCGCGAGTAGGTATACGTATATATATATATATATATATATATATATATATATATATATATATATACGTATATGTATGTATGTATGTAATATTTTCTATTTACAGCTAGAAGAAGTCCTTTTCAAACTTTTCAATTTAAATACCTTTTCCTATCATTTTATTCCGATTTTTATATGTTATTGTAGCATCTATTTATTAGTTTCTTCATGGATTTTTTTTAACTGGATTCTCTTAATAAATAATTTCTCTTATCCATTGGTGCTCTTTTGTTATTGTCACATAACTAGCTCATTTTTGTTTTAAAATTTTAATTTTTGTTTATTTGCAACTTTTCTTTTTTTTATTCACTCGGTTTTCTTTTTGTCTCTATATGTTATTCTTAACATGGATTTTTGTGTCATCTGGAGTTTTAAATTATTTTAGAATTTAAAATCTAATATATATATATATATATATATATATATATATATATATATATATATATATAGGGGTTTTTAATAAGAATGCCAGAACTTTGACAGCTGGTGGCAGCCATATTTAATTTTTTAAGCTCATTTTGATATTTCAACTCAATATAGTTTAGCAAATTATTATGGAACGTTTAATACTTTAACAACACTTAAAAATTGTAAAAAAATTCAGTATATATATTGAATCATGTGATCTAACTCTATTGGATTATTTTCTGTAGGGTAGTGTGAAACCATTGGTTTTTGCTAATAAACCGCAAACAAAAGAAGCATTAGGAATAAACGTTGAATGTGTAATTCATTAAATTTGACCACAATTATGTGAAAGAGTGATTAAAAATTGGATTAAATGAATGCACTATTTCAAGCAGTCATGATGGTCATAGGATATTATTGTGTTCCATCATTAATGTCATAGAATATGCTTAAAAATTAAAAAAGAAATAACTAATTAATTAAATATTTTTTATTTTATTTCCATTTAAAATTTTGAAACGCTTATTGGAAAACCCTATAATAAATATATATATATATATATATATATATATATATATATATATATATATATATATATATATATATATATATGTCACACATCACACCATAAAGCCCATATCAATCTGGACGAGAGCCTCAATGAATGCTACCATTATATATATGTATAACATATATATATATATATATATATATATATATATATATATATATATATATATATATATATATATATATATATATATATATATATATATATATATATATATATATATATATATATATATATTAAATATTTAAAAAATATTTATAGAAACTAAACATCATGTAATTACACGAAGAAACAGGAAAGTTTTAAATTATGAAAGGAAGAGTGCGCATGATACAAAATCACTAAGTTATTTATAACGGTACTAGAAAGTGTTTAAAACGTTTAACAAAGAATTCGAGTGAATAAATTTAAAATTTGAAATATTTAATCATTTTTGATTTTCCGATGTTATTGTTTTATCTAAATGTTTATGATTAAAGAAAGTGAACAGTAAATCTTTATTGAACACTTTTTCAGTATTTTGCGATGTTCAGGTGATAGTTAATTCGCGTAAAAAAATGTACCAAAGTTTCAAAACAAATTTAAAAATAATGTAGCAGTTTTGGTCAGAGATGCTTCAATTAAACGCACACAATTGTTTTATCTTAAAATCTAATAAATCATCATATACAGGAACTATTCATTAAATTAGTCTATAATTCTTTTAAAAAAGTTACATAACATAAACGAGTGAAGAATTATAAATCTCCAAACACGTATGTATGTTTTTTCAATAATATGAATACAAATATTTTTATTTAAAAATTGTCTGGTGTTTTTATTATTTAGTTCATCGCATGATATATATTATTAAATATGTTCAGAGCTTGACGTTTATAATTCATTTTAAAATATAAATTATTAAAAATTATCTTTTTCAAGTTACGAGATTTAAAAAAAGTAATAATGAGTATCATATATCTAAAATATAATATACAACTGGAAAAAAATTTCAGATAATTGTACGCATAATATGAAACACGGAAATTAATATATTTATTTCCGTCGTTTATCAGGGGACTCGTAAATTTTTCCACAATGTTTATTTTATTTTCGAATTTCGTACGGACAGAAAAAAACAACGAAAAACACATAACTTACAATTTACAATTTAAATATTTTCGTTGTGTCAAAGTTTTCCTGCACGTTGGATGCTTGTATCGTTATAAATTAGAATTTGTTTTCAACAGTGCGCAACTTAATAATGAATTGTCCAACTTTGAAATTCTCTACTGAGTTCAGCTTACATATTATCTCTCGAACGCTGTTCTCTCTCTCTCTCCATGACTGGACTATACGTAAAGTTTAATTTACGTGGCCATCCTTTCAAGATTTAATCCTCGCCGGTATCAGGTTCTAGCACATTAGTTACATTAACGCTTCAGTTATCAGTTTTAATAGCGTGTAATGCGTGTTTATGTGTTCTCAAAATTCATTTACATTATATATATATATATATATATATATATATATATATATATATATATATATATATACACATATCTAAACCAAAAATATATATTTTATTTTTCAGATTGTCAGACATTCAATTGATTGATAATAGTTTAATTATAGCAGTTATTAAAGATTAGTTATTATTAGAAAAAATAATACTTGAATTTTATTAAAAGACAAATTATTTCAACTGCTATTCTGTTTTATGTATCTATACATCTATATCTATCTGTTTATCTTTCTCTCTCTCTCTCTCTCTCTATATATATATATATATATATGTTTGTAAGTATGTATTAATTAATTTTTATATGGCACATTCGAAACAAATCAAATATATAAAAAACAAAGTAAACTAGAGAAAACACAAAAAAATAATAAAATTCAGTAGAAAAAGTTTGTATACAGCAATTGAAAATCAAAAATAATATAAAGTAAAATAATGTTTTCAAGTGAAATAATAACTGGTTGAATAGCCTCTTTTTTAAGAATTTCCTATAATCGTTTTAGTATGGAATGTATCAGTTCTGTGTTTTTTTCAGTTCTAATCTTATTTCACTCTTCTTCTATAACTTTCTTTAACATTTCCTTTGAAGTTAGTCATGTTGACGAATTCTACATTCGAGTAAATCCCAATATTCTCTATAGGGTTTAGGTATGGAAATTGGGGAGATGCATACAGCTATTTTGGAACGTTATATAATATCCATAGCTTAATAACTTCTGCCGTGTGCTTCGGATCATTGTCAAATTATGTACAAAATTTTAATCAGGACCTAGACATAATTTTTCAGCACTTTGCCTTATATTTCGTTTTAAAATATTAAGTAAGCATATTTATTCATTATGGATTCTATATACTCCATTTATCCCACACCACTACTGTCATACACTCTCACACCATTACTTTACCACCATCATGTTTCATAGTAAAAGTAAGATTTTCTTTATTCAGTGATGTGCCTGCCCTTTTCCATATAATTTTGTGTCCTTTTTCCAAAAATGTAATATTTGCTGTTGCATGTTTTTTCAAAACTGGATTAGTTTATTAATATGTTCATTTACTGCGATCCAGTTTTGTCTATTGATACGTGAAATAAATGGTTTGTTACGCACAACACGTCCATGCTATCCACCTTTCTTTAGTATTTTTCGCACAGTATCAGCACAGATTTGTTTTTTAAATAGTACTTCAATATCTTTTGCAATTTGTGGTGCAGTTATTTGGGGATTTGCTTTCACTGAAGCTAGAACCTTACGCCTTTATCTAAATGTTAACTTTGAAGGTCGGCTAGAAAGCGGTTTTGATGTGGATTTAAAATTAATTACTACTATGTGAACGGAAGAATGTTTTCCAACAGTCTTTCCTATTTCATGAATACTTTTCTCTACTTTCTATAACTTTAAAATAATTTTACGTTTACTAATAGATCTTTTTTTTGTATTCCATTTTATTTATTTTTTTTTTGCAAGAAATTTTACTATTAGTTAGTAAAAATAATATTTTAGCGCTTCATTGTAACGTACGACTTGTGACATAATATTGTGATAATTTTAAAACAATAATGAGTGCAAATATTGCACAAAATTCAGGGATTTACCGTCTAATACAATTTGTACGCAGACTCTTTCTACTGTTTTGTATGAATTTTTGTGTTTTTCTTTTTTAGTTTATTTTTTATAAATTTAAAATATTTTAAATTGTCATGTATAAAGAATTAGTAGCTCAAAGAATCAATAAAAATATGTTTGTTTTCAAATTTAAATTAATAAGTTAATAATAAATATTTCCATACTGCTAAGTGTACGCAATTTTTTTTTACGTAGTATACATATATATATATATATATATATATATATATATATATATATATATATATATATATATATATATAGTAGCATTCATTGATGCTCTCGTCCAGTAGTGGATTGATATGGGCTTTATGATGTGTGATATATAATATATATATATATATATATATAAATATATATATATTTATTAGGTTGGCAATTATCTCCCTCCCCCAATTTTTTTTTTTTTTTTTTTTTTTTGTACATAGCTGCGAAATTCAAAAGACCAGAAGGCGGAAGGGAGATATTTGCCAACCTAATATATATATATATATATATATATATGTATGTACGAGGTGTGATCAAAAAGTAAGGTGAATTTTGAAATTTAGCGGGCTACATCCGTTCGATCTTCGATTTTTTTATTTGGTTATGTTGGTACACTCGTCTCGAATATATGTTCCAAATTTCAGCTATGTAGCATGTTTAGTTTGTTGGAGAGAGGCATAAAAGTTAGAAGTGTTTTGCAGGCTCCACGATTTTCCGCTGTCGAAAATCATGGATCAAAGAGTTTGCATTAAATTTTGTGTGAAAAATGGAATCAAGTGCTCCAAAACACTTGAAATGTTGAAAGTGGCATACGATGAGTCTACTTTAAGCCAAAAAAATGTTTACAAGTGGTATAAACTCCTCCAAGAAGGCCGAGAAGACACTAACGACGAACCTCGTTCTGGACGCCCCAGCACGTCAACAACTGATGAGAACGTTGAAGAAGTGAAGAAAATAGTGTTGGGGAATCGTCGAATTACCATTAGAGAAATTGCTGATGATATTGGCATCTCGTTTGGTTCGTGCCAATCAATTTTAACGGGTGTTTTAGACATGAGACGTGTGTCAGCGAAGTTTGTTCCGAAATTGCTCAATTTCGACCAAAAGAACCGTCGCATGAGCATCGCCCAAGAGCTATTGAATGACGTCAACGACGACCCAGATTTACTCGACAGGGTCATAACAGGTGACGAAACATGGGTATACGGTTATGACGTCGAAACTAAGACTCAATCGTCCCAGTGGAGACATTCCGAATCACCAAGACCAAAAAAAGCACGCCAAGTTCGATCAAATGTGAAGGTTTTGCTTACAGTTTTCTTTGATTGCAGGGGCGTGGTGCATCATGAGTTCTTGCCACAGGGTAGAACAGTAAATAAGGAATATTACCTGCAAGTTATGCACAATTTGCGCGAAGCAATCCGCCAGAAACGTCCGAATTTGTGGAAGAACAAAAATCGGCTTTTGCACCATGATAACGCCCCTGCTCACACATCGTTGCTTGTGCGCGAATTTTTGGCTAAAACCAACACACTAATGATGCCGCAGGCACCGTATTCCCCAGACCTGGCCCCCTGTGACTTCTTCTTATTCCCGAAACTGAAGAGGCCCATGAAAGGACGGCGTTTTGCAACGATTGAGGAAATAAAGACGGCATCGAAAGAGGAGCTGAAGAAGATCACAAAAAATGATTTTTTGAAATGCTTTTGAGGATTGGAAAAAGCGTTGGCACAAGTGCATTATATCCGAGGGGGATTACTTTGAAGGGGATAAAATAAAAATTGATGAATAAATAAATATTCTTTGAAAAAAATAAAAATTCACCTTATTTTTTGATCACACCTCGTATGTATGTACGTATGTATGTATGTATGTATTTGTATGTACATATGTATATACACATTCGAAGTTATATAATTTTAATATTAAATAAATGATGACATTTATAAATTAGAATGATAAGTTGCATTAAAAATATAAAAAAATCAAATCATTGTACAGACAAGTTGCACACCTGTTTTATAACTACGTACCTCACTGTTAGTTATGTTATACATAAATATTTTTTCAAGATGCTCAATCTATTTTATTATATTGGACGTTAGCCAATGACATCGAGTGTAGACGTTTAAAATATTCAACCTGATTTACATTTAGGCCGGTATAGTTTATTGATTTTATAATTGTAATCGTCACATTTCTATAGAATATTTGAAATGTTGTAAGTTCAAACGTAACGGTTGATAGGTGTACTTAAGATTAAAATAAAACAAATTATGCAGTTACGTGTTAATGATATATGGCATGTGCATTTCAATAAAACATACAAAATATTATTTTTTAGATTTAAATTAAACTCTGTGAAATGGGTGGAATTTTTTAATGTCGGTGTATTTACAAGAGGTTCACATTTTTGTCATGTCTACGCATTGACTCCAACGTAAACGTGACTAAATATACGTTTATATACATTGATAATTATGTTTGGAAGTTATGAAAAAATAAAGAAAATATTAGGTTGGCAAGTATCTCCCTTCCGTTTTTTTTTTTTTTTTGTACATAGCTGCGAAATTCAAAAGACCAGAAGGCGGAAGGGAGATATTTGCCAACCTAATATTTATATATGTAAACAATATAATACCTAAATACACCCTTATTATACATACATATATATATATATATATATATATATATATATATATATATATATATATATATATATATATATTTACACATACAGTGAAACTGGAGCAATCCAAACAAAAAATTTTAATCGCAAAAGAATGGATTTAATGTAACTGGGTTAAGAAAAATGTAATTTTTAATTAGCTTATTTATTGCATTTTCTGATTACAATAAATAAAAATACAATATAATAAGTTCGTAATATTAATTAATGTAAATAAATAAATAAAATTAAAAAATAAATAGGGTCACAGTGAATCTGTGACACTTTGGTTTTATTAATATATTTATACATAAATGTTTTTTTTAAAAAAAATCAATATTTACTACGTACGAATCATATTTTTAGGGATCGAAGAAATGGTTTCTACAAGTTTTTTGTTATACGCTAGATTAATATTATTCCATTCTTTCATTAATATATTTTTTGTCACTATTTTTAAAAACTGAGTGATTTTGAATAATTTGTTTAAAATAATTCCAGAATTTTTTTAATAAATTTAGATTTTGTGGTCGAATTAATTATACACATTTTATGAATCTTGTACTTTGCATTACCGTCTTGATTAATAAATAATCATTTCATTGACTTAATTTTAAACATTATGAGATAGAAGCAAATGGTATAGACATTTGATAAAATTCTCCCTAAAGTGAACTAATATAAATTTTAATAATTATATATATATATATATATATATATATATATATATATATATAGAGAGAGAGAGAGAGAGAGAGGCATATAGAGTTATCATTAATATTTTCCTATTTAATGTTGGATGACAGTCTGATCCAAAACTTTAGACTTCCATCGATCTTGTTTTGAGATTGTGATTTGTCTTTTTTCTGTTTTACAGCGACATTTTTTTATGTGTATATGTCATTAATCGTGGATCTCATTTTGGGTCTTTTTATATCTCAGTATTTTCAATTAATAATTTTTGTGTTTTGTCGGTGGGATTATCTTGTGTATATATACATACATACATACATACATACATACATACATACATACATACATATATATATATATATATATATATATATATATATATGTATATATAGTTGAATTTAAAACAGGATTGTCTTTAGTTTGTAAGAGTTGTTAGTAAAAGATTTTTTTAAGAACATTTTCTTTTTTAAGATGGGAAGTCTTAGTTAATAACTCTTTCTCAATGAGCTTTTATTATCTAAGTATTATGTTTTAATACTATATAATAAACAGTAGTTGATTGTATTTATTTTTATTGCATTTTAAATATTTATTAAATGAAATTATAATTGGAAATATTACAACTTAGAAATATTTTAACTAATATGGAACATAGTTTTAAAAAATTAAAAATGCTGTTTCCATTCTCTTCATTTGCGAAGAAATGTATTTTGAAATAAATAGATGCAATAAGTAAAAGTCTATGCTACGATCGATTATCAAAATTAATATATATATATATATATATATATATATATATATATATATATATATATATATATATATATATATATATATATATATATATATATATATATATATATATATATATATATATATATATATATATATATATATATATATATATATATATATATATATATATTTATATATATATATATATATATATATATATATATATATATATATATATATACCAGATAACATCAGCTATCAGCTATTATTGTATAAATACTGAAATGTGCCAAGGATGAAATATAATTTGAAAAAATTGAACCTTATGTAATGAATTGTGAAGTTAAAAGTGTTTTTTATTCCAAAAGTTGATTTTATTTTTTTAAAAAAGAACTGTTGAACGTATCATTTTGATTTCTTTTTATCTTAAAAAAGTAAAAAAATATCCTTTTTATGAATAACATGGAGTAATTTATAGTATGTGTACAGATTTCCTGTGACCATGACTTCATTCGTTCAAAATTCAAAAGTGGAAAATATTCTTAATCAATATGTGATCAGTTATTATAGGCATTATATATAATAATTAAATATGAAAATTAACCAAATAACTTCATTTAAAGACTTATACAGGTTTAAATTATATTTATTTATTCTTTTAAATTATTGGAAAAATATTATTATTAATTAAATATTACCTATATTTAATTATTCTGATCGGCGTAGATTTACTGTAGATTTTTTAAAAAAAACAAGTTAATAAGATAATCTGTTTACGAAATATTATGGACACTAATAAGAAAAATGTAATTTTGTTGAAAATTTCTTTAAAGTATGTTAATTTCAAATTACACACCATTCTATTTATTTGGATATATCTAACTGTAGTGATTTTTCAAATTTTAATATAAAATTTTAGGAATACATTTTTCAAATTTATATATTATCAAAAAATATTAACAAAATTTTTAAATCGTTAAATTATAATACTCTGTTAAAAGTTATTTTTTTTAAAAAATTTTAATTCTGTATTTGTAACGTCTTCTTTTACCATCTATCACTGTATAACTATTTTTATATTTCTCTGTAATTTGTTTGGGGTTTAATATTATCATCAGGAGATGAAAATTTTATCTGACAAATTTAAGAATATTTTATTGAAAGTATATACGAGGTGTGATCAAAAAATAAGGTGAATTTTTATTTTTTTCAAAGAATATTTATTTATTCATCAATTTTTATTTTGTCCCCTTCAAAGTAATCCCCCTCGGATATAATGCACTTGTGCCAACGCTTTTTCCAATCCTCAAAGCATTTCAAAAAATCATTTTTTGTGATCTTGTTCAGCTCCTCTTTCGATGCCGTCTTTATTTCCTCAATCGTTGCAAAACGCCGTCCTTTCATGGGCCTCTTCAGTTTCGGTAACAAAAAGAAGTCACAGGGGGCCAAGTCTGGGGAATACGGTGCCTGCGGCATCATTAGTGTGTTGGTTTTAGCCAAAAATTCGCGCACAAGCAACGATGTGTGAGCAGGGGCGTTATCATGGTGCAAAAGCCGATTTTTGTTCTTCCACAAATTCGGACGTTTCTGGCGGATTGCTTCGCGCAAATTGCGCATAACTTGCAGGTAATATTCCTTATTTACTGTTCTACCCTGTGACAAGAACTCATGATGCACCACGCCCCTGCAATCAAAGAAAACTGTAAGCAAAACCTTCACATTTGATCGAACTTGGCGTGCTTTTTTTGGTCTTGGTGATCTGGAATGCCTCCACTGGGACGATTGAGTCTTAGTTTCGACGTCATCGTATACCCATGTTTCGTTACCTGTTATGACCCTGTCGAGTAAATCTGGGTCGTCGTTGACGTCATTCAATAGCTCTTGGGCGATGCTCATGCGACGGTTCTTTTGGTCGAAATTGAGCAATTTCGGAACAAACTTCGCTGACACACGTCTCATGTCTAAAACACCCGTTAAAATTGATTGGCACGAACCAAACGAGATGCCAATATCATCAGCAATTTCTCTAATGGTAATTCGACGATTCCCCAACACTATTTTCTTCACTTCTTCAACGTTCTCATCAGTTGTTGACGTGCTGGGGCCTCCAGAACGAGGTTCGTCGCTGGTGTCTTCTCGGCCTTCTTGGAGGAGTTTATACCACTTGTAAACATTTTTTTGGCTTAAAGTAGACTCATCGTATGCCACTTTCAACATTTCAAGTGTTTTGGAGCACTTGATTCCATTTTTCGCACAAAATTTAATGCAAACTCTTTGATCCATGATTTTCGGCAGCGGAAAATCGTGGAGCCTGCAAAACACTTCTAACTTTTATGCCTCTCACCAACAAACTAAACATACTACATAGCTGAAATTTGGAACATATATTCGAGACGAGTGTACCAACATAACCAAATAAAAAAAATCGAAGATCGAACGGATGTAGCCCGCTAAATTTCAAAATTCACCTTACTTTTTGATCACACCTCGTATATCCGATTAAAGTAATATGAAATTATCCTGAAACTTTTGATCAATCAGATACGAATAAGAGAAATAATACCTCATTAAAATGATGATGATATTACTACTAATACTCTTACTAGCGAATATAATGATCAATGAATGATTACTGAGTATGTATATAATATAAATTTTGAGATGTTAAATCGATTTGATTTATAATAGATTTAATTAGCTAAGATACACAAAACTAATATATTAAAAAAAAGACTTATAGCTTAAGATATTGAGTACTTATTTTTGTAATATAAGATGTGAAATGTCACTAAATTTGTAATACATATAAATAAGTAAATAAATTATTGAAACATATAATTCATTTGTTTCTGAATTAATATACGTGTAAGCAAATTTTTAAGACAAAAAGTTATAAAAGTATATTGTTTATTATTAAGTATTTAAGATGATGTATATTTTATGTATATATATATATATATATATATATATATACATATATATATATATATATATATATATATATATATATATATATATATATATATATATATATATATATATATATATACATATATATATATATATATATATATATATATATATATATATATATATATATATATATATATATATATGTATATACAGTCGCGGCCATTGAAATCCGGATACGCAAATAAAATGTTTTTTTTCGGTATTTTTCCTCCGTGTAAGTTGATAGGTGAATGTGCCTCTTAGAAGTTTTTTGTATGCCTATGCTCTTTCTTAAATGGATAGAAGTATTCATTTTATTGTTCAAAATGAGCGAAGCGAACGAATTCTTTTTTATTGAGGTCTTTATTCAATAAGCAAAGCTCTAACTAATCATGTAATAGGGACATGAAACTGTTACAAATTAAATTGTTTTCAATTGTAGACACATTAACATAAAAAAAGATTCATCACTAATATTTTGTCAGATCTTCCCTTTTTTTAATTACTCATTTAATGCGGTTCGACATAGAATCGACTAATTTTTTTAAAAGTTTCTTGCGAGATTTCTTCGTACCACACTTTTTAGATGAAGTAATCAAACTCTTAACTTTTTTAGTCTTTTTTCAGCAAATTTAACTTTAATAAGTCTCCAATGGTTTTCTATGGAATTTAAATCGGGGATATTCTCGGACCATGATTGCTTTGAAACCGGTAGTTCGTCAATATATTTTTCCATCTTAAAAAAAAGAGACTTTGAATTAAAAAATGACTGTTCTGTCCAGTTATCAAAATAATCAGGAAGACGAAAGCGTCAATACCTACCAGTTGAGCACATGGCATGACGTAAAATTGTACTGAAAAACAATGTCTCCCGCTAGTAAAAGGTGCTCTTCCATAGATGGCATAAAACTTGGTTTCAAATTTTTTTGTATCGATTCCCATTTACAGTACCATTTATTAGAGCCGGTTAACCAACACCTTGAAAAAAGCATCCCCAGACCATTTGGCTGATTCCATGCTTAACAGTTTTTATGACGCAGTGATTGTTGAAACGTTCACCCTTTCTTATTCGGGCATACAACCTACCGTCGAATCCGTACATGTTGAATTTGGACTCGTCTAAAAATATTACATTTCTTCAATTTATTGCAGTTTAATTCTCATGATTTCTGACTTACAGAAGTTGTTTTTGAAACATTTTTTTGTGAGTAGTGAATTTTTAACAGGTTTTCTAGCACATAATTGAGCTTTCTGAAGCCTTTTCTAACAAATCGGGTACTTATTTTCGATTCATCTCCGTCCACAAATTCTCTTCATATCCGCCGCAGTTCTAAAACGATTTCTCAAAGACAGCTTGATTAGGGTGCGATCTTAGTGGGTTGTTGTTTTTCTGTTTGCTCCGGATTATTTTTTCTCTTAATAGAGCATGTTTTGCGATTTTTTTTAAAAAAAATCAGCTTCGGACTATTTGCTAAATCAAAATTTATCAGCTTTTTAAGAACATTTAATTTTTTTTTTCGACAAAGTCAATATATTAAGTTATAATAACTGAATGTGACCTTGAAGTACTTAGTAGACCTATTATACTCGCCTTCTACGAAAAATAAACAATACAAAAAGGGACCTCAGGTAGTGCGAGCAGTGAGCGCAGCTGCTACTCCGGTTCTTACTTTACTTGCTTTCTAACACTCTGACGCGGCCTTACAAATTCAGGTGTATGTCCGAAAATATTTATCGGATTTACTTCAAATTTTCAGAGAATATTCTCAAATATATGAGCATTCCGAAAATGCAAAAAAAATCGATTTTTTGAAATTTCTAACCCCTTAAGTTTATCTTCTTCGGTTAGTTTTTTCTTATTTGCATTTTTTACACTTTATAACTTCACTTACAGTGTTATTTCACCAATAACTTGTTACAGAATGATAGGAAAAGTATCGTTTATGTATGGTTGCATAAAACGATGCAAATAACAGGGACTTCCTCGTTTTATTGGTTGAAACTGTTTGAAAAACAGTGTTACTTCTGTCCGAATTTCAATAACCACTACTGTATATACATATATACATATATATATATATATATATATATATATATATATATATATATCAGGTCTACCGGAAAGTTCTGTCCGATAATGTCATCTCAAGTTTCAAAGATGAGTCATTCTATAGAAATCACGTTGGGAACAGACCATTAGTAACGAGGGAAAAATTATATTTTTCAGTAAATATTAATCAATATATTGAAAATATATTACTTTTTTAATTCAAAAATGGATAAAACTTTTCGGTAGACCTAATATATTATGTACAATATATACCACAGCTAACGTTTTTGTATCAGTAAATCACTGACTTCTAATCTAACCCACTATAGAATTCCATACAGATTTTCATCAATGTTTTATAATTTTCGACCTGAATATTATATAAGATGAACTTCTATTATTCAACCTTTTGCGCCCAGCTTGAAGTATCACAATGCAGCCACCTGTTAAACTTTATTCATAATAATGATTTTACTCCATTTAAACTTTCTACCGAATAAGTAAATTAGGTTTATATTAATGTGCATGTGTCTGTAAAGATTTTAGAACGATTACGAATTTATTTATTTGAGAGTTCAAACAAAATGTAGATATTTTAAGCTCAGAGACAAATAAATTATATTTATAAGTAGTTATTGAAAACAAAATATGTTTTATTTCACATAGGTATTTTTGAGTAAGTTTATATAATAATGGTTTATTTATCTATTCATTTCTGACATAATTTTAATAAGGAAAAAATTAATAGAGCAAATGTATATATAGGAGGGTTGTTTAACAAGTATGGTAAATTTACTTATTGTTTAATTTAATTACATTTTTCAATTTAGTTTTTCTTACTTTTTTACTATACTTATCAAATGACCCTCGTATATATATATATATATATATATATATATATATAGGTAGGAGTTTAAAAAGTTTTCACAAAGATGTTATTGTTCGTAAACAGAATATTATATTTATAATTAGTTGATGACAGCGTAAACCTGTTTAGACTTGTGTTATTATGTATTCGTTACAGTGCTGCACGAAACTTATGCATGGCGTTATACCAGCTTGAAATTATCTTTGCATCTGCGAATATGGATTAGGTTAAAATTGAAGTGAGTATTAATATTAAATTCCTAGTCAAATTAGGTTGTAAAAAACCTGATAATATTAAAACTATCACACATGTTTATGGAGTCAATGCACCAAAGAAAACCACTCTATGAATGGATTAATCGTTTAACTGACAGTAGAGAGAACATCAAAGTTGACAGTCGCAGTGAGAGATCATCAAATTCCGTTTTTGAAGAAAATATTTGTACTGTGGAATCTTTCGTGAAAAGTAATAACCAAATATAAATATCAGTGTAAATGACAGGTCAAATTTGTAGGATCAACATAGATCATTCTGAAAGATAACCTGAATCTAAGTAAGTTCTCATCGCGATGGATGCCGAAGTTTTTGTGCGAAGATCATCAGGCATTGTGCGTTAACTATTTGCTTTAATTTTTAAATATATTTGATGTCGATCCTCATGTTTTTTCAAACAGTATTGTTACCGGTGACGAAATTTGAATCTACTAGTTTGATCCTAAAAGCAAGCAAAAATTAAAGTAATGGTTTTACCAAGGGGTTCAAGTGCTCCCATAAAAGCAATAGCAGAAAGATCTGCTATAAACGTAATGGTCATTATTTTTTGTGATTCTGATGAAGTGTTGCTCATACATTTCTTAAAGGCCAAAGAACAATAACTGTAAATCATTTTAAAACAATTTTAAGAAAACTGCATGCATCTCTAAAAGAAAAACGATCAAGAAAAATTCATCAGCACGTCTAATTTTACAATGATAAAGTGCCGAAACACTCTGAAAGTTCTACCATGGCAATACGAGTATTGCGTGAATACTTATTGAAGATTTTACTGCACAGTTTAAATTTAACCCCATCAGATTTTTTTTTGTTCCCAAATTAAAAAAAAGACTTTAAGGATGTTCGCTGGGAGTCGATAGATGAGGTGAAACATTTTGTAGGACAGTGGCTAGAATCAAAGAGCTTTACTAATTTCTATTGGAAAGGCTAAGAGGATTTTATAGATTTTATCTCTTAATTTTTTTAAAGATATTTTATTGATGTCTTTTTGTATTGGTCTTAATTTCATAATGATTTCTATTTATTGTCTTTCTTTTTTACTACGTGCCTTGGTCATGTTCCTTTCAGTGATTTTATTTTTTCTACTATAACAGTAATTTTTGTCTGTTCTCTTATTTATTTGCAGGTTTTTGGATCACATTTATAAATTTGTAACATTATCTTATTCATGCTTAATTGAGCTTGGTTGAGTTGTGAAAGATTTTATTCATATTTTACAAAAGTTCTAATTCATATATATATATATATATATATATATATATATATATATATATATACATATATATTATTTGATTTATATAAACGGAGAAATTCAATCGATAATATTTTTTGAAATCTTTGTTATTTTGGAATGATCTACAGTTGAATCGAAGAACGATTATATATAGTAAATGAAAAAGAAACGTCTTTTAAATTGTTTACAATTGCATTATTTACAATAAATCTTTTGTAATTCAATCATTTATAATTTCTATTTTGAGACAGAATTTATAGTGTAAACATTTCTTTCATACACGAGTTTGATCGATCGAGTGTTCGTAAACAATTTAATTCGGTTCTTTCATGTTTATTTAAATTAAGTATTTGATCAAATCTATTTAAACCTAGTAAATTTTTAAAAATAAATAATAAAATTTATTTACTTTTTGTTTTAAAATCAGGTTTTTATTATAAATAAACTTATTTTCGAATAGTTATTATGGATAGTAATTTAGTATTCATCTAAAACATAATTTACCCTCTTTAATTATTTTCTTTTTAAGAAAGCAAGTATATTCTTTCATTTATATTAGATATTTAGAATTTATTGAAAAATTGTTCAAATTTTACTGGACGATTTACGTGCTAAACAAATAAAAATTAATTAATATTATATATATATATATATATATATATATATATATATATATATAATATATTAGAAAATACATTAGATACTTGTTACGTTTTTAAATTCAGTGGTTAGGGTTCTAATAAATAAAACTATTTACTAAATTTTTATTACCAGATTTTTTAATCTGGCTTTAAATACGAGCATACATCGAAAGAGAAAGTGACTTTGAAAATATTAAAATAAAGATAATTACAAACCCGAGGATCTTTATGAAAAATATAACTTTTCCAATATTGTTTTTTGTAATTTTCTGTTTTAATTTGTTTTAATTGATCATTTTTACTATACAAGTGAAGTTATTATGTGATAAAAAATTTCAAAATTATTCAGAGAAAATACGATTAAGCTTGTCAATAAAATTAATCTTGTTATGATATAAATGATCTCATTTTTTTTAATTAGTATATTAGTTATTGCTCAGTAATTTAATTTATAATAAATATAAAGTCGATATTGTGCAAATAAAATTACTGAAAATATAATAATTGATAATTCAAGTTTTTAATCTCAAAAATACAAAATTCAACGTGAATAGAATATAATTAAGGTAAAAAGAATATTTTTTGATATCTATATATTCATTTTTAAATAAATTAATACGAGGGTGGTTTAAACATAAGCGAGAATTTAGTTCCCTTTCTTGCCTTAATTAATCCGTGTCGCCTGCACATTGTAACGCCTTTAAACATGTTTGAGTTTGTAAACTGTGACGATTCACGTCTTCATCACTCAGTCATTATTACGATGTCTACGCAAGAAGTGACAAGAAGTGTTACGCAACGAATCATTATTAAATTTCTCACCAACGAAGGTGCCAAGCCTTTTGTAATTTTGACTAGATTTCAAGAGCAGTATAGGAATAAATGTTTGTCACAGGCAAGAGTGTACAATTACATAAAATTATGTCGAGAAGGCAGATACCATGTGAAAAATAAATCTTACTCTGGACGCCTAAGAATTTGTGTAAACTCTGATAAAATTTTGAAAATTGAAGATATTGTTTGGGTCAAATATTATTAGGCAGTATTATTCAAATTTTATTGAATAAAAAAGAGAAATCATTAATTTGCTCTAAATGAAAAAAAACTTTAAGAATCAATTTGTTTTCTTCAGGATAATGATCATCCTCATACTGCTGCTTTAACTATGAGAACTCCTTGTCTACTTCAGTAGCATGTTCTGCCTCATTTAAGCAAAACTTAACTCTTTTCGATTATTATTATATTTTTGTGAACCTTTGATGGAATTTTACGAGGCAACGGAAATTATAATACGAAGTTCTGAAGCTATGTAGAGTTTGTTTGACATTTAATAAAAAAAAACTTCTTTGAAGTAAGAATTAAGAAATTTCTAGAACTATAGAACGAATGCATTGCAGTCTAGAAGGACTATATTGAAAAATAGTGTGTGAAATATTTTAATTGTGTTATAAATAAAATTTATATAAATAAATATTTGTTTATAATTGAAGTATCCTCTTAGAATCAAATTTTATTTTGATAATCATATTGAATTTTATTAGAAAAATATAACATGTTTTCAAATTTTGTAATAAAAATTCATTGTTACTGTGTTAATTTTGTTTTATAGAAAATATTATATTGATCATAATTTTTATGTTCTAAATAGGTATTTCAGGTTAAATAGTCCAAATGAAGTAAAAAGAACAATCTTGGATAAAAATAGAACGTTGTAATTAAAGTATATATTTTTTGATTTAAATGGGAAAAATATTATATCCTAAAAACTAAATTGAAAAATTCCCAAAAAAAAAAAGTTATTTGTACTTATGTACGCACACAAGAAGTAAAAGTTCTTTTCCGTAAAGTAATAAAAAGTTAAATGGTCAAGAGCATGCCTAAAACTCGTAAATAAACAAATTTGTCAGAATAAAGCAAGTAACAAAATGAAGAAATGTAATAGGGAGAGAGGCGGTAAATCACGGGATAAAAATTACTCGTAAGTGCAAAGTGATCAATTATTTCATATTAAGTAAGATTAATATTTATTTTCAAATTAAAACTTTTAAAAAATTATGAAAATTTATCCGTCTTTGTTTGGAATTTCTTCCATTTCCATTGTTTCCTCTGATGGTGATTGAGTAGGTATAAACGATACAATTGTTTTATGATAAATAAAATTTTTGCGCAATAAACTTTGCAATCTTAAAGCCTGTAAAAAACATTTTTTTTAATTACTATTGTATAATATTTAATATACAATTAGATCAATGTTTTGAAAATAAAACAATTAAAGGAAATACTCATAAATAATATATCACTGCAATAAATAGTCTCTATTTAGATATTATTTATTGATAATTGATAATTTTCCAACACCACGTAAAATTAAATAAATCTTCAAAATGTCACCTAAGAACAAAGAATTCATAATAATTTTAATATAACATTTTTTGATAAAAGTGTAGAATAATTTGATAATATTTATAATTGAAATTATTGTGACAAATTGTTACAAATAAAACAACAGAAACCTCAAAATTATATAGGTTTCGATAATTTTTAAATACCACGTGTTTTCAATAGTATTTCTTTTATTTGATAAATAGTTTAAATGTATATGCATAATGTTGTAAAATACTATATCTATCTATTGGTATACATACCCATAACCTCAATTTCGTGATAATTTGATCAGTTTTTAAATACCACGTGGATTTAATGCAGTCGTATTTATATGATTATTTAGCTTAATATTATAATATGAGATTATATAAATTAATATACTTATCAGAAATATCAATGTTATCACACTGAATAACACTCTTATTTAAGCACAATTCACAGACTAATTGTAAATAATAAAATACAACGTGCTGCTTATTGCTTTACAATAGCCATTATGCCTATTGTTTTACAATTATATGTTAAAAGGGCGCGCATGCGTAATGGGCCTCACTATCCCTCTATCCAATGCTCTGTGTATACTATGTATACTAGATTTCTGATGTAGATTCGGTACGTAACTTCCGATGTATGTAGAAATTTTACCCCAACGCCGTTGAAGAAGTTTCACTTCAAAAAATAATTCGGTGAAAGTTCAATTTAGTGTAGTCATAAAAGTACTTGAGCTTAAAATATTCTTATTCGAATATATTCAAATCACTATTTTTTCAATAAAGATTTTTATGTGTACATTGAGAATCGAAAACGATAAAAAAGAGTCTTGTTCTTTATTAAAACTTGTATTATTGCTTTAAAAGGCACCATTTTTACTCTTTTTATCAATATACTTGAATTAAATGTTAAAATATAGTTAGAAAAATCTTAAATATTTTTTTATAAATGTTTTTTAACAAAAGTAGCGATAACACAAGTTAATTGTCATTATAATATCACAAAATATGAAAATGTTTATTTATTATTTATTTTTAATTTATTCGTTTATAAGAAGATGCACATGCGTTACAATGTTGTATTATACTATGAAATCCCTTGATTATAACTTACTTTAAAATATTTCTTCATGTTTTGTCACCTTTATTCAGCACATCTCCAGCTAGTGGTCGTCTCTTTTTTTATTCTTTTTCATTATTTGCTTATTTAGTATCATGTCTATGATCATATTTTGGATCACTATGTTTATCTGTCAGTTATATAAATATCGTCATTTTTAAATCAATAAATGAAATTAATTGTTTTTTACAATATGGTTTGTGCATTGAATTTTTATCTTTCAGAAGAAACTAAATTGTCATATTCTTCTTCGGTTAAGAGTATTTAAAATTTCTAACAATTTTTGAAGTCTATTGAAACTGAGTTTAATACCTATATGTATTACCTTTTTTGTATTTCATAAAAACATGACACATGTAGATATTCAATTCATCTAAAAAAAAGATCGATACTAAACCTAAGTAATATACCAAACATAGTTTTTAAATATCTTCCGCGTAAAACTGTTCTAGTTTTATGTTCAATTCCTAACAGTTTCATTAAAATGAATTATTTCTCGATAGTCCGGAAAAAGGTAGTCCATCAATGACATACATCTAAAAGAGGATAAACTTTTATCGAATCCTAATAAGTATCGTTCGATAAGTTTACTTTTATTTCTCATTAAAATTTATCAACAGATTATCTAAGAACGATTCTCTAGATGTATTATATACCACATCATACTTGCTGAGTAATTTGATTTCAAATTTTTCTATTTCACCACTTATTAACTTCATCACTTTACAGATTATATCCGGTGTAACCTTATCCTCACTGGAGACAATGTGTTTACCTCACTAACATCAAAAAAGCTTTCGAATCAGTGTGGAACAATGCTTGAATCAAGAAACTCTAATAACTATCATAATCATCTTTTACATATCGAAAATTAATTCAAAATTTACCACTGATCGTTACTCTAATGTTAAAATACAAGGTAAAAGAAATTACTTCGGTATATATTTACTCGTTTTCCAGGGTTCCGTATTTATTATTTTTAACCAAAATATATTCAAATTCTCAGATTCTATAAAATTGTTCTTATTTTTAGATTACACATTTATATACATAAAATTCATGAAATCAAAATTTCACTTCGATTCTCCAAAGTCTTGTCCGTTCTTGGAAATTACTGTACAGAGAATAAAATTAAAACCAATTATTTTAAAATCATTACAATCAACTTCTATAAATTCTTGCATTCAAGCAAAGATTTTATTTAATTTCGAAAAAAGTAAATCCGATAGGAAAATAATATTAAGTATTTTACACATTTATTCGACAGACAACTTCCATTTCAGACAATAATTATCGATTTTCTAATCAAATCTAAAACTTCCTGCGCTGGTTTTATAACCTATTTTTTAAAACATATTCTCATCCAAGTAAAAGTACCTGTTAACAAAGCTTACATCAGTAGATGTACAGCCGCTCCTAAATTTCAAACTTAAACTTTCGAAAATAAAATCTTATCTTAATTCTTTTCTGCCTTTATACAAATTCTTTATGTTAAAGTTAGTATAGAAATTAGTAATGAATTTTAACTCTCTTCACAACCTGTTCAACTCGTCTAGAACAAACGGCATAATAATTCTTTCATATATGCTTTCGACCGTCTTTCATCCACCAAATCTAAGAATGGAAAAGATCATCTTTTTTGACACGATCCACTATTAAAAACTCTAATCATTCTCTTATATCATAATTATCACTGTGTCAGCAGTTTTTTCATATATCAACTATACTGTAAATTCTCAATGAAATTCTAGTGATTACATACTGTTCAGGATAATTCATCAGATCAAATGACACCACAACTTCAATACTTAGTGATAATGTAAGCTAGTGTAGTTAGGACATATTAACATAATTTGGTGTAAGTTAATATAAGTGAGATTAGAACATTCTCCTTTGTACAATACTATCTGTCATAGTCTGTAAGTATATCTAGTTCCGCTTTTTTTTCTTTAAACGAATAAACTTTGCACTGTCGTTGGGAATTTTTTTCTTGTCTTTTCCTACCATTACTTCTAGTCTATGTTGCTATAAGTGATCAGAAAATCTATACAATGGATCGTCGCGTGTGTTATTTGTTATGTTTGTAGCTTTTCGTTCAGTATCTGTAATTTCATTTATTGGTTCTTTTTTCATTATCCATAATTTTGTTACAACAAATAGAAACTTGTTATGTTTTATCTTCGTATTATTGCAAAAATTATAAATTTTGAAAGCATTGAGAAGGCCAAAATTGATGAGATATAATTATGGTTTCTTGTGCCCCTTATTGTTATTTTTTAATATTATATAACATACGAAAGAAATTTATTGACGATATCAACTCCATTCATGTTTAAATTGTAATCCTCGCGGCAATTAGATTTGCGAGTGGTATTATTGTATTAAGTAATGTATTCTTTCATTTTGAAATTATGCATTATGGAAAATCGTACGTGCTTCTTTTTTATTTTTTCTATATTTGAAAAGAAATATTATCTCTCTATTTGAAAATTCTTGCCCTTTTTTAGATTTAATGTTTTTATGTTCATTAAATGTGGCCTATCCTATTTTGTAAAAGTAATTCTGCAATATTCAACATATTGTAGTAGTTTTTCATATAAATATGTCAATATACACAATATGGTGGTAGAATTAAAGTGATTGTGTCTTTAATAAATTTTCATATTACATATATATCCAGTTCAACTTTCCATTAAGGCTCGTACAAGCATTCTATATTGTGTAATCTTCCGTGGATTATATGTTTTAAATGTTTATTTTCCACGCCAAGGGATAATATCTTTATCCAGAGATAAATTTTGACAAAGTTTATAAATCATTTTAAATTCTTCTAACAGGTAATTAAAAATAAGTTTTATTTTATTCTGTTTTTTGTTATTTGTACTACATTTTTATATTATTATTTATATGTAAATATAGCGTTGTTTGTTCGAATTTATTCTTTCTTATTAATTTTTCAAAAATACATATTGCTAGAAACGGATTCACTAAGCATTATTATTTTATTTCATCTTTTCATATTTGTCCTATCTGAATAAATATTTTATGCAATTTGTTTATTTTCAAACATAAAATATTTTTAAAATTTCCTTATTTCAAATTAGATTTATATTTATATATATTTTTCAAATAATTGGGATTATTTTCTGTAATGTTTTCTTGAAAAACTCTTTTAAAAAAAATATAACTCACTACTTCTTGGGCATGAACTTTTTTGTAATAATAGAAATGTACGAGTAATTCCTTAAAATTGTTCAAAATTGAGAAAAGTATAATTTTTTACTGTTTACTTTAAAATTGTAGCAAATTCATTTTAACACAAATGAATTATCACCCCCAATACTACAATATATTATAAAATGTTCAATAATCACTTATTGTCCACTTTGTTGTTTATAACAACAATGGAATAATGCGTATTTTGATGGTAATACCGTCTTCGTCAGAGCTTTTTTGTTATCAACTATGATGACATAGCCAGCCATTGAAATACATTTTAGTTTATTGTTGTCATAAACAACAACGTGAATAATAAGTGGTTATTGAACATTTTATAACATATTGTGGTGTTGTGAGTTATAATTCATTTGTGTTAATGTTAAAATAATTTGTGTAAATGTTTCAAATATAATTTTCTCTCTATAATTCAATTACTGGTTTATTAATCTCTGTCTTTGAATCTTCATATGCAATGGGTTAATACAGGTTTTGAAAAGTTTTTCTGTATTTTTTTTTTAAATTTAGTATAGTATTGGAGTGATAATTTATTTGTGTTAAAGAGAATTTCTTACAATATAAAAAATAACGATGTTTTTTAAACAATATGAACTTTTAAAATAAGTTGTTAAAATAGAAGAAATTGTAATTAAATAAATAAGACGTTTTGTAAAATAAACTAGTTGATTTTATAAAAAGAGTCAGATGTTTTAAATCATTAAAAATTATTTGAGTTTAATATAACTTTTTTAAATATAAAATGAAATTTACATTGTATAAAAATACACTCGATATAAAAGTCAATCAATGAATTAATAAATAAAAAATTATTCAGATTTGATTATTTATTTCATTTGCTTCTAAAAAAATAATATTTGAAAGTATTTTTCAACCAAATATCTATGGTTTTAAAAATAATATTTAACAACATGAACAAGAAAACAGAAATAATGAAAAATATGAATTATAGGAAACAATTATTGTCGTTAAATAGTAGCGGACACAGAAAAAATTATTTCAGCTATAAAAGCTGTGTAAATGGCGACAAAATAAATCCTAGCTGTGGTTTTACAAGCCACATGTTACCGTTTAAGGATTTAAATGTTTAGACGATAAAGCAATGTGCGGGTAGAGAGATAAAAAGTACATTTTTGCTTTTATCTTTAAATTAAACAATAAATTCAATTTAGTGAAGAGGTATGTAATTATTTTCAAAAATGTTTTTTAGAAGACCGCAAAATGATTTTTGTATACTAATTTATAGTATTTATCATCCGTATGTTTGTAATAAGTTATGTCAGTGATTATACATGTGAAATAATGTGTATTTTATAAAAAAAATGAGTAAAAATGTGTTATAGAAATATTAGATTGTTGCATATGAAATGACGGATTTTTTTGATAAAACTTTAAAGTGTTGATTATTTTTATTAATTAAAATAAGCACCATTTGAAGCAATGAATTTCTTCCAACGAGATATACAAGGTGTTCAAATTTGAGGTTAGGAAGTAATTTATCAATAAAATATAGTTTTTGAAAGAAAAATTAATATTTATTGATATCAATGTAAAGTAGAAACATAAGAATTATGATGGAATACAATGTCAACTAAATGGCCTTGTCTACCACGTCAGCAGACGTCCACTCTTTTGTCAAAATTTTAAAGCACGTTTTGCAATAAATGAGACTGTATTTCAGCTATAGCTGCATGAATTTCATTATTTAGTTCTTAAATTGTTGCTGGTTTGTTAGGATAAACCTTATCTTTCAAATAATCACAAAAGAAGAAGTCTAACGGTAATAAATCACAAGATCTAGGTGGTTAATTAACATCACCATTACGAGAAATTAAACGAACATTGAATTTAGTTGTGAATAAATCGATTGCCGCACAAGTTGTATGTCTTGTGGCACCATCCTGTTGAAATCACATGTCATTAATCAATATCTTCATATTCCGGTATAAAAATCAGTTATCATACTTTGGTAACACGCCGAATTAACTGTAACACGAACACTTTGTTCATTTCTAAAGAAGTATGAATCAATGATGCCTCCAACCCATAAACCACACCAAACAGTGACTTTTTTAAGGTTGTAATTGTTGTTCAGCAATGGATTTTGGATTTTCACTTCCCCATATGTGACAATTTTGTTTGTTTATATAACCATTTAATTGAAAATGCGATTCATCACTGAAGATGATTTTGTTAAAAAGTTCAGTATTTTCTCCTTTTTTTCCTTGGTACTAATTAATAAACATATGACGTAAATAATGATCAGCTGTCTTCAGTTCTTGTGTTAGTTGGACTTCATATGCATGAAGTGCAAATATTTTCGTAAAATATTATATAGAGTGCTCCTTGTGATGTTTAATTTCTGCGAACGTCGACGAATAGATGTTTGAGGATATTCTTCATCACTTTCACGTACAGCAAAGATATTTTCAGCCGAACGATCACTACGAGCATATACGAGGCGTGATCAAAAAATAAGGTGAATTTTTATTTTTTTCAAAGAATATTTATTTATTCATCAATTTTTATTTTGTCCCCTTCAAAGTAATCCCCCTCGGATATAATGCACTTGTGCCAACGCTTTTTCCAATCCTCAAAGCATTTCAAAAAATCATTTTTTGTGATCTTGTTCAGCTCCTCTTTTGATGCCGTCTTTATTTCCTCAATCGTTGCAAAACGCCGTCCTTTCATGGGCCTCTTCAGTTTCGGTAACAAGAAGAAGTCACAGGGGGCCAAGTCTGGGGAATACGGTGCCTGCGACATCATTAGTGTGTTGGTTTTAGCCAAAAATTCGCACACAAGCAACGATGTGTGACCAGGGGCGTTATCATGGTGCAAAAGCCAATTTTTGTTCTTCCACAAATTCGGACGTTTCTGGCGGATTGCTTCGCGCAAATTGCGCATAACTTGCAGGTAATATTCCTTATTTACTGTTCTACCCTGTGACAAGAACTCATGATGCACCACGCCCCTGCAATCAAAGAAAACTGTAAGCAAAACCTTCACATTTGATCGAACTCGACGTGCTTTTTTTGGTCTTGGTGATTCGGAATGCCTCCACTGGGACGATTGAGTCTTAGTTTCGACGTCATAACCGTATACCCATGTTTCGTCACCTGTTATGACCCTGTCGAGTAAATCTGGGTCGTCGTTGACGTCATTCAATAGCTCTTGGGCGATGCTCATGCGACGGTTCTTTTGGTCGAAATTGAGCAATTTCGGAACAAACTTCGCTGACACACGTCTCATGTCTAAAACACCCGTTAAAATTGATTGGCACGAACCAAACGAGATGCCAATATCATCAGCAATTTCTCTAATGGTAATTCGACGATTCCCCAACACTATTTTCTTCACTTCTTCAACGTTCTCATCAGTTGTTGACGTGCTGGGGCGTCCAGAACGAGGTTCGTCGTTGGTGTCTTCTCGGCCTTCTTGGAAGAGTTTATACCACTTGTAAACATTTTTTTGGCTTAAAGTAGACTCATCGTATGCCACTGTCAACATTTCAAGTGTTTTGGAGCACTTGATTCCATTTTTCACACAAAATTTAATGCAAACTCTTTGATCCATGATTTTCGACAGCGGAAAATCGTGGAGCCTGCAAAACACTTCTAACTTTTATGCCTCTCACCAACAAACTAAACATGCTACATAGCTGAAATTTGGAACATATATTCGAGACGAGTGTACCAACATAACCAAATAAAAAAATCGAAGATCGAACGGATGTAGCTCGCTAAATTTCAAAATTCACCTTACTTTTTGATCACACCTCGTATTTTTGTTCTGTGGTCTCCAACAGTACCAAATAGTTTAAATTTCGCGATTAAGTTACGAACAGTTAGGCTCCGAATGCACTTGATTACGAGGAAAAGATGCTTGGATTTTACACATTGACTTAAGATTTTTACCATTTTCATAGTGAATTTTCACTATTGAAATGCGTTGTTCAATCGTGTAGCGTTCTACCACTAAAATTTATAAGTTTTTAATAAACAAATATTAAATAATGACAGTTCAATATTTGACATTCCATCAAATAATAACGAACCTACTTTCTAACCTTAAATTTGAACACCTTTTACACGCACTAATACCAGTTCTAAAGAAATTGAAATTTTCACACTTCAGAAATTTCGTAAACTTCTAATTAGTGCTTCTTTCAGTTATGTATGAGGAACTTATTTAGATTTTTGACTTTTTCAAGTGCTTGAAGTAAAAATTGTCGAGTAACGCATGCCTAGTTTCTCTGCAATGTTCCTTATAGATCAATGAGTGTTGGACTTCATCAGTGTACGCAGTTCGTCGTTATTAACCGGTTGATTCTGGACATCCGCGAGGTTCACTTTCAAAATTCATATCTCCTAATCGATTTTTTGAACTATTGCTGCGTGGTTTGTTTGCTTATTGTATTAGCTTCAAGGTTTCTGTTGATGATCGCTGCTTCATTGTGTTGTATCAAAGTTTAATAGAAATACTATACTTTTTTGTTAATTTCCATACTTTTTAATTTTTTTACTGTCCTATTACATTGAATTGATACTAGAAATGATTTAATAATTTTTATAACTAAACACAACCCGTGCTTATTACCGGCAATTTTTATTATGAAAGTAACGATAAACTTCACTACAGCCAGCAATCCGTCATTACATATGCAACAACTTAGTATTTTATAATTTTAGAAATTTTCCATTTATATATTATTTATGCCTCAAAATTTGTTTATAGCGTTACAGTCATAGTTTGATTGTTTTGAATGATTTTTTAAGAATTTTAACTTTTTTAATAAAAATAATTAAATAGTAAACTTTTGTAGTTAAGGAAAGCTATAGATTTACGGCTCTTATTTTTGGCGAAACTGTTGTTCAAATACAATGAAACTGTATAAGATTCATATTCGATTATGAAAATACTGAACTTAGAACAAGTGTAAAAAACTGCTTATTTTGCATTATATGGATATTTCAGGCTGAATAGTGAAAATGATATGATGGAATAATTCGGGAAAGAAATATTAGCGTATTTAAAACTTTTTTGAGTTATCTACCGTAAAATAATTTTAATGAAAAATATCTCAGTCTTTTTTTATAAATGAAAATTCATGTGAAAAAATTAAATAAAGAAAAAAAATAAGTCAGTTTATTTTTTGATAAGAATTCTCCAGTTTCGAACGACCTTCATTCCAATATTTCATTAACTATCTTCTTCGCTAAAAGAGTTTAAATATAGGGTCATCCAAAGGTAACGCCTAGATTTCTGTTTTTTTAAAAAGTAACAAAAAAAACTATACACATGTTTCCCTATACACCACCTTATATGCATGTTTATTTTTAATAAAACACAAATCTAGGCGTCCCATTTGGATGACCCTTTACATACAAAAGAAAAAAAAATACATTTTTATTCCATATTGGGAATCTCAACACCAGATTCTCTGTTATAATTCAACATATTGTTTAAATTAGCTTAAAACAGAATTTTATCTCTGTTTACGTTCATATAAAATGAAGAAATCTATAATAATAAATTATTTAAGATTAATTATTTTTTTACAAATGAATTGCTTATCTCAACAAAAAAAGATTAAATAAAAGTGTTTAATAATCACTTATCATTATAAGTGTGAGTAAATAAATTAATATTCATTTTATTTGTATGTAACAAAATAAAAGGAATAATAAGACATATATGTACATGAGTTATAAAATCTTGGGTGTTGGATTTCTGTATAATATAATAATTATTCTATAAATTCTTAATCTTTCGATATTTCTAGAAAATAAATTTTTTGTTCATTTTAATAATTTTATTACAAATCAATAAATAAATTATAATAGATTCAAGAGTTTTAAACCGTTAATACATATCAAATTATTGATAGTCAATTTATATATTTTTTTATTTGTACTATATTTGTTACTGTTCTATATTCAATTAATAAAAAACATTTAATTTTTTTTTATTTGCCTAAAATCTATTCGTTAACGAACGAGTATCTTCTTTGTGCCACTCCTTCTACGAAACGATTCTTCCGCAGACTGTGCGTACCTACTATGGCCACAAAATGACTCCTTGCAACTCCTTTCAGTTATCGATTAGTTAGTAGTCGCTCTGCAGCCACCGGTCCTAGTACCACGCGCCATAGCTATACGTTCGTTGCGAATGGATAATAACGGCCGTTATACGAACACAATACACGCACACGAATACACATACATATATATCAGTGATACATTCATACACAATACACGTATAATAGATATACACATTCGAAGAAGCAGAATAAGACATTTACCAAACTCGGTGACATAAATAAGACAATGTATACGTTTAACCCTAAGATGCGCATATGCCCGCTATCTCGAGTTCACTGAATGTTGTAAAGTAACTTGAATATTTAAATTAAAGAACGAGACTGTTTTGTTATTCTTATTTCGGAGGTTTTGTCATAATTCTAAGTGTTACATTCAATTTTCTTTCGTGTATTTTCTTTACGTCCTTTTTATTTTCTTTTCTATGCGTTTCTTCATGTGCGAAATCAACACGTTTTCATAATTTCGTATTCTAACGTCGAGTTGTTGATTATTTAAAACAAGCAGCCGTTGAAAGGAAGTAATTTATTAAAAAATTTTTTTTACATTTCGATATTTTTCTTTTGACTAATAATTACATTAAGGTTAGAAAATAAGAAATATTATAATAATATTGTAAATAAAAAATTGAAATAAAATTATACGTTGACGAAATTTTGATCACGAAAACTGAATGTTTCCTTGAGTTGTGTGATATGTAATACCGTCATGCTGGAAATAGACATTAGATACATCAATATCATTTAATTCTGGCCATAAAAAGTCACTCAACATTGATTGGTATCGCTCAATATATTCACAGTAACAACATTTTTAGCATTATCTTCGAAGAAAAATGATCCAATGATTTCATTTGCCCAAAATGCTCACCAAACAGTGACTTTTTGTGGGTGTAGAGATTTTTCATGAATAATACAAAGATTATCATCACCACAGATACGGCAATTTTGCTTATTAACAAATCCATATATTGTGAAATGAGCTTCATCACAAACAAAATTTTGCTTAAAACAATGGATCTGTTGTTCTTTGTTCAATAATCCAATTAGCGAAATAAAAATGATTTCTTTCTTTTAATTCCCGGATTAATTTAATTTTGTACACTTGAAAATGCAAATGTTTATGTAAAATCCTCCATAAAGAGCAATAAGATATGACCAATTCTTTCGAACGACGTAAAATTGATGTTGGTTCAATTTCAACACTTTCACTTACAACAGCAGTGTTTTCATTTGTGCGTATTAGTTTTTGGTCTTGCACTTTGGTTTTAATTTATCAATAACATAACCAGTTTCTTTGAATTTTTCACTAATTTTTTAATTGAAAACTAATTTGGCCGATTATTTACACCAAAAAATCACGATTTTTGCGATGGGTATTTTGTAAAGAACGTCCATTTTCATAATAAGTTATAAAACTTCAGATTAGATTTTTTAACTTAGCACTCTGATGATGATAACATTTTATATATATATATATATATATATATATATATATATATATATATATATATAAAGTCAGCTTTTCTCCATTCACTGCTGAATGAAGCTTCTCCCAAAACTATCCACTTCGATTGATCCAGTACCTTTTTTAGTCATTCCGATGAATTTTATTGTCTCTATCTTATTTATCTTTGTCTTTTCTTGTGCTTTTTTATATAAATGATTTTCTAATTAAAATTTCTCTTGCCCATCGGTGGTTTTCTGTTTTTGTTATAAGACTGGGCAATTATTATTCAAAACTTCTCATTTTCAGTATAACAACCATAACTTTTTGTTTTTTCTGATCTACTCGGTTCTTTTTTTACCTTTTCACTTAATCGAGTAATATCCTATTTTTGTTTTCATTTCTTCTTGAAGTTTTTCAAGTTATGCTTCATTTAATAATGACTTGCAATTGTCTGTAGAAAGGTGTAGGGCAGATGAATCGAGAAAAAATATTGAAATAATGACGGTAGATGTTTGGAATTTGTTTACTTTTTACACTCTCTGCTATCCTTTTTTTACCCTTATCACTTTTAGAGGTTGACACAGTCAAATGTTAAACGAATGAGAGCTGTGGAATTTTGTATTTTTGGCCACAAATTTGGTAGATTTGAGATCTTGATATACCACTATAATCGTATTTGAGTATTGTTAAGTAATTCTTCACTTTAGTCTGCAATAATTTATAAGTTTTCTGTATATGGTAAACCTACCAACGTTTAAAGAATATCGCAGTAACTTTTCTTATAATCTCGTATATATCTTCTCGCTCCTTTAAGGTAGTGAAATAAGAATTTAGAGATGGATATATGTATATAGTTATATAAAAGAATGAAAAATGAATATAATAAAATTGAACTTTTATTATATTAATAATAAGCAAACAAAAATAAACTGAATTCATCCTTTGAGTTGATAATAGTAATTTGTTACATTTCTTATAAAATTTTTTGTATTGTATAAATTAATTACTACTATTATACATCGTTTTGCACACATATAAATATATATATATATATATATATATATATATATATATATATGTATTTGTGTGTGATTTAAAATATTATAATTTTAATTTTATATCAAATTTTATATTTTAAAAAGAATGTGTTTTTGATGATTGCGATTTTCCGAATGAAAGTTATGTGTACAACATTTAATGTGAATGTGTGTGGAAAAAGTGTACTTTATTTAGGAATTATTTGTTTATCACTTTCATTTAACGTAAACATTCAACATGTTATCAGAACTGAATTTCACATCCGACGAAATATCTGACCACTCGTCGTGCATAAATGGCGCTGTAAATCATCATTTTAAGTTAATTTGAAAACGTTAACTGAATACAAAACGAGCCGTTCATTCCGACAATAATAATTTCGTTACACAATAATGTAAATATTGCGGAAATATTTACACATATTACATGACATGACCGTTTTGAATTCCATTCAACATTCTCGGGCATGACATTCATTTCATTTTTGAACATAAATTCTCGTGAAATAATTACTTGGAACCAGTACCAAATGCAAGAGTCAAGTTCAACTTCGGGTGAGCAAGTGCGGAAGGATCCCGCCATTCCTACCGTCGTCTACAGCGGACTTCTCCGGTTTCACGTACGTCTGCCCACCCAGAATATGATTAATGATCGTCCTAGAAACAACGACGTACGTATATTAACAGAAACTGGAGAACGGGTGGTTTTCGCGTCTGACAGTTGTGTGTATTTCGATTTATGTATTATTACGGTTCTGTACCTTTTATATTTTTACACATTTTTTTAATATAATTAAATTTTCATGGAAGTGGTTACTTATTTTAACAAAACATTTTTATAAATCGTTTTGTTTTCGTTTAAACAATTAAATATCAGTGAAAAATATAATATTAAGTTTCAATTATGTCTACCTGCAAAATATTAATTAAAAAATAACTTTTATTATCTTGAATACAAATTATATTATCGTATTTTTCTCATCTAAATTATTTATTAAGAATAAAAGCATTTATGATAATTCGAATTTTCAATGTTTTCAGGTCAGTGAAATTTTCATTATTCCTTTGATTTTATAACTAATTTGATTTTGTACAAAAATTACCCTGTTCCTAAAATACAATTTTATAAAAGCATTCAATAATCACTTATTGCTTGCCAATGTGTATTTTAACACATTGAATGCCATGCGGCTCATCGATGAGCGGCAATCGACTTGTCTGTGGTATTATGGGCGGCATTAGTGATAGACGATACCAATATTAGTAAGAGTACTTGAATCAAATAAGTGGTAATATCTATAATATTTTTAATACTGTGAATATTATAATAATGATTTAAGGGGTTATACGCAGTTGCGAGGCGCAAAAACGACGTTTTTTTAGGAATTTTTTTTAGAAACAGTATTTATTTTGCAATTACAAATTATGGTTATTTGAATAGATCCTACTTTCAAGAATAAAATAACATGTCGATCATAAAAAAATATTGAAGTGCACCGCTCCTGCAGACGATGTCCCGAACGACCTCCAAAAAAAGGCGCTTGGCGGTGATCTCCATATCGGCGGTTTGGATTATATGAAATCAAAAAATATGGTCAATTCTTTTAAAGGATCGATTAATGCAGGTATTGAACGAAGGAATAATAAAAATTTTCATTTTTGACAAAATGGCGTCTACTTGAAAAATTTTTTTTGTTTTTTACTAAATTTTTCGCTCCAAATTGTTTAAAAAAAATAGTAATACTTTTTGTAAACCTTATTCCTTCGTTCAATACCTGAGGAATATATTTGAGAAGATTGTGTGAAAATTTGAGACCGATCGGTTCAGCCATTTCTGAGATATCGAGATCACCGATTATGAAAACACCGTTTTGAGATAAACGCGTTTGAAGTTTCGGAAGTAGTTTACACATAGTTAAAAAAATTTTTTTCAACTTACATGGTGTCATCTATTCCAGGGCCATAAGACAGACCTTCTCCAGTATCGGTAGCATCTAGTACGTCCAGTTGGCGTTGTCGTCGAGCCATTCTTTCTTCTTGCGTGCTCCCTTGCGCTCTCGCGTTGGAGATCGCCACACGCTCTGCGTCCTCTTTTTCGACATAAGAATGAGCTGCAGTGCCTAATGAAAGTCCTAATGCACTCATAAAGTACAATAATGATTTTGTACCTTCATTAAACACTCCAGCTCCAATATATGCCGCAATTTCGACGACTTTAGATCCACATGGAACAATTTTCGGAGTTATTTTCCATATCAGTTGATTATAACTCTCATTATTGTTTTGTGTGAATCCACCAACACACCTTTCCAATAATTTCATGTTGCTAAGGTCTTCATAAATTGGATATATAGCTTTAGCAACATCATCTGGTAAACTTGGATAGTCATGGGTGCAAGAAGATAATGTATCTGTTGCTAGCGCTCGCTGCCAACTACACCATGAACCTTCTCCACCTGGGCACCTTTCGTGTTGCGGCTTCTCGTCAGTCGAAGAATAATGATAATATGTTCCCCAAATTGCATTAAACATATTATGTACAGAATCACAATTTCTCCTTATCGCCAAGCCATAATAAACTGTCAGCTTATCTATGAGCTTACCCGTGAGTTTACCTTTCCCTGCAAGTAGTTTTTTTTTAATTTTTTTTTCGCCTTTTTCAACTATTTCTGTTGTTTTGTTTACTAGATCGCGGAGTCGTGACCCCATTCTCTTCTGAACATGCCCGATACATTCTTTCTTAACAACTTCAACTTCACCATAAGGAGCAGCTTTCAAAATTCCAGAATATGTTTTTGAGTCGCCATCGCCGATATAGTTTCTATAACGAACCGGCCTTACAAATTCAGGTGTATGTCCGAAAATATTTATCGGATTTACTTCAAATTTTCAGAGAATATACTCAAATATATGTGCATTTCGAAAATGCAAAAAAATCGATTTTTTGAAATTTCTAACTGCGTATAACCCCTTAAAGTAGCAAATGCATTATAGAAAATTTGAACAATTTTATTTTTTCTTAGATACATACATGTTATACACACATATTGGGATGTATCATATAGAAACAAGACAAACAAAGATCAGGTACATCAATATAATCTTTGTAGAATATTATCATTTTTTAAGTACATTTTTTTTAAGTTGTTTTGGAAAATTTAACATTTTTATAACAATTCTTACAAAATGATCTTACTTTTGTAAGATTTGTGAAGGATAAAACCTTAAGTCCCGGGTTACATCCTTCAGTGTTATTTAGACTACCCTGTATGAATACACATATACACACACACAAGTTTTATTTTAAATGATTGTAACACAATATTTAAAATATACTTATTTATTTTTCAATCAGCTACAGCGTTTTTACAGTGTTTAACAATTTTAACAGTGATGTTTGTTAACAATCAGTTGCAACAGTGGCTTGAGGAGCTCTATGTGTTGTTACAACATTCAGAGTAGAACTGATTTTACAGAATGTTTTATCTAACAAAGAAACCTCCGTTTTTCGCAGTTAAGAAATCTTGTTTATATATGAGATTAATAATTAGCTAAGTTGCATTTTTATAATTTGATATACAACAATAAAAGTAGTGTTTAATAAGTGACACGTGGGTACCGATATATGCTATGTTTATGTAATTTGTTTTAAGAACGTTATATGTGGTATATATAAATCACATAACTTCTACATACAAGATTAATAATTTTGATTATATTGCATTTTTATAATGTGATATATTTATACTTATAATGGAAGTATTATTTAATCTATAAAAACGTGTTTGACGATTGGGCGAATTCCGTAGGACCTAGCCTTGAGAAAATAGTTACACACACACACATATACACACACACACACACACACATATATATATATATATATATATATATATATATATATATATATATATATATATATATATATATATATATATATATATATATATATATATATGTATATATATATATATATATATATATATATATATATATATATATATATATATATATATATATATATATATATATATATCGGATTTATAAATGATTTACGGTTATATGTATGCATATGTGTAAATATTTTTATACATGTCACACATACCAAAGCATATGTAAACAAATGTGTGAATAACGGGATCTTTTCATATTTGTGGAAGCGTTAGTAGATATGATTATGCACGTTGATATTTGATTATATTTGTGAACTACGTTTTTGTATATCTGTATGTATGTGCTTCTTTTATAAATGAAGTTCCATTAGAACTCAATTAGGAGAACTCTCATGTAACAGATGGCACACACATCTAAGTATTATGAATTATAACTTTTGTGGTGAAAGATCATTAAAGTTCGTTTATATTACTACAGAAAATAGTATTCAAATCTATGTTCTTTGTTTTCTAATTTGTTGTTAGAAATTTACACTAATGTGAAAGTGATATAAAATTAATCAATACTACCGTTTTATAATGATAACATGAATATTAAATATCGTTTTTACTGAAATTCAGTTCTTACAATACGTTTAATTAATTATAATAATATTAAATTAAGTTCTAATAGGTATCAATTCAATAATATTCAATTTTTTAACCATTAATTGTTATAATGATGTTACCACATTTTACCATAGAATTGATGAATTGTTGGTATAGGGATGATTAAATTGTTGGTTTTGGGATGGTATCTTTTTAAAAAATGTGGTATTGGGATGATTAAATTATTTAAAAATGATTTCTATTTTTTTCATAATCTCTTATAGTAATAATAATACGCAGGCTTAGAATAGTAAATCAAGTGATAAATGCCATAATTTTTGAACAATTTTTAATGTATTAAACTTTATTATTTTAAAACTCATTTATCTTTAATATATTAAAATTTATTTTTTTAAACTTTCACATTTTGAATCTTTGCTCACGAAAACAGTTGGGGCACAAAGGGAAAAGTGATTTCAAAAACTAAAAATTCAAAAACAAAATTATATGAATAACAACGTAATTTAGTTACTGTAAATTTTTATATATCTTCAAATAAGAATTACTAATTCATAACAACTAAATTCGTTCTTCTTCCAACAATTATTACATTAAAAGTTTCCGTTCATTTTATTTTTTTAAGTATTTGAACTGAATTGTCCATTTAAGCTAGTTTTAATATATAAATTTATTTGTATCAAGGATTTATTTTTTTCAGGCGTGTATTATTTATTTTTAATTTATTCGATTTTATATAATAAAATCTGTTTCCAATATTCATCTTTGGGCGTTCTAATAAAAACTTTTATTTTTATAATTGTTAAGTTGTTCACTTCAGGAATTTTCTAATGACAATTTGTGGCTTTTGATATACTAAAACTATTGTTTTAAAATACTAACTTATAAATATTTGTTCATCTTTGCTCTATATACTATAAGTGTTTTTTAAGGGTAATAGAACTTTAAATTGAATCCTTATCGAAAATTCTATTTAACCTAAAAAAAATCTTTATATGTATGCGTATATATATATATATATTTATACAAGGGTCGTTTGATAAGTATGGTAAATTTATTTATTGTTTAATTTAATTAATTAATTTAATTAAAATTTTCAATTTAGTTTTTCTTATTTTTTTACCATACTTATCAAACGACCCTCGTATATATATATATATATAGGATGTTTTTAAATTTGATAGAACTTTCGATAAGGATTCAATTTCAAGTTATATCACGCTTAATAAAACATCCTATATAATTGATGGTAATTTAGTAGTTAAAAAGTCATAACGACTTTACTAATTACGAATAGTATAGATTAAATAATTCTATTTAAAATATTTTAAATAGAATAATTTTGCTATTTTGCAGTTTTCGTATATCGAAAGAAATATCATGTAGAACATATAAAATGTATAAGAGAGGTTTAGTCGAACTTAATCATAAAGTTTCAAAATTTACAGTAGAATGAAAATGAAGTATGAAGTAAATTGAATCGAAAAAAATTCTTTACAAAAAACAAAAAAATGGTCTAGCAATAATTTTTTCTTTACTATATATGAAGCAAATATTACTTTAATCGAAGCAAACGATAAAAAACTACTGATATTAGAATAATTTATGTCTTCCAATATTATCTTTTGCCATTTAAAGAAATTGAATGGCGTATGACCAAGTATCAGCGTTAAAATTATTAAAGAAAATTATATTATTTTATTTAGCAGAGTGTAACAGTGTCGATATATGTCTAGCTAGGAAAATAAAAAAATAATTGAGAATTCTTAATTTTGGTTTTATACAATTGAATCCAATTATTGAGTTCTTATTACATGTAGGGTATAAGATTTCTATTAAAAATTTTAAATTTAAAGAAAAGCTAAAGAAACTATTAAGTAAAATAAAATTAGTGTAATAGATTTGTTTCATGAAAAATGGAGTTAATTGTTAATCCTACAATATTGTAATTCCATAATTGGTTTATGAAAATATTATGACGTAGGTTTTTAAACTAGGTTAATAAGGTTAATAACTTAAATTTATTTTCGGAAATAAAAAAAAGACAAAGAAATAATGTTTTATAATTTTTTTGGTAATATTACATGGCTTTGAATAAATATTAAATAACATAACCATTTTTTATTAGAAGTGGATAATTATTTCGTAAAAAATATTCTTGGTTTGGCACTCCTCCTTCTCTTCATATTATATTACAATATTTCATAATCAAAAAGTAATCTAATTGCTATTACTGTCTGTTAGCTAATTATTTGAGAAATCGATAAATAAATATTTTAAAAATGCCATGTATATTTTTACGAAAATGTTCACTCAAAAATTAAATGAGGATACGTAAAATTTATTATTGATCACATATAACCTCTTTATTACAAATCAGAGATACCTTCCTAAGAAAAATTTATAAAATTTATGAAGGAACTATTGAAACTATTATAAAAAAGGGTATGTGTACTTATATACACATGCCAGAAGTGAAACTTCTTTTCAGTATAGTAATAAAAAGGTACACGGACAAGCGTATGCCTAAAACTCGTAAATGAACAAATTCATCAGGATAAAGCAAGTAACAAAATGAAGAAATGTAGTAGGGAGAGAAGCAGTAAATACATGGGATAAAAATTTAAGTAGAAAATGATCAATGTTTTAAATAAATTAAATTTTTACAATTATTTCATATTAACACATCGTATGCGGACAACGCGTCTCGACGACGTCTTTCGCGCTCTAGTAATAGTATGCGAAAGATGTCGTCGAGACGTTGCTCGCATACAATGTGTTAAATAAGATTAATATTTATTTTCAAATTAAAACTTTTATAAAATTATGAATTATGAAAATTTATTCGTTTTCGTTTGGAATTTCTTCTATTTCTATTGCTTCCTCCGGTGATGACTGAGTAGGTATAAACGATACGATTGATTTTTGATAAGTAAAATTTTTGCACAATAGATTTTACCATTTTAAAGCTTGTAAAAACAATTTTTTGAATTACTATTATATTACTATTGTATAATACACAACTAGATCAATGTTTTAAAAATAAAAAAAAATTAAAGGAAATACTCACAAATAATATATAACTGCAATAAATAGTATCTATTTAGATATTATTTATTGATAATTGATAATTTTATAACACCATGTAAAATTCAATAAATCTTCAAAATGGCACCTGAGAACAAAGAATTTATAATAATTTGAATTTAACATTTTTTGATAAAAGTATAGAATAATTTGATCATAATTATAAATAAAATTATTGTGAGAAATTGTTACAAATAAAACAACAGATAACCTCAAAATTATAAGTGTCGATAATTTTTAAATACCGCGTGTTTTCAATAGTATTTATTTGATTTGATAAATAGATTAAATATATATACATAATGTTATAAAATACTATATCTATATATTGGTATACATGCCCATAACCTCAATTTCACGTTGATTTGATAAATTTTTAAAATCACGTGCATGTAATATAGTCTTATTTGTATGATTATTTAACTTAATATTATAATATGAGATTATATAAATTAATAAACTTACCAAAAATATCAATGTTATCACACTGAATAACACTCTTATTTAAGCACAATTCACAGACTAATTGTAAATAATAATTACTAACAGAACAGTGAAAAAATATAGCAAATACAATGTGCTACCTATTGCTTTACAATCATATTATACTGGCGCGCATGCGTGATGGGCCTCACTACCCCTCTTCCATATGCTCTATGTATATAATGTATACTAGATTTTCGCTGTGCAAATTCGGTACGTAACTTCCGTTGTATGTAAAAATTTTACCCCAACGCTGCTAAAGAAGTTTCACTTAAAAAAACATTCAAATTAGTCAATTAGTTTTTGAGATATTTGTCCCACTGGTCAAAAAATTATGTTTCGAGAAAAACGCGTTTAAATTTTTTATGATGAAAAGTCAAACAAAAAAAATGTTCACCTTTAATCTGTAATTTCGGGTCTGTACATCAATCCCCAGTTTCTTCATGAATATTTTTAACATTTCTAAATTTTCTTTTTTGGCCTTTTTTTGTTTTTGCAATTATGTTGAAACCTGTTGTTCAGTGGCGGAAATTCGCTTTCTGTCCATATTTTCCGCAAAAAATTTTGTTTGTGGTTCAACAATAATTCTTAATACATGCATGACTTTTAAGAGTAGTAGGTTTCCACTGTTAAAGATGCCAAGAATACAGCAATTTTAATAGTTTTTGTTCCACAGTAGAGATATTTTGGAGCTATACTCCATACACAAGAGTTGAAACTTTCATTATTGCTCTGTGTGTTTCCTCTAGTACATCTTTCTAGTAAATCATCAGATGTTAAACTTTCATATACTAACTGAATTGCTTTGATAACTTCGTCATTTAGGGAGCAGGATATCTAAATGATTCGAGTTTGTCCTTTGCTTCCGCACGTCAATGAAATTTATAGAAAATTTGCCTATAAAAATTGTAGAAAAGAAGGGAAAAAATATTGGAACGAAAAATTCTATAATATTCAAATACGATATTTAACTATTATAGTAATTTTAATACTAAGTTTATTTATATGACAATATTGTTCGAAAATAATATAAAAAAGCAAAGAAAAAAATAACGAGAACTAAAAGTCATTTCGTGATACGCAACTCAGCAAGAGGTCACCTTTATAACTTTAACGTCAAGTCACATGCAATGCGTTTTTGAAATGATTCATTACAAGTACATCAGAGTATTTTTGGTCACGTACATTTAACATATATTTCTGAAAGTACGGTAGTTGGAATCATCTGCCTTTATAGAATGGTCATATACTCACACGTAAAACACGAACAAGTAATAGATTTTCTTTATATTATTATATTCTTATATTCATAGCTTAATTGATTCTTTTATTCCTTTTTATCAATTTGAAAAAATCAATTTCTTACATACACTAGTATATAGTTAATATCATTTTATTATTTGTAGTAGCTACTTTAGAATTTATAAGATCCTTTGCGTTGGTTTTTGAGAATTATTATTTTTTTTTTTTTGTTTTATTATTACAACAAAATATTAGGTTAGTTGCGAATGTAATGGCGAATTTTCTACTGAACCTCTGAATATCTGTAATTTTTCTAAAAATGTTTTTTATTAATTAAAATAAGCACCATCCGACACGACAACTTTTTTCTATTGAGATACAGATGCATCATTCCAGCTGTACAGAAATCAGAATTTTTACACTTAATAAGTTATTCGAAAGATGCTTTTCTTTGCTGCTTCGCAGTTTATTTTTTTTATCTAAAAATGATCTAAATGTTTTAAATAATGGTAGTTTATTAGCGAGAGGTTTGGTGAATATGGTGGATGAGGAAGAGTCTTATACTGCAATTCGTGTAATTTCTGTACTGCTATTTTTAATATATGTAATTGAGTATTATCATGAAGTAGTATATTCCATGTTTGTTGACCGATTCAAGTTACTTAACGCCTAATTTTCGGTACTTTTTTCTTCTTTAGCTATGAACAGTATCTATTGGCATTTATTTTATATAAAACAAATTCTTTTAGCAACAGTGCAGCGTTGAGCTTGTTATACTAATAAGAGTTCATTGATTCACGCAGCTCAGGATGCGGAATCGCTTCAAGTACTCGTAGTAGGGTAGAAATGTTCTAGATGCGGTATTAATTCAGAAAAAAGTTTTCTTTACTCTTTTTTTGCAGCATTTCATTTAATAAATCCGTTTAATAATAAAAAAAATAATATTATTTAGAATGGTTCATAATATTTTTATTAACAATAAAAATAAATATTAATTATAAATTTACACGGAAAAATAATATAACATTGTTAGAACACTACTTCTACTAAAATCATTGATAAAACCTTATTGATGACTTCAAATATCAACATTATTAAATATCAGACAATTATACTTTAGGAGCAATTATTAATTCTAGTGTTTTTTAGGGTAAATATTGTATTTTTTTTAGAAATTTGTCTTTGACTTGTAATAAAAAGGTCAGTATAAAGTTTGAAATTTTCGATATTATTCGATTATTGAATGTTGACTCTAGAAAATTCATTGTGGCTCTGGCAGAGTGAGCTGTAGCTCCATCCTGTTGGAACCAAGCTTCATTAGCATCTCCAAGATTTAGTATGAAAAGGTTTTCAATCATCTGTCGATATGGAAGTTGTTGGTTCCTCCGCTACACTCTCCCTTGCGAACTCATTATTGTCATTACTTCTTGAAGATCTTCGTCTGCCTGATCTCCTTTCTTTCACTGTCCAAGTATCTTCAACTTTTTGCACTATTGCGCGAAAGGTTGGCGTACCAGAGAGCGAATTTCTAGTGTTGTAAAATCTTCTAAATTTCATTTGTGTTTGCGAAACACTCCTCTGATTTTTAAGGTAAAATACCACTATTTTAATTCTTTCTTGCAGTGTATATTTATTCATATTTAATGTTGTTTTCTTTGTACTTGAATATGTAAGAAAAAAATTAAAAAAGAATTATAATAAAAAAATTACGAATTTATTTCATTAGGAAGTTACTTTTGGCCCACCCTATATATATATATATATATATATATATATTCTTTAGTTTATACTTAATCTAATTATTTTTTTTTTAAATATTCTAAGGCATATACTGAAACCATTATATATTTATATAATATCATTATCATCATATCAGTTTAATGCAGATCATTGATAAACAAACGTCTTGTTGAATATTACCATTCACTTGTACATGATCATACTCACCGCGTTGATCATTATCAATAGTCCTCTGTCCACTGTTGGATGAAGACTTTCTACAAAATTTTCCACTTTGACCGATCCAGTGCATTTCTCTTTTAGTCAATTTCTAAGATTTTTTATAACTCTATCCCTTCTATTTATGGTTTTTTCCTTGATTTTTTTATATATCTATGTTCTCTATAATTAATATATATATATATATATATATATATATATATATATAACTGAAATTGTCATTAATAAATTTATTGTCATATTGATTTATTTCCTGTACATATAGATATACATAAATTATTACACTTGTTAAAAATATAATAATCTCGTAATAAATACACTTTTGAAATAAATATCGATTGCACCTCTATCTCCAACATCGTGCTTATAAAAACTTGTTAACACTTAACACATCATTTCTTACCACCGCCGTGTATTCTTGGGCATTTATTTTCAAGAAATTTTTATACGCCAAGAGGAATTTACTACTTCTCTTTCCGTTATCAAAAGCAACCTGGGAGTCGTTATCGAGACGCGTGTGACGCAATAGCTCCTTACGTTATATTCCCAGAAGGCCACTATAAGTAACTCTACTGTTAAAATTGACTGTGCTTTATTGTTTGATGAATTCGTGCTGTGTGTCTCTGATGTCAAAACATTACTGAATGTACGCCCACGTGTCTGAAACTAAGAAAAAAAAATAAGATTGTATATATTGTCCTCGTTAAGGTACATGTTTTTAGTCATTGCTGTAATTTTTTACACTGGCTAAATGTTTTTAATGTGGAATGAAGAGACTAATATATATATATATATATATATATATATATATATATATATATATATATATATAAGATATATTTCTTTGAAAAATCATAATTTTTTTAAAAAACATAATGATGGAATATTCCAATTTGTGTTGCATTTGTATATAATTGTTTTTATTCTATTTTTTTTATCACGTATATGATTTTTATTTTATAATAATTCATAATATTTTACAAATACCTAACAATTGCCATTATTGATCATTATTTTACAATTATTATTAATTAATAATCGAGAATTAATTGATAATCAATTAATATTTATTTCTATTTCACTTTATCCGCAATCCATTACACTTATAAATTATAGAATCGTTATATAGATAATTATCAATAATTAATAATTTGAGTGATTAGTCCATAACATTAATAGTCATGTTTTACACAAAAGAGATATTATCCCAATATTATATATATATTGAAAAAATGTTAAACAATTATTTATTGTTAATTTTTTTCGTTTAAAATTGATGTTCCTTTCTATAGAAATGCAATCATCATCAAAGCTTTGCCTTATAAAATATTGAATAATTCTTGATTAGGAATTGTTTACAGTGATGGACAGAATTATTCACATATTTGAGAATTTTTTTAAAAAAATAAAATTTAAAAAAAATATATATAACAAATTCAATTTATTTACTTGACGGAATTAATCCTTTAGTTATTATTTATTAAACTCTTCAAAAAAAAAAAAAACGAAATAAAATAAACACAAAAAAATATATAAATTTATATTATAAATCGTATTTTTTCTTGGACAATTTTTTCACACATGTAAATTTCACACATGCTTTTTCAACCCTGTACAAACTCGTTTTTGAAGGAACAAATATGTGAAATTCGCATTATAATGCACTTAAAAGTCGTTCTGTGTAATTTTGCATAGACAACGTTTATTTAGTTCAGTAGTTTTGTGATAAAACGTAATCGTGGACCGTGGAGACAAAGAAACCACTGAAGCTAAAAGAAAAATCATTTTACATTCACGAAAAGAAAATTAAACCTTTGATGAAATTTGTAAAATAATGGGAAGAAGTCGTTTTACTATTTGTAATATCGTAAAGCGTTTTGTAAACAGTAAAAATTTACAAAATCGTTCACTTAGTGGTCGGAAGTGAATACTTTTAGTACCAGAGAAGAAGTTTTAATTATGAGAAAAATGAAAAAAATTGAGTTATTTTTTTCCGAGGTTTATGCATAAATCAGGGAAAATTTAAAAATGGCTGCCACCAGCTGTCAAAGTTCTGACATTCCTTTGGGAAACCCTAAATTATCTTCATTTATTACTTTTTTGTTTTAAAATTTGATTTTTTTTCTCTTATATTTTTCATTTTTTACTTTTTAATTAATTGATTATAATTGGAAATAAAAGTAAAATGTGACTTTTAAATATTAGGTCTAACGGAAAGTTTTGTCTTATAATGTCATTTCAAGTTTCAAAGATAAATCATTCTACAAAAATGGAATTCACAAATTGCCATCATACTTGAAAGAGGTCATTAGTAACGATCGAAAAATTATATTCTTCAGTAAATATTATTAAATATATTGGAAATGTATTATTTTTTTAATTCAAAAACGGACAGAACTTTCCAGTAGACCTAAAATATTAACATATTTATTATTATTTATTTTTACGTTTTCAAAAGATTTTTTTTAAAAAGTAAAATGTGGAAACAAAAAATTATGTTATATCTTTTAATGTTAATTGTTTTAGCATAGTTATTTTACAGCATAAATGTGTAATTTCATTGTAACACTTTAAGCATTTTGTAATCTAATTAGTGACTTCTTCATCAGATCCGAAAACGGACACTTCATATTCATACAAAGACAACTTTTAATTAATTTAGGTAAGCACATATGCAAATTTGCATATAAACTGAACATCACCAATATATATTCGTCTACATAATTCAGTTTAATCTACAGTTTGACGATGGTCGATAAGACTAAAATAAGTGACACAGCACCATAATATGTATTTAAAATAATCATTTATTACGAATAATGATAATATTTTAGTAATGGACTTTCATTAAAATTGTGTTTAAAGTATATACAGGATGTTTGTTTCAAAACTGAATCAGAATCGTATTTCACAATATTTAAGAAAGTTGAAAATAATTTAATGATAATAAAAATTAAATATTGAAAAACTTGTTACATACATTCTGTCCCTAAAAAATCCTCTTGTAATATTTTCAAATAGTACTCATTATGTTGATTATTTAGTGAACTATCAAATATTAAAAACAAATTAGTTCGATATCATACGTCGAATGGTTAACATGGAGTGAGGTATCAAAAAGTACCGTATCACTATGATCCTGTTATACAAGAGCAAAAAATTATCAATTGAAGTTTTCGATTTTATCAAGCCTTTGATAACTACAAAGAAATGTATTTATTTCTCTATAAATTGATAGAAAGAGGTGTTCTCTGTTCAACCAATAATAAGTTATCCACGTGTAATAAGAAACCAGTAGTTGATAAGGTAATACAGAAAAGAGAATTCGTATAAATTCACTCTGCAAGTAGAAGAAAATAATGATCTGGGAGATGAAAATTCTGTTTAGAACAATGACCTGTATAATTTAAGAAGACCTTAGGTTTTAATTTTATCGTACAAGTACGCGTTAGTATCTCACAATGACTTTACGTTTCATAAGATCCACGAGAGAACAAAAGTTGCTTTAGCGGCACGCGAATGACAGCCATCTATAAAGCTTCTTTACAAACGAAAAAAAATTTAGTGCAGATAAAAAATCAATCGTTAAAATGCCTAAATGTTTACTTAAATTTCTCTTGAAAGTAACTAAAAAGATTCTGAAAATGTAAAGGTTATTATATGGCTTCAGTTTTGGTGAAGGGTACCGCATAACGACGTTACTCAACATTAAGACACACAACCATCAATGTAATACTTCAAAAGATATAGTGAAGCTTCCAAGTGATATGTTTTCAGAAAAGTATCGGATCTTTTAGCAAGATTTAGAACTGGAATACAAAGCGAAAATGACGCAGAATTAGTTAGAGGTCAATTTAATAAAATTCATCGCTGCTATTAATTTGTCTCTGTAATACCTAGATCTCAATTTTTTATAATACCACTAATAGAATATTTTCGAGGAGAATATTTACTCTAAACCGCATCAAAATACTTAGGCTTTAAAATTTTTGGTAAGGGTCAGTATCGTCTGTACGTTTAGAAGTGGTATGTGGGTCAAAATATGAGTCATTGGATCGTTTGAAAAAATGTGTGAAAGCTAGTTCACACAATTAATAATGGACGTTTTGAATAATTCTTATATTTTTTACAGTGTATTATTTATAAGATATAAAAAATAAAATTTTTTTGGTATAAATTTTTTATTGTTTTGTACATACGAGGTGTGATCAAAAAGTAAGGTGAATTTTTATTTTTTTCAAAGAATATTTATTTATTCATCAATTTTTATTTTGTCCCCATCAAAGTAATCCCCCTCGGATATAATGCACTTGTGCCAACGCTTTTTCCAATCCTCAAAGCATTTCAAAAAATCATTTTTTGTGATCTTGTTCAGCTCCTCTTTCGATGCCGTCTTTATTTCCTCAATCGTTGAAAAACGCCGTCCTTTCATGGGCCTCTTCAGTTTCGGGAACAAGAAGAAGTCACAGGGGGCCAGGTCTGGAGAATACGGTGCCTGCGACATCATTAGTGTGTTGGTTTTAGCCAAAAATTCGCACACAAGCAACGATGTGTGAGCAGGAGCGTTATCATGGTGCAAAAGCCAATTTTTGTTCTTCCACAAATTCGGACGTTTCTGGCGGATTGCTTCGCGCAAATTGCGCATAACTTGCAGGTAATATTTCTTATTTACTGTTCTACCCTGTGGCAAGAACTCATGATGAACCACGCCCCTGCAATCAAAGAAAACTGTAAGCAAAACCTTCACATTTGATCGAACTCGACGTGCTTTTTTTGGTCTTGGTGATCTGGAATGCCTCCACTGGGACGATTGAGTCTTAGTTTCGACGTCATAATCGTATACCCATGTTTCGTTACCTGTTATGACCCTGTCGAGTAAATCTGGGTCGTCGTTGACGTCATTCAATAGCTCTTGGGCGATGCTCATGCGACGGTTCTTTTGGTCGAAATTGAGCAATTTCGGAACAAACTTCGCTGACACACGTCTCATGTCTAAAACACCCGTTAAAATTGATTGGCACAAACCAAACGAGATGCCAATATCATCAGCAATTTCTCTAATGGTAATTCGACGATTCCCCAACACTATTTTCTTCACTTCTTCAACGTTCTCATCAGTTGTTGACGTGCTGGGGCGTCCAGAACGAGGTTCGTCGTTGGTGTCTTCTCGGCCTTCTTGGAAGAGTTTATACCACTTGTAAACATTTTTTGGCTTAAAGTAGACTCATCGTATGCCACTTTCAACATTTCAAGTGTTTTGGAGCACTTGATTCCATTTTTCACACAAAATTTAATGCAAACTCTTTGATCCATGATTTTCGACAGCGGAAAATCGTGGAGCCTGCAAAACACTTCTAACTTTTATGCCTCTCACCAACAAACTAAACATGCTACATAGCTGAAATTTGGAACATATATTCGAGACGAGTGTACCAACATAACCAAATAAAAAAATCGAAGATCGAACGGATGTAGCCCGCTAAATTTCAAAATTCACCTTACTTTTTGATCACACCTCGTATTTATGATGCGGACAGAGAACTTTTGGTTGTACTACATATTTATTTTTACTATAATTTCTATAAAATTTAGTGCATCTTTATATAACGATATTTTTAGATTGCTATTCATGAAATTCTACTTTCTTTGCATTTGGATTCCAAACAATTTAAAATGCTTCTTAAAGTAATATTCATTGATAAGCCTTTGTTTCTAAAATATTTTTTTTAATTAGAAAGAATAAGTGATTTGAAGAGACTAAATTTGAAAAATACACTGATGTAGTTCTATTGGAATTTTTATACTTAATGAATTTACAATATTCTGCAATAAATACATTTTCAAAATTTCTTTACACTTTTTACAGTCAACTGATCTTTTTTCTGAATGAGTCTCATGTTTTATGTAAAAATCCAAACACGAATTATTGAGATCTAATTAACATATAACTTTTATGTCTTGTATAAATATGAAAATGAGACGTTTTATTAAAATTGTTAGGTTCAAAGTATATAAAAATATCTGAAATCGAATAAAAGTATAAAACAAAAATCACTTTATGCTAAATTGTAACAATAAATATGTTTGTAGTACAATATTAATTTTTGAATTAAAATTAAATCATTATTTTTTATTTCACTTTCAGAAAGGAAGTTTGATAACATTTTGAGTAAAATATAAAAATAAGTGCTAATAAAAGTTGTACAACTCGACAGATTTTTTTTAAAGGACTGAGAAAAACAATTATTATTTTTTAATGGATAAAGCATTACAAACAATATTTTCTAGTTAAAAAAATATTTGAAATGGGTATTTAGAAGTTCATTTAATTTAATATGTTTTAGAATATTCTAAAAACTTGTGTATCATTTATATACATATTATATTGTATAATGTAAATAAATATACAATTATTTATCTTTATTATATCTAACTAAAATATGAATTATAAATGATGATGAAACACATTCGTTTACTTTTAATTTTTTTTATATTATCAATCGGAATTGGAAGTGAAATTTTCGATACTTGTATACTATACCATGAGTAGATTTTAAAACCACTTTGTTTCTTTTTTTTAAAAAAACAACTCAGTGAAAAATCGTAATCTGACAAATAACTAAGGAAAATAGTCATGAGAAGAGTCGTGTTGTATTTGTATCTATGTCCGTACTATGGTATGTGTGTGTATGTATGTATGTTTTTTGTCGTCTCTTGACGATACGTAAGCATATGCAAGGCTACTATAACCCAGCTTAAGTGGGTCATCCCTTATCTTATTGCGTCTTATTTACGTATATTCTTTGTGATTTTTGTTCGTCCTCTCTAGTGAAAAGTATCAAGGAACGAGTATATTTGATTCCGGAGGCTGTTTTCTATCGGATTGGTCGTCAGTGTTTTGGTGCGGATTTTTTGTCTCTTTATAGATACAATATTTTATCTACTGATTTAACTAGATCGTTTGTTTGGATCTTAAGGGCGTGTTTGATAGTATCGTACTTATAAATTTCGTATACTGTAATTTATTACTTTATTTAATAAAGCATATAATAATAATATTCTGATATAATGATTCCTTTTTATTATGTTTGTGTTTAAGACTAAAGTATTTTCTTTCCAAAAATATATATATTTTTAAATAATATTTTTTAAACATTATTTTTGTAATATTTTAAGCAATAAATATTCGATTTAATTTTTCTTATAAAAACAATAAAATAATTTTTAATATATAATTTAATTTTTAACACTACTAACCACGTAATCTTATATAACTAATTGTATGTATAAAAAACTAGTAAACTAATTCTGTTGTGAATATATTTACTATAATTAAGCATATAAATAAGTGTTAAAACATTACATATTCTTCTTGTACAATAAATATCTTGGCTTCTCGGTATGTTCTATATAATTTAGAGATTGATAACATAAAAAATTAATTTTATTAATTACGTCATAATTTTTTGCTGATACTTGTAATATTTATAGTATAAGTAATATTTATAGTATAAATAATGTATATACACTCGTCCCTCAATTTACGCGGAGTATCCATTCCACGTGCATTTGTTTTACGCGAATAAAAATCGCGCAAATTGAGTCTGTCAGTACAATAGAAAAAATATTGGAAATAAAAGCTAGTAAAGTTGTAGAAACACATTTATTTCACATAGCTTAACAAAAAAATAATGACGTTTTAGAAAACAAGAATAGATAAATTTTATTTAGTGTCACTATCGCTACTGTAATTCAAAACAATCAACCTTTTATACATTTATATCGTGCTTTTATACATTCAATTAAGAATTTGCGTCATTCTGATATATAATAAATTTCATGAAAAATTAAATAAAATGAAATCTATCTGACCGCGTATAAAAAGTGCCGCGTAAAACAATACCGTGTAAAAAAAGTCCCGCGTAAATTGAGGGGCGGGTGTAGATTGAAAAAAATATTTTTCTATAAAATATCATTTATATATCGTTTCCTATAAATTTTATAAGTTTTTATAACGATTTAAAATTTAATCACTTTTGAAATTAGGCATGTGAATTCAAAAAAATATTACTTACTATTAAAATTGTTTACTTTAGAGCGAAATAAAATGATAATATTTTTAGAATCATTTAATAAAATTCTTAAATGGAAAACAATGTTTTGTTCAAACTATATATTAAGTGAATTTAATTACACTGTATAATTTTATTTTATATTCAGTATTTTTTACTTGAACTGTTATTAATATTTCAGTAATGCAAATATTTTACACAATATCCGTGTCGAATATTTCCATTAAATAACCATAACTGCTTCCGATAAACAACTAGGCAATTAGAATTTCAAATCTATTATTAACTTGAAATGTTTGTATATGCAACAAAACTTTACTGTATACAGTTCTTATCTAAGAAAGTTATTTCGTCGTAATATCCATATTGCATCGAGATTTGTTATTGTCGGCAATCGACGAGATTATCCGCAAAGAAGCTCGTGATTTGTACGACAGTTTGTAGTAGAGCAAGAACTGTTAGAAAGAACGACAACTACTCTGTGATTATAATGCGGCTTTTGTGGTAGGATTGTGACCCGCTTTATAAGACAACTGTGGCGTATAAACGTATACAATTATGCTGTCCAATATGGAATAGAGAAAAGTTGTTGTGGTAAATCTAAATCTATTCTGCCACCGACGTATATCTAACTAGAAGTTTTATATATATATATATATATATATATATATATATATATATATATATATATATATGTACTTATAGTAAGAGATAAACGTTTAATACGGTGAAGTATTTACATTGTTTGATTGACTGTTTTCATATATTGCAATAAATTTATTTCAAATTTTTTCTACACTTTGATTCACATTATACTTTCTGCTTTAACATATATTATCTAAATTATAATGCTTTTTTAGATATTTTTTAGAAATTTTGATAATAAATTCGTAAAATAAAGAGATAACAATTAGGGTGTGATCATAAAATTAAGGTTTGAATTATTAAAGATCGTAATTTTCACTTCTTTAGTATTTTATGTATCCTTCTTTGGCTTCTATTATCGCTTCGAGTCATCAGGAATGCTTTCACTAAAAATGAAATATTTTCCCTAGGTATTTCATTCCTAATAGTAAATACTTTCCTAAAAAATGCTTGTGCATTTCTTACATCAGCCCATCTCACATTCGTGCCCAAATATAACAACAGGTGCTCAATAGACTTTAAGTTTGGGCTTTAAGCTGTCCATTCGAATATTTGTATATTTAATTTTTTTTGGAAAAAATATTACAAGAAAAGAAAGTTTAGAGTTAAAAAAATAATTATTATTCATTTTAAAAGAAAGAATATTATAAGAGACTTGTACAAATAATTCAGTTAAGCCAGTATATGATAGTTTTTTATATAATAAAAGGATTTATAGCTGATTGAGAGTCAAATAGAAAAAAATGATTTTGAAGATATAAAATTTAAGATTAATACGATGAAAAAGACATATTAAAAAAATAAAACAACATTTGGGAATAAATGCACTAAAACAAATTAGTAATTGGGAATTGACATTATAAAAAATTGTAAATTAAATATAAATAGGTTGTAAATTAAATGAATACTAAATAAGGTTATTATTGAATAACTACGAAATATTTTTATGAACAAAAAAATTACAGGAAGAGTATATAATTTGAAAAATTGTATATAAAAATTTTGAAATTGAATATTGGAAGCACATCATATTATGAATGAAAGTAAATTCAATATTTTTTAAAGTGATGGATATATAAATGTATGAACAAAGATTAATGAAAAAAATCAATACAAACTTTAATAAAAATAAATTTTCACCCAGAACACCACAATATAAAGCGAGATGATGGTGATATTATGTTTTGGCGGTGTATTGTCAAATGCTAGTTTGAAGATTTGATTTATTGATGAAAAAATGTATCAGCAATAAATTTCAAATATATTTGAAAATATTTAATAGAAAGTTTAAAGAAACAAGATCTAGATGACACTTTTAAGTATTATCATGACAATGACTCAAAACACAAATATATATAAAAAGGTTATATTTGAACCAAATATGAAAAATAGTGTTTTTTTTTAGGTTAGATAGAACTTTTGATAGGGATAGCTATCGAGTTAGTTGTCAGTTTTGCACACTATAAGTGACATTTGAATTCAGTAAACTTAGGTAAATTATTATGGAACTTTTTACTCTTGAGCAATTTTTCCAAATTGTGGAAATTATTTCAAAAATCAATGTTCTGTTCGTTAAATTTATGGAGAACTTTGTGAATTTTATGGTGCAAGTAACTGGCCATCGGAGCAAACTTTTCGCAGATCCACCGATATATTTCGCACAACTTATTTGCTACGTGATGCAACAATACCAACAAGGCGTAAAAACATACGTACTGCATAAAATATTGCTGCTGTTAACGATAGTGTGAGTTAAGACCCAAATTTGTCGATTCGTAACTGTTCGCAGCAACTTGGGCTTTGTCCTTTCACTACGTGGAACATTTTGCATAAATATCTTGGTCTGCACCCTTACAAAATTCAACTTGTTTAAGAACTGAAGTAACATGATCTTTTTTTGCATCCACTGTTCGATGAATGGGCTCACAATTAACTACAAACTGACCTTCTGTTCTACCGCAAAATTTTTTGCTTAACGGGCGCGTTAATAAGCAAAATTGCCACACTTAGATTGAAACTAATCCTGAAGGGATTTACGAGAGTCCGTTACATCTATAAAAATGCACCGTATGGTGCGGATTGTACGTTGGTGGCATTATCGGACCTTATTTCTTTTCAAATGAAACCGGAGAGTGCGTTACCATCAATGGTGTATGTTACAGAACGATGATCAATGATGATCTGTTTCCAAATTTACATGACATGGATTTGGAAGGGATATGGTTTCAACAGGATGGTCCACATCCATACTTCGAACGAAATAGTTGAGTTATTGAAACAAAAATTCGGCGATAACGTTATCTCCATAAATGGATCTGTGAATTTACCTCTACGATTGTGTGATTTGACGCCTCTGGATTATTTTATTTTGGTATATGTGAAGTCTCTGATTTATGCTGATAAACTAGTAACGATTGAGGCATTAGAAGTCAATATAGCTCGCGTTATTGCGGACGTAGGGCCCCAATTACTTGAAAAAGTGATCCGAAATTGTACTGATAGAATGCGGTATGTTAAAGGCAACCGCAGTGCAAATATACCCAAAATCATTTTTAAATATTAATGTCATAAAATTATCTTTTGCATAATAACAAATAAATTGTTAATTGGTCAATTAGTATGTGTTTTATTTCAATTTCTATAAAGTTCTATCACGTTTTTAAAAACACCCACCAGTTTGTTTATATAATACTTAAAAAATAATCGAAACATGCCCCAATCATAACTTTAATCTAATTAGAAAGGGTATGTGTACTTATGAACGCATGTCAGAAGTAAAACATCTTTTTCGTAAAGTAATAAAAAGGTAAACGGACAAGCGCACTCCCAAAACTCGTAAATGAACAAATTCGTCAGGAAAAAGCAAGTAACAAAATAAAGAAATGTAGTAGGGAGAGAGGCGGTAAATACACGGGATAAAAATTAAAAAATAAAAAGTAGAAAACAATCACGGGACAAAAAGTAGAAAATAATCAATTTTTTAAATAAATTAAATTTTTACAATTATTTCATATTGAGTAAGATTAATATTTATTTTCAAATTAAAACTTTCATAAAATTATGAATTATGAAAATTTATTCATTTTCGTTTGGAATTTCTTCGATTTCCATTGCTTCCTCCGGTGGTGACTGAGTAGGTATAAATGATAAAATTAGTTTTTGATAAGTAAAATTTTTGCGCAATATACTTTACCATCTTAAAACCTGCAAACAACATATTTTTTAATTACTATTATACTACTATTGTATAATATACAACTAGATCAATGTTTTGAAAATAAAAAAAATTAAAGGAAATACTCACAAATAATATATAACTGCAATAAATAGCATTTATTTAGATACTATTTATTGATAATTGATAATTTTATAGCATCATGTAAAATTCAATAAATCTTCAAAATAACACCTGAGAACAAAGAATTCATAATAATTTTAATATAACATTTTTTAATAAAAGTGTAGAATAATTTGATCATAATTATAAATAAAATTATTGTGAGAAATTTTTACAAATAAAACAACAAATAAACTCAAAACTGTATAGGTTTCGATAATTTTTAAATTCCACGTGTTTTCAATAGTATTTTTTTATTTGATAAATAGATTAAATGTTTATACTTAATGTTATAAAATACTATATCTATATATTGGTATACATATCCATAACCTCAATTTCAAGTTGATTTGATAATTTTTAAAAACTACGTGGGTGTAATGTACTCTTATTTGTATGATTATTTAGCTTAATATTTATATATATATATATATATATATATATATATATATATATTTATATATATATATATTTATGATTATATTATGTTGTCAAGTATACATAGCTGCGAAATTCAAAAGACAAAAAGGCGGAAGGGAGATATTTGACAACCTAATATTTATGATTATATTATATGATTTATATATATATATATATATATAATATGAGATTATATAAATTAATATACTTACCAAAAATATCAATGTTATCACACTGAATAACACTCTTATTTAAGCACAATTCACAAACTCATTGTAAATAATAGTTACTAACAGAACAGTGAAAAAATATAGCAAATACAACGTGCTACCTATTGCTTTACAATCATATTAAACTGGCGCGCATGCGTGATGGGCCTCACTACCCCTCTGCCATATGCTCTATGTATACTAAATTTCCGCTGTATAGATTCGGTACGTAACTTCCGTTGTATGTAAAAATTTTACCCCAACACCGTTAAAGAAGTTTCACTTCAAAAATATTTGGGATATTCTTAAAAAAAATTAAATATCATTCAATCACTTGAAATTAAGTTTTGAAAAACATTTTACTAGATGAATGGGTTACTGTTATCTCGAAAGTAATTCCTAACCCAATTAAATCAATTATAAAAAGACTTAAAGACGTTGTATCAAAGAAAGATCCTGTAATATATTAAAATAAGTTTAAAGAAAATTTATAATCGTTATTCTGTTTTTAATTCTACATTGTTTCATAACTTTCGTGAGATATTTTTTTGGAGAAATATATCTTTTATGTTGTGTTAAAATATATTTATGTTTTACTAATTAAGTGAAGATTTATATTTAATAAAATACTATTAAATTACGGTAAATTTTCTAATTTTTGCTTGTTTATTTTTATTAATTTAAAATATTTTACAGTCTTGTGTTGTGACCTATTTGTGTCATTATATATATATACTAGGGTCGTTTGATAAGTATGGTAAAAAAGTAAGAAAAACTAAATTGAAAAATTTAATTTAAATGATTAATTAATTAAATTAAACAATAAATAAATTTATTATACTTATCAAACGACCCTCGTTTATATATTTATATATATATATATATATATATATATATATATATATATATATATATATATATTCAAATTTGTTTAATAAAAATAAAAACACTTACTGCAAGAAAATATATATTAAAACCTTTTTATATTTGTCCATATTATTCACTAATTATATATTTGTTAAACGAGTGTCGTTTGATAAGTATGGTAAATTTATTTATTGTTTAAGTTAATTAATTAACTAATTGAATTAAATTTTTCAATTTAGATTTTGTTACTTTTTTACCATACTTATCAAACGACCCTCGTATAATATATTTTTCTTATTGTGTGTTATTTAATGTAGTAACAACTGTATTTGTTTTATCATGTAACCGGCTGTTAAACATATTCTCTCCGAGACGCCATTAACGAAAATAAAACCTTGACCCTAGCGTTAAGTACAAATGACAATCACTTTGTAGAGATTGAAAACGTCAAAATAATATATCAATTGGGATATGTTGGAGAAATAACTCTCAGAATAATGGTTGTCAGCTATAAGAAACGTTATTTTCATGAAAAGGGTCGTTCAAGTTGTATACATGCACAATCAACTATTATTAACAAATAAATGTAAATGTGCAAAAAAATTTATATACTAATAAAGTACAATACACACACACACACACAAACACACACACACACATATATATATATATATATATATATATATATATATATAAATTTAATATTGTGATATTTTTAATGCATTATAAAATGTATAGGAATATTTTTTATTAATTATTCAATGTATCTTGAAAAATTCATTATGTTTCTTTTTATTAAAACTATATACTTATGGGAAATGATTATGAAAATTAATTTAAAAGCATTTATTTTGATTGTAGAATTGTATTTATATCATTTCATTTTATTATTTTACAATGACTATTGAAATTAATTCAATTTGATATTTTTTTAATAGATCTATAATTAAATTTAAAGACAATTATCAAAAAAATCATTTTAAATATGTATTTGAATTTATTTGTTATATAAATAATATTTTTATATGTATATATTACTATCTTGTAGGGATTTAGTGTCTCTGAAAATAATAGTCAAATAGAGATTTTCTTGTCGGAGTTTTCCAACAGTTATGTTATATATGAGATGAGGTTGTCAGCCCCAGTAATAATGTTGTAATAATAATGACATGAAAACGACTGTGTAGCTGAAATTGATGTGATTGGCGTAGTTTGAATTATTTACTTCGTTATTTGTTATTAGTTATTGGATTCTTTATTTACATTAGGTCATATAATATGGAATGTCGGATTATTATATTGAAAATGAAATAAAAATCCGACATTTTATATAAGACGGCTTAATAGTAAAGATCAATATTAATTTTTATAATTTAGTAAAAGTTATTAAGACATTTTAAATGACAAGAAAAGATCTGCGGAAGTGTTTCGTACTCGATGATGACTAGTAGTTCAATGTACAATTTGCATTTTCGTCCGGCAATCTTCTTATAAAATAAGAAGTTTATTTCATTTAATGAAAAGTCTATAACAATTTTGCTAATAATTACTTTTATAACAAGCTAATAAATAATAATAATCAAAACTATATATATATATATATATATATATATATATATATATATCACCAATCTACCTGGTCACCGTAGTGAATATGACCAAATACCAATGAATGTTAGCATTCATTGAAGCTTTTATCCAGTAGTGGATTGATATGGGCTTTATGATGTGATGATGATGATGATGATGATGATATATATATATATATATATATATAAATATATATTAGGTCGTTCGAAAAGTTCTGTCCGTTTTTGAATTAAAAATAATATATTTTTAATATATTTATTAATATTTACTGAACAATATAATTTTTCCTTGGTTACTAATGATCTCTTCTCAGCATGGTGGTAATTTGTGAATTCCATTTCTGTAAAATGACTCGTCTTTGAAACTTGAGATGAGATTATCGGACAGAACTTTCCGGTAGACTAATATATATATATATATATATATATATACGTATATATATATATAATTTTCAACAAAATTATTTCAAGACGGTTACAAAGTCAACTGAATTTCCTGAAATTATGAGAATAAGTAGAATTTTGAAGCGGATTTAGTATAATTGATCATATTTAAGTAGTAAGAGAAGTCATTAATCAATGCAATGAATACTAAATACCACTCTGTCTCGGATTTACAGATTATGAAAAAGCATTAGATTCAGACAGTACGTCAGCAATATTAAATTGATTGTCAAATTAAGGAACTGAAGAATTGTAAATTGAACTTATAGAATTTTTTTTACAGAATTGCTACATACTCTTCGTATAACTATGAGAAGCCGTATAACTACAGTAACCTTAAAAGAAAAGTATTTAAAACACTTAATTATAAATCTAATGGAATAAAAGTAAATTGTGAGATATCAGGTAACCAAGAAAGTTATGTCGTGTTTGAATTGAGAAAAAAACACTTGTGTGTTTTTACATAAAATAACTTTATTCATCAAAATATCCATCTTCGCATTGAACAACCCTATCCCAGCGAGAAGATAACTTATAAATTGAATTTTTATAAAACTGATTATTTTTATTTTCAAAAAATGTAGACAGCATTTTTAATTCTTTTTCATTATTAAACTGTTTACCACGCATATGATTGTCCAAAGATAAAAATTGATGATAATCTGAAGGAAACATGTCTGGGGAATACGGGGATGGGGAGGAACTCCCATCCGAAATTTATAATTTTTGTTCTGGTCTCTACTGTAACGTGTGATCGTATGTTATCTTGCAAAAATAAAACTTTTTTACGATTGCTAGCTGTTTTTGTTGTAATGCATCATGTAATCGTTGGAATTGTTCACTATAAATGTTTATTGTGGGGATTTAACCCACTCGTAGATATTCATGGTGAATAATTCCTTTTGAAGTCCACCAAACACAGAGAAGAAATTTTCGTGGTGTTAACTTTCCTTTAGAACTTTGTGGGACAGTATCACCTAATGAAAGCCACTGGTGAGTACGTTTGTAGTTGGAATACATAATCCATTTTTCATCAATGGTCAAAATTTAATCCAAAAAGTTCTCTGATTTTAGTCGTGAAATAAGAGATGTACAGATTGTAAGACTCTGTAATTTGTTATTGAGAGTTTATTCGTGTGGTATTCATTTACTTAATTTCCATCTCTTTCCTATTTTGTGTAAATGATTCTGTATTATTTCGTCACTTACTTTGAACAATTCTGTAAGCTGTTGACACGTTAAACTGGAATTTGTTTCAACAATTCTTGGAATTATTGTATGTTATAACAACGACAGAACTTTCTTGGTTACCTGATATTTACTCAGTGGCGGTTTGCTGATGACATCGAATTATTACTTAAAGTAATTATGAAGAAGAAAGTTTCGAGAAACTTAAACTACATGCCTTGGTTACTGATAACATGAAAAGCACTTGAAGATAAATTTGATTAAGAAGGAATTTGGAACAAATATTAGGATGAAATTAATGTAGGAAATGAAAAACAATTCAATGTGATATTAAAGATTAAATCACTTCCAAAACAGAAAAAAATGTTTATAAACTTTAAAACGAACTAAAACAAGATATTTAACAATATTCATAACAATATCTTGGATTAAGTATCAGAAAAAAAAGATAATAATAAATACTTGTTTTTTGATGAAGAAGAGAATATATGTGTATAGGATGTTATAATTTAAAAGTGTTAATTTAAAAACGACATTTTTTTAAAATAAGTGGGAAAGATAAATATGATTTACACATTACACATAGATAAAATATATTTACAGAAAAATGTATAGTTTATAAAAATTATTATAAAATCAATTTTTTTTTACTATATATTATATATATATATATATATATATATATATATATATATATAACGTAAATGTTCTATATTGTATACAAAACTAAATAATATGATTAATTTCTTGTTTCTACCAATTCGATATCAATGATCAACTGTGATAGTAATCTGGAGTATTCAGGTGCCATATCTCCGAATGAACCGAATAGTGTATTACGCTCGAGCCGAAAACACGTTTCTTCGCGGCACAATGCGTCATCCCGCACAACTGTACAGTTATCCACCCACGCGCTACCGTTTGACCCACCATCTCATCCCGTCGGTGGTGTTTTCTTCAGCCCCCGGTCGCATTAATCGATACGCACTAGCAACAGTGTAGTAACGAAGTCGCGTTACAAAAGTTGCAGCACGTAACGCGTTCGGGACGTTTGCCAAATTTTTGTCTGCATCCCGTTCCTTTTCAACCAATTGATGAGTTAGAATGAGGTGAACGCACTTCATCATTATGTCATGATATACGCGAGTTCGATGCCCTTCAGTCAAACTTGTGTTCCTTGCTCGAATGTTTTTATTGAAACGATATTGTTGAAAAATGTAAACAAACTAAGAAAATAATATTAAATGTAAACATGGAAAAAGTAAACATATCAAATTTAATAATGCATTATTTTCCACTATAAGGATTTTTGTGTAAACTTAATAATAATACGCAGGATCTACATAATTCAATTTACAATTATATAAGGCTGTTATTAGGTCGTATAATATGAAATGTCAGATTATTCAAACAGAAATAAAAATTCATTTTTTAATTCAAATAAATATTTTATTTTAAAAAAATAAGCACCATTAGGGTATATACACTCTTGCCAATGCGATTTCAACAAAAAAATTCTCTTTAGAAAAAGTCACGGTCTTTAGAAGACACAAACTCTGTAAAGGTCTTCTTTCGTAAAGGTCTTCTTCGACCTCATTCATATTGCGAAAGGTCTTATTTCGTATGTAATGTTCCAAATTTCAAAATAAGTTGTAATCTGTTGGTGAAAGATCAGGCGAGTATGAAGGATGTGGCAAGATCTCGTAATCTGTCATTCAGCTTTTACAAGGTTATTTGCGTTACATGCAGTCTTGCATTGTCGCGAAGGAGGATGGATCCATGCCTATTGATTAGTGCAGGGTCCATTTGAACAAGTTTTCTATGTATTTCTTTAATTTCAATACAATATGATTTAGCAGTTATTTTACACAAATGAATTTTAACCCCAACACCACATTAATTTAAAGTGTTCAATAATCACTTATTGTTCACTTGTTATTTATAATTATATAATTTATAATTATATTGGCTGATGCATTTCGATGGCGATATATTACTTGTGACGGTATTCGAAAATTTTAACAATTTGTGAGGTCTGTTCTTAAAATTTTCGAATATCGTCACAAGTAATAAATAAATCAATTCATGTCATCAAAAAAGGTCACAAATCTATGAAAAAGAACATGTTGCAAAGACAATAAATAAGGGAAAGCACTTCATGCTTACAGACCAGATGACGAAAAGAAAGATACAACCCCCAGTTGTAGATGGATTGAATAAGGACACAAAACACGAATTAGTATAGGTATATATTAAAAAGTTAGTCTAGATTTTAACAGAAAGGCTCTGACGATGATGGCATCGCCATCGAAATGCATCAGCCGATATAATTATAAATTATATAATTATAAATAACAAGTGAACAATAAGTGATTATTGAACACTTTAAATTATTGTGGTGTTGGGGTTAAAATTCATTTGTGTAAAGTGAATCAGCCACAGTTCCCAAACAACTAATTAGCAGTTATTGTTTGTCCAGGCCTCATTTATTTTATAGGGTGTTGCTCATAGATTTTCTTTAAGTACAAAGAAAAATAACCACAATTTATTATAAAACAGTTTTAAGAAAACTGCATGAAGCTCTGAAAGAAAAACGGCTCTGAAAAATTTATCAGCGCGTCTTGTTTTATCATGATAACGCATCGGTTTATTCTGCAAGTTCTATCATGGCAGTATTGCGTGAATATCGATGGGAGATTTTACTGCACCTTCTATATAGTCCAGATTTAATCCAATTTGACTTTTTTTATTCCTAAATTTAAAAAAACATACCAGGTGTACGCTGGGAGTTGATAGGTTAAGTGAAACGTTTTGTAGAGTAATGTAAAGAATCACTGATTTCTATTGGAAAAGCTTAGAAGGATGGCGACACTGTATGGATATTAAATATTTTAACTTAAATGAAACATGTGTTGAAAAGTAAAGCGCTTAATTCAATTTTATATGCTTTTATTTATATTTCTTTGAATTTTTGAACACCCCTCGTATATATATAAATATATATATATATATATATATATATATATATATATATATATATATATATATATGCACATATGCATTAACATCATCTTTTTTATTCACTGCTGAATGAAGAGGCTTTTCCCATAACATTTCATTTCTAACGATCCATATTCTATCTTTTCTATTTTTCATTGACAAATATTTTTATGTTTCTATATTATTTATTCACATGTCTCTTTTTCGATCTTTTTCTGTTTTTGAATTTCTAAACAATAATTTCTGTCATTCAACTATAATCTTTTTTTCTTGCTGTATAATGGGCTTATTTTTAATTTAAGCTTTTTACTCTTATTTTAACGTCCTTAAATTTTATATGTTGTTGAATCCACTCGTTTCTCATTGTATCTCTATATGTTATACCTAATCTCTCTCTCTCTCTCTGTATATATATATATATATATATATATATATATATATATATATATATATATATATATATATATATATATATATATATATATATATATATATACGAGTATATACACAATATATATAAAGATGTATTTTTTAGGTTAGATAGAACTTTTAATAGGGATTCAATTTAAATTTCTATCACGTTTTAAAAAATACTCTGTATTATATATACATATATTTACGAAGATCGTTTGATAAGTATGGTAAAAAAGTTAGAAAAACTAAATTGAAAAATTAAATTAAATTCATCAATAAATAAATTTACCATACTTATCAAACAACCCTCATATATATATATATATATATATATACACATATATATATACAATATACATACATACATACATACATACATACATACATACATACATACATACATACATACATACATACATACATACATACATACATACATACATACATACATACATACATACATACATACATACATACATACATACATACATACATACATACACATATATACATACACATATATACATACATTTCTTAATGGATGTTCATCTTCCTCGCAGACAATATTATCTTTTATTATTTCGTTAAAAGAACCAAAAATATATAAAAATATAATTTAGCGAACCAGTACATCTTTAAAAATATACGACATAGAAATAAATAATTGAATTATATCAATAAAACATAATGTCCATTTTGTTCTTTATAGCTGAGTGGTATATAAAACTCGTGTATGAAATAATGTCTGTACAAATGAGAACTGACGTAATTGTTATGATGATTCGTTGAAGAATTTTTTGTAAAAAACTGAACATTTTCAAAGAATTTGGAGTTTATATATATATATATATATATATATATATATATATATATATATATAACACCCACAGTGAATTAATAATTATTAAAACTGTTTTTTTTTTTGGTATTGTATTATTATGAATTATTTTTATAAAAAATAAACGAAAGTCTCTATAGTTGACTTCACTTATTGAAAGTTACTCCTACTAAATTATTTTATTTTAAAATATTTAATGTTTGTACTATAATTTTCAATGCTGCTGTTCTATATGAATATCAATTAAGTTTTTCATTTGGCAATTTTTTTCAAAAAAATTATAAAATCTCAAAACATCAGTGGCTTATAGTAACAATTTGTTTTTATGTGACAATCGTAATCGATCTGTATAATGATTGGATCCTGGCAAGTCTCCGAATCTTGCTGAAATTGAGCTTTTATCTGTATAGTGATTGTCCAGTAGTCTGCAATTGTCGTTATTCGTTTCGGACATTTAATAAAACGTTTAATGCCCATATATACTATTTGCAGCTGGAGGAAATACATGAGTAATTACGCGTTAAACAACCTACATGAGTCAACAGATATAGAGTTATATGCTTTTCAATAACTCTTAACTTCATACTTTAAGAGCAATTTAAATTGCAAGAGTTGCAGAATGAATGTTTTTCTCATTCATTATATTTTCGTAAAGAAAAAAAAAATAAAAAGTAAGAAGCAGTCAAAATGTCTTCAAACAATATTTTAATTTTAAAAATTTAAATTACTACAGAACTGGGATTAATATATTTGTATCCTGTCGAAAGAAGTGTATTGCGTTGGATGGTATTCATTTTTATCGATAAAAATTACTTTAAAAAAAGTTACAGATGTTAGAAGTTTCATCAGAAAATCCGTTATTTCATATGCAACAACTTAATATTATTATTATTATTATTATTAAAACAACTACTTTGAAGATCTAAGTTTCATTTTGAATATTCTATTAAATTTCAGTTCAAGATCGGAATATTTTCCAGTGATTTTTTATTTTCTCTTATTTTATTCTTTTGTTGTTAACTATCAAATCTCCCGATGTATTTAAATATAAAATTAAAATACCCATTAAAAATAAAAAAAATATATAAAATGTCTTTATTTTCAAAGATTTTTCAAAGTGTTTGTTATTCTTTTATTTGGTATTTTCACCAAAATATGTTAACTAATATTATATTATTATAATTTAAAAAGTTATTTAAATACATTTTCATGACTGTATACAAATTTAAATTAATTATTACTATAGACTGTTAGTTAGCATGAAAATTTTGCGTTTTGAATAATAATATATAAATAACCTTTAAATTGTGATTTATTGAAAATTGTCTGAGATTTTTTAAGTCACGTTATAAATATGCCCGCGATTATTTCGCCTATTTATATTAATTAAAAAAATGAATTTATAATTAAGGTCGAAAAATGTTTAAAATAAAAAATATTTTTTTCATATATATATATATATATATATATATATATATATATTAATATATAAATAAAAATAAGTTTAATCTTTCTGATTAAAACTATGGCCATAATTCAAATATTTAGCAATTCTTTTTAAATATGTACATTAGGTATGAATAAATTAACCGACTTAAATGTACTTCGATTGATTCATATATTCGTGATGGTGGTTATGCTTTCTATTCACGTTATGTAGCCATAAACAACATTGCATTAGAGTATACGAAAAGCATGGCATCATATATTTTTTATGATATCTTAAAATTTTATACGCTATATTTCGGCTTTTAGCGTGCACTGTAAAAATGGGATTTAAGGAAATATTATCAGTGAACCTTAAATTTTACTTTACTTGTTAATATATATATATATATATATATATATATATATATATATATATATATATAAACCATTACAGGTGAGTATTTTTTATAATCAAAAATTTATGAGATTGTTTGATAATTACGATAGATCAGTTATTTTTTTATAATTTTGTCAATAAATTATTAATTTAAAATGTTATTTATAAAAAATAGAATTAATTAAATATATATATATACGAGGTCAGACAATTAAGTAATGCGACAAAATTCAAAAATCGAGTATATTTAAAAATTAAGGTACATCGCTGCGATCCCCTTCAAAGTAGTCCCCTCCCGCATCTATACACTTATTCCAGCGAGTTTTCCAATTTTCGTAACAATTCTGGAACACTTCTTGTGGGACCTCTCCGAGTACCCTCGTCACAGATTCTTGGATATCTTCAACGGAGTCAAAATGTCGACCTTTGACGAATTTTTTCATATGGGGGAATAAGAAAAAGTCGCAGGGTGACATGTCCGGTGAATAGGGCGGTTGTGGTAACGTTGCGATGCCTTTAGACGCCAAAAACTGAGAGACACTGAACGCACTGTGACAGGGAGCATTGTCGTGATGCAGAACCCAAGTCTTCGCGATCTCTGGACGCACTCTGAGCACCCTTTTTCGTAATTTTTCGAGCACATTGCGGTAGAATACTTGATTTACGGTTTGTCCAGGTGGTACGAACTCTTTGTGAGACCCCTTTGCTGCGCATTCGCGTCGGTTCGCACTTGAATTGGCCTTCCGCTCCGCGCCTCGTCTTTGACGCTCTCACGGCCTTTTTTAAAATCGGCATGCCACCGAAGCACCTGACTACGACTCAGGGCATCACTACCATACACTTTAAGCACTTTTTCATAAGTTTCTGTCGCGGTTTCGCCGAATTTTGCACAAAATTTTATCGCGCACCGTTGCTCTAAATTTCTCTGTTCTATTTTCGTGACATGCACTATTCGTGCATTGTTACAAAACACTAAACACCTGGCGAAGAAATGATCGTACGAGGGTGGTCAAGGTCTCAATCGAGAGAGTAGGGATCTGCTATTACGGTGGCGGAGTTACAGGTTCGCAGTGTTACCACAGGCCGAGAAAAAAAATCGGTCGCATTACTTAATTGTCTGACCTCGTATATAAAGCTGATTGTAAATAAATTGAGTGATTTCAAAAATTTGTTTAGAAAAAATGATCGTAAATATAAAACAAGATCTATTTAAGAGAAAATTTAACTATATTCTAATGTCAATATTGCTATCATTAGTAGGCCTATACACATTGATCCTACATTAAACTTTTTGTCATTTGCTTGAAATATCTGACAGTCTATTTTATAAACTCTTCTAATTATTTTCGTCTTTAGCTTATTAAATGTTTTGAGCAGTAGAGGTACATATACTGAAATTCAAATAAATCTTTAAAGGGAGACAAATCGTCACAAGGAGATGTCTATTATGTTGAACTTATATGAACACAAGATCAAAATATGGAATCTCTTGGTCTAACTCAATGGTAAGGGAATTGCCTCTTCGAAAATGAAATAATTTCATTGTGGATATGAGGAAGACTCCATTCCGCTGAACCATTGCGTTTTCTTTATCCTAAACTAGCTAAGATGCAAGCCAAAGCTCCAGTAAATCGTAGTAAACATTACTTGTTACGTTGCTTTCTGCAAAAAGTAACGTCCACAGTCTTTATTTATGGTTAATGTACAGAAAATGTTATTTTTTTTGTTTTTCCTAATACACATAATTGTTTCATGGAGATGTTTACTATCCCTTACACGTATATTCTGTCTTTTAACTTTTCCACTTAGATAAAAAAGTGTTTCATCAGAAAATTTGATTCTTGATAAGAAGCTATCATTTTCAGCAGTTGCGTTTATATTAATATAATTATTAATTAATTATAACGCCCTGGTTTTTCGTTTGGTTTAAATCCTAAAAAAAGCTCTAGTCAGTATGATCAACATGTTTTCTAAGAATATTCCAGACAGTTGACCGTGGTAAATTCTATTTTTGGGCTGTTTTGGGAATCGACTTAATTTTAACTATATGAGGTGGATAATCTGCCAATGGTTGCATCATGTACACTAAACTTACGTAACCTGAACTGTTTAACTCGGGCAAAAATTTACTTTTACTGAATATTTGTATCATTCAGGAATACAATTTTTACTTTGAGGATTTTTTTGAATTTCCTACGAAATTTTTGTCGAACGGTTGTTACAGCTTCTAAAAAAAATTTAAAATTTATATCCTTTGATGTTTAGATTCATTTTGATCAGTCACTCGTTAACAGACTTCTAAGTAGTTTGGATTTCCTGAAATTTCTGCGATTGTGGATTGAGATTTATTGTTTTGCTCTTTTATTTTTGGGAACTCTATTATAGAAATTATCATATTGTTCTAGATTTTTCAATCTCTGTCCTTTTTTCTTTGTCTTCTGTCATTTTCGTAATATCTGCGTTTAACTTATCAATTCATATACAACTTTTTTTATTTTTCGAAACATGTCTTGCATATTTTATGTTTAAAAAATTCTTGCCTGTCTTTTCAAAATGTTCCAGTTGTTCTAAAAAATTATGTATATATAATAGTATATGTATATTCATATCGTTCTTTTCAACTATATAAATTTTTGAAATCACTCATATTTTTTATAATCCATGTGTATAGTATAAATAATGAGATCTGTTTACTTAATAAAAACCATATGCCGAATTATTAGATTTTATCTTCTAACTTAATAATTGCTTAATTCATGAAATACACATAAAGGAAGATAATAAAAATATTTCTTTCATTATTTACTAGTTATTATTTTTGTATTGAGAGATTAAATGCTTTAAGATGTTGATTTAATCATTAAAGTGAACATCAGTGAAGAGAATGTAGTGATTATTGAACACATTTGTCAAATATTTTTCTTTTAGGATAAGTGAATTATTTGTGATAAAGGATAAATATCTTAGGATAACTTGAGTTAATACTTCTTTCTGAATAAGAATAAATAAACAACAAAAATATTTTCAAAAATGTCTAAAAAATCAACTACTGTGAAATTAAAATATTGTACGGATTATATACAATAATTATAAACTCAACGCTTTCATCTGTCTAGTATTTAGAACTAATTTTCTTGTTATTAATATTTGTAGATTTATAATTTAATTAAAAATAATTTTCAGATCTTTCGCTTATGTTTCATGAATTTTATTTTTTTAAAATAGTTTTAATACCAGAATGATTTATTTAAAAAGAAATTAATAAAATACCTTAAATTATCATTTATGAAAAAAAATATTACTATTACTTTAACATTTACATATATTAATATTATTTGAACAATTTTCACTATATATTTAGTGTTTAAAAAGAGACATATTTTAAAAAAAATTACTAATTAATCAAATTTAATAATTATATATTTTATTGTAATATTGTATAATTTAACAGTTTTAAAGAAAATGTTGTTATATACATTTCATATATTATATGTATATATTATTATTATATATATATATATATATATATATATATATATATATATATATATATATATATGATGTATATATGATGGTTATATATAAGTTATATAACTCATAAAACCTTAATAATTTTTCCCAAGGCTAGTCGCATAGGACAGCGTTTTTAACAAGCACGTAACGATTGTTTATATAATACCTCTCTGGCAAGAGCATAGAAGCTTCTAGAACCGTGAAATATGCCATAATAAATTATGCCAATTGATTACGCAAACCAAACATCTTAATGATAAACAGAGGTTTCTTTGTGAATTAAAACAACCTATAAAGTTAGTTCGATTATTGAATCCGAACGGTTTAAATGTAAAACCTGAATCGGTCATATTTAGAGCTCCTCGAGTCACAGTGATGATTCAGTGGTGAATTCTGTGTAATATTTGATTAAAGTGTTGTTATTTAACTGATAAATTAAATAAATTTGTTTAATAATTGTGCATTTAGTGTTAATTGTAAAGTTAGCCCAATCGCTAACCTATCTCAAACAGCCCAATTATAAAACATATATATATATATATATATATATATATATATATATATATATATATATATATATATAAAATCGTCACCCCTACTCAGTCTATTACTGAATAAAGGCTTCTTCCAAAATTTTCCACTTTAACCGGTTTAATGCATTCCTCTTCCAGTCTATTTCGACGAATTTCATTATATCTCTGTTCCATCTATCTATTGGTTTCTTCTTGTGTTTTTTTATATTATATATCTATGTTCCTAATGAATGACTTTCCTTCTCTATTGATGGATGCTTCTTCTTGCTCTGACTGATCTTTTTCCATTTTAAATTTTTCATTTTTATCGCACATGCGTAACTTTTATTTTCTCTCTGATTTATTTATTTCTTTTCTTACATTTTCCTCGTATTTCCAACATGTCTTGTTATTTTTAAATATATATTTATATATATATATATATATATATATATATATATATATATATATATGTATTATGTATGTATGCATATTTACTCAGTTTTATTTTAGTCATTACTAACATTTTTTAATATTAACAAAATATATAATTTATATTCATAAAATAATTAATTCAAGTGTAAAAATTTATTTCTATAATACAGATTTCTGATCGATTAAAAACAACTGAAGAAATTTTATTATACACAGTGTTCTCCAATATCATGAAACATCTATCTTTGTCTTTTGGGTGAAAATAACGCATAATTTCTACAATCTTAAGATTTAAAGGTAGACCAAGTTTATTCTATTAGACTAATGGACTAAGTTCCCTTCTCTGATATTTTGGTTTTCAACTAATCCCAAATGTTTCAGATTAGATAAAGGTCTACACTCTGCGGTGGCTACTCGAGCACATTTGCATTTTCATTATATGAATAGTTTTTAACAATTTAAACTTTGTGGTCTGGGGTATTATGTTATTGCAATATAACATATTCGTTTAACGGATGTCTTTTTTCAGGAATAATAATTTTTTCATTAATTTTAAATATATTTAAGCTACGAATTTACCATGATAGTACACTAATAGTTTATCTAGGTCATGTACTTGAAATCAGTTCCAGACCATTATATTGTTATTTTTGAATTTTATTATTGTTTTTTTATATTTATAAGACTTTTACATTTTTCATTCAAAGATATATTGAACCATGACTCTATTTAATTTTCATCATGTATTCGTTTTTTTAGAACAAAATTTCTCTCTTTTGAAGAATGCTCGATATAGAAATTCATCTTTTTTCTCATATTCTATTTTCTCATGAAAGGTAAATCTTGCTTATTTTTGTTTTCAATTCTTCTAAGACGCTTTTAAACAGTTTTAACACTAGGAGTAATATTTTTTTCTAATAGAATTTTTCTAATTTCCAATGCTGCTAGGAACGAATTTGAATTATACAAGATGGTGATTTTTCGTTTCTATACGGTTACTTTTGGTTTATTTGATCTGTTCAGTTGTTACGCGTCCATTATATTTAAATGTTTGTACCACTTTGTATTGAGTTGTCAGAAAAGTCATGTCGGATTTTTGCAATAGATGTCGCTATTTTATGTCGTTTTTTTTATAATGAAAGTATCATTCGTATACATAATTGTTATGTCATTTCACAGCTGACACTACTGCATTCATTCAAATAAAAAGTTTGAAAGATTTGGTTAAGTATTATAGATTTTATAAGAAGTTGAAGATGGAAGATAAAATTGTGCATTTTCACCTTATTTTACCGTTTTATTTCCGTAAAGATAAGAACACATGGTAAGCTTATGATAAGTTGTGTAAAGTTTATGGAGACTATTTATTACAAGAACGTCAGTCCCAACGATGGTTCAGGAAATTCCGTGCTGGTGATTTTGATGTTTTCCATGCTCCTCGCTTAGGAAGGCTAATCGAGATTGATGTCGACAAAATGAAGGCATTGATCTAGTTAATTCCGTGTTACACGACACGTAAGATTGCAGAAACATTAAATATTCATCATTCCAGCGTTCAAGACCATTTGAAAAATCTGAAATATATGAACACAAACAAGTTCGTTTGATTATGCGTATAATCGTGTATGAACGAATTCATCATCCAGGAACGCACAGAACTCATTAATTGTAAAGAAATTGTGATTTAACATAACAATGTGAGGCCACATACAAGTTTTGTCACCCGTAAAATACTACTGGAGCTTGGATGAGATGTGTTGCCGAACCCAGCATACCCGCCTGACCTTGCGCCGTCAGAATTCCACATGTTTTGGTCTTTGTATAATTCCCTGCATTGTAAATCGTTCAATTCCGATGAGGTTAAAAAACAACAACATGTCCAGTTTTTCGCTGATAAAGATAGTTCTTTCTAAAAACATGAAATTATGAAGCTCACCGAAAGATGGCGAAAGGTAATGAAACAAAATGGCAAATACATTACTGATAAAACTTTGTATTATATATAAATAAATGACATTTAAAAAACATAGTCAAAATGCGTCAGGAGTTTTCTGACAACCCCAATATATAGTAACAGGTAATTTTCCAAATACTTTAGCAACTTATTTATTTTTTCCCCATTTTGGCTTAATTTTAAAGTAGCATACTATTCCTTATCAGTAAAATGTTTGAAATTGAGCATTTTCCTTTAAAAAAAATAAAAATCAGCAACAAAAAATAAAATATATTTTACTCTAAAAAAGTCAGGCGTATTTACAATTTTTATTTTATTTAATTTTTGATTCACTAAGACTATTAATTTATGTACGAATTCAATTTAAGAGTGATATTTTTTCAAAATTGTTTATAAAAGTGTGTCCGAATTCTGCATTTACCTACTTTTAATTGATCATAAACGTTCGACTCTGAAGTAAACAGGAATATTTCAAAATAAATATGTAAATAAAGTATATCTGACATTTATTTCATTATTTTTTTAATTTTGAAAAATATATATATATATATTATTCGAAATAAAAAAAATAAGTGAAGCTTTCATTCAGTAATGGATAGAGAGGCTGCTACTGCAGCTGCTGATACATACATACATACATATATATATATATATATATATATATATATATATATATATATATATATATATATTACATATAAACAAATATGGATATACAATTTTAAATAAATAGTATCATGTAATTATTCAAGTGATATATAGATATGTAAAAAACTATGCAAATTCATTTAAATACAAATAAATCATCCTTAATATTACATCATTTTGTAAAAATAATAAATAATCATTTGATGTTTATTTTCTTAAAAGTTGATTTAAATTTCAATGGCCATATCAACATCAAAGTATTGCATTATAAAATCTGATATTTAAAACAGAAAAATTTATAACAAAGATTATGTAGTAGGGATTCATTTGTGTTAAAGCAGTTATATCCGTGTAATATCGAAAAAGTTCAATTATAGAAGAAATAAAGGTTAAATATATCATCTTTATTATATGAAATGAGTTTAAGTGAATAAGAATAAAATTAATACAAGGAAGTTGTAAGTGTTTTGCCAAACTATCTAAGTATTCAATAAATAAATAACAAGCACTATATTATATAATCTAATAATACAATACAAAAAATGTTTTACAATACAGCGTGTGAGTTGCGGGCGAATGATTCATTTATATTAAAGAAAATATTCATTTGATATTGAAAACTGTTAATTATAGAAATAAATGGGAATCAAAAAGTATCATACATATTGTATAAAATTAATTAATGAAATAAAAAAAGGAAATATATTTTCTGATAAATTATCAATATTTAATAAATTACATTTAAGAAGTGAATTATAACATATTTAGAATAGATTTCAAATTTGTAGTAGTTGCAAAAAATATGTTTAATTGCTTCAAATTATATATATATATATATATATATATATATATATATATCTACATGGGTCGTTTGATAAGTATTGTAAAAAAGTAAGAAAAACTGAATTAAAAAATTTAATTAAATTTAACAATAAATAAAGTTACCATACTTATCAAATGACCCTCATATATATATATATATATATATATATATATATATATATATATATCCATGATTTTATTGTAAATGTACTATAAATTATTTCACTTTGCGGTAACGCATTAGTGACCGACAGTATTTCAATTACCTTTTTAATATTGTATAAAGCAGAACAGCACGAAAAAGAGTTTTAAAAAAACTTTTTTGTTTATGAGCACTTTAACATTGCATATACAATATATTTTAAAAAGTCACATTGTATTTTAAAAATAGTACAATATCGTTATATAAATTTAAAAATGAAATAACATGGTTCAAATATAAAAAAGTCGTAGATATACGTATAAATTACATCGTAATATTTGGAATATTTTAATCAAAATAAAAAATATGAATTGTTAATTTTTTTAAACTTATATACGACATTCACGTGAGTTTTGAACTTGGAGCAATTATTTTAATTAAATATTTTATATTATTATGTAAATATATTTAATTAAATGGCAATTTTAGAATTTACTTTTTAATTATAAAAAAGTATATTCATATTAATTACATGAAAAAATAACGCAAGCGTTCATTCTTTTATTTCTCTGGAACATTAAAAAAAAACTAAAGCTCTAGCTTACTCATAATTTCTCTCGTCAAATGAATCCACGTTGACAACAGAATATTGTCATGTGTATTTTACGTTCCTGGACTTTATTGTAGATATTAAAGTTTTTTACAATACATTTTTTGTTATTAAAACATGCATTGAAACTGTAGCGAAAAATATATCAACGTAAGGTTTGTATCAGTGTAAACATTCAATTTAAACCAAATGATAATTTTTTTCATATGTTATTACATGTAATTTGTTATAGATTTTTTTAAGTAAAATACGTGTTATGTTTAAAGTATAATTAAAATTATTATTTATTCATTTCCTGTACACACACATACAAACACATACGCACACATACACACATACATACATATATATATATATATATATATATATATATATATAGTGGCTCAAAATAAACTGAAAGGTTTGAACATATATTTCCTTGCTTGCTACCATTTATTAGTTTTTACTATTTTTCAGTTTCATTTAGGCCATCCTATATAAATATGTATTTATAAGTGGGTGTGGATGTGAATACGTATATGTTTCTGTATGTAATGAATTACAAAGAAAAGTATACATATAATATTACATTGTTGTTTGAAATAATAAATCTAAAATAAAACATATGCCAACACTTCTTTCAGTCCTCTAACGCCCCCAAGAACGCGTTTTGTGACATTCCTTCAGTTCACGCAGTGAATTTTCTTTTATGGCTTCAATAGACTTAAAATGATGCCTTAGTAGCAGCAAATTAAATTTTAGGAAGAAAAAAAGCCTCACAGAGTCATATAAGACGAATATGAAGCCTGCAGAACGGTATTGATTGTTTGGTCAAAAACTCATGAACAAATTTAGTGTTCTTAGCACCATGTGAGAAGCGATGCGTTTCATGCCCAACATTTTAACCAAAATGACATGGCATTGTGTTTTTGAGATTCCTACTTTAGCTGGTAACTCTCTGATGGACATACGATGATTTTTGAACACCAATACCTTGACTTTAGCGATGTGTTCGTCATCAATTGATGCTGATGGGCGTCCAGATCATCGACGGTTTCACAGTCATCTTTTAACGCCTTATGCCACTCAAAAAACTCTTGTTCGCGATAGACAAGCTTCAGGGTATACTTTTCTAGACATTTTAAATGTTTGAGTGAAGTTCATTTGATTCGCAACACAAAATTTAATGTAAATTCTTTGTTCAATTGATTTCGATTTCATAAAAATTGCCGTGAACAACAATCACCGTCTAACAAAAACCATTATAAATTATTTACTAATGAATGTAGAATAATGAAATTTGACACAGATGTCATTGACAGATGTACTAATTTGAAAAAATTACAACATGACATTCCACAAGCACGAAGCAGTTTAATGAGAAAATTTTGAATATTGATTTGGTGCAGGTAAAGTTACTTGGAAAGTTTATTAAAATAATAACTTAAAGTATCACAACTGTCTTTTGACTAAGTGGATAATTAAAAATGGTATAACAACAATGAAGTGCTTCGCAAGCTCTTTGGATGCAAATATTACAAAGAACGTTAAGTCTCTCATGAGATTCAAACTCAGGTAAAAAGCATCTTCACTCTGAGGAAGAACTGTTATCTGATTTGCAAGATATGAAGCTTTATATTATGAATATACAGTAAGTTCAGTAGAAAGCACCCCTAGAAAATTCTACTATATCAACAATTGTGGGACTGAAATGTCTTTACTAAGAAGTAAATGTGCCTTATAATTTAACGTGTAGTATTTAACGCCTTAATATTTAATATATTATATCATGCATAATGTTTAGTTATTCCTTGATGTGTATTATATAAGTTAATGGTCACAGATTTTTGTTGAACGACTATATACGAGGATTGTTTGATAAGTCCGTGTAAAAATAAAAACTGCTTCATTTTTTTGAATAAATCGTTTTTATTTTTCAACATAGTCTCCTTTTAGGCTTATACACTTCATCCAACGCTGCTCTAGTTTGTTGATCCCTTCCGAATAATAGGATTTGCCCAAGTCTGTAAGTCTGTAAAATAGTCATTCGTTCCTGCAATCACCTCCTCGTTCGAATAAAATCTTTTTCCCGCGAGCCATTTCTTCATATTAGGGAACAAATAATAGTCCGATGGAGCCAAGTCTGGAGAATAGGGGGGATGTGAAACGATTTGGAACCCTATTTCCATTAGTTTTGCGGCCACAACTGCTGAGGTGTGAGCTGGTGCGTTGTCGTGATGAAAGAGGACTTTTTTGTGGGCTAATCGGGGACGTTTTTCTTGCAACTCGGTTTTCAAACGATCCAATAACAATGAATAATATGCACCTGTAATGGTTTTACCCTTTTCCAAATAGTCGATAAAGATTATTCCTTGCGAATCCCAAAAGACAGTCGCCATAACCTTCCCGGCCGAAGGAATTGTCTTCGCCTTTTTCGGAGCAGATTCCCCTTGATAACCCATTGTTTAGACTGCTCTTTGGTCTCAGGAGTGTAGTGATGTATCCATGTTTCATCTACAGTGATGAAACGACGCTTAAAGTCCTGCGGATTTCGCTGAAACAGCTGCAAACCGTTCTTGCAACACTTCACACGACCTCGTTTTTGGTCGATCGTGAGCAATCGCGGCACCCACCTAGCGGATAGCTTTTTCATGTCCAAATGTTGGTGCAAAATATTATGTACCCGTTCACACGAGATGCCTACAGCACTAGTAATCTCACGCACTTTCACTCTTCTGTCATCCATCACCATATCATGGATTTTATCAATGATTTCTGGAGTGGTGACCTCAACAGGGCGTCCAGAACGTTCAGCGTCTCTTGTGCTCATATGGCCACTCCGAAAATTTTGAAACCACTTATAAACCGCACTAATCGAAGGTGCAGAGTCACCATAATGTTTATCAAGCTTCTGTTTAGTCTCCTGAGGCGTTTTGCCTTTAATGAAGTGGTGTTTAATCAACACGCGAAATTCTTTTTCGTCCATTATTTGACAATCACTCGATTTCCTTGATTCCAACGATTGTCAAACACAAAGGAATAGACCGATATGGCTGAAACTTGATGTGTGTTCTTCCAAGAGGTGCTACTAATTAAAAATAACCTCGATATGCACCAGTGGTGCCATCTTTCGGAATTTACATGGACTTATCAAACGACCCTCGAATATATATATATATATATATATATATATAATATATATATTTACATAATATAAAATCAATATTTTTAATTTTTCGTTAATATAATTATTTACATATTTTCCAATGAATATAATATTATCATAATAAAATTTTAAAACTAATGTTCCTAAGTTGTAATTCATTATTATTTTTAAAAATCTATTCATGAGCATTTGTCTCCTATAGATTTAAAATATAAATCATTCATTGACACATTGATTTATAACATTTACCCTTTAATCAATATAATTATCCAAATGAACATGTTATTAGGGACAATTATAAAGTGCACGCTGTATAGGGATTATATATTAGAGAACGGCAATATGCCCATGTTAATTCATTTCTACCAATTAATCATACTTGTCAGCTGATATATTTGTAATGAAGGTAATTTACCAAATAGAGCACTTAATACGTTTCCAAATTGATTTTAATGGAAATTATTGTTTTCTTTATAAAACACTATATATATATATATATATATATATATATATATATATATATTATCATCATTATTTTCTATCCACTATTTAATGAATGCATTTTCCAAAATTTTCCACTTCGATCGATCTAATTTTTTTCTCTTTCAGTTTATCCTGATAATTTTTTTATGTCTCTGTTCCATTTACGTTGGGTCTCTTCCTAGATTTTTTAATGTATCTAGGAAATCAATAATTTTTGTTGTTTATTCATGGTTTTCTCCTGTGGCTGTTTGACCAGCTCATTTACATTTTAAATACCTTACTTTTGCTAATGTCCGCATTTTTTGCTTTCTTTCTGATCCACTAAGTTGTCTTTGGGTTCTCTATATGTCTAACATGTATTTTCCATCTTTCTTTTGTTATTTGGGTCTGATTAATTTTTGTTATACATATGTGTGTGTGCGTTTAATTTGCTTTGCACATTTTTGTCTCTTATTTATGTAAATGCATTTTTTAATGTGTTTCATCTAATAAATAATGAATTTGTTATCAAAAGTCAAAAATGTAAACAATTATACACATAATAATACTGCATGAACTCACGTTTCGTATACGAAAACTACTAATTTAATAATATTCAAAATGTTTACAAAGATGAAAAACGTTAATCCACTTAAATGCATTAAGTTTATATTAAAACAAAATGATAGCACGATGAAAGAAAAATACTTGTGTCAATTAATTAGATATATTTTTATTATAGCTCGAATATTTTAAAAATAATTTAGGAAATTTCATATATATTTTTAATTTACTAATTTTCTTATTAGAAAATGAATAAAATCTTTTTAAATGCTTCCTACATCCACTAATTTTTTTCTCTGCGTTTCACAGAAAAACAATGTTGTTACTAAAATAATATATAATAAAGAAGAGAAAATATGTATAGACAAACAGAATGTACCATTTAAAAACCACAATATAATCTATATAATAATTTTATGTAAAAGTTATATTAAAACTTCTTTTTGAACATAAATACTAACTATGCTCATATGTCATATGAATAGTCTTATTAAAGGAAACAAAGGAAACTAATGATATATATCTTGCCTGATATAGAATAGATAAGGAATTCTTGAAAAATAAAATAAAAAAATTACAATTTTTATGAGGAAAAGAAGTAATAATGATTATTAACATACGAGGTGTGATCAAAAAGTAAGGTGAATTTTGAAATTTAGCGGGCTACATCCGTTCGATCTTCGATTTTTTTATTTGGTTATGTTGGTACACTCGTCTCGAATATATGTTCCAAATTTCAGCTATGTAGCATGTTTAGTTTGTTGATGAGAGGCATAAAAGTTAGAAGTGTTTTGCAGGCTCCACGATTTTCCGCTGTCGAAAATCATGGATCAAAGAGTTTGCATTAAATTTTGTGTGAAAAATGGAATCAAGTGCTCCAAAACACTTGAAATGTTGAAAGTGGCATACGATGAGTCTACTTTAAGCCAAAAAAATGTTTACAAGTGGTATAAACTCTTCCAAGAAGGCCGAGAAGACACCAACGACGAACCTCGTTCTGGACGCCCCAGCACGTCAACAACTGATGAGAACGTTGAAGAAGTGAAGAAAATAGTGTTGGGGAATCGTCGAATTACCATTAGAGAAATTGCTGATGATATTGGCATCTCGTTTGGTTCGTGCCAATCAATTTTAACGGGTGTTTTAGACATGAGACGTGTGTCAGCGAAGTTTGTTCTGAAATTGCTCAATTTCGACCAAAAGAATCGTCGCGTGAGCATCGCCCAAGAGTTATTGAATGACGTCAACGACGACCCAGATTTACTCGACAGGGTCATAACAGGTGACGAAACATGGGTATACGGTTATGACGTCGAAACTAAGACTCAATCGTCCCAGTGGAGGCATTCCGGATCACCAAGACCAAAAAAAGCACGCCAAGTTCGATCAAATGTGAAGGTTTTGCTTACAGTTTTCTTTGATTGCAGGGGCGTGGTGCATCATGAGTTCTTGCCACAGGGTAGAACAGTAAATAAGGAATATTACCTGCAAGTTATGCGCAATTTGCGCGAAGCAATCCACCAGAAACGTTCGAATTTGTGGAAGAACAAAAATCGGCTTTTGCACCATGATAACGCCCCTGCTCACACATCGTTGCTTGTGCGCGAATTTTTGGCTAAAACCAACACACTAATGATGCCGCAGGCACCGTATTCCCCAGACCTGGCCCCCTGTGACTTCTTCTTGTTCTCGAAACTGAAGAGGCCCATGAAAGGACGGCGTTTTGCAACGATTGAGAAAATAAAGACGGCAACGAAAGAGGAGCTGAACAAGATCACAAAAAATGATTTTTTGAATGCTTTGAGGATTGGAAAAAGCGTTGGCACAAGTGCATTATATCCGAGGGGGATTACTTTGATGGGGACAAAATAAAAATTGATGAATAAATAAATATTCTTTGAAAAAAATAAAAATTCACCTTATTTTTTGATTACACCTCGTATAATTTAATTTTTACGCCCAATTATTTTATTTAATTCCTAAAATATTAGCATAATATCGCCTTGGGTCCTTATATTATAATAATAATTTGTGTGTTTATTGATTTCAAATTATTTATAATAAATACAAAAATTATGTAATTTAAAAATAATAAGTGATAAAAAAAGGAAAAATATGTTTGACAGTTTAATAAAGTAATATTTGTATATAAATATACATTTATGTATAAAGAACGATATAGAACTTTTATAAATATAAAAGCTTTTAAGTTTCAAGACACAAAGACCAAATTTAAATTACGTTGCTTTACTTGAATAGACCGATAAGCCCTTTCCTTTTTGTTAAATTTAGTTAAGAAGATTTTAAAACTACTATAACTATCATATTTTCCTTTACTACGGTATCAGGGTTTATTCTTGATTAATGTACCATGTTTCGTGACTCGGGTGTCTAAGTTTGTAAAGAGAATATTGTATATGTATTTATGTATATTACTGTCTGTACCTGTTTATATGTATAAACACACACACACACACACACACACACACACACATATATATATATATATATATATATATATATATACATATAATTATGCATTCATTATTCACTTAGTAAAACTTACTTAATTAATTGTAAAATCATAATTGATAATATGTAATATATGTATCCATGTACACATACACACATGTATATATACTCGTATATTTACATATTTTTATATAAAGTTTTCTAATAAGTGCTTCAGAAGTTTAAATGGAAATAAAACAAAAAGTATTTAATTATTGTAATTAGTTACTTATCCATAACACAACAATGGTTACAAAGTGTTCCATAATCATTTCTTCTTTACTTATTGTTTATAAATTTTAACAAAAAGGCTCTGACGATGATGACATCGCCATCGAAATGCGCATCATCCGACATTGATATAAAAAATAAGTAGATAATAAGTAATTTTTGAACACTTTATAACCATTGTGATATTGGAGATAAAAATCAATTGTGTTTAAGTGAATTCACCACACTTCCAAAACAAACAATAGTTTTTTTTTTAATTTCAAGCTTATTCTGTGACATTGACGGTAGAATACATTTTCATTCATATGGCCATCACGATTTCGCTGGACATAGTGTATTCGTTTAGTCAAAATTTTAGTTACTCTTTCACATAATTGTGGTCCAATTTCATGAAACATTGATTTGAATATAACGATAATTAAAAAAAATCCTTAAGATGATTAATCTAATAATTGAGATTAGATAGAAATATTATAAATAGCTAAAATGTAATAAATATCAATTGTGCTATTGACGTTCTTTAAAAATGATCTAGGTTAGCATATTTTTGTGGATTAAATTTTAAAATATATATTGAAGTTGAAATATTATGATTTTTTAATTTCTGAATAAATTTAAAATCGTTCGAAAAATATTCTCAGTACAATTGTAATCAAGATAATAACTTTAAACTATTTTATAATAGTTATAAAATATAGAATTTTTTTCATTTTTATTAAAAAAGTTATAATCAAAACCACTCTTAATAAATTTAGGTCTTGATAGTCTTATAAAATAATTTCAACTTTATATATAAACATATAATAAAACTCACGAAATAAATTATTGTTGTATATAAATTGGTACTTATATTCATGATTGGCACAGTACAACGATTACACAAACAAAATGCCTCTCATGTTGTAAATCGGTATTTGAAATCCTACGCAGTAATTCCAGAGGTCAATAACCATTCAAATAAACGACTACCATTTCAGCTCTTCTCGCTATTTGTAAATACGCCAATAAGACAACGCAATTGTAACGAGAAAGAAAAACTGAAGAAATATATTCGACCCTCTTAAGCGAGACATTAGTCAGTGTAATTTCAAAGGTTCTCGTATAATTTCTTAAATTTAATAATGAATATTGTACGAGTTTAATTCTATCGAAAACAAGGCCATATTGCAATGTAAATAAACGAATAAATTATAAATAGTACACAGATTTATTATAAAAAGAAAAAATGTTAAGGATAATATTTTTTAAGATGTTATTTTTTATTAAAAATAAAGTGAGTAATTTTATTAGTGTGCATTTGAAATTTGTTAAATAACTTTTGAAGTATTTATTTATGTACTATATTATATATACAATTTATACACACGTACACACACACACACACACACACACATATATATATATATATAATATTAGGAAAAATGGAAAAGTTTTGATTGGTATTTTCACTCAATATTTTTTAAAAAATAACCATAGCAAATGAATAGAATTTAACCATAGTGACTGTTGTTCTCAAAAAAAAAGATTTAGATTATTATTGACAGATTAGTCTACTTGTGATAATATATAACATTTTTATGAAAATTATTTCGAGGACATTACAAAGTCATCAGAATCTTCGATAGCTGAGAAAATAAACGGAATTTCTAAGTAGACTTAGTATAATGATCGGTAGTAGGGGAAGTCAATAATAGATACAATAATTACCAAACACCATTCTGTTTGGGATTCGTAGATTATAAAAAAGTTTTGAACTCATTCAATATATCAGCAATTTTAAATGTAGAGAATAATCCAGGGATTGAAAAACAATGTATTAATTTTTTATGGAATATTTATTAAAATATTACATCTTCGATACAAGTACATGAAGAAATGACTAACACTTAAAATTTTCTGATGACATTATTTTCTCGATAAATTCAGCAGTATTCGAAAAAGATTAAAATAATTAGATAAAGAATGTTTAAAAAACTTTTTTTATGATGAACTTCAGTAAGGCAAACATAAGTACAACGAATTTTTCAATATGAGAGAAATTTTAAAAGGAGTATAAATAGAAAAAGATAAAAACAATGTATATCTGGGACAAGTTATTAACATCAAGGGCATATTTATAAATGATGTGAACATAAGAATTAAAATAAGATGATATCAGTTTGAAAACAAAATATACTATAAAGTCGAATATTTTCTATACGTTTAAAGAAAAGAAGTTTTTAATTAATTTTTCTTACCTATTCTCACTTATAGCAGTAAAATAGGAAATATGGAGAAATATACATTAGGAATAGCATGCAGAGACAATAAAAGAATTGAGCTAACCAGAAAAAACGAGTTACGAGCGTTATAGCAAAAGCGACGAAATTAAAATGGAAATGAGCTGATTATGTAGAAAGAAACAAAGGTCATTGATGAAAAAAGAATTTATTGATTGGGAATTAGGAGATGTGAAACGACAAAGAAAAAGACCCATAGAGTAGATAAAGATATTTAAAAAAATGTCAGAAATAACAAAAAGAGAAAATGAATGGGTTGGTCTAAGTGGACAGTTTTGAGAAAGATCTTCATCCATTAGTGGATAGAAAGAGGTTGATGTTGATAATATATATGTATGTGTGTATATTAATTTAATTATGTAATTTTTTAAAGTTTTAAAAAGTTTCCTTTGTTCAAAAAACTCTAAAATTATTTATATTAAATTATTAATACTATTACAGTTATTTATTTATTTTCTTACATATTTTATTGAAATATCAACTTATACTATTTGTTTACCTTTTTGTATAAATAAATTTTATTTAATTTCATGTACGATTATTTTAATCTCTCTGAACGTTTTCTTTCTTTTGCGCCTTGATAGAGGTATATTTTTCATACTTTGAGTGACTTTGCATTTTTTAGAAAGGCATATATCAGAATTTTTCATTATTTTGTATTTTTTACTAATTTTTCCAAAATTTTGTTCATAACTAAGCCCTCGAAAATATCTTCCTCAAAAATGGAAAATAATTATGTTGTAATACATTTTTCGCATAATTCAACAAATATCAAGGAGGAACTGAAATTTAAATTTTTACAAGACAACGCACAGAGGTGAAGTTTTAAAAAGAATTTAAACAGTTATACCCACATATTTCTCTCTCTCTCTCTCTCTCTATATATATATATATATATATATATATATATAATATATATATATATATATATATATATATATATATATATATATATATATATATATATATATATATATATATATATATATATATATATATATATATATATATATATATATATATATATATATATATATATATATAACCAGAGGGCTCCGTTTTCTGCTCGCTACGCTTGCTTCCTCCAGGGAATTATGCCACCGCTCGCTTTACTCGCTCACCCATGATACTGCAATCGTGATTGATGTTTATTTGTAATCGTTTAAGTTCGGAGGTAATCGTTCACGGTCGGAGTAGAATAATGACATTAATTTTGGTATGAAATTATTTAATATATATATATATATATATATATATATATATATATGTGTGTGTGTGTGTGTGTGCGCGCACGTGCGTGCGTGCTTGCGTGTTTATAGGTGTGTGTGCGTATGTGTGTCTGTGTAAGTGAATGTCTGTCTATCTGTCTGCCTGCCTGTCTGCGTCTGTCTGTTTATCTGTCTGCCTACTTGTCTGTTTATACCTATGTGTCTTTGTGTGTGTGTGTGTCTTTCTCTTTGTGTGTGTGTGTGTGTGTTTATCTGTTCATTTTCTTGTAAAATTTTTCATTTGAGTTCTTCCCTAATATAATCTAGTAGCCTTTTTATCAAATGTATATTTTTTGATAATTAACAATTATTTATTGGTTGTTTTTGGAACTGTGGCTGATTCACTTTACACAAATGAATTTTAACTCCAACTCCACAATAATTTAGTGTTCAATAATCACTTATTATTTATAATTATATAATTTATAATTATATCGGCTGATGCATTTCGATGGCAACGCCATCATCGTTAAAGCCTTTCTCAGATGATGGTGTCGCCATCGAAATGCATCAGCCGACGTAATTATAAATTATATAATTATAAATAATAAGTGAACAATAAGTGATTATTGAACACTTTAAATTATTGTGGTGTTGGGATTAAAATTCATTTGCGTAAATTAACCATTAATTAAGGTATATTAATTATTAATTAGATTACTATTAGGGATATATGTACATTATGTGAAAAGAATAATATTTTACTTCAAATAATTATAAATTATCATTTTATATCTCTAATTATAGCATAATACAAAAAAGGATAACTTTTTGTTTTATATAGTTAAAATATAGAGTCATCCAAATTTTATGCTTAGATTTGTGTTTTATTAAAAAGAAACAAAATAAACTATACACATGTTTTCCTATAAACTATCTTATATACATGTTTTTTTGTGATAAAACACAAATCTAAGGCGTCACATTTGGTTAACCCTATATTATATATATATATATATATATACATATTTATAAGTTTTTCTAAATTTCATTGGATGCTTATCTAAATAGCTTAAAAATTAATATGCCAAAGAAAATATTGCTTCAAGTGTAATTTAATAGAAAATTCAAATAATATCAAAGAAAAATATTTAAAACATATTATGTGTAATAATAAATAATATATCTGTTTATTAACAGGTAATCTGTTTATTAATATTATATATATATATATATATATATATATATATATATATATAATATAACATAAATTACATATATATATATATATATATATATATATATATATATGCATATATAATTGTTAATATTGCAAAAAGTACTTTTAATTTAAATAAAATCATAAATTAAGATGGATTCTCTGCTAATCTAGATTTATGACTAATTAACTTTTTCGAAAAAAATATTTCACCCTAGTACTAAAAATTTGTATAAATCCATTTATTATTGATGTTAACCTTATTGTTAACTTTTTAGTAATTATACATTAGTGGGTTGTGCTATTTTTACCAAAGTATGAAATTACAAATTTATATTGGACAATTTTGCGTTTTGATGAGAATAATATAATGTTGGAAATTTATATTAATAGAAAAAGAATAACAAATGGTTATTTATTACTTTAATAAAATATAATGATATGAACGCAAATAATTAACTTTTACATAAATGAATTATCTCCTTAATACTGCAAGATATTAGGTAAAAGTGTTTTATGATATTAGGTTGGCAAATATCTCCCTTCCGCCTTCTGGTCTTTTGAATTTCGCAGCTATGTACAAAAAAAAAAAAAAAAAGCGGAAGGGAGATACTTGCCCACCTAATATTTATTGTTCACTTTATTTATTTTCATGCTGATAAAAATTTCGATGTCCATGTCATTACTGTTACAAAAATATTATTATGAAATTTAATTTTATAATTCACGATCTGATGATGGCTTGGCCATCAAAATGCTTATTAGTATATTAACAAATAAAGTGAACAATAAACAACCATTGCACACTTTAACAATATTTTATAAATTTGAGATAATAGTTTATTTGTATGTAAGTGAATTTTTCAGTTTCAAAGCAAATAGTGAATAATTAGTTTCTTTCAAAAATAACATTATTTATTAATTTTAAATATACACTTAGTAACATTTTAGAAGCATTCTGCAATATAGAATATTTTTTATATAACATGCGAGATTTTAATTTAAGATAATTATTATTATTATTTTTTTGTTTCAGGTGAGCAAATTTAAGCAGTTTCTATGTAAGTTCCATTTATTTTTTATTTATTATATAAATAGTAAAGAATTTTGTATATACATATACATACATACATATATAGAAAATATATATATATATATATATATATATATATATATATATACATTCATATATATATATTCATATATTATATATATATATATATATATATATATATATATATATATATAATTTAATTACAAAATTAAATACAATTAGAATAATATAAAAAATATTCTAAATAATTCAATTTTAACAAGGATCCTTAATCTTATGATGATTTTTTTAATAAATGGTTAAATGATTAAATATTTAATAATCTATTAAACAGACATTTCATAATTTTTTAAAAAGTCACGTAGAAAAAAATACTAAAATTTATAAAAAAATATACGAATGTTAGTTTGTCAGCCGTTTAGTTATAAAATTAAAAGAGTTTTTTATACAGTTGAAATAATGAAAATGTTGAGTTATTTACAAATTATATTAAATAGTTTATTTAAATAAGTAACTTTTTTCTTCAATTACATTTGTAATTTTATTTACTACGAAATTTATTCGCTTAATAAAAATAATTATTGAAGTGCTTTAAATACATATTCATTTATATATATATATATATATATATATATATATATATATATATATATATATATATATATATATATAAGAAAGAGAGAAAGAATGGGCAAGAGTATAATTAACGATATATTACGAACGCTGTTTTGGCTTAGTGTGTTTTTCTTAGTCGAATTTGACAGTTATGTAGAATACATGTTGCAAATTTATAACAAATTATCACACAGTTGAACAAGATGTTATTATTAGAGAAATATTTTATTGAAACCAGTTTTCTTTACGTTTATTTTAGAAAATTGCGTGAAATTTGCGTCACATTTATCTACCTTCTAAAAATACAATATTTTGGTTGAAAGAATGTGAAAAGTATGATTGAAGTTTAGGCGTCATAATACTACATATTTAATAGAAAATATTGAAGTCATATGTGAGAGACTGGGGAAAGACTCAAACACATGAAGTAATTGTGATTTTTTCGGTATGTTTCACGAAGTAAAATGAAGAAAGACAATTTTATTTCTGTATAAAATTTAATTGACTATCTACTGACAATTTTTGGTATTGTACGTATAATTATAAAATATTATAACATATTATAAGATATTACAAAATAATTGTCGATGATTCTAAAAATTTAACGGAAAATTATCATGAATGACAAAACATATTTTGACCTCAGGAACAAATTACTTCTGGGCAGAATAACCACTTCTGAGCTACTGAGAACTCAAAATTGATATACTAATAGCCTTACATCCACCCAAATTGACTGTTGTGTCGTGTGGAGTGTAGTTGTCATTGGTAATATTTTTTTAAAAACGTCGTGGTAAATACTGTTACGGGCAGCGGTGGGAACTAATGTAGCAAGATTTATCACTTTTTGCAGACGGAAATTCAAGAATTGGATCTTGTCAACATGCTGTTTCAATAAAAGGGAATTATCTGTTTTATAGTCGATGTTATAATCACATTTCTACTAGAAATGTTTCGTGTACAAATTATCTCGAAATTTGGCGATTTTGTTAAACTACTGAGATTACCGAATTTGATCCACTAGATTTATTTTTATAGGGTTACATAAAAAGTAAAAGCTATGCCAATAAACCGCAGGCAATTAAGTTTCTAATGGAGAATGTTTATGTCATCGTAGCTAAAAGAGTATTAGAATGTGAAAAAATCATGCAATGACCAATCATATGACCGATAATATGCTTTGTAAATATTAGCCAAATCTCAATAAACGATATATAATCAGAAAATAGCTGAAATTTAATTTATTTCATTTTTTTAAAATAAATTGTTAATTTTGTTTTGATCGTAATATCTTTACATGTATATATATATATATATATATATATATATATATATATATATATATATATATATATATATATATATATATATATATATATATATATATATATATATATATATATATATATATATATATATATATATGTATATATATATATATTTACATTCATGGCAAAAGTAATCAGAATTTTGATTGAAAAAATAAATTTTTAATTTTATATCTATGATTTTTATTATCGATTATTAAAAATATATTTCTTCTGAAAAAATACAATCTTTGCAATAAGAACACAATTTTTGAAAACATGTCTGGTATTTTTCTTTCGTATTGGCTGTAGTGGCATTGACTGAAACTTTTGAATTTCTGAAATGCTGTTAAATTGCTTTTCTATGAGCTTTTGGGTATAGAAAATAGTCGCAGGACGTCAAATCAGGCAAAAAAAATGTATTACTGAGTACTTCGATATCCTTTGGTGTTAAAAAATTATTGCCTATAATAGTGCAGAACAAATTGTGTACAGATATTTTCGTTACAAATATTTAGTCAAAATAAAATAAATTTGTACTTTATTATTATCAGTCACCAATTAATCTCAGAGACATGGATTTATTTTTTTCATTTCATTTACTCATTTTTTTATTTCTTTTAACTTCGGTACGTTAAACATCTTCCAGTGACGCTATAATTTTTTAAAATTTGTGTACGATTTGTAAATTATAATACGTGATGACTTTTCTTCTTCATAAGTTTATTTTAATATTTAAAATATTTTTGGAAATATTTTCTTTACTTTTACTATCCTAATATTTTGCCAAATTTTAAAAAAGTTATTGTTACAATTACCATCATAACTAATGGCACATGAATATAATTGCAATTCAATATAGTTAAAAATAAAGTGTTAAAGAAAAATCTAGTTCATTTTAAAAGACATTTCATCAAAATCAATCAAAATTTAAATACTTTTGAGATTATTTATATATATATATATATATATATATATATATATATATATATATACACAAGAGGGTCGTTTGATAAGTATGGTAAAAAGTAAGAGAATCTAAATTGAACAAATTAATTAAATTAAACAATAAAGAAATTTACCATACTTATCAAACGACCCTCATATATATATACATATATATATATATATTCGTACGGATATATGTCGAATTTGAATACAATTGATTCAATTTATTTCACCTTTTTGTTGTGTAAATGCAGATATTGTCGTTTCCTAAGACGAGTAATAGAATTTTACATTTGAATCGTTTCACAAACATGATAATTAAAAACGATGTCGCACAAAGTTTTGCGTAAAACAATATAATTTCAAACGTTAGACCAAATACGCGAATAAAACCATGCGGAATTCAATTTCATTTACATGGAATAACAGACAGATGTGCGACGGAAATGAAATTCTAGTGTTCACAGAACGATTAACATCTCAACGTTGATGATTTTCTTTGAATGGCGGACAGAAAAATTTATTGTTTATTGTAATTAAATCTAAATGAATCGAATTTATCTATACGTTTGTGCATATTTGTATATATATATATATATATAATATATATTAAATTAATTTAAAAGAGTATTGCTTTGATCATTTAAGTGTATATGTATATATATATATATATATATGTACATACATATATACATACATACATATATATTTACATATATTAATTTTGGGGGACAATGGTTTCTATTGTTAAATTAAAATATAAGATAACGTTTAAGTAAAAAGAAGAGGCATTCTTTTAATATTTTACATATATTTCAAAATAAATAGAATAGATAAGTGCTAGTAGCACTAAAACATTTTGTAATATTAATTTATTATTTCAAATTATATAACATACATAACAGTTATTTTTAAAAAAATTTCGTTAAACTATATATATATATATATATATACATTATCGATATATATATATATATATATATATATATATATATATATATATATATATATATAGGTAACCCCTGTATAAAACAACATTCCTACAACACGATTTCGCTCTAACACGGTTAGAGAATTTCGAGAAATCCCCGTATAACACGACAATAATGCAAAACGGTTTGAGAATTTTGATGACATGAATCCTGATGATATTCAAAAACTACTGGTGGAAGATGAGGAAGATGAAGAAAATTAAGTGTAAATGGTATCTGAGATAAACCAAATTAATGCAAAGGAAGATAGCACAGACGCAAACGCAGAAGTTCAAAATGTTATCCTAAAAACCATAATGAAAGGCTTCAACTTAGCTGAATAATTGGAATTTATTTTCTAAATGCAGATCCTTAAATGAAAGAAATCACAAATATTAAGAGAGAACTATATAAATGCTTAGTTCGAAATTTATAAAGATATTTTAGATAAAAGCAAACAGATAAAAATAACAGATTTTTTGAAAAAAGTAGGAATCAAGAGTTGCAGAAGAAAGATAATAAGATAAGGTTATTTTGCCATAAAAAAACTCCCTCGTTTAATTACGTTCAGCAGTGGAATAAAATAAAACATTATGTTATATTATTATGTAATAATTATATCAATTATTGTTTTAATAACCATATGTCTCTTCGTTATAAAAAGAAAAATGTAATTTTTTTCATTTTTGGAACTTAACCTTGTTTTTTGTACTAGTTCTTTGTTTCCTATAACACGAATTCGCATAACACGGCATTTTTTGTGGATCTAACTACCGTATTATGTAGGGGTTACCTGTGTATATATATATATATATATATATATATATATACTCGTATATATAATATTTGTGAAATGTTTATAATAAAATTATTTTTACTATTGTTTATGAAGAAGAAAAGTCACTGTAGAATTTTTTTAATTGGTATGAGCATTTAATTTCAATAGAAACATAAAGACTTGAGATTGTTTTAAATATTATATTTTGGAATTTTTTATTTTTCTGTTATCAGAGAAAATTTAAAAAATATAATTTTTACTCATGAGATTTTATTTTTGTTTATAAAAAACGTTTATCACTAAACTGAATTCTTCAAGCAATATATATATATAAATATATAAATAACCGACTGTGTAGCACAGTGGTTTGCATCACCGCGTGTCATGTGGGAGATTGCGTTCGAATCCCAGTCGGAGAGTCCCTCATTTTCGAGGGTTGAGTAATGAAGGCCGACAACCTCATCTTGTAAAAAATAACTGTCGAGAAGGAAGTAAACCCCGAATAAAAAAATCTTCACCAATCCGCCTGGTCAGCGTGGTAAATATGACCAAATACCAGAGAATGGTAGCATTCATTGAGGCTCTCGTCCAGTAGTGGATTGATATGGGCATTGTGATGGTGTGTGTGTTATATATATATTACATATGTATATTAAAAAATAGGGAAATAAAAATAGAAAGATATAACAATCAATTTTAAAGGTTAAATAATCATAATAAAAATTCCATATAGGTGTTAAGAATTGAAAAAAATGTTTGCTTAGGTAATATTTCAACTTTTATTGTCTTTTTTAAGAACACTTATAATTTTCATCGATTCTAATTAACTCCTATTATTTAAAACTTTCATAAATTATAATATGAATTTTAAGTATTGTAATTCATATTATAATTTATTAAAGTTTTAAATAATATATGTTATCAATATATATATATATATATATATATATATATATACTGATAAATTAGAAAATTGCAATATATTTAACATTTGTTCAATAATTTATGAGACGCATACAAAATGAAAAATCCAGTAGGAAGTAAAAAACTCGAAACATTTTTTTTATGTATACTGTAGAATGTTGCCCACTCATTATACTATTTTTTCAAGTAATCGGCATGTGAATTAAACACTTATCGTACAATGTGTCTAGTCATACCTATCTATTTATTTGTGAAAATAAGTGACTGCGAAGTCTTTTAACTAGTTTTGGACAATATCGTTTATATCTTCATCATATTCTAGACTTCAATCGCCCAAAAATCTCTTGATGTAGAAAAAACTGATAATCACTAGAAGCAAGATCAATGCTCTCGGGAAGACGCTCTAAAATGTCTCAACCGATCTGTTCCAGTAATGCATATGAGTGACAGGATTTAGATGTTAGTATTGATTTTAAATGAATACAAAAAATAAAAAAAAAGAAATTTATAATGGAACAACGGGAACATGTATTCTACTAGATACGTAAAAGATAACTGACGTTATTGTTAGTTTTGAATGCTTTGCAGCTATTCGCATTTAATTTCAATTCTAGACGCATCTCGTATTTGAAAACAATGAATATTAAAATAAGTTTTTATAAAATTGAAATTTTTCATCAACACAAAGATTATTTAAAAAAAACAAAGATTTGGATCATATCTAATCAAAAGGTGAACTTCTTTTCCTTTTGAACATTAATTTCAAATATACATATATGTACATACATACACATATATATATATATATATATATATATATATATATATATATATATATATATATATGTATATATATATATATATATATATATATATATATATGTGTGTGTGTGTGTGTGTGTGTATGGAAGTTGAACGAGACATTTATATAATACAAAAGAATGTATTGTTCTAACTTCATCTTACATTTCTTTTTTAAGCCGATATCATTTTTTTGTTGTGCACAAAAGCTGCATTAAACTAACGATTTGTCTCTAACAATTGTGACTAATGAGTTTCGTTGTGCAAAAAAAACCACTGTTACGACAAAAATAACTGTAATGCCTCGACCTGGTGGTTCTTTTCACAGGAGAATCATTTTCTTATATGCCATTGACAATATTTTTGCCGTATAACAAAATGCTGTAACATCGATCAAAAATATCTTTGAATATGATGAATGTGTATATATATATATATATATATATATATATATATATATATATATATATATATATATATATATATATATATATATATATATATATATATATGTTCATAATTAAATTATTTATTTATTTTATTTGCACTTTGAGAAGTGTTATTTGTAAACTAAATATCATCTATATTTATCATTATTTTAAATGTAATTACATAATTTGACTCTAGATTATTTCCTTTTGTAAATATTTATAAAACAAAATACTTATTTTTTACAACAATTTTTTCTGTATGTTAAATTCATGGATGTTTAATAATACAATAATAATAATGCATCGTCGTACTCCAATAACCAATTCAACGATATTTTATAAAAAAATATGATTGCTGGCATTTCAATATTTCTTTAATTTAAATTCTGTAGTTATTTTTGTATTCTACATACAAAAATGTTAACATATGCAAATTTGTTTCATTTATTATAATTTTTGTCAAAGGTCGTGAAAACAATATTAATTTCAGTTTATTATAACTAATTTTAAATTTAAAAACGATGTTGTACCAGACGTATTAAATTATTAAAATTACTTTGAAGAAAAGTATGTAATATTAATTGTAAATTTACTTTTTTATTTGAACAATTAAATAATTTTCATACTTTTTTATACTTGTTACATTTATTACTCTTTATCTTAACTTTTTCAATATAAACATTTTAACTTCTTAAATGTGTTTATATTCTCTGTTTATAATTTTTATTAGAGTATTTGTTAATTGATCTTTATTTTTTTTCAATCTTTTACATATTATGATTAAATGACTAATATCTTATTCTATTAATATTTTGAATCATGAAACCAAAATATGAGTTACTGTTTATATTCTCTTTATTTTTTTTTAGTCAATATGGAAAAATAGGGAAAAGAGTAAAAAACTGAAATTTGTGACTTAATTTTCTAATTTAATATTATACATTTAGATTATACAATTTGAAAAATTCTTACTAAAGATTTATTTTTCATGAAAGGATCGTTCTTTCATTAAAAATTAAATTATAAAATTATGTGGAAAATAGGTTTGTGAAAATGTAATCTTTTTAAATATTTCCATCTTTAAATATCTTTTACTTCAATATATTTAAACTAATGCCTTCGCTAAGGAAAATTGTATAATTTAATGTGAAATAAGAAAGTAATAAAAATATCATATCTTGTTCCTTACTGATTTTTTTATAATTAGATTTGATATCCTAAGTAAGAGTATTGTTATTATTTTATTATGTTCCATATTTCTATTCTTCACCATAACTTCTAATTTTTATTTTTTATCTCTTAATTAAATTATTTGTCTGATTATTTTACCTTTGGATTTACATTTTATTTTTCTGATTTGAAGCTTGAGAATAAAATGTTTCAATTTTTGGAGTTAATTAAAATCTATTTTTAAATTTTTTTAACAATTAAAATAAATATAATTTTAGTGGAATATTGAAGTTAGGAGAAACATGATTTGCATTCATATGAATAAATAACAGCTCGTACATTATTAACCCTTTAACTGTTTAATTTTGTTTCGAAAAACTTTTTCTGCCTGCTTAATTATTTTCCAGCGAAGACGAGTATACTCGACATAAACAGAGTAAAATGTTTCTGCCTATAAAAGTAGGCAATTATGATTAAAAATCAAAAGTTGCGTGTTGGTTTTTTAGAAAATATATATTTTTATTCGTTGTTAACAAACAAAATTTATTTCATTGATAAAAAAATCGTTTGTAACGGTACTTCCCCAGAATTTGTTATTTCAGCTTAATACAAGCTATTGTGTATTAAAATAAATAAGGTTGCCAGACTAACGAATATTCTAAAATGTACATTTTTTAAAAGATCTTTATTTGCCCTTTTTCAGGGAAAAAATTACAGTTGATTCGTTTAATAATAATACGAATGCGATTTTTTTTATCTTCACGACGAGTATACTCGACATTATGCGAAAAATTTTCGTTTCGCTCTGACGAGTATACTCGACATAAACAGTTAAAGGGTTAAATAAAATTTTATATTAAAACTCGACATTTCTAATTGAGCTTTTGACTGTAATTTAAAGATTTCTTTATTTAACTTATCATACGTACTCACACACACACATATACATATATATATATATATATATATATATATATATAATGTACTATTAATATTATTATCTTCATCAGTCTGCTGAATGAAGGACAATCCCAAAACTTTTCACTTCAATCAATCCAATGCCTTTCTCTTCCATTTCATTTTGACAAATTTATTATATTTATCCCATTTATACATAGGTATTTTCTTGTGCATTTTAAGATATCTGGATTTCCAATAAAAAAAATATTTTATCCGTCGATTGTTCTTTTTCTTATCATCCGGTCCCTTTTCATTTTTATATTTTCACTGTTGTTGTTATGTCCATAATTTTTGTTTTCGTTTCCAATCGATTCATTTTTTTTCTTCTTTTACGTATTATTCTCAACAAAAATCTTTCCATATTTATTTATTTTTATTCAAAACTGCAAAATTATTCTGAATTTTAAGACCTTTTTTTACTACCATATGTGAGAATAGATTGAATACATTGATCAAAAACGATATTTTTAAACATAAATAATATTAGATTTTATAAAATGAGATTTTTTCCAATTAACACCATCCCATTATTATTATTATCTTAACTTCATCTATAAATGTTAATGAAATATTCTAGATATTCATATTTTTCAATTTCTAATTTTTTTAGTTTAATTTTTCTTATCTGAAAATTTATTCTGCATTACTTTGTTGTTGAGGTTCTCTATAAGATATTTTTTTAAAAATTAATTTATGATTTTTCTTGTTTATCTGGGTTTATTGAAAAAATAATAATATTGTTAGAAAATCTCAAATGACTATACATTTCTTTAATTAGTTTCATTTCTTCAGATTTCCAAATTTGTACTTTAAGTACTACTAGATGTTAATATTTTCGATGATATCACATTGCTCAGTCTCATTCCTTTCTTAATTTAAAACTACCTATTTTTTCGTATACTTGTATTAAGGATGTAATATTTTCATAAATATTTTTGAAAAGTTTGATATATGCTTCTTAAATTCTTTGATTTTTCAAAACCTAGACAAAATGGTATTTATTATTCGCTGAATCGACAAATAAGTGTATATAGATATATGTGTGTGTGTATACATAGATACATATATATATATATATATATATATATATATATATATATATATATATATATATGAGGGTTGTTTGATAAGTATGGTAAATTTATTTATTGTTTAATTTAATTAAACTTTTCAATTTATTTTTTCTGACTTTTTTACCATACTTATCAAACGATTCTTGTATATATGTATATATATGAATTGTTTTAATATGAATATAGATAAAAGAAAATAAGAAACTATATTTTTAATCCATTTTTGATATTTATATTGATAGTAAAAAAGGAAAATATTGTTATTTTTACTAAACTTGAAAAAAATTGCCTGATTTCAAATTCATAGAATAATCAGCAAAAAAAAAAACGTTAACATCGAAATACTTAAAAAAAAGATATTACATACAAAAAAAATCTATGAAACTGTGACATATATAAATAGCTCTACATTCCATTGAATAAAATATACGGAATGGAAAGTATGAAGTCATGTAACAGCAAAAAATCGTATATAGTATTTCTTTAACAGTATGACCGGAAGATAGATGGCGCAATATCTTCAGATGTGTTTTCAATCAATCTTTTAGACGCTGCGCCTGGTGTTGGATTCAAGAATCGTTACTGAAATAAATTCAGAATACGGTAGCAAAGGATAAACTATATTTATTCGTATACGTTCAGTGAATTTCTACTTTGAATCAGCTGAAATTCAGCGAACTGTAAGTAGAGATCTTATGTAGACTTGTGTGCATAAAAAACTTTTTTTGTTACTACAAGAGTTTTATAGTTTATTTGTACCTGACTAAAATGTATTATGCTTAATACATACATACATACATATACACATACAATTATATATATATATATATATATATATATATATATATATATATTTATATAAATATATTGCAAAGAGAAACAATTACTTCAAATCACACATCTTTTCTTATAAGTATTATGAAATGGATTATTAGTTATAAAACATTATCATATTATCAAAATAAAATATAAATTAAGCGAAATAAAATTTATAAAGAAATATTAAAAAAATATTTCTTACTAATCCCCCTGGTCACAGAGGTAAATATAACTAAGTACCAGTTAATGGTAACATTTACTGGTACTGATATATGAAATTTTCGCTCAGTAGTGGGTTAATTTTAAAATGATAATGATTAAAAAATATATTACAAAAAAAATATTAGGAAAACAACATAAAATATTTTATTATTTCTACTCAACTGAATATTTTTAAGTTATGATACATATTCAATAATTATTTACTGTAGTTGATACAAGCTATTCAGATATGCAACTTATATATATATATATATATATATATATATATATATATATATATATATATATATATATATATAAACTGTTAATTGAGATTATTGAAGATGAAATAATATCAACAAAAAATGTTTCAAGAAAATTAAAATTATTCATATGATCGATTATCAGGAAATAATGAATTAAAATAATTAGAATTAGAGGAAATCGTTAAGTGCAATTATAATAGACGCGAGTCATTAATGTCAATCAGTGGCTCGGTCGATTTGACGGAGTCGAGAGACTGACTCATAGACGACGTCTGAGTCTGGTTGTGGTCGAGAGATTGTTGTCGAGTGAGTCTGGCGGACTGGATGAGACTGGTTGTTGTCGGGATGACGTAGGTGTGCACAATCCCAGTTCGTGATGATGGACACTCACACGTGGTTGCGGCCGGACTTGCTATCCCGATAGTCCGTGAGCGAGTGTCGGTTTTTACTTGCTTTTCACTGCCTATTTATAGTGGGTGAATCAAAGAAACGTATTGTATAATTTTAATAATAACACATTCATAACGATTAAGAAATAATGCATTTATTCATTCTCATAAAATAATTTATATATACAGTACCCCCCTGCCAGTGATAATATATTTTAGAACTGCGTACGGCGGCGGCGTGCGTTAATTGAATATTTTTACGACGCAGTTATGTCTGAGCTGGAGGACTGGATACATATTAAGTCGAAATAATTGCTGCGTTGATGAGAAATAATAGTGCGTGCTCTCTTATTCACGGCGACGGGATGTCGCCGGTCGTCCAAGTTTTTAGAATCGCGTTGTTATCGTATCGTATTGTTGCGTGTTCGTCCACGTTAATCACGTCGGGCTGTCACCACTTTGGGAACAGGTATCGAGGATGTGGATGTCCCATTTGTGATCAAATACATGGTTGATATGTATGATTATTTATTTCGTGATTAATAGAGTTTTTGAATGTTGGTGAGACGCGTGTCTCAAAGCCGTTGTCGGATTGGAAACGGAAGGACACTGTTGAAGTAACTGTTATACGAATGAGTCTGGTTGTTCGAGAGATTGTTGTCGAGTGAGTCTGGCGGACTGGATACACGTAGGTGTCAGTTCGTGATGATGGACACTCACACGTGGTTGCGGCCGGACTTGCTATCCCGATAGTCCGTGAGCGAGTGTCGGTTTTTACTTGCTTTTCACTGCCTATTTATAGTGGGTGAATCAAAGAAACGTATTGTATTCACAGCGAAACCGATGCATCGACGTAGCTATCCTCAGTCATAACACGTTCATTTAACGATAACAAGAAACGTTGATGGATTTGTGTTGGCGACGATGCATTTATTCATTCTCATTTTTTTGTTTGTCTCAGCGGGCCAGTGTGAGACCGTTGTTATTGCTACAGTAAATCGTTGCTGACTCTGACTATTTGTTATTGTATTGAATACGTGCTAATTGTCGTTTGATAGTCGCCACATAATGTTTGTAAGGAGTCATTAACAAGAATGACTCATACATTAATGAATAAAATAATATTTATATTAAAAATGGAATAAAAATATTTACTTTTCAGTGTTTTTTAATTAATAATTTTATTGTTGGTTGATCTGATTGTAGTCCTTTTTAGTGTATTTAAATCGTGGGCCATAACATAGGGTCATTTAAATGTGACGCCTAGATTTGTTTTTTATTAAAAGGAAACAAAAGAAACTATACACATGCTTCCCTATACACCTCCTTATAAATATGTGTCTTTTTAATAAAACACAAATCTAGGCGTTACATTTGAATGACCCTATATATTGATTAGGACATAAATCCCTACACCAAATTTTCTAAATTAATTCTGATATCTACTTATAAATCGATTTATTATTTTAATCTAAACAAAATTTATAACATCTAGATAACTTTTTGACTGCATTCAGAAAAAACACCTCAACATATAGATTAATACTCTTACATACACCGCCCTATACACATGGTTGTTTATAATAAATTAATTTTAGGCGTCACATTTGGATGACTCTATAGAAGAAGTTTTAAATGCTATTAAAAGTATAAAAAATGGAATGATGCTGGAAATAATAGAATACGAGAAAACTTTTTATAAAATAGAACGAAATACGAAAAAAAATCATAGATGTTTTTAATGGAAAATATAAAATGCCTAATGATTGGATTTAAGCCTAGTAATTCTTACTACAATAAAGAAGACAAGGAAGATTTAAATAAAAATTGACTTATTAATCTATTCCCAACGATTTACAAAATTTTCAGTAATATTATTTCAATATAGCTGTCAAGTCAGCTAAATACTTTATAGCCGCGAGAATAACTAAAATTTGGAAGTGAATTTAACACAATGAATCACATTTAAGTAGTAAGAGAAGCTAGTCGATGTTATGAATACCAAATATCACCCTGTTTCGGATTTAATGGATTATAAAAAAACCTTCACGGTAAATACATTAGTGATATTAAATGCATTGAAGAATCAAGAAATTGTGAAAACATATATTTAACTTTTAGAAAATATTTATAGAAATGTTTTTATCTTTTGTATAAAGTACACGAAGAAACACGACATTTAAAATTATGAAAATAATGTAACAGGGCGATACGATATCACCGAAACTATTTACAGCATCATTATATATATATATATATAGAAAGAGAGAGAGAGAGGGAGAGAGAGAGAGGAGGGAGAGAGTGGAGGAGAGAGAGATTTATGAATTTGAGATATATGATAGTACTAATATTTATTGTTAGGAAATAAAATTAAATTTAATTTAGTTTATTGTCGACTTGCAAATATTTTATTCCATAAAATGTAAAATATTTATGTGACATGACATAAAACATGAAAATTAACACTTGTTAAACCAGATACTGTATAACATTGACTAGAATATTTAAAGAGACACGAATTAATCATGGAATTGAACTCGACGTTCTGCTAAATCGATTTTCATTAAGAAAACGTTACGTTTTGAACACAACAGGCGAACTAATTTTAAAATTAATCCTGACATTGATATTTTGATTGTTGACAGCTTCAGATAACTTATCTCATTTCATTTATTATCAATAATATTTTAAAAAATCGCAAGTTTGAAAAATGAAATAATGTTATATAATGAAATTATGGAAAATGTGATCAGGACTTCATAAATTTTTTTAGGTAGAAATAATTATTATATTAAATAACTATAATTATTATTTTTTATATAAATGAATTATTCTCAGTGCTAAATTAATGATTTAAAGTACAGTTTTATGTGCTCAATTTTTCTATATTATTATAATTAAATATTTTTTTATCTTTTATTTATATATCACAGATCTATACTTACATTCATACATACATACATATGTGTATATATATATATATATATGTATGTATTATGTTTGTATTATATACAAAGTCGTGATATTTCTTCAATTTCTATAAACAAAGTCCTCCTACAATATTTTCAATTGGCACTCATTAGTTATTTAGGAGAGCTTGAATAAACTATCAAGTATTATAAATATATATGTTTGATATGGTATTTCGAATAGTTAACTCGTAGTCTAGTATCAGAGTTGTATTGCTGTAATCGTGTTGTATAAGTCGCCTTTAGATTTTTAATCTCCTTAAACGTTTGAAAATTAAAAAAAAATATTTTATATTAATCGATATAAGGAAATCTATTCTATGTTGATGACAGATCAAAAATTAGTCGATAATGTGTAATAAAAATGTTAACAGTCGTTAAAGCAATAGCAGAGAGAATTGGCAAGAATTCATCCTGCAATTTTAAAGTGGTGGCCCGAAAGATGAAAATTCCCGTCCATTACAATATCCTATATTATTGAGAAGACTTTAAATATAGAGTTTACTATTAAAATCCATGTCAATGTCTCACAGCAGCTATTTGTTTTATAAGAGTTACAATAGCAAAAATGTTATTAGAGTGGTATACGAATGATGGCCACAGTTTTTTGCATATAAAAAAATTACCGCTAAAATTCTTGTTGTGGAAAAAGACTATTGCCCTACTCTGGATTCGTGTTCGGTCAGGAGTGGCATACAATAGCATTTTTTTTCTACTAGACGTTAAAATTAAGCAGCAACTATCTAAGTGTTTTTTTATAGAAGGTCGTAAAGCCTCTAAGTAACACAATGATTGCTAGAAATCATTAAAACTTTCAGCAAGATTAACTGCTGGCACACAAGGCGAAGATGGCACAATGTTAGCTAGAGGTTAATTTGCCAACATTGCTGAATATTGGCCTTCAAAAAGCCTAAATCTCATTTTTTAGATTACTGTCTGTAAAATATTTTCGAGCAGGCTTGTTCTAAACCATACCCAATATTGAGATTTTAAAAAAATTGTTAAAGTCAATAGCCTTTATATGTTTAGAAGTGGTGAGTGCGATAATAGATGAATAACCAAATTGTTTGAAGAAATATATGAAGGTTAAACGTAAACATTTTGAATAGCTGTAATATTTTTATATTGTACTTATTATATTATTGGCTATTATATTATTGGCAATATATAAAAAGTTTTGTATTAGTTTTATTTTTTATTTAACAAATACATCTATGATAAGGATAGAACTGTTGGAAGCATTATGTATATATAGAGTTTTCCAATAAGAATGTCAAAACATTAACAGCTGGTAGCATCTGTTAATTCATGTTTGAATTATTTTTTAACACTAAACCTACCAGTACCGGTCAAATTGACCGTTTTCAAACTTTTGTAAAACTTACATATTTTTAAACGTTATAATACCGTTATCAAACTGTATGACAATTCTTAGAATATGCATATAATATTTTCTTCATTGTTTACTTCTAGTTATTTTTTCTATTTTATATTTTGTCTTGTGGCCTATATACATGTTTAATACAGTTTCTGAGTAAAAATGTTTTACGGTTATCTCAGCGTCGATTTCAATATTAGACAACAATAGCATTTTAGTCTAGCCAAATATGTTAAAGTGTAATAAGCCTGTAGATATTTACCCTAAAAATGGCAAAGCATTTGAAAATTACAAATTACCTAAGAAATATAACGGAAATAAGAAGAGTTTTTAGAATATGATTTCTCGATAATTGAAAAAACATGGAAACAGAGAAAGAGCTATTTACAACAAGTGAATTGGAATCAGAAAGCGATAGTGAAGAGGAGAATATTATAAATAAGCGTTTAGAAAAGAAAGAGAGTTTTATTGACATCCGAAAGTGAGACAGATTTAGAGGATCAACGCATCGAAACAGTTGCTGATGGAACAGTCTATTTTTATAGGTTACGAATGCATAATATTTTTAGGGATATGTCAGGGCCAACAGGATAAACGACATATAATGAAAGGACAAATGAAGACGGCATTTATTACCGTTGATCAGCGTATAATGCATCATATTATAAAATGTAGAAGCATTTAAGTGTTGGGGACTAGTTAAATGCAACAAAACTAAACGCATTTGGTGTAATGTGGCAGACCAGATGGCAAGGAATTTAAAGTTGTACAAAATCAACATTTTGGACCTAGCTGGAATAAATGCCTGGATTTTGTATAAAGAAACAACGGGTGAAAACATTTTCGAGGCAGGAATTTTTGTTCCAGTTAGCTTCAGAACTCGGCGATGCATACAAAAAAATCTTAAAAAAAAAGCTTTTACCAACACCGTCCTTTCCGATTTGTCCGTACGAAAATTGTCAAATAAAATTTTTAAAGGAAAATCTGTGCGAAATAAAAATTTAGTTCTATTATTTTTTTATAAAGAATTTTGAAATTATATAAAAATAAATTTATGAAAATTCTTTATTTTATATACATCATTGTAAGAAAAACTTTTTAAAATGGTCATGCGGTAGGAATAATTGAATTTTTAAGCTCATTTTCAACTCAGTATAGTTTAGTAAATTATCATTGAATGTTTAATACTTCAACAACAATGCTAATAAATTATAAGAACTTATTATAAAAATCAATGTTCGGTTCATAAAACTTATCGTGTGCTTCATGAAACTAAACACAATCATTCAAGTAAACGTGCCATTTATCGAATTGTTGAAAATTTTGAAAAAAAAATTACTCTAGATGATAAAAAAGTGCCTGTAAGACTAATAAATGCTAGAAATGGGGCTAATATTGCTTCTGTTAGTGAATATTTCAAAACGAAGTTGGAGATCATGCTACAGTAAATGGAGTACGTTACCGAACCATGATTAATATTTTTTTTTCAAAAATGATTGAAAATGGTTTGCACGATATATGGTTTTAACAGAATGATACTACGTGCCGTATATCTACGAAAACAATAGACTTATAGAAACAAAAGTTTAATGAGTCCATTATTTCACGAAATGGACCAATCAATTGACCACCAAAATCATGTGATCTAACTCCATCGGATTATTTTCTGTAGGGTTATGTGAAATCATTGGTTTATGCTGATAAACCACAAATAACAGAAGCATTAAAAAACAATTGAACTTCTAATTCATGAAATTGGACCACAATTATGCAAAAGAGTGATTAAAAATTGGATTAAACGAATGAACTATGTCAAGCGAAGTCGTGGTGGTCATATGAGTCAAATTGTGTTCCATTATTAATGCCATAGAATATGATTAAAAAAATAATAATTAATTAATTAAATAATTTTTGTTTTATTCTATTTAAATTTCTGTAGCGCTTATTGCAAAACTCTCTCCTCTCTCTCTCTCTCTCTCTCTCTCTCTCTCTATATATATATATATATATATATATATATATAGATTAATATTTACTGTTATCAATTTAATTTTGTTTAGTTTTCAAAAACGTTGATGAAAACTTGTACATATTTATAAACCTATAAGCCAATTATCGTAAATGGCTTCATTATCACGTACCTAAATATTAATATAATTACGCTGACAACACTAATAGTGTCACATTTTACATACGGATTATCAAGATATGTGGTTTTTTATAACCATTTAACTTTTATGTCATCTTATATATATATATATATATATATATATATATATATATATATATATATATATATCCAAAATTAGTACAGAAAATACAAAAGATAACTATCGATTATAAGTACAAAAAACATCCTATAACATCTGTTACAATTCATTATTTTATCTTTATAATATTTTTTTCAAATAATATTATGTATTTAATACATTAATAATTTTTTGTAACATATTATATATTTATTTCTGATCAGTGATTTTATATTTATTTTCAAACAAAATATTTTTTTTGTAAAATGATTTTTTTAGAAATATTAACTGATGTTGATATTTTCAATACAGTGGTTTTAAATTGATAATGAAAATATTTTACACATTTTTATAACGAATATTTGTTTATATTAAACTTGAACTATGACTATTTCATTATTTGTTTTGAAAATTTGACAAATTTACTTTAATACAAATAATTTATTAACTCAACCTCATAAAACAATTATAAAAATGTTAAGTAAACATTGAATGATTATTGGTCACTTTAATATAATAATTATCATGTATTATTGACGTGATATTTCATTTGTGTAAAATATATTTATTTCAGTTTTTCACAAATGAATCACTTTTCTTCAGAATATAATGTTTTAAAAAATAATATATATAGTTATTTTCAATTATGTTTTTTTAATAAATGCTAGTAAGGATTTAACATTTAAAAAAATTAAATATTCATTGTTATTTAATTTATCTTTCATTTTATGTATGAATTTTTATTGAAAAAAACAGTCATTGTATTTTATGGTTGTAATTAATTTAGGAAAATTTATTTATCCGCAGAATAAACCAAGAATGTCATTTACAATATATTTATCACAGTGACTAATATCTTTTTTTAAAATGATTTTTGACCCAAAACTATAATAAATACATTTTGATGGAAATCTCATTTTCATCACAATATAAAATAATAATATATTTCAAACATGTAATTGAAATTTACTAGGTGATAAGTAGTGAATAAGTAATTATTGAATATTTCAGTAAGAATTTTTAATTAAGTGGAATAATTAATCTTTTGTGAAAGATATTTTTTCTGTAAAAAAATATCCAGTTTAGTTTATTATCATTTCAATAACCAAATACATCATAAGAATAGATTTTAGATTCATTTTTCAGAATACAATAGTTATTAATATGGGTTTTTTGACATTTATACTGACTTTTGTAGATATAAAAATGTTATATATGCCAATTTTCTTCTTACTAATAACTTTAATTTTGATTAATATTATAATTTATCGCAATTTATTTATAAAAATATACAATAATGTAAAATTCTCTTATATCAGGATTTTCTTAAATATTCTTTAGAAAAATTCTGTCCTGCATATTATATAAAAATATTTTCTGTCTTACTTATACTTTCTATTGTCCATAAATCGTCTTATTTATGCCAATAATCACACTTTATCAATTTTTGAAGTAAGATAAATTGATAATATAGTGTGGTACTGTATGGTGATAAAAATTCAGGAAAATTACATTTTTGTTAAAATTATGAGAGAAAGTACAATAAGACGAAATTGTCAAAAATTGCAAAACGTACAAAGAATAATATAGATTTGTTTTTTTACACTACTTTATAATTTTAAAAATTTCGTTCTCACAATCTATAAATGTAAGTTTAAGTAAAGTGAATTAGATTTTACAATGCAGTGCTCTGATGATGATAGAATTGTCATTGAAATTGGCATAAAAAATAAGTAAAGAGTAAGCAATTATTAGCCACTTACTAATATTATATATTGGGGTGTTAAGGTGATAATTCATTATATAAAAATGAATTCCTTACAATATGATATTAAACCTAACAAAAATATATTGGTATTGAGTTCTAAACATATCTTAATAAAAATTAATAACAATAAATATACTTTGGAAATAGTTTTATTCCAAAATAAAACCAAGTTCAGAGTAAATGTTCAAATTACTGAAAAATATAGCGTAAAATCGAGATTATATGAACGGTTTTTGCATTTTAGATTTAGTTGTTCTCAATGCGTGGTTACTGAATTAAGAAAGTATAGGTGCTATCATCACTAGAAAGAAATGTTTGTTTCAGTTAATTGAAGAAATTAACACTATATAGAGATAAAAAACGTGGTCTTCGCCTATTCGCAGGAATTTACGACTATCAACAAACCATCAAATAGTAAACCGAATACTTTAACCAAACTTTAAATAAACGCAAATCATGTCAAATGAATTGTTGCAAAAATAGAGCGAATAGTATAGTATTTGTATTTAATATAAAAATATGTTTGCATAAAATATACAAGCAAATTACAATCTGTTGCAAGAAACAGATTTTATTATAATTAGTTTTGTTTTAAAAAGAAAAAATAAGTGTAAAATATTAAAAATTGTTCTTACTGGGAAATATTTTAAATTATTTATTTAAATATTAAAGAAATTAATAATGACAACAAATAAAAGGTTTTCAAATATTCATCAAATTGACGGATGGCAAAATTATATATACATTCAAAGCTTATTGTTCTAGTGTTTAAAAAAATACAACTATCTTATAATAAAATATTATTTTATAATATCAATAATAATTTACTAAATTTTCCAAGAAATGTTTCATTTCATCTCTGCGAAAAATACTCGCTTGGAGTAAAAAAAATGAAATATAACTTCTTATTTCAGTTCATCTATAAAATTGTTTATCTCTTGTTCCTATTTTCAATTTAAATTCTATTTACTTGGTTCAAATGTTTAATACCGTAATTGATATACACTCATGTGCAAAAGTGAAAAAACAAGTAAAATTATTTTATTTATTAAACTTTTCTGAAAAATTTAAAATAAATAAAAAAAATATTTTTTCAAATTTAATCTTAAATTTAATGCGTTTTATTTTCAACTCAAAATTAATAACAAAAATAAAAAAGAGTCAATAATTCATTTTAGCTATTATATAACACATTTTCAACGGTGAAAAAGTTAACATTCACTTTGAAAATTTGATAAATAAATATATATTTTTTAACATTCAATGTAAAGTTGGACCACTTTTATTTTTAATGTTTTCATTTAATCTTTTGGTCATAGAATTTCGTATTATTTCAGGTCCAATATTTTTTCATTCATATCGAAAGATTTCTCTCAAAATTTCTTTGTTTTGTACACTTTTTTCCATATTTGTCATTTAATTTTGTCTCATAAATGTTCTATGGGATTTAGATTTGGGGACTGAGGTGGGGTTTTAAGTTGTTTGGTGCAGTTACACAAAAGCCACTCATGCACTATGTGTGAAGTGTGTTTGGGATCATTTACATGTTGGAAAATGTATATACTTTCTAGGCTTAATTTTTTAGACCTCTGTTTCAAAATTTTTTATTGTAAAATGTTCAAATACCCCAAGCTATTAGTTGTTGTTTCAATGAGTCATATTTTCTACCCTAAAAGCCGCAAAATATACTCAGATCATTACGTTTATACCCCTATGTTTCACCGTACCAACAAAATTCTTTGTTTTATATTCTGATTTTTTTTTCGATAAACTTTAGTCCTTTCATCGTTATCAAAAACATAAAATTCACACTCATTATTAAAAGTTATCCTATTCCAGAACTTTTTATCTTTATTAACATATTGTTTAACGAGTTAAATACGCTTTTTACGATTAATTTCATTTATGTAAAGTTTTTTCCTAGGTACTCTAATAAAGTACCCTTCACTATTCAATATTCTAGATATAGTGGTTCAATGACACTTTTTATAATATTCTATTGATACGTCTACGATAATTCGGGTTAAAAATCACATTTTTCTTCATTTTCTTTACGTCTTTGTTATTCTGTAAATATTTTTGACGTTCCAGATTGTGATTTTGAAGCGATACTACCATTTATAATGTAATTTCTTATTATTTTTTGATTTTTAGATCTACTTTTTTTACATATTTTTGCTTTGTCATCCAAACTACTTCCTTATTGTCTTAAATCTACTATTAATTATTACAAATCACCGGATGTTTCCTTTCTGTAGGACGTCATTAGCATTAATCACTTTCGTTTTTTATTTTTTTATTATTTCAAAACCCTTATGTATTATAAAATAAAAAAAATATTCTCTTAAGATACACATTTCACAACTTTCCTCAAAAATGTTTAAAAACGAACTAATATACAATTGTATATAAACTTTTGCACACGGAAATAATATTAATAAGGAATTTCATAATTTTTCTGAACAATAACCAATAAAATATAGAGAAACAATCTTGCCATAGTGAAAGAATTTATCAGAAAAAAATATTGATGAAAATATTTTAATGAAAAAAAGCATAATCATTTTGTAAAAAATATTTCTTGTATATCCACTTTTGCACATTATGAGTACGTAAAAAATTTCGTTAATGAATATAACGATCTTGTTAATCTTAATCATAAAAACCATTATACGATATTCAATAGGTATGTACAATAATTATATTTAAAATTGAAGATTTTTCGTAAAACTGAAGTAAATTTATTATATAAAAACAAAGTTCTTCAATACTGATAAAAATAATTTAAAGAGACCATCCTTCATCAACTACTTATTTTTTTAACACAAGTTTAAGTATTTAAAACATAATGCACATATTTGAAATAAAATAAGTTTCAACAACAAGATTTTATTTCTAAAAATAACTGTTAATTAAACATTAGATAAATTTATTTAATATTATAAATTAAAAAGTTTTTATCAGTATATTAATATTGTTTCAATTAATAAATTATTATATTTTATTATTAAATACAAATAATGCAACAATTGTTTAAAATTAATTTTTATATATAAATTAATGGAAAACATTTGTGTTTCTCTCTTTATCTCTCTCTCTCTCTCTCTCTCTCTCTCTCTCTATATATATATATATATATATATATATATATATATATATTATATATAAAGCCTATTGGTATTAAAAACGTTGTTCAATACATAAAAGAAAAAAAATCAATATTCTCTAATTTTTATAAAATAAGTGCACTTCAAGTGTAATGGATGATAAATATTTTAATAATAAAACTTCTTTGAGTGTTGCCGTTAAAGAAACTACTTAGTACATCAGAGAGATTTTCCACCCTTGCTCTTTTCGTTGAAATTAATCTTTTGCCTAATCTATAGAGATTATGAAAGCAGCGATCTTTTCATTATTATTCCTTTTAGAGTAGCATATTTGAAGTGGATACTCTGTTTATATTGTTATAGAAAGAATAACAACGCTCTTATCTTGATGTACCAAATTATATGTATACTTGCATTGTGGTCGAACATATTTTCTTTATTCTTATTTCAGACGTTAGAGAATATTGTTCATGTATGGTAATATTAAAAACTATTAATATTCAATTTTTGTGTACACAAAAGAATTCGAATTGGCCTCTAGATAATCTGTTCATTAATTTAATTTCAAAGTTTCCTTAAACTTTTATTTGCTTGTTTAAAATTGTAAGTTTTAAATTTACATAAAAATCTATTTCAATATATTATTAGAAACTTTATATATTTAAAATATTAAATTCTTACAGAACAAATTGATTAGTTTTAAGGAAGAATTAAAAAAAATTACTAAAATAACCACAAAACGATTCAAATTAACATAATGAAGAATTAAAAATACTCTTTGATTTTATCAAAAGAGCCTTATATTTACTATTTCTTCTTATTTACAAAGGTGTCAAAAGTGACGTAGTTTTATTTATAATAGCAATATCATAAATAAACATGTTTTTAAAGAAAATCAGTATTTGAAATAATATATTGTAGATAAATTCATAAAATATTTTAAGTTTCATATCGTTGAAATTTTGATATGTATGTATATACAATAGGTGGTGCAATAGTTATATTAGAAAATAATGTGCTTTATGAAAAATATGATATTAGGAATTGAAAAATATTCATTCACATTGAATATGATATATAAGGTTATTCAAAAAACTTGCCTACATGTTTCTTTTTAATAAAACACAAACTATTTGGAATTTTTAAGCTGTTTTTTTATTGAAATTATGATTCATTTCAATTATACAATTGCGTTTGCAAGCATCAATTCGAATATTGAAATTTTCAATGACTATTCTACACGTTGCTGCATTTATTTCACGAATTGCTACTCGAATTCTATTCTTAAGGTCATTAATTGTTTGTGGCGTATTATTATATACTCGATTTTTCGAAAAAAACTCATAAAAAAATCTAATGGTGTTGAATCGCATAATCTCGCAGGTTAATTGAAATATGCATTTCGTGAAATTACAAGTTGACGAAATTTCGATCGCGAAAATTGAATGTTTTCTCGAATTGTGTGACATGTAGCACCATCTTGCTGGAAATAGACATCAGGCACATCAATATTATTAAATTCTAGCCATAATAAAGTCACTCAAGATTGATTGGTATAACTTAGCATTCACAGTAACAAAATTTTCAGCATTATCTTTGAAGGAAAATGGTCTAATGATTCCATTTGTCCAAAATGCACACCAAACAATTAGTTTTTGTAGGTGTAGAGATTTTTCATGAATTAACACGAGGATTTTCATTACTCCAGATACGACAATTTTGCTTATTAACGAATCCATTCATTGTGAAATGAGCTTCATCACTAAACAACATTTTGCTTGAAAACAATGGATCTGCTGTTAATTGTTTAATAATCCAACTAGTAAAATTACGACGTTGTAAATGTTCTCTTTCTATTAATTCCTGGGTTAATTGAATTTTTAACGTGTGTAAATGCAAATTCCTCCATAAAGGGCCATAAAATATGCTCAATTCTTGCGAACGACATGAAATTGTTGTTTTCGGTTGATTTTCAACACTTTTACTTACAGCAGCAATGTTTTTATTTGTGCATATAGTTTTTGGTCTTCTACTTTTTGGTTTATCAATAATACAACGGGTTTCTTCAAATTTTTTTATTAATCTTTAAATTTAAGACTGATTTAGCCTATTATTTACACCAAAAAAATCACGAATTTTGCGATGAACATGTTTCAAAGAACACCCATTTTCATAATAATTTTAAATAATGTAAATGTGTTGCTTCAATGTATATCTATCCATGGATAAAATTGTAACCTTCTACTAAAACAAAAAGGGTTATGCTATTATAAAAGACATGTGTGAATATTATATAGCGTTGACATCTAGACATCACATTTGGATAATCATGTATATATAAACACTGAAAATTTTCTAACGACATAATTTTCTTAACAAACCCAGATAAATTAGAAAAAATAGACGAATTGAATAAAGCAAGTTAAAAAATTGGTTTTATGATAAAAATTCATTGAAAGAGAAGTAATATTTATTAAATTTTCAGTTCTAAGAAAAATTGAACTTAAAGAAAGAGAAATAAAAGAAGTTGAAAACTATACGTATCTTGGACAGCTCATTACTAGTAAAGGAACATTTATAAATCAAATGTATAGGAGAATAAAAATGGGATGTTATTAGTTTTGAAGAAATTCTCACATCATGAGTTCGGATATTCCTCTATGTTTTTTTTAATCAATGTATCCTACCTTTTGTCACTTATGGCAGTAAAACATGGACTTTGAATGACAAAATACTATAATGGCTGCGATAATATAAAGAAGCATGGAAAGATATAAGTTAGAAATAACACGTAGAGATAGAAAGAAAAACGGAAATTTGCATGAAAACGAAAAGTTACAGACATTATAGCAAAAGTGAAAAGTTTAAAATAGAAATAGGCCGATCATATAGAAAAAAGAGAAGATCATTGATAGACAAAAGAAATTATTGATTGAGAACCAAGATGAGGCTCCGGAAAAGATTCATAGATTGTTGGAACAAAATGTAATATAATTTGTTAGAATTGACTTAAAGAGTAAGGCTAGATCTTTTGAATTGGAAATTTTTGGGTAAGACCTTTATTTAATATTAGATAAAAAGATGCTGCTGCTGCTGCTTATAATGATATATATATATATATATATATATATATATATATATAAAATCATTTAATAAATAAATTGACTTTAATAATTATATAAATTCAAATAACACAATTATATACTTCAATAAGTATTTCACATTGTTATTTATCTTTTTGGATCTGATACTTATATGCATTCAATCCTATTAAGAGGACAATTTATTTCATATATAATACAACTCAATAAAATTTGTTCCACTGGCACCATTTTAATATTTTATAAATTTATGGAATCAGGAAAACGATCATGTATATAATTTTGAACGAATAGAGTTTGAAAACTTCGCGAGGCCAATTATAATTTTACGAAATCGTAACTGTTATATTGGCATTTAGCCTAAAGTAACGTATTTGGCAATATCGACACTAGTGTGACGTTTTTGGCACTTCGGTCTGGTAAAACGTACGACGAAATGCTCGTGATGACCTTGACATGCCTGAATGAATTTAAAAAAAACATATATAATTTTGTCACCAAAATCTATTTGTGAATAGTTTATAATTATCATTGCTAAGTTTTCCTTGTTTATATACTGTTCTAATTTTAATAATCTAGTTTTTATGAAAGAATAAGTTGTTATGTTATTTTTAAATATTTTGCAGGGAATTTTTTTCAAGTATTTTCGTAAAACATTCTTATTTAATTTGTGTTCTATATATATATATATATATATACACTTCCATTAAAATTTATTTGAAAACAAACTTATTTTTAAATGATTACCTTTTTCTTTTCTTATATAATATATTATGAAATACATTTCACTAATAGCATTTATTTATTGCAATGTTTATAGCATTGTTCAAAGCATTTATGGATTTATTTATTTTAGGTAGCTATTAAAGAGTAAATCGTATATTTTTTAAAAAATTCAATTTTTATCCAAACTTTTATTGTATTACTGTAAACATTAAAAAAAATTCTTCATATAAATTGAGTAAGGATAAAACTACTACTCTACTATTATTATTACTAGAGTTATATTTTGTATTAAAAATTGACAGCTAACTACACATATTTTTATTTATGTAATTTTTTATTAATAACTAATTAACTATACTGAAAAAGTCTTAGTGACTATTGTTGTTGTTTTTACAAAAAAAAAATATTTTTTAGTGTAAAGCACTTAAATGTTTTTATTTAAAATTAATATTTTTTTAAATTTTAATCAACGAAAAAATAATTTTAACTTATATTTTTTCTCTCTCCCTCCCTCTCTCTCTCTCTCTCTCTCTATATATATATATATATGTGAGTGTGTGTGTGTATTTATTTATATAAATAGGATAGTATTGTATGTTTCATAAAACGCATTTAAACCTTTTACATTGTTTAAATACATCTCTCTTTAGCAGAAATAAGGATATAAAATGGCTTGAAATTTTAATTAAAAAACGTGATCTTCCATTTCTTGTAAATTAAATCCGAAGACAAATCTGACTATTCAGTTAAAAGTTCGTGTGAAAAGTATTACCTGCGTTACATTATTTTATATTCAAATAGATATTTTTGTCGTTATTCTCTTACGTTACAGGAATGTTTGTGTTTCAAAATTCATTAAGTTGTATAAATATTTGAATATACTAATATTTTACTTTGAAATTGAATGAATTATTTTCGTATATATTTCGAAAATAAATGATAACTTTTGGGATAATATTCACGATCAAGTAATTAATCGTGCTTTTATACGGTGTAGAATTACGATTAGTTTTATTAGATTCTTATTTAATGTCTATATATTATATTCATGAGTTATAAAAAAAATGATAGAAAGTTTTTTTTAGAAAAAAATGCGCGAGAGTTTTCATATCGAATATATTTACAGCTTGTATTAATTTCATGGTTCGTAGACTGATTCCGACTTTGGTTACGTTTAAATGCAACACTAGCCACTAGTCCGGAGGGATTAAAAAAAATACACCCCCGACAGGGCGTTTCTGTGGCACGACGCTTCGTCCGTTTACTTTCAAAGACGCATGAAATCCTCCCAGGGGCACCGTTACTCAAGTCGTTGAGGGCGACACTGTTCGATCGGTGGCAGAAGTGTGAACTTCCAGGTCATTTCCACAGTCTGTAGAATTGATTCGAATTTTCCGGTAGAGTGGACACGTTTCGGCCGAAACATCCACTGTGTCTATCTATCTATCGGTGTCGATATACGCATATGTCACACTTATTTCAATTCTTTTATTTCGATTCGAAATGATTCGACGTGTAATGGTTGTGATATTTGTACAAACGTAGGCAATATTTCAGGTGGAAATGTATTTGTATCTTTATGATAAATTTAATTCTGTTTACTTTATCAAATAGAAGAAAGTAGTACAAATATAATACTATTTTAAAAGTAACACATTTTTTGTAACCAAGGTTCTTCTGATCATAAAATACAAAATAATTATATATATATATATATAATGTTTATTTTGAACCTAGTATGGGTCGAATTTTTATTGTTTCAAAATATTTAAAATTTTGCACTCAAACCTATTTGAAAATAATGTTAAATGTTAATATAGTCGTTTTTGTTAAAGATATTAAACTTATGTAATTTTATAATGATGTTATTTTTATAAACATTTCTCAGGTAAAATATTCTTTTTGTTCATCTTAAAAGAATTTATACTACTTTCAAAAATAATTATTAGTTGAAAAGTAATAATACCACATTTATATATTTATTTAAATAGAAATAAATTATTTTGAAATATAAATAGTTATTATAAAAAAAATAAAATCATATTATGAATATCAAGATTTATTTATATAATGTAAATAAATAAAATAAGTGATCTTAATAGCTGTACTCGAATATTTTACCACAGAAAATGTAAGAAAATAACTTATTGATATAATATTAAAATAATATTTTAGAGATAAGTAATAATAATACTTTTTGTTCATATCTTTTTTTTAATTCTGAAAGTTTTTTGAAATATTAAATAACGATAAGGTAGTATATAATTCAATAAATTGATTTATTGAATTATACACTTAATAATTTATTGAATTATGTGTTCTTTTAAAAAAATATTACAATTATTATAAAAAAATATAACAGAGATTAATAAAAATTAATATTCTGTAGAATAGAATGGTTCTTGAATGTTCATTTCACTCTATTTTGATTTCAGTTATAGAAAACTATTTCGTAGAATAATATCACTTAAAATATATAAAATTGTCAGTAATATGAATATTAATTTAATAAAATAATATAGTTATTAAAAATAAATTATCAATAGTGGAGTTAAGAAAAGATCCATATTGAATAAATCTATCGATAGATAAACTTATTTTAGATAATTCGTGAGAATTTTGACATTTTTTGAAATTGATCTTTAATTACCTAGAAGAAAATATATAGTAATTGGGATTTAATTATTTAAAAAAAAATACTTACATCATTCACCAAAAATGGCTTATATGTAAACACACATACGCTTACACACACACACACACACACACACACACACACACACACACACACACACATATATATATATATATATATATATATATATATATATATAAGTCGTTTATTTTTGAAGTGGCCTAAGTCCATTTATTTCTAAATCTAGAGATTTAACGGTTTGCGTTTTGATAAATTTAAAAATATTAATAACTGATAACATGGTAGTATAATGTTTTTATGTTTCTACGAGTGGGTAATTTACTAACCCAATTAGTATGATAAAAATTGTTTAAGAAACTATACGTTTTTGATGGCTATAAATGGGCATAGGCGACTTTCAAAATTAACGAAATCATTTTTTTCATTTTCTTTGAATAATTTTCTTAAAAATTTTTTTGGAAGATTTGGTTGAAAATATTTTTGAAATTATTTTTTTATTTTTTGTATTTTTTAATTTTTTAAAAATCGCGTCCTCTAGAAGTTTAGTTGAAATGAAATCCCTTCGTTTCATATCATTTAGAATGAAGGACAAACAATAAATTATTTTTTCTTAATACCATTTCTACAACTCCAAAATCTCTATCATTCGGTAGAAATGAATGCCCTGATAACAGAAACTTATGGTCAATGAAATCTACGTTATTCAGCAGATTGGACAATTTTTAACTATGTGAAATTTAATTTAATATTCCTGTTTTGTCCTACACACATATCGCTGTAAGCTTTTATGTGCTTTTCGTTTCTACGATTTTTAAGATATTTAAAGATATATGATAATACTTTCTGTGAACATCTGATGCAACGATTTCATCTCAGAGATACATGTAAATATTATTGTCATGGAAATCCAGATTTAAAATGTACAAGCTACGCTTGTAATATGCAACTGAAGTAGTTAACTTTGGGTAAGACAGTGCTTTTTGCAAGTCAAAAGAAAAAACGAAATAGTGATTATGTAATGCCACATTTTAGTCTTGTTTTAATGATTTACTTCATATCACTACATAATATACTTCATATCAGTTTGAAACTTATAAAATTGGACTAAGGCCACTTTGAAAATAAGTATTTTTATCATTGTATTAACCCGATAATTTTCCGTTCACAAAATCTTAGTTTTGAAATATATTAACTACATTTTTTTAAAAAATAAAAAGATACTCGTAATGTAGAACTGTAAATATTATAACAGCTAGTTCGATTTTGTTGGAAAATGAACTTAGGCCACTTTCAAAATAAACGGCTCATATACATATACATATATATATATATATATATATATATATATATATATATATATATATATATATATATATATATATATATATATGAGATATATATACATATATACAACATGGTCGTTTAATAAGAATGGTAAATATAAGAAAAATATATATAAATATGTAAAAAATTTAATTAAATTAAATAATAAATATAATAAATATATATACTTATCAATCGACCCTCGTATATATATATATATATATATATATATATATATATATATATATATATATATATATATATATATATATATATATATATATATATATATATATATATATATATATATATATATATAAATATAAATATATAGGGTTTTCCAATAAGAATGTCAGAACTTGATAGCTGGTGACAGCCATGTTTGAACTTTTTTCAAGCTCATTTTGACATTTAAACAGTATCGTTTGGCAAATTATCATGGAACGTTTAACACTTTAACAGCGTTTAGAAATTGTAAAAATTTCAATAGACTTATTAAAACAAGAGTTTAATGAGTCTATTATTTCACGCAATGACCTATCAATTAGCCACCAAGATCATGTGATCTAACTCCATTGGATTATTTTCTGTGGAATTATGTGAAATTATTGGTTTATACGGATAAACCACAAACAACAAAAGCATTAAAAATAAACATTGAACGTGTAATTTATGAAATTGGATCACAATTATGTGAAAGAATGACTAAAAATTGGACTAAAAGAATGCACTATGTCTAGTCGTGGTGGTCATATGAGTGAAATTGTATTCTATCATTAATTCCATAGAATATCCCTAAAAATAAAAAAAAAATAAAATAATTAATTAAATATTTTTTTCCATTTAAACTTCTAAAGCGCTTATTGGAAAACCCTATATCTATAAATGTAAAAAAAATTTTTTTCATTTTTTTTTGTGGAGGTTGAAACATTATAGAAAGAAGAAAAAATATTTTGCTAAAATTTATCAATTGTTTCTCTTCAACTACTTAATGACAAATGTTATTTCTAATACAACAATACACTTTTAAAGTTAATAAAATATGCAAAAGTAATAATTACATTAGTTTGATTTTGAAATTTTGTTCCAAACTAAATTTTCATATTACAAAAAGTAGTAGTCTGTAAAATGTCCGGTAAATGAATTAAAAGAGAAAAAGACCATGATTTTTAAACGTAATAAAATTTAACAGATTTTAATTGACTTTTAATCAGTATGTAGTCGGTGTATTTATGTATTTTATATTATATACAAATGTATATATAAATATTTATATATATATATATATATATATATATATATATTAACAGCAGTTTCTTTTTATCTACTGTTGGATGAATGGACTTTCCTGAAACGTTCCACTTTCATAATCCAGTGCGATTCTCTTCCATTACATATCGACAAATGGATACATGTTTCTATTTAATATTACTGTAGTCTCTTCTTAAATCTTTTTATCTCCAAGTTCCCAATAAATATTTTTTTTAATTGTAACGGTCTTATCTTTGTATATGGTTAGCTCATTTACAATTTAAATTTTCCACTCGTGTCATTACATCCGTATCTTTGGTTTTATTTCTAATCTACTCATTTATCTTTCTATTCTTACATATAGTTTCTCAAATGTATCGTTCTCCGTTTTTTAAATTTATTTTTTTATCTTTTTTTTAGATGCGCCAGATTATTCCGAAAATAAAGTATTGTTGTAATTTATTGAGGTGTTCCGTGGAATAAATTATAACAAAGGTTTAATATAATATATTTAACAATTAGAACAATACACACTTAGATTAAATATATACACAATACTATTTACATATTCGATACTGATGCTAATACTGGTGCAGCTCTGACTACTCCTCACTCTGATTCCAGGCTGACCCATACCACACTATATATACAGGCCACTTACATAACGACTTATGTATACTCAATAACAGTTATCTGTCTCTCTCTGTAGTAGCATGGATTTACACATATATTATAACAAGTATAATACTATAAAATTTCACTACCATAAGTAAAAACAAGTAGGACCCTTTGATTAAAAGTTTTTTTTAAAAAAATATAGAAGAATATTTAAGTTTAGATGAAGACAGTTCTTCTGAATTAATATTATCTCATTTTTATTTCCTATTCACCTCATCTATAAATGTTTATTTTGTGTTAAACTATCCTAGATACATAAATGCTTAACTCCTTACATTTCCACTCTTTTTAATTAGAATTTCTTTCGATCCATAAATGAAGTCTACATTATTTTTATCCTGCTGCAGTTCATTATAACACTTATCTTTTGTTTCGGTTTGTCTTATTCTTTTGTTCTTTTTTAGAATTCATTTTAAAAAATGATAATATCGTTAGCAAATATTAAGTGACTCATCATTTTCCTATAAGTAATTTAGCTCTTTATTTTTATAATTCAGATTTTCAATTAAGTGTATTAAATAGTTTTTCTAAACTGTAAACGGTTTTGGTAATATTACATCGTTCTGTTCTATTTTTTCATAATGTTAATCTTTTTTATTTCTTTGTATAATTTTACGAAAGATACATCAATTCAATAAACGTTCCGTCAATTCTTTGATTGATCAATCTTTTCAATATTATATATATATATATATATATATATATATATATATAAGTACATGTATGTATGTATATATAATAAAATAAATATGAAGACTAAGTATTTAAAATGAAAATGTGATAACATTTTAAGAACAGAAGACAATCCATGGAAAAAGAAATTTACTGATTGAGAATCAACAAATGTTAAAACGTCAAAAAGAAATGATTATTAATTATTAAAAACTAATAAGAATTAAAAAATTAAATGATAATAATAATTTTTTTGAAAATTTTTGAAAATCCAGTAAAACAATTGATTTTGAAACATTTGGAAAAGATTTCTCTTTTGTAGAGAATGTACAGAATATTATATATATATATATATATATATATATATATATATATATATATATATATATATACACGAGGGTGTCCCATAAGTACCCGGCCTGACCTAGAGATGGCGGTAGTTGTTTGAAAAATATCACTGTATTAGAAAGTACACAATCTATAAGCATATGTTTCAAGTTTAAGGACGCCACGTTGTTTATTATTTGTTTGGCAGCCATCAATAGTGAACGTTTTCAGTGAATTTGTGAAAATGGAGAAAATTGGTCATCGTTACGTGATACAATACTTTTATTTGAAAGGCCTCAGCCCAACCAATATAAAAGCTGAACTGGATTCTACTCTGGGTGAGTCTGCTCCTTCGTTTACAACAGTGAAATATTGGGTAGCAGAGTTTAAACGAGGCCGTACGAGCTGCCAAGACGAACATCGCAGTGGTCGACCAAATGAGGTGACGACTCCAGAAATGGTGAAGAAAATCCACAAAGCGGTACTGGATGATCGTCGATTGAAAGTGCGCGAGCTAGCAGACATAGTAGGCATTTCAAAAAGTGCGGTACATCGCATATTATCTGAAAATTTGGACATGAGAAAGCTGTGTGCAAGATGGGTGCCGCGTTTGCTCACACTCGAGCAAAAACAGTGTCGTGAAGATGTTTCAATTGAGTGTTTAGCGAAGTTTCACAGCAACAAAGCAGAATTTTTGCGCCGTTTCATAACCATGGATGAAACATGGGTTCATCACTTCACACCCGAGACAAAAGAACAATCAAAACAATGGACTGAAAAGGGAGAACCGGCGCCAAAGAAGGCGAAGACCGTTTCATCTGCAGGCAAGGTCATGGCGTCGGTTTTTTGGGATGCGCGTGGGATAATTTTCATTGGCTATATTGAAAAAGGAAAAACTATCAACGGCGAGTATTATGCGAACTTATTGCAACGTTTGAGCGAAGAAATCAAGCAAAAACGGCCGCATTTGGCTAAGAAGAAAGTGTTGTTTCATCAAGACAATGCACCAGCTCACAAATCCGTTATTGCAATGGCCAAAATTAATGAATTAAAGTTTTAATTGCTACCTCATGCACACTATTCGCCAGATTTAGCCCCCTCGGATTATTTTCTGTTCCCAAACTTGAAAAAATGCCTCAGTAGTCAAAGATTTCGCAACGATGAAGAAGTGATGTCGGCAGTTAATGGGTATTTTGAGGAGTAAGACAGTTCTTATTATAAAAAGGGTATCGAACTTATTGAACATCGCTGGGAAAAGTGTATAGAGCTGAAAGGAGATTATGTTGAAAAATAAATATATTTTTTTCCAAAATTTTTGTGTTTTCTTTGTTGGGTCGGGTACTTCTGGGACCACCCTCGTATATATATATATATATATATATATATATATATATACATACATACATACATACATACATACATACATACATACATACATAGATACATACACACACACACACAGAGACACACACACACATATATATATATATATATATATATATATATATATATATATATATATATAATGTGTAGTAAACTTAAAATAACATTTTTAAATATTTAGGTGGCCTTTAGTTTTTGTTGATATAAGAAGTATTTTTCGTCGATTTTTATTATACTTCTCTTCATATATAATTTTTTTTAATGATTTTCACTTAATAATTGTATATCTTATAACCTCCGAAGTAATAAAAATATATTTATATATTAACTTGTTGCAAATTACAGCACTTAGTTAAAAATAATTACTAACTACATCAGATTTAGTAATTTTTTTATGTAAAAGTAAATAGAATATAGTATTCTGTTCCATCACATGTCTGCTAGAATCTACTTTTCTAAATTTATATGTTAAGCTCAATAAATTATTTTCTTTGTGATAAGCGATTTGTAAGTTTATCTTTTATAAAATATGATTTTTTCAAACTTTCTGTTTTAACATTGTGTTTTTCTTATAAGTTCAAAGTATTGTATAAAGATATAAGAATATAAAAGGTTAAGCCCTTTACTCACGTTTATTATTATTTACTGGATTCGTCGGAAGTTTTCAGAAAACTTTTAACACAATAAAAATGTATTATAAATCACAATCACTACATGTGTACAAATAGCAGTGTATTATATGTAGGTGTATATATATATATATATATATATATATATATACCCACAACGGTTTTCATTAGATAAAGCAATAAAATCTCGAAAAGGACAAAACTTGAACATCTGCCCTTTACGATGAAAGTTGTAACTGAAAAGATTTCATACGGATTTTGATAAGCTAGTAGAAAGCATGTTATGTCAATCGTTTTGTACAATCAGTAGAAAGATTATATTTACCGTTAACAAATATTTTTTGTAATTTTTTTAAAATTGGATGTTAGATTTTTTTGTTTTAATTAAAAAGAAATTAAAATAAAATAAACACATATTCATAAATAATTATGAATAAAAATTAAAATCGTTGTTATTTTATGATATTATATGTTAAATAAGTTTCATATCAAAAATTCAGTTACGAATAAACTTATGATTTTTTTATACATATATAGTATATTTTTTTATTTCTTGATTTTTGTCTAAGTATTTTTATACTTTTATTATCAGTCCATTGATTGTTTTTCTTGCAGTATATTTTATCTATTTCCATTTTGTTTTTGTAGTTTATCTAATCAAATATTTTCGTTAATTCTATGCAAAATATACGAGGTGTGATCAAAAAGTAAGGTGAATTTTGAAATTTAGCGGGCTACATCCGTTCGATCTTCGATTTTTTTATTTGGTTATGTTGGTACACTCATCTCGAATATATGTTCCAAATTTCAGCTATGTAGCATGTTTAGTTTGTTGGTGAGAGGCATAAAAGTTAGAAGTGTTTTGCAGGTTCCATGATTTTCCGCTGTCGAAAATCATGGATCAAAGAGTTTTGCATTAAAAATTGTGTGAAAAATGGAATCAAGTGCTCCAAAACACTTGAAATGTTGAAAGTGGCATACGATGAGTCTACTTTAAGAAAAAAATGTTTACAATTGGTATAAACTCTTCCAAGAAGGCCGAGAAGACACCAACGACGAACCTGAATTCTGGACGCCACAGCACGTCAACAACTGATGAGAACGTTGAAGAAGTGAAGAAAATAGTGTTGGGGAATCGTCGAAATACCATTAGAGAAATTGCTGATGATATTGGCATCTCGTTTGGTTCGTGCCAATCAATTTATTGGGTGTTTTAGACATAAGACGTGTGTCAGCGAAGTTTGTTCCGAAATTGCTCGATTTCGACCAAAATAACCGTCGCATGAGCATCGCCCAAGAGCTATTGAATGACGTTAACGACGACCCAGATTTACTCGACAGGGTCATAACAGGTGACGAAACATGGGTATACGGTTATGACGTCGAAACTAAGACTCAATCGTCCCAGTGGAGGCATTCCGGATCACCAAGATCAAAAAAAGCACGCCAAGTTCGATCAAATGTGAAGGTTTTGCTTACAGTTTTCTTTGATTTCAGGGGCGTGGTGCATCATGAGTACTTGCCACAGGGTAGAACAGTAAATAAGGAATATTACCTGCAAGTTATGCGCAATTTGCGCGAAGCAATCCGCCAGAAACGTCCGAATTTGTGGAAGAACAAAAATTGGCTTTTGCACCATGATAACGCCCCTGCTCACACATCGTTGCTTGTGCGCGAATTTTTAGCTAAAACCAACACACTAATGATGCCGCAGGCACCGTATTCCCCAGACCTGGCCTCCTGTGACTTCTTCTTGTTCCCGAAACTGAAGAGGCCCATGAAAGGACGGCGTTTTGCAACGATTGAGGAAATAAAGACGGCATCGAAAGAGGAGCTGAACAAGATCACAAAAAATGATTTTTGACCAACTTTGAGGATTGGAAAAAGCGTTGGCACAAGTGCATTATATCCGAGGGGGATTACTTTGAAGGGGACAAAATAAAAATTGATGAATAAATAAATATTCTTTGAAAAAAATAAAAATTCACCTTATTTTAATATAATTTGTACTTATCCGTAAACTTCATTATTCAATGATCTGTTAACTAATAACAAATTGTTATTGTTTATTAACAAATTGATTCTTGAAAAATATATATCAACAAAAATAAAAAAATAAGTAATTGCTAGATGATTTAATTAAATTTTCTGTCATGGATAAATTATTTTTAAATTAAGAAAATAAAAGATTTATATTTTTATATAGTAATATATATTCTGTGCAAAGTTTTTATTTAAGGACTAGTTTGAATTAAAGTTTTTCTACCTAATTTAAACCTACCTAATACAATCTAAATTTATTCATATGCTAAATATTTACAATACATTTAGAATCTTTTAAAAAAATTGTACGTAAGATAATTTTTAATATCGAAAAATTAAAATTAACTGTTTTTGAATATTTGACAGAAAAAATGTAAATGCAGTTGTAATGGTTAACGTGTGTTAATATTAAAATGTATTATTGAAAAATTAACACCAACATAAATTCAAAATATATTTTCTAACTTAGTCTGAAAATGTATTTATCTCGCAACAATTTTTTTTCAAATTAATTTTATACAATATTATTTTGTATGTATATATATATATATATATATATATATATATATATATATATATATATAAATATGCACATATGAAATTATTATTATTTTAGCTCAAACATCTACATACTCTTTGTATTTTTTTTCAGAGCCCATTTATAAATTTAATATTTATGCTAATATACTGTTTCATCCCCTAACTTTAACCATTTGTTTCACAAAATAATAAATGATTTTCATTTATCTTCTGTTCTGAACATTTAAGACATCTTGCGAGGAGTTGTCTTGTCATTATCTAAAGGGCTGGTATTTTGAGCATTCAGATATTCAATGTAAACATTTGTTTTATTGCTTACATATTTATTGTAATTTTTTATTATCTGTTTAATAGAATTTTCTATTTTACGTAAATTTGATCTCATTTTTTACAATTGTAATAAAAATTTCCATTGTTTTGTCCTAAATTTTAATTATTTAATTTAAATACAATTTACAGTCTGTATCGTATTTTATATAATATTTTAAAAATCTACTTTTGTAATAATATATATATATATACATTTAAAGAGAGAGAGAGGGATGTATATAAATGCAACTATTACGTTTAGAAATCTGCAATTTCAATTCCGTGCACTTTTTATAAAATTTAATTTTTTCACAATATTTGTAGAATTCTTCGAACAATCTAATTCCTAATGGTATTTTCTATTCTATTGGCAAATCCAACAAAATATTCTTTGTCATTTTTACGTAACACATAAGTATGGGTACGATGGCATTCTTTAAATATAATCTGAAGAGCTTTAACCAAAGATGTTTTGATTAAGTGTTAATTAGAGTGTACGTGACGTGAAAGTGAATGTAAATTTTTATAATTTTTTATATTAAAAAATATTTGGAAAAGTAGATAATATTTTGAGATGATTTTTAAATAAAAAAAAAACAATTTATATAAGGTGATCTAAATGAGACTGAAGACTTTAGATGTATATTTACTTGCTTACTATCATTTACTATTCTTTACTATCTTTAAGTCTCATTTGGATAAACCATTTTCGTCAGATGGTTATGAAAACCATAATGCTAAACTAAGATATGAAAGTTTGTAAAAAAGTACAAAAATAAAAAAAAAAATGATGTATAAATTTATAAAATGTCAGAGTCACTCAAAATGTACAAATACACCCAATCAAGTCTGAAAAGAGAGTTAATTTCCAGGAAAGATATTTTTTTATGTTAAATAAAAAAAATAGGTTAAACAGGCGTGTGAATTTAAAAATAGTGTATATTGATATTTCTATAAAATGAATTAGAAAACAAATAAAAGAAGCAATTTAAAAACCTAGTTTAGAAAAAGGAAACCTTTTATTAGGAAGAGAAATGAGAAAAAACGATTTAAGTTTGCAAAAGTTTATATCAATTTATTGTGTAATACTGTCATATGATTAAATAAAAATTAATTTAAACTATTTGGATAAAAAAAGATAATATAGAGTAGTAATAATCCAAAAAAAATGTTTTTAGATCATGATTAAATATTGTATTTAATTATAATTTTTTGATGGTATTTATAGACGTTTAAACTGAGTTTCAAAACATATTTTGATACTTTGCATAATACTATTTTACTAGTTTAATTATAAGTAAAGATTACTGAACTCATTAAAAAAATATCATGAAAAAAGTTATTGACTTTCAGACAAGTAAAGATATTGCCTTTTCATTATTATAAATACATTTATTTAGGTGGAACATGAGATAAAAATATCTTTTTAAAAAAGTCAAATTATAAAATTTGAACAGCTGTTGCTGCAAAGTTTGTCGAACTACGACTTTATATAAATATTAAAGGAAAAATTTTAATTTTGAGAAAAATATAATATTGTTGGTCATATAATGGTAGTATATCGTTAAATCAGATCATAACTATAGAAAAGAGACAGATTTTCTTCATAAGATATGTTATTGACGAACAGAACGAAAATTTATATTCAACTTTTACGACATCGTCATTAATGTCAAAGAAGTTCTAAAATAATGGTTGTATGAAAATCAGACGATATAAAAATGATATAAAAAAGCAAAATAAACACAAGAAGTTTTAAATCGTAAAAATTAATATAATAAATTGTAGAAATATATAACTTTTTATAATTATATATATATATATATATATATATATATATATATATATATATATATATATATATATATGTAGGGTAGCCCAAATCAGACTGTATAGTTTAGACATGCATTTACTTGTTTACTATTATTAACTATTCTTTATTATATTTCAGTCTCATTTGAGCCATTCTATGTATATTATATTTCATTATCATGTCAGCCTCTTTCAAGTCACTGCCTAATGAAGGAATTTACAAAATTTTCCACTTTGACCGATCTATTGCAGTTCTTTTCACGTCCGTTTCGACAATTTTCTTTATTTCTCTGTCCCATCTATCCATGGTTCTCATTTTAGGTCTTATTATATATTTTCCTTGTCCATCTATAATCCTTTATTTGTACTTTAAGTCTGGTCCATTTTGATTTCAAAACGCTCATTTTTGCTATAACGTCTGTAATTTTCATATTCTTTGTTATTTATTCATTTTTCATCCAATCTTTTCATGTCATTCTTAACATGCATCAATTAAATTGCAACAATTGTGAAAAATATTATACAAAGCACAGCAATAAGTCAACAGCCATCAGATTAAGGAAAATTAATCTAATGTACGATACCGTAGAATAGATAAATCCAGTATAGCCACACATATGATCGAAAGTGGTCATAGTGTAAGTCAATAAGAATTAATCAAAAAAATGATAGTTAAAAGAGATTTAGACTGTTGCAAAAATATGGAAATTTTCAAAAAGAAATCACGTACAATGAGTTTAAAAAGTGGCACAATGACTTCAAGTTCGTTTAATTTTTTTCACTACCAAAAATAATATTTTATATAATATTTTATTTTGTTAATTGCATTGCTCTGACGATGACGACGTCGCCATCGTAATGTGCAATAACCTATTATTATAAGTAACAAAGTAAACAGTAAGTGATTATTGAACATTTTGTAATGTAAGGGGTGATAATTCATTTGTGTGAAATTGAATTTGCCGCAGTTTCAAAACAAATAGTTATTATTGTTGTTCCGTAATAATGATATTACACAAATGATGTCAGCAACTACTAACTTTATTATATAACTTTAATTAGTATTTTTCAGTATTTAAAAAGTTATGAATGAACCTAATGTAGTCATGTTTAATAACTCACTATAACACAAATGAATTTTTATCCGCCACACCACAATGGTTTTGAAGTGTTCAATAATCACGTATTGTTTACTTTTTATCTATAACAATGTCGTAAAAAAATTTTTTTTAACAAAAATCTGACAATAATAGCATTGACATCTAAATGTGCATCAGTCGACATTGTTATAAATAAAAAGTGAACAATAAGTTATTTTTGAACACTTCATAACCATTGTGGTGTTGAGGATAAAAATTCATTTGTGTTAAAGTGAATCCGCCGCAGTTCCAAAACAAACGATAACTAACTATAAATTTGACATCTGTGGATATTATAAAGTTATTAGACTCATTTCCGATACCAGTCAACATTCGTATCGATCATTTCTTTTGGCATCCATGTTATCGTTTTTTAGGAAGTTATTTATTTAACATTATTCTAATATATCTGTACCACAAAAGTATTTTGTCTTTATTATTATTATATTTCATTTTTTTATTTAAATCTATATTTTTTCGGATAGTTTCATTCAGAAATTATTGTAATTTTGATTTGTATGTTGATCATCCTAGAAAGTCTATTTCAACAACCATTAATAACTGTTATTTTTAAATTCGTTGCTACATCTCCGATCCATATATCATAGTGTTCTGAAAAATTACACTTGTATCCAATTTTTTATTTCATCATATAAGTGATTATTTTGAGTATTAAATTTAGGGCTGCTATAGTTCTCTTTCTTTGATTGACTGTGTGATTAAATATATCAAATGTCTTTTCATTACCTTATTATTATTTCTACATACTTATAATTTTCTACATATTTTATTTTTTTTCTTACTGAATTAAAGATTCGCTTCTGGAGTAAGCCTTATGTAGATATTTGATTATTCTTATATTAAATAATAAGCATTAATTTTTATGTTATTCTATCAATTTATTTCCCACATAGAATTAGTTTCTTAATCTTACGTTATATTAAGTCGTTGATATAGTGTGCAGTGTACAAACTTCTGGATTAATGGTAATCTCATAACTCCACATTTATTTTGTTAAAGTTTATATATAATCTGGTCTAAATGACACTAAAGGTAAGTAAAGAATAGTGTAAAATACTAAGGAAGTAAATGTATGTCTAAATCTTTCAGTCTCATTTGGACCACTCCATACATACATACATACATACATACATATATATATATATATATATATATATATATATATATATATATATATATATGTATATAAATTACAGTTAAATCGTTACTTTTTGTGTATCAGAAGCTTGTGTATGAATTTGCGATTCTGAAAATTTAATAGAAAATAAAAATACCTAACAAACTTGGCTCGTATCTTTGCAAATATTGAAAATATTCGTGTAAATTATTGTTTTCAATTTAAGTTGTGATATTTGTGTTTGGATTTTATGCCAGAAAAGTTTTCAGTTTTGTAATATATTTATGAAATGGAAGTATTTCGTAAGACGTTTTCCACTTCTTAAATACATTTATTTCTATTTTGATTTATGATAGCAATAACAATAAAGCATTTGATTTGCAGTATTAATTTACTAATATTTATTTACATATATATATACGAGGGTCGTTTCATAAATTTGTTAAAAAAGTAAGAAAAATTAAATTAAATTAATTAATTAATTAAATTAAACATTAAATAAATTTACCATACTTATCAAACGACCCTCGTATATATATATATATATATATATATATATATATATATATATATATATAATATCTTTACGTATCTATTCCGTGAATCTAAGTCTCATCTTAAGCTTTTTTAAAATACTGGGTTTCTAATCAAAAACATTATTGTTCATTGATAATATCTTCTTCATATATAGGGTGGCCCAAATGAGACTTAAGGATATAAACTGAATTAAGATAATACCTATATATATATATATATATATATATATATATATATATATATTTATTTATTTATTAGTAGCAGCATAAAAATTTCTCTCAAATCTTTTCATTTCGACCGATTCAACTTTCTTCTCATTCACTTTGTCCGACGAATTTTCTTATATCTATCTCATCTATCCATGGGTTTCTTCTTAAATATTTTTATATCTATAAGTTCTTAATCTATAATTTCTCTTCTCCATCAGTGTCTATTCATTTTACTATACGATTTGCCAATTTCTATTTGGAACTTTTTACTTTTGCTGTTTTACTTATGTTTTCTTTCTGATTTATTCGGTTATTTTTCTATCTATACCTGTATTTTCTAACTTTTTTAATTTTTGCTCTTTGGAATACCGAATTATTGTGACCCTTCCCTTTTATATATACATACAACCATATGTCCATTCATAAATACAGAATGTTTTAAAATGGATGCATTTTTAAAAATAAGAAAGAATAATTTATAGACAGTTAATTTTCTTATCAATTTATTAATAAGTTGCCACTGTTGTACTGAAATTATCTGAATCAGGCAGTTGAAATGACCTTGGAAACCACCAGTTTCGTTTAAATATTTATTCCTTTGTATCGTGCCATCTTTGTCATTTTTCAAAAACAAATTTGTGTTTATTATTGGGAATTACTTTGCTTATAAAGTTCATAAACATGTACAAGCAAATTTTAATTGATTCTTCCTTAATGTGCTGATCGTAAAAAATCTGTAATATCGTGTTCAATTGAGAAATTTCGTGAGATTGGAAGTTCGAAGAATAAAAAGGATTCACTTTAACTATCATTGTTAAGTTTTTAATGATATAAATGAACGTTTAAGTCGTTCTTTAGAAAATTATTTTTTTCAATTGAACTGTTATTATATAGGATCATCCAAATATGGCGCCTATATTTGTGTTTTATTAAAAAGAAACATGTGTATAGTTTATTTTCAATAGAACATAAATCTATGCTTCACATTTGGATGACCCTATATATTAATCTTAGGGTTATTCATGAACTGAAAGAACTAATTCATGAAAAATGTTTACAGTATTGTTGTTGATTTCGTTTTTTGTTTTTTTTTGTCGATGAAAATAGTATTAAAATGTTAAGCCGTGTTTATTGAAATAACAAGGTTTGGCTTCATTTAGATAACTATGTAAACATACAAAATATTCGAATATGAAATAGTGAAAATCTATACACTTGTTACAGACAATCACACAGAAAATTAGCGTTTGGGGTGCCAACTTCTACTGTCCTGTTAGAACTACTGTCGTATTAGAGGATGTTTTTACGGATAATAAAGATTTTTGTGAAATAATCTATATTATTGCACTGTTGGAACAAAATAAACAAAAATACTAATTTGCCTTATTACTAATGAAATTATGGCTATGTAGAATTTTACAATCATTGTCTGATCTTAAATGATTTGTAGCTATCAATATTTTCACATATTACCCTTACAGATTTTTGAAGTGAAACTTCTTTAGCCGCGTTTAGGGTAAAAAATTTACTGACGCGGAAATAGAGAATATATGACGGAAATAGAGACGGAACGTGAGTACGAATTTTAGTGCCTGATTTGAATTTGCATACATGCTTAGACGATAGAGTGAGAAAAAGTAGTAGATAGAGTGAGAAAAAGCCCATCACGAATGCGCCCTCTTTTAACATGTGATTAGATAACAAGAATTATTCTAATGCATGCAGCACGTATGTTTACTATTTGAATGATGTCATTATTATGCTTAGTAATTTTTATATACAATCAGTTGTTGTTAATTGTGTTTAAATAAGAGTGTTATTCAGTGCGATAAAATTGATATTTTTGATAAGTATATTAATTTTTATAACGTCATCATAATATTAACATCAATAATCATAAAAATAACAGTCAATTAAATCCACGCGGTATTTAAAAATTTAGCAAACAACACGAAATTGAGGGAATTGGCACGTACACCAATATATACAGTAGTATGTAGTATTTTGTAACATTATTTTGATTAATCTATTTATCAAATAAAAGAAATACTATTAAAAACACGTGGTATTAAAAAAAAATTATCGAAACCTATAACAGTTTTGAGATTATCTGTTGTTTTATTTGTAATAAATTCTCACAATAATTATGAATTCTTTGTTCTCAGATGTCATTTTGAAGATTTATTGAATTTTATGTGGTGTTATAAAATTATCAATTATCTATAAATAGTATCTAAATAGATGCTATTTATTGCAATTATATTAAAGTATTTAATTAGTATTTAATTATTTGTGAGTATTTCCATAATTGTTTAATTTTTAAAACATTGATCTAATTGTATATTATATATTATACAATAGTAATATAATAGTAATTAAAAATTAAGATGGTAAAGTCTATTGCGCAAAAATTTTACTTATCAAAAACCAATTGTATCGTTTATACCTACTCAATCACCACCGGAGGAAGCAGTGGAAATCGAAGAAATTCCAAACGAAAACGAATAAATTTTCATAATTCATAATTTTATAAAAGTTTTAATTTGAAAATGAATATTAATCTTACTTAACACATTGTATACGGACAACGTCTCGACGTCTTTTGCATACTATTACTACAGCATGAAAGACATCATCGAGACGCGTTGTCCGCATACGATGTGTTAATATGAAATAATTATAAAAAATTCATTTATTTCAAACATTGATCATTTTCTACTTAAATTTTTATCCCTTGTATTTGCCGCTTCTCTTCCTACTACATTTCTTCATTTTGTTACTTGCTTTATTCTGAAGAATTTGTTCATCTACGAGTTTTAGGCATACGCTTGTCCGTGTACCTTTTGATGACTTTATTGAAAAGAAGTTTCACTTTTGGCATGTGTATAAAAATACACATAACCTTTTTTTTACTGAAATGTATTTGAAAGATACAATATTTTTAAATAATCTTCATGCATCTGTAAAGTAGAAGGCTAACATTGAAAAAAGATCGCAATTTTAGGGAAATAAACATTACATAAGGTAATTAAAAATACCGTGAAAAAGGTACAAACTTGAAGATTATAGGAAGCCATTTCAAGCACTTTATAAAGTAAAAAGTGTATATTATTCCATTTTTTATGTAATTTATGTATGCAAATTAAAACTGTTGAAATATCTGGTATCAACAATAGATTTCCATCCTGTTTGAAATAGTCCGTATATATGTATGCACACATACGTATATAAATTGGTAAAGTAAATGAAGCAAAGAAATGACGATCTTTAAGTAAATGCTGTTATCAGTTTCACTATTAGTAAAATGAAATACACACACACACACACACACACATATATATATATATATATATATATATATATATATATATATATATATATATATATACTCGTATATATGTACTAGGTAGAAAAAGTTTACGTACACTTATCAGTACGGAAATATTTCTTAATAAAAGAAACGTATTAATTTAAATTTTAAAACAGACATATTTTTTATTAATTCTATGAATTACTAATTCTTTATTCATGGCAATTCAAAACATTTTAAATTTATAAAAAATAAACTAAAAAAGAAAAACGCAAGAATACAATCAAATTCAATAGAAAAGGTCTGTGTGCAAATTGTATTGAACGGTAAATCCCCGAATTTTGTTGCAATATTTGCACTCATTATTGTTTTAAAACTAGCACAGTTTTATGTGCCAGTTCATACATTACAATTTAAGCCCAAATATATTATTTTAAGTAATTAATACTAATGTTTTTTGTAAAAAAGTAAATAAGATTGAATTAAAAAAAAAGAAATTTCTGTCAGTGCACGTAAAATTATGTTCAAGTTATGGAAACAAGAGAAAAGTTTTCGTGAAATAGAAAAAGCTGTTAAAAGATAACATTCTTCCGTTCAAAGAGTAGTAATCAATTTTAAACCCACATCGAAACCGTTTTCTGGCCAATCTTCGAAGTTAATATTTAGATAAAGGTGTAAGATTGTAGTTTCAGTAAAAGCAATCCTCGAATAACTGCACCCCAAATTTCAAAATATATTGAAGTACTGTTTAAAAAACAAATCTGTGCTGATACTGTGCGAAAAATATTAAAAGGTACCATGGACGAGTTGTGCGTAAGAAACCATTTATTTCACATATAATCCGCTTTTGTCTATACAAAAGTGGATCGTATATGCAAATGAACATATTAATAAACTAATCCAGTTTTGGGAAAATGTGCGAGAGCAAATATTACATTTTTAGAATAATAGAACACCAAATTGTATGGAGAAAGGCAGGTATATCGCTGAATAAATTAAATCTTACTCATACTGTGAAACACGATGGTGATAGAGTAATGTTATGGGAGTATATGGTAAGCAGTAGCGTAAGACAAATGAAGTTTATAGAATCCACGATGGATAAATATGCTTACTTAAATATTTTAAAATGAAATTTTAGACAAAGTCTGAAAAATTAAGTCTAGGTCTCGATTATAATTTTGTACATGACAATGATCCGAAGTAAACGGCAGAAGTTGTTAAGCTATCGATATTATATAACGTTCCAAAATAGTTGCATGCACCTCCACAGTTTCTAGACCTAAACTCTATAGAGCATATTTGGGATTTACTTGAATGTAAAATTCATTAACATGACAAACTTCAAAGGAAATGTTGAAGAAAGTTATAGAAGAAGAGTGGAATAAGATTAGTGATGAAGAAACCACAAAATTGGTGCATTCCATGCTAAAACGATTATAGGAAGTACTTAAAAGAATAGGTTATTCAAGTAGTTATTAAATCTTCTGTAATGTTTATTTTACTTTATTTATTTTTGATTTTCCTTTGCTATACCAGACTTTTTTTTATTAAATTTTATTAAATGTATGTATTTTCTTTAGTTTACTTGTTTTTTTTTTATAAATTTAAAGTGTTTTGAATTGCCATGTATAAATAATTAGTAGATTATTGAATTAATAAAAAATATGTTTATTTTTAAATTTAAATTAATAAGTTTCTTTTATGGAGAAATATATCTTTATTGATAAGTATAAGAAGACTTTATCTACTTAGTTTATATACTTAGTGTATACATATATATATATATATATATATATATATATATATATATATATAAATATTTAGTGATTACTTTGTTTTTTAATAGATATCTTGCATTGTAATTAAAAATAATTCTATATGAAACGAAAACACAAAATATCAATCAAACATTTTACAACAAATTAAATATCACCGCAACATTACACAGATGTTAATTTCAAACGTGCAATATGTTGGTAGCGTTGTGACGAATTGGTAAACGTGCATATGTGGCATTTGCATCAGGGAAATGCAATAAGGCATTCATCCATCAGACATGCTGGAAAGCCTAAGATGTTATTACAGAATGAATGTTATTCCAGGCAGATTGCTTATTGCACCCAAACACTACTAATTGTAACGTAACTCCAATTAAATATTGAATTACACATGAAGTTCTCTAATGATGTCTCCGTACACGAAAACAATTATTTTAATCTCGACAAGGGTTCTTTTTAGCATGTGTAATTAACTTTATTAGAACTTTAGAATTACGAATTAATTGATATTAGTTCTTTTTCAGTTATTTTGAACAATAAAAAAATATGAACGTGCTCTAATGAAATTTAAAAAAATAATTTTAGGTATTTTATGTTACACTGAGTAAAGGATTTATCAAAAAAAATTTGAACATTTTTAATATTAAAAATTAAATATCTTAATTATAGTATTTTTTTAAATATAAATTAAATATTTTTTATAGATATGATTATTCACTTATATAAATATATATATATATATATATACCAAATTAGGGTAATTAAATGTACAAATTAGGCATTATCCACTGGTGTTGTAGTCTGAAATTGTAGACTCATCATAACAATGTGCTGTCCAACACCAGTACATTTTTTTAGCAAAAATAAAGTAGCTGTGCTCAAAAAAAACTCCCTTTCTCATTCTCATATTCACCAAGTCTAGCACCATTCAACATTTTTTCATTTCCTCGATTGAAAAATTATTTGAAAGGAAGCCAACATATCAATGGGCTCAACCACCTATTCTTTCTCTCTCTCTCTCTCTCTATATATATGTATATATATATATATATATATATATATATATATATATATATATATATATATATATATATATATATATATATATCCGCTGTATATATATATATATATATATATAAAGTATATATTCTGATATATTGATATATATATATATATATATATATATATATATATATATATATATATATCAGACGTGTGTCAGGATCCGTCCCCTAATCGCTTCGTTCGTCTACTCTTGAACTTATTTCTGTTTAACAATGAAATAAAATATAAAAAATAAAATGTTTAGAAAGCTATGTTAATGCTTTTCTGTATAGATGATGTTTATTGTAGATTGGTGTTCTAATGCCAATATAATTAAAATAGTGCATTCAAATCTAATGCCAGTATAATTAAAATTTGTTTTGTTCGAAAGTTTGTCTGAAAATGTTTTTTTTTTTGTTAATTTTAATGACATAAAATTTTTATTTCGATAATTCTCAGAAAATTCCGTGAAAGTTTAAAAATAAAATATTCTTATTATTCCGTAACTCCAATCGTTAATCTTCGAAGGTAATCGTTCACGATCGTAGTAGATTAATGACATTAATTTTGCTATTATATATATATATATATATATATATATATATATATATATATATATATATGTACACATTTATTAATAAATTTATGTAATATTAAAGAAATCAATTATTATATAAACGATATTTTTACAGAAATAGGTTTATAAAGTAAATATAAATAAAGTTCATTTAATAATGTGTTTAAATATACCAAATAAGATTTAAATGAATTAGTGAGAATGATTTTTATTAAAAAAAAGTTTGTTAACATATATGAATTTTAAAATAAAGAAAAATATTTCTGTATCATTTTTTAATATATTATTTTTTTGTTTCAGGTCAGTTTTTTAATGTACTTTTTAATTATATTGTGGTAAGTTTACTATAGTTCTATTAAATACAATTTTATTATTTTGGTTATTAATTTTCATTTCAAATATTAATATAAATTGCAATATTTGTTAATATACTTTTTTTTAATTTCAATGATTTATTATTTATCTGTTTGGATGCAAATTCTCTTTATAACATGAAAGTAGTCGTAATTAAAAAGAATGAAGAATTAAGTTTTATTGTAGATTATAAAAAAAAATAATAAAAAAATGCAGACGAGATTTATTGTATAGTAAATTTATTAATAAATTAACCAATATTAATATAGTCTGTTTATTTTTATTGGTTATTTTATTAGTAAATTCAAATACATAAATGGAAATTATTTTAGTACAATTTTTTGCAACTGTTTACGTTAGTATCTAAAAATAATGATAGATAATTTATTTTTTTGTATATCTATGATAATTTTCTAAATTTAGAATAGTATTAACATACGTTTTGCAGTTACTCTAGTGTGTAATCATTATTTGTTTTTGATTAGTAAGAAATCTATTTTAGATTATAAGTAGTGATAGGTTCCAAAAATCAATTTTCTCTATTATTGAACATTATATAATATATAAATGCAAATCAAAATAATTTATTTTAAATTCTTAATTAACATTTTGAATGAAATACAGTTATAAGCAAAGTGTACGCTATATACTGTTAAGTTACAGTAATAGTTTTCACTGTGTACGAATTAATTTATTGAACTACATAACTTTTTTGATATATGAAATCTGTGTTGATTCCCTTAATTTTCATATTATATAAAATAACGTAATGTTATATTTCATTAATTAAAGTATTTATTTATTTATTAAAACATTGAAATGAAAGTGAACACTGATATATTTCCTATTGTAAAAATTTGTTTTCTATTTGTCTTTACATTAATAAAAAAAAATATCTCTTAAGAGAATTTAAAAAATGTCTAAAATTGCGAATTTTTCATCAATGTTTGAATTAAGTTTAAAATTGATATATGAAATTATCAATTATGGGGTTTCAAATTTTCTTTCGTTCATACCATTGTTCTTAAAATAAAGTATTTAATATTTTTAACACCTTTATCAGTTTTAGATTGTAATAAAATACTTCATAATGTACATTATTGGTTGAACCTCAAATTAATGTTATATCTCAATTTTTAATTTAATTTATGATTCGTCGAATTTTAAGGAGAAGGTATTTGATTTTAATTCTTTGTATAATAATTCACTGCTATTCTTCTTTTACTTATTTTCAAGAAATGAAATAGTTTTATTAAATAAAATAAAAAATGTTTATGAAGTACACAGTTTTTGTAATGTAAATTAATAAAGTTATTTTAAGTAAACAGTTTCAATAATGTTATTATTAATGTCAAATCATTATTATAAACAAAAACTCAACTGCCTGAGGCGTTGATAGTACACGGTGAACGTACACGTTTTTGTGCCTATAGATACTAAACAAAAACGCCATCGATCACATTTAAATGGTTAATTCGTGCATGGCCCATTTGTTATGTTTTTACCGTTTCTGTTATAGTAAGATATAGAAAAGTAATTATAAAATAAATGTCTAAACAATATTGAGTTCAGTTGTTATTCTTTAGTTAGTTTCTAACATAGAAAATGATTTTACTAAACACGCGATTTTTAATAATTTTCAATTTATAACAGATTTGAATTTCTGTCTACGATTATTTACAAAATTCATATTTTTATATCAGATATAAGGTTTTTTAATATGAATATTAGAACTTTGACAGCTGGTAGCAGCCATGTTTGAAATTTTTTCAAGCTCATTGACATTTTAACTTAATATAGTTTGGCAAGTTATTATGGAACGTTTAACATTTCAACAACGCTTAGAAATTGTAAAAACTTTAATAGACTTATTAAAACAAGATTTTAATGAGTCCATTATTTCACAAAATGAACTCTTCAATTGATCCCCAAGATCATGTGATCTAACTCTATTGGATTATTTTCTGTGGGGTTATGTGAAATCATTGGTTTATGCCGATAAACTACAAATAACAACCACAAATAATAAAAGTAAACATTGAATGTGTAATTCATGAAATTGGACCACAATTATGTGAAAGAATGACTAAAAATTGGACTAAATGAATCCACTCTGTCAAGCGAAGTTGTGGTGGTCATATGAGTGAAATTGTATTTCATCATTAATGACATAGAATATGCTAAAAAATAAAAAAAAACTATTTAATTAAATACTTTTTGTTTTATTTCCATTTAAACTTCTGAAGCGCTTATTGTAAAACTCTTAATTTTCAAACAATTACTAAATAGTTTACTGACTATCGATCCTTAAAGAGAACGTTAAATAGTTGTTTACAATTAATATAGGTATATATACAGTAATACCATAAGTTATATCCCTAACACAAATATATCTGTAGAAAATACAAAATACAAAAATTATGATTTGTTTATATCTTACTGATAATACAGTATAAAAATATAAGAACTACTTTAAATATTTATTATTAGTCTTTTCATACTTCTTCCAAATATCTGACCATTCATCTATTGGCCAATTCACCATTTCTAACGGTATAAATGCTGCTAACTTCATCAAATTTTTATCTAAGCGTTAATATTTCTGTGTGGTTTAGAACAAAAATTTTTTTTCAAAATACTCCGTGAGCGGTAATGTAAAGAATTGAGATCTAGGTTTATTAAAGGCTAATCCTCATCAACGATGAACTCTGGATAACTGGTCTGTAGATATTAGAAGATCTAATACTTTTCCTTAAACATAGTATTACTAGAGGCCTTACTATCTTCTTTAAAATATCAGTTTGGTAGTTAGCTGCCTTATTTTTTACGCCCTATTTACTGAAGCCGAGTAATCTTTTCATCGTCGGAATATTTTCAGCAGCTTCCCAAGAGTTATGAGCGTATACTTAGTTATCTTGGTGATTGAATATATTTCTATAGTAAAAGTTTTTTTTATCTGTAACGATAATTTGTTGGTGGCTGTCATTCGCATGCTGCTCCTGCAGTCGTTTTGCTATCATTGTTCTAACGTCACTTAAAACTACTGTGAGACGCTAACTTGTACTTCTATGACAGGTTTTGAGTTTAAGGTTTCCTTGAATAATAGGTAACATTGTTCTAGACAGAATTTTCATCTCTCAGGTAATGATTTTTTGCGTTTGAGATGAATTTCTGCAAATTGTCTTGGCTACTTCTGCCATTATTCTTGTTACACGTACTCGATTACGTTTGGCTTGTCATAGATAAAAGATATCACTTGTATCGATTAATAAAACGATAAATAAATTTCTTTATAATTTTAAAAGGTTTAAAGAGAGAGAAAAATCTCAGTCAATGACTTTTTTTTACTTGTACAACGCAATCACAGTGATATTATTCTTTTTTACATCCCTTCATGTTAAATATTCGACGTTCGATATCAGGTTGATTTGTTTCCAATATTTTTAAATTTATTAAATCTCTCCTAAATAATCGAATTAATGAGTGCTACATGAAAATATAGCAAGAGAATTTTATTTGTAAATACGAACTAAGTGTTTTTTCTATATTATATTTTTTAAATTTTTTACATTCTTAAATCGTATTATTTTAAATTGAAGTATAAAAAATATGAAAACAATTTAATATCAAAATTAAAATATAATCGAAAGTATATATTATTAAGAGAGACATGTAACTAATTGAATTTATAATTTAGTAATTATTTTTTAAAAAATGTTTTACCCCTTTTGCAAATTAAAGTAATTGATCCAATTCTATACTAATTCTTTAAAAGTTTAATAGTATTTAATATTTAATCGATAAATTACGAAAAAACATGGAAATTTACATTAGATACTTCAACAGCTATTTCGGATTCACTACTACATAATTTGTTAGTTTCGTAAGCTCTTACGAATATTTTAAATACTTTTTCATCAATTCCATCTTAATTACTGCTACAATAGCAAATTACCAATTTTAATTGAGATCGTTATCTTTATATGTGTAGGAGTGTTTAATCTCATTAAAAAGTTTCACGATGGACGTGTTTATTGAACTTTAAAAAAGTTTATTAATTGTGTTTCACTATAATGAAGAGTTTATTCGTATTATCATTTTATAGTCATTTAAATTTTGTTCACAACATTGTTGTTGTAGTGAGATATTAAATAAAATTTATTCTAATTTATTTAATATATATATATATATATATATATATATATATATATATATATATATATATATATATATATATATATATATATATATATATATATATATATATATATATATATATATATATATATATATATATATATATATATATATATATATATATATAACATACGAGTACTATGCCAACTTATCTTCTCATCTATCAAAAATAACTTAATAAATACACAATGATATAGAAAAGAAAAATAAATTATATCCTTGGTGATATGTGGAATTTTTTGCACCAATGCCAAATGATATAAAAATGACCTATGATAATTATATATATATATATATATATATATATATATATATATATATATATACAGAGAGAGAGAGAGAGAGACAGTGAGAGAAATTTGCTTTAATTTTTTATAGATAAAAATTACTGAAATTTTTTTGTCATGTTATTTATAAAAAAAACATTTTATTTGACTAAGTTATTATCTGGAGTTGAAAATATTATTTCTATGCGATTTTATGCGTTTTTAAAAAGATCTTTAATTTTTATAGTGTGGTGAATTCACTTTAAACAAATGAATGACCACCTCAGCATCAGATTATGTTATAAAAATGTTTATTGTCCACATCATTTTTTATAATCTGATGCGCATTTCAACGGCCGTGCCATCATTATTATAGCGTTATTTTATAAAATATTAAATATTGTAATACAACGCTTTTACGTTAAGGGCATGTAAACAATAAATAATTATTGACTACTTTTATAATATCTTCTGATGTTGGTGTGTGTTAATTCATTTATTTAATTCATTAATATGAAATTATTTTTAATGTTTAGATATTAAAGCTAATCATACAATACATTTTTGATGTATAATATTTTAATAATTACTTTGATTGGCTTTTTCTCGATATATCCAAAAATGGCTAATTTGAAATATTGAATTTCTGGAGTTTATCTCACTTATTACTATTATTAGCAACACTAATTTTTCTTCTTGTATGCGTCAGTTATCTTATGTTTTTCTATTTTTAATTCAAACAAAACTAATTTTTAATTTTCTTAATGAATAATATTAAATTTACATATACTATACATATATTTTAAAAATATTTTTAAATAATTTTATATCACTATTATAATATAGTGAGTCAGTACAGTTTTGTGAAAATTTTAGCCATGTTATTAAATAAAGTTTATGTGATGCCAAGAAAATAAACAATTATTTATTTATTTGCCCAATTGAATGTTTAAAATAATATATGTACTATAAAAGATTTTTTTTTGATATAATACACTAAATATTATGTTAAAAATAATTAAAAAATTCTTTCATAAAGATGCTAACATAAAAATATTTTGTTTTATATAATTATATCATCTTAGACTTATATTTCTTGAATTAAATAGAAATCTATATAAAATTCTTATTTTTGATGTTTTAAATCATTTCAAAAAGAGATAACCATATTTTCTGTTACGTACATTGTTTATTTTAAATAAAATATTCTAAAAATAGAAAACTATAACAATATATCGACTTGTTGCTTGTTTTGAAATTGTAGAAAATTCACTTTAACATAAATAAATTTTTACCTCCAACATCACAATTTGTTATAAAGTGTTTAATCATTATTTATTGTTCACTTTGTTATTTATAACAACAATGGATAAATGTGCATTTCGATGGCGATGACATCATCGTCAGAGTCTTCGTTATAAACTTTTATGACAAATTTATATTATATTTTATAACAAAAACGCTCTGATGACGATGGCATCGCCATCGAAATACATATGAGCCCATTGTTATAAATAACAAAATGAACAATACATAAGTAATTATTGAACAATTTATAACAAGTTGTAGTGTTGGGAGTGAAAATTCGTTTGTGTTAAATATATCAACTTGTTATGGAAGTTATTGTACATAATCTGTATAATTTATTCGATCCCTAGTCAGAGTATATCCTATGTTGGGGGTTGAGTATAGAACTGACAACATTATCTCATAAAAAAATAATTGTCACTGAGTTTAGACATAGCCTTACTGTATTAGCATAAAGATATCAAGGTGCTCTACAAGAGTTGTAGCGTAGAAGAATAGTTGTAGTAATAGAGTACTATAATCGAACATTTTAAGTCGTTTATTGTTTATAAAATATAGTGAAATTTCCTCAAGTCAAATTTTTCTCCGAATCAATCTTTTTTATATAGAAATTACATTTCATACAATTTTTTTACATAAAATATATTTTGTACTCATTTTTATTTATTTATTTTTAATATTGTATTTACGTTATGGATTAAATAAAAAAATTATTCAATAAATACTATTTTTGTGTACGCACTTTTTTGAACATTTAAATTTATTAATTAATATGAGACAGTAAATATAAATGAGTTTTAATCCAGTATCTCAGGTTTTGTGAAAGTATTTGATAATTATTTATTGTTCACATTATTTATAAGTTAATGCGAAAATTGATAGTAATATTATTTCAAACCCTGAAATGTGCATTACAAAATCTATAAGATTATATAATCAGAGGATAATAACACTCTGAGGATAATAACATTATAATTGAAATTCGCATCAGCTTGTGAACAAAAAAAATAACAATAAATAATTATTAAACACTTTTGCAATACTTTGTGGTGTTCGTAGGTAAATTCGTTACAGTTTGAAAATAAATAGTAATAATAGTCTAAAATTTCAATTTTCTCAAACTCGAATAAATATCGTTGGTATTCAGTAATTAGACGGTATTTATAGTATTACTTCGTTAATAAAAGAAAACAAATCTTATTATTGACTATTTACTTTTTCATAGAGTTGCTCGTGTTTGAAAGTGACGGAAACTCGAATAGTGCACATCTGGATTCTGTGCAATGTTCCTTATAGTTTGGCTTAGAGTTGAAGTCCACTAATGTGTGTAATTAAAATTTATTTCAAACACTTCTCCTTAGTTTATTTGTTTAGTTGATCGGTTTCAAATGCTCTGTTGATATTTTTTGATTACTTCTGCTGTAATATGTCCAATTTTAAACTCATAGAAAAGAAGTATATGTTCCCAATTATTTTCATATTTTTTACTCTTTTTTATTATCCGTTTACGCTGAAATTGGAATATGAATGATTTGATAATTCTTTACAGTGATAATTATACTGTAATACTAAACAAAGTCTCACCTCTTGTTGTTAGTTTTTATTATAAAAATCGCAACTCTTCGCCATTTCATATGCAACAATCTATTTTTTCTATCACGAAACGTTTAAAATCCCAATTAATAAAAGATTACAATACTCGTACGTTCACTTTGAAAGAAAGAAATATTTCTCATATTTAGATTGCATATCAAAATTAGAAACATTGCTTTGAAATGAACATATGATTAATTGTATTTAATAATAATTATATATGGAAAAATATCAAAATTTTTACAATATTGAGGTATAAGATATAAAGAATACTTGAAAATCGTTTATATGTCGACAATGTTTTGATCGAAAAGAAATGTTTTTCGAAATAAAAATAAATTTGTTACATAAGCAAAGCACAGGAAAACTCGTCTACAAGTAATGATTAAGTTAAAATCTAACATTGTAAAGATCATAAATAAAAATGACACGTCTACAAATAGGAAAAAAGAGAATAAGAGTTATGAAAAATGTATCCAGACATCGTTTTCATGTTCTAATGTACGTGTAGTGCCCAGAACATAGTCGTCGAACACACGTTTGCAAAATGCAACAGACTATTGTAAAGTTCAGACACGTCCTCGAAGTGAATATTCGACAATGGACTCGTCTGTGTACAAAAAAGTAGAAAAAAATTTTGTGAAACTGTTTGATACATTCTAAAGGTTGCTTGTTTTGGCATATTTTTTTATAATGTATACGTTTCCAGAGTAACGGAATTTATAAAATGAAAACTTTTTACAAAGTTGCAAGAACATAATAAAATTATTTCATATAATATTTAACTTCTATCTTATTTTTTAAAAAAAATATATAGTATTTATACTTATGAAATTTTCATTTCGTTTTTTTAATGATATGAAATATTTAAATGAAAATAAATTATACAATAAAAATTCTACAGACGGAAATTTTTATTTCTTATTCATTTCATTTTAAAGACGAATAATATTTTTTTCATAAAGTATTCTTTACTATAACAACAAAAGACCTTATTAAATTATTCAGTTATTACTTATTGTTTATTTTTTGCCTATGGGAATTTTATTACTTATAGGAATTTAATATTCTATATTTTGTGATAAATATTATTTTAACACAAATGAATTAATAACACCAATGTCATAAGATATTATAAAATTGTTCGATAATTACTCATTATTTTACTTCGTTGAAGTAGATTTTTGTGATTATGTAATCATCTTTAGAACATATCATTAGTTATAAAATCTGTTAAATTTTGTAATTTAGATTATAAATTGTTGGAAAGTTTGAAATCAAAAATAAAAGTATATTTTTTATAGGTGAAATATAATCTGAATATTGATTAATAAGAAAACAATCTCTTAATAGTCATCAAACATAGATTCAGGCGGCAATAGTTCAAGGCGTCAAATCACACGATCGTAGATACCAATTCACATGTCCATTTCTGGAGATAACGTTATCGCCGAATTTTTGTTTTAATAACTCGATTGTTTCGGTCGAAGTATGACACGTGGCACCATCCTGATGAAACCATATCTCTTTCCAGATCGATACCATTCAAATTTGGAAACAAATAATCACTGATAATTGTTCTGTAACGTACAATATTGACGGTAACACGCTCTTCAGCTTCGTTTTGAAAGAAATAAGGTGATGACACCAGCACCATACGATGCATTTTTTTGAATGTTACAGGCTCTTGTAAATCACTTCAGAATTGGTCTCATTCCAAATACGGCAATTTTGTTTTTTAACGCTCCCGTTAAGCCAAAAATGAGTCTCACCTTATCACTGAAAATTTTTTTACGGTAGAACAGATGATCAGTTTGCAGTAAGAAATGATTAATTATGAGCTCACCGAACATTCGACACAAACAATGGTCATATGGCTTTACTTACTGAACTAGTTGGATCTTGTAATAGTGTAGACCAAGATCTTTATGTGAAATTTTCCACGTAGTAGACAGATAAAGCCCAAGTTGCTGCGAAAGACGACGAATCAACAAATTCGGGTCTTCACTCACATTATCGTTAACAACAACAATATTTTCTTTGGTACGCACGTTTCTACGGCTTTGTTGGTGTTGTTGCATCGCGTAACGAATAAGTTGTGTGAAATTTCTCGATGGTTTTGCGAATAGCTTACTCCTATGGCCGATTATTTGCATCGTAACATTCACGAAGTGCTCTATAAATTTAGCGAACAGAACAATGAATTTTAAAATAAATTTCCACAATTTGGAAACGTTGCTCAAATGTAAAATGTTCCATAATGATTTGCCAAAGTATACTGAATCCAAATGTTACTTATTGCGCGCAAACCGACAACTGACTTGACAGCTATCTCTATCGAAATTTCTCTCTAACCTAAAGAACATGTTATATATATATATATATATATATATATATATATATATATATTTGTGTGTGTGTTGAAAATTAATTTGAAAACTTTTGAAGAAGATAAGTATAATTTATTCTATAAAATTGCTAATTTATTTACGAAACGAGAAGTATATACTTTTATTCTCAATTTTCGTGAGACAAGTAAAAGGGAACGACAGCTCGGAAGTACGGAGGTGAAAATTGGCGTAACACGACTTAATGAAAAGCTTGCAGTGTCCATGTCGTCAGCATTTAATTCAATTTAGGTTGATTGTCGTAATGGGAAAAACTTACAACCTGACACCGAGAACGATGTAGATAGAGAACGATTCAATTAATCAAGATAAGAATCGATAATTGTGAGAGAAAGCAAATTGAATGTTTCGATTTTAAATAGCGTGATTTGAATAATGATACCGATTGCGTCTCGCTACGATTTTCTGAATTTATTGTTTTATCGTCGTGTCTGTGTTCAATTTGTGTACGCACTGCGAGTTTCTCCACTAGCTGTGAATAACGAATGTTTTCAATATATACTTCTCGAGTATGGTTCAGATAATTTTAACGAGCTTTCTTAATATCCTTGTTTATATGTGTGGTCGGTGCATAATTTCAGTCATTATTTCTTATATAAATTTAATATTGTAGTTAATTATTCTATATTTCCATCCATTATATTAAATTTCTATACAAACGAACAAATTTTAACGAAGTGTTATTTAAACAATTTAATTAAATTTTATATTTTCTCTTTAAAAATATATCACTTATTTTAAATTCAGTAAATCATTTTATTATATGAGCCGTTAAATTAGAAAGTGGAATAACTCCATTTTTGGAAAAAAATGAATTAATGACAGTTTTAGGTAGACATAGATGTCCTCTTTTTATATTTATAATAACACAGTCAAGAGTGTGCAATATACCCATAAATTAATCAAATGAAATTTTCTCTATAATTTTATCGCAAAAACGTTAAATTAAAAAGTAGAATAACTCCATTTATTCATACATTGAGATAAAGGTTTGCGTTTGAATTAAACGAAAAATCAACTTTGAAATATTTTTAGTTGTATTATATAATAATTTATAAATAAACAATAATTGTTTATTTATAAATTTTATAAATAAACAATAATTGTTTATTTATAAATTTTTTTTAAAAAACTTTTTAAAGAAATTTTCCAAAAAATTTCAAAAAATTATCATAATTTTAAAATGCATTTTTTAAAACCTTTTGATTTCATCTTTTTTTATTAAATATATTTATTTTTAGTTATATTATAACTTTGGTGATATTTTAACTGAAGTTATAATATAGATTATAATTTAGTTATATTATAATTTTTTACAATGTATTTGGTATTGATTGGTTAATAATATTAACTAAAAAAAGAAAATATTGAATAAGAAGACATACTTTTACTCTGCTTGTAGTGTAATTTGTATAACGTTATATACTTATGTTATTTAACAATTTTCTTCAATATTAAAATTACAAATTGACAAATCAGTCGTTAATATTCGTTTATCACTATAGATAACTCATTTTAGGCAGATGCATCACACGCCCTGACATCATGACATTTTATAAAACTTGACTTGCTCATACATATTTAAATGGCAATTTTATTGTAATTTTACCGCTATATTATTATAAAAAAATTATAATGCAAGTTTTTGATTATTTTAATTTGGATTTTAGTAATTATTAAACAATTTTACCCAATCTTTTGATATTGGTTGAGTGATCTATATCTATGTAATAAATGGTTATTATCTTACTATTCTAATTATTTTTTTAAAAAATTAATTATTTTCCTAACCTATTTATGTTTATTGTACTCAATCAAGGGATCTCTAACCAAATGAAATATATATATATATATATATATATTTCAATTAATGATTACAAAATATCATTCCATGCAATTGTATACTTGTAAGTAGTACAAATATTCTAAAGTAGTAGGCAAATTTTGTCACTCTCCAAGTTTATTTTAGAGCATATTTTCAAAGAGCATTTTAAGTTATAAATACAATATTTAAATATTTACGAAATGTTTACTTTTTTTATGAAATTTTATGCTAATTACCATGTAGTTTCAGTAATGTTAATATTTAAATTTATAATATATTTTAATAAATTTCAATACAAAATTTATATGTGTTTACTGCCATTTAATGCAGTAATGAAGTATATAACATATTTTTTTCTGTTTTTTGTAACTTTATACTAGATTATGAATATACGAGTATATTGAGATTGCAATAGATTTTTAGTGCTAGAAAAAGCTATTAATTCAATTATGACAGACATAAATGAGAATTTAAAATGTAACATTATATTCACCATTGCACATTAGTGTTTATATAATAAAACAAATTTTGTTCTTAAATTAATATTTGGTAATATATATTTGAAAAAAAACAAATATCTATTTTGTAGATAATACAAATTATTATAATTAACTGATAAGAAGGTTTTTGAGAAACAAATTAACAGATAACTTTTGTTAGTGTGTTTTTTTTTTAAAAAATTATCGATTGGTAAGTCATTTTTTTAATATTCTAAGCAACTTATGAAGAGAAAGCTAATTCTATTTGGTTGTATAAATTGGTTGATGTGGAAATCAAACGGGTGTTATCAATTTTACATTTATTATACTAAAAATAATCTCTTAAAATCGGAAGAACCATGGAATTTGAGTATTTAAGAATTTATTATAATAAATCTATAATTCATAAAACAAAATATATGTTTTGGTATTATTTGTTTTGAAATTGTGGCAAATTCATTTTCAGTCGAATGAATTATCTCCCCCAACACCACAAGTTATTAAAAAGTATTCAACAATTACTAATTTGTCTACTTTGTATGTTTGTAACAACAAAATTCTAATGGGTATTTCGATGATGATATCATCATTATATAAACAGTTTTAACACAACGTTCTAATAATGATGACATCGCCATCGAAATACGCATTAGTTTATTGTTGTTATAAACAAACAAAGTGAACAATAAGTAAAAACTAAACACTTTTTAATATTTTGTGGTGTTAAGGGTGATAAATCATTTGTGTAAAAGTATTTTTTGATATTTTTTTCATCAATTCTGTTATTTTGTGTTACTTGTGTAAACAAAAGTTTTCCGAAAATTTCTGTGCAATGAGTTCATTTTGATATAAAGGCATATGAAAAAAATGTTCATGCTAAACTTCAAAAGAAACATCAAAAAAGTACCGTGACACGTTTAATTTCTTAATTGATACTTAGCATTTTCACCATAGTAACAAATTGCGATAGCATTGATCCAATTGATAAAATAACAAACGATATATTTTGAAGAAAAGAAGTTGATATTCTCATATTCCTATTATTTCAAAAGTACAATGTAAAAATTAAAAATATGGGTGACCTTGATCAATCTTTACGTATTTGTTTTTATAGATTGCTGTACGTGAAAAGAAATAGAGTTGACTTTTTATTTATATTTATGACAGATATGTGTATAGAAAATGCATAGAGACTGGGTGTTTTACCTGCTGATAAACCAATGAATCAATGGATCAAAAGAATTGCTTAAAAGAATTGCAGTAAGATTATATATATAAAGATTGTATAAAAAGTTTAACTAATCATATTCATCATGGTTTTTACCGACTGTTGTACGAAGCGATTAAAGTTATGTTCAAATAGAAACTAGAAAAACAATTATATATCAGAACCATCCCAAAGTGCATTGATGTTGTAAAATATATGAAGAAATATTGTTTATAGAAAAAAATGTTTTGAGAATTTTCACTTTTGACCCATTAATGGCCTCTGTACACTATTCAAACGGTTACACTTATTCAAGTGCTGATATCTAATAATCTATCTGATTTATATTGCAGTTTTTTTCTCAGATACATTGAGATGATAGTGGTAGTAAAGTGTGACATGTCAGTGTTTCCGTATTTTAAAAATTGCCTTGGTAAAGTGACACTTTGTTAGCGTTTGTGTTTTCGTTTGCTAGGGTAAGTTTTAAGTTATTTTTTGTTTTGTTTTTGTGTTAAATTTCGATAAATTCGATATTTATTATGATCAGTGATATCCATAATATGAACCTGTATTATTTTTATATAGGCTTTTGCATAGAATCCTTAAAAACTTAATCATATTTAATACTGTACTCAAACAGGTACAATGACCGCGTGTATATAAAATTTTGCTACTCTTTTAAGTATTATTGAAATTGTGAAAATAGTACAAAAGTGATTATTTAAATACGGATATGAGTATGGCAGACTTGAAGAGGTTATAAATTCTATTATAGGTGATGAAGAAGATAATAATGAGTACGGCTTCTTCATAGTACCGAGTGAACCAGGTACTGTACCGATGAGGAGGAGGGAATCGACGATGATTTAATATTCTCAGTGTTTTCGCAAGACATTCTATGAATCAGTGATAAAATACTTTGATTAATACGCCACTAAAACAGTTTATCACAAACGCATCAAACAGTATAATTATCCTGAAATAAAACAAATATTTATTCATTTATATAGATATTTTCTGTTTATTTTGTTCCTTAGAATTGTAAAAATGAAATTTTTTTGTAGTTTTACTATGAGCGTTAATGGGTTAAGTGCTCATTTTAGTTAACTAAATACTTGTTAATATATAATATAAGAGTTTTACAAGAAATATTTTTCTTGATTGAATTAGTATTTCTTACTCTAGTTATAATTTAATATAAAATACATTCTACTTTTCATTTAGACATTAATGAGTTGAATAGAAAATCAATTCAATTTTTTTTAATTTGAACAGTTAAAAATAAATAGCATATAAAATGATAAATCATTTCATATTCTTAATATTTTGTTCTTAGTTATATTTGATACGTTTGAATCAAGTAGTGAAACTGCGGAGCAAAGAAAACAAGAGCATAAATGAATATATAAATTTCAATACACTGTTAAGCTCAGTGTAGAAACTATCGAGTCTACATTATCATAATTCCTATAAAGTGTTTTTTTACAGACAATGTTATCAACGTTGTGGTAGAGTGAAATAGAAATTGTTAACTGTTGACATCAATACAATGTAAATAATAGTCTATCTGTTTTTATATAGCGTATCGTTATATTTTTTCAACGAATAAAGTTGCGCACAAATAATTCAAACTGAGATTACAAAACGTAAGCATCGTTTGAAGTTATACTTTAATCGGATCAATGTTATTTTATATAAACCGATTCTGAATCAGAACATTCGTATTGGTTGGTAGAAAAGTTTCATTATTATTTTTCACCCTTTATATTGTAATTAAGTTTTGTACCACTGTGTCAAAACACATTTATATGTTTATATATGTATATATCTATATTTGTGTGTGTGTGTGTGTGTGTGTGTGTGTGTGTGTATGTGTGTGTGGTGTATCATTATTAAATTTTATATCAGTCCACTACTGGAAGAAAATCTTATCGAATGTTATTAACTCTCCTTAAATATTTTTCCTAGACTTTTTCATTTTTTTCCTGTCTGCCTCTATTCTCATCTATCCCTCGTTTTTACTGAAGTTCACAATTTTATCTTTCCGTCTTAGATAAGGTCATTCTTGATCTCTTGTATCTCTTGGTTTCCATACAGTGATAATCTTTGTCCACCTATTGTCTGTCCTTATTAACATATATTTTATTAATGACAATTTCAGTGATTATACGAGGATCGTTTGATAAGTATGGTAAATTCATTTATTGTTTAATTTAATTAAATTTTTCAATTTAGTTGTTCTTACTTTTTTACCATACTTATCAAACGACCCTCGTATATATATATATATATATATATATATATATATATATATGTATATGTATATATTTTTTTTCTGTGTGGTAACTAACGGAACTTTTGGAATAAAACACATAAGAAGTTATTTGCGAACGCGCTTTATTACATAGCTTTCAGTTCACGCAGAAAATTTTCTTTTATGGCTTAAATCAACTCAAAAAGATGTCCTCGGAACGAAAATTTGAGTTTTTGGAATAGGGTAAGGTTGCACGAAGCCATATCAAGCGAATACGGAGCTTGCGGAACGATGTTGATTGAGTTTTTTGCCAAAAACTCATGAACAGACAAAAATGTATGAGCTGGCTTATTATCGTGGTGCAAGAACCAATGGTTATTGCGCCACAATTGTAACTGTTTTTTTCATATGGCCTCACGTAAACGCCACATAATGGCTAAATAATATTGTTTATTTACCGTTTGGCCTTCCAAAAATAATTCTTTGTACATCACGCCTTGATAATCGAAGAAAATCGTGAGCATGACTTTGATTTTTGACTTGCTTTGCCTTAGTCTCTTCGGCCTCTACTTGTTTTTCTCCCTCTGTTTCGATGTTTGTTGGACTATTCTCATGTCCTACTCGTATACTCACGTTTCATCACCTTTAATAATGCCTTACAAGAAGTTTGCGTCACTGGATACGTTGGCAAGCATTTCTGCAACGACAGACTTTCTGTGATCCTTTTGCAAAAAAAAATCAGTTTTTACCGTTTGGGCAGCATTCTTCCTGTTTTCGAAATAAAATAACATAACATTGCGTAAGTGCAAGTTGTTTAAGTTCATTTTTAAGTTTCAAATTACTGTATTATAAATCAATAAATCATTAAAAGATATAAACCAAAAAACGTGTACAAATTTAACCTGTCAAAATTATAAATAGCCAAACATGTCAGATAAATCAGGTAAGCGGGAAATTACTTTTTTTGCAATCTAAAAAAACCGCTACGAATTTTTGTTTCAACCCAATATGTATATATATATATATATATATATATATATATATATACACACACACACACACACATATATGCACACATGTGTATATAATTTAATTTTTCATTAGGTTTTTAAATCATCCAGCGTGATAGAAACGTGTTACAAGTATCTTCATTGCTGTTGTACATTATTAATGATAAATATAATATATTTATACAATAAGGCAATATGATATCTATAATATAACGTAATTAGAACTCGCAACACCATAACGTGAATATACAACCGCCGAATATACGCATTCGGCTACGATCTCGGCTATAAATTTCTTAGTGTTAGCATTATACGACAGTAATCGAAGTACATATAATATAGCATAGTGGATTAGCGTGTTAGCTTAACATTTGACAAGCTAGAATCCTTACAAACTTGGTCGATTTATACATTAAGTTTCATACGATATTCATATTTCCTCGGAGGGTTCAAGACGACGTATTAAATATAATGTCTATTTATATTGAAAAAGAATACGAGTCTGCTTTCAACTTAAAGATTGAATTTAAAATATTTTCTGAAATATATTTCGTGTTTTGTAGTGAACAATGTTTCCGAATTAAACTTACATTATACATGTAACTCAATATTACCGTTTCGAAATAGAATTAAAATATTTATTTTTTTTAAAGAAAAAAAAACATTGAAATTTATTTTTTATATGCACGATCATCATGTGATTAAATTTTTTTCTTAATAATCCGTTTTTAAATTATAACAATTCTTTAATATTTTTAGCATATTAATATTTGAGCATAATTTTCTCTTATTTATTAATACTTTGAATAGATCTTTTAGATAATTTATTGATGATTTTATTTACTAATTGACATTCTGATGGTCATATCATAATGATTAAGAATTAAAGTATAACATTTTCAATATATTCTATAATTCATTATTCTAATAATAGAGCAATGTTATTGAAATGCATTTCAGTGAATAAGATTTCATAAAATCTTGCGATGTCGAGGCAAATAATATATTTGTGTAAATAAAAATAAGCCACAGACCAATAATATTTTTGTCAACTTAGTAAAACTCTAAATTTAACATTAAGTAAAATAATTAAATAACATAAATAGAAGGCATAATAGATATAATGTTACAAAAGAACACAAATGTATTTTTTTTAATATTGAATAATTGTTCATATTTTTTGCTAATGAAAAAATTATTAACCATATTATTATTAAATTGTAGTTTTACAACTTTCGTTCTCTCCATTTAAAATTATATTTGTATTATTAATAAATACAAGTTGGTAGTTTATAATCGATTAGAATGTCTGTCGACGTTATCCGATGCCTATTGTACTAGGCCTCACTGATAATCCCAGAGAGTTTTTGTGATGGTTTTGTTTTTATGAGATGAGGTTGTTAGCTCATGCCCAATGCAATTTGGAGAGGAAGATATGTTATTAAAACTGAATATATTCGTTTCATTATTTTTGTTCTATTATATTTTATTTTGTAAGTAAAATTAATTTATATTATTTTTTAGTGTTTATAAAAGAATAAAAAAATGGTTTAAATTCAATTATCTAAACAAAAAATTATAATTAATATATTTAATAGCACATTTTAAATACATTATTCTGAAGATCATTTTATGGTTTCTACCATAAAATCAAAATGATTTCTACCATATGTATAGTAAAGCTACCTCTGACATACCGCAATCAGTTCATCCAATTTCTAGTCACTTTTTCAAGAATTTGGGGCCTTATGTCCGCAATAACACGAGTTATGCTGACTTATAATTCTCAATCGTTGCTGGTTTATCAGCATAAACTAAAGACTTTACATATCCCAGAAGAAAATAATCCAGAGGCGTCTAATCACATGATCGTGGAGGCCAACTCACAGGTCCATTTCTGGAGATTACATTATCGCTGAATTTTTATTATAATAACTCGATTGTTTTGCTCAAAGTATGGCACGTGGTACCATCCTGCTGAAACCATATTTCTTCTAGATCGATGTCATGCAAATTTGGAAACAAATAATTATTGATAATGTCGTTCTGTAACGTGCTCTTTGGCTTCATTTCGAAAGAAATAAGGACCGATGATGCCACCAGCGTGCAATCTGCACCATACGGTGAATTATTTTTTTTATGTAATGGGCTCTCGTTAACCACTTCAGAATTGGCCTCACTCCAAATGTGGCAATTTTGCTTATTAACGTACCCATTAAGCCAAAAATGAGCCTCATCACTGAACAAAATTTTATGCTCTAAGTTTGACCAACAGGTCATTGATTTTTGAACAAAAATTCCACAGTTTAGAAACATTTCTCAAGTATGGAACGTTCTATAATAATTTGCTAATATATATTGAGTCCAAATATTACTTATAGCGTGCAAACTGACAACTAATTTGAGAGTTATTCCTACAGAGAGTTCTATGTAACTTAAAAAAACACTATATATATTTATATATATATATATATATATATATATATATATATATATATATATATATATATATATATAGAGAGAGAGAGAGAGAGAGAGAGAGAATTGTGTGTGTGATAAAAGTTTGTGTACAAATGAATACTTTAAATGAATATGGTTTTATTTCAATAAATTTATTGTATTTTAGATTTTTTTAAACTTGTATTCAGATAATACTCTCCATGTTAACATAATATGATATTATCTAAAAATATAATGTTCTTGTATATTTTTGAGTATAATTTCGAAGATGAACTTGTAGAATAAAAAGAAAAAAATAGGATACGATCATAGAATGATGCTTTGGATTATTAAATATCACAAAAAATTATCTTTTCAGTATTTGCTGTGTCTTTATTGAGCTTTTATTTCCTCTTCCAATCATTGAGTAATACTTTTTATTAAAGATAAAATACTATCCTGGAATATTTCATTCTATAAGTATGCATTTCCCCCAAAAAATGTTTATACATTCGTTAAATCATCACATTCCTACACAAATATGACCAGAGATGCTTAATGGAATTTTAAGTTCAGAATTTAAGTTGAGAATTTTAAAACTTTATCAATTATTTCAAAATATTATTTTTCAATAGTTTATGCGTGCTTCGGATCATTGTTTTGTTGAAATACAGTCATGATATTTTTTTGGTCAAGTTGTACAACATAATCCTTAAAACGCTTACGTGTAACTCAAGTTTTATTTTGCTATTAATTTTTATCAAGTTTTCTACGGTGTTTTTATTAAGTTAATCTTAAACTAAAATACTTCTTCCACCATGTTTTACTGTTTTTTTGAACTATGAAAGATTGCAATGCTTTTTTATACTCTGTCCTTTTTTTAATCCACATAATTAAAATTTACTCTTATCTGTCTAAAATACAATATTTCAAAATAAAACATAATTTTTGACACATTTTTTGAAACTCCAATCGCTTTTTTATTTTTTCGCTAATAAAAAGTTTTTTTTATTTAAAATAGCTTCTTTGGATTTTCTTACATTTTTTTAGAAATTTCTACATATTCTGTTTCTTTAATTTCTCGCATAATTAAACTTGAATTTTTTAAATTTCACTTAAAGTTTCTTTCTTTTCCGACTTGATAGAGATATACGAGGGTCGTTTAATAAGTATGGTAAATTTATTTATTGTTTAATTAAATTAATTAATTAAATTTAATTTTTTAATTTAGTTTCTTTACTTTTTTACCATACTTATCAAACGACCCTCGTATTTTTTATACTTTCTTTAATATCATATAAATACGTACAATTTTTCGATATTTATATATTATTTTAGGAATGTTTCTAAAGATTAGTCTTTCAATATAATCTTCCATATTTTTTATCAAATATCTAAATTAATTTATTTATCATGAATCATCTCGTAACATTTTATTTATTCTTTTAAATGTTTTTTTAATAATATGATTTTTTTAAAAAAAACTTTTTTATTCAATTTCATTTCAAGCACACACTATTTTAACGCTTATTATAACTATCTTTGATACAAGCCTTCCAAATTATAGTTACGAGGGTTGTTTGATAAGTCTGTGTAAAAATAAAAATTGCTTCATTTTTTTGAATAAATCGTTTTTATTTTTCAACATAGTCTCCTTTTAGGCTTATACACTTCATCCAACGCTGCTCTAATTTGTTGATCCCTTCCAAATAATAGGATTTATCCAAGTCTGTAAAATAGTCATTCGTTCCTGCAATCACCTCCTCGTTCGAATAAAATCTTTTTCCCGCGAGCCATTTCTTCATATTAGGGAACAAATAATAGTCCGATGGAGCCAAGTCTGGAGAATAGGGGGGATGTGAAACGATTTGGAACCCTATTTCCATTAGTTTTGCGGCCACAACTGCTGAGGTGTGAGCTGGTGCGTTGTCGTGATGAAAGAGGACTTTTTTGTGGGCTAATCGGGGACGTTTTTCTTGCAACTCGGTTTTCAAACGATCCAATAACAATGAATAATATGCACCTGTAATGGTTTTACCCTTTTCCAAATAGTCGATAAAGATTATTCCTTTCGAATCCCAAAAGACAGTCGCCATAACCTTCCCGGCCGAAGGAATTGTCTTCGCCTTTTTCGGAGCAGATTTCCCCTTGATAACCCATTGTTTAGACTGCTCTTTGGTCTCAGGAGTGTAGTGATGTATCCATGTTTCATCTACAGTGATGAAACGACGCTTAAAGTCCTGCGGATTTCGCTGAAACAGCTGCAAACCGTTCTTGCAACACTTCACACGACCTCGTTTTTGGTCGATCGTGAGCAATCGCGGCACCCACCTGGCGGATAGCTTTTTCATGTCCAAATGTTGGTGCAAAATATTATGTACCCGTTCACACGAGATGCCTACAGCACTAGTAATCTCACGCACTTTCACTCTTCTGTCATCCATCACCATATCATGGATTTTATCAATGATTTCTGGAGTGGTGACCTCAACAGGGCGTCCAGAACGTTCAGCGTCTCTTGTGCTCATATGGCCACTCCGAAAATTTTGAAACCACTTATAAACCGCATTAATTGAAGGTGCAGAGTCACCATAATGTTTATCAAGCTTCTGTTTAGTCTCCTGAGGCGTTTTGCCTTTAATGAAGTAGTGTTTAATCAACACGCGAAATTCTTTTTCGTCCATTATTTGACAATCACTCGATTTCCTGGATTCCAACGATTGTCAAACACAAAGGAATAGACCGATATGGCTGAAACTTGATGTGTGTTCTTCCAAGAGGTGCTACTAATTAAAAATAACCTCGATATGCACCAGTGGTGCCATCTTTCAGAATTTACACGGACTTATCAAACGACCTCGTAATCGTATTTATACAATTATGTTATGTAAAAGTGTCGAAAAAATTTTAGGATATCTTCGAAAAATCGTGATCTGTAGCGAATGGTTTTATAGATGAACGCTTAATAAAAATCATAATAATTTTAAAGACAAAGTATCAATTGAAAATTAAAAACATTTATTTTAATACGACTTTGTGTCACTGTTATTAAAACGAGTATATCAATATATTATACAATTCTTGTTAAATCAGTCATAATGTATTCATCTCATGTATTGACAATAACAACGGGTGCATAAACAGATTTATTTTCATGCATGTAAAATTTTCAGTATTGATTTGGAACGAAACGACGGGTACAATAAATGTTAAGCTCTTTGGTATCGAGTGATCATAAACTACATTGAATATTCATTTATCGGAAATATTACTCGTTGTATATTACAATGGATGAAAATTAATTTCAACGGTCTGAATGATATAAATTTCAATGTTTAATTTTAATAATATGAACATTAATGCTACAACATCATTACTCGGAATTTTTAACGTTCATATTGATTTCCTATAATATTACTCCTATTGATTTTTTCATTTATATTATTAAGGGGGAATATCACGGTGACTGATCGGAAAAAAAGATTAATTTCTGATTTTGTTGCTCAAAATGTTGATTAAATTTCGATTTTTTCTATCTATTATTTTATTTTTTATCTTTTTATTTTCGGAATTGAAACGAAAAAAATGTCTATATTTTAACTTTGTAAAATATGTCTTCGATTTTCTCATCTACTGGCAAATACAATAACTTTCACTACGGTGATATAAAACAGAAAAATTAAGAAGATTTATAAATGATATGAGTGTGGCTTTTATTAAGCGAAAAGAGTTTTTTGAAATTGTATTTTTTTAAAAAAACTGACGATTCAATTAAAAATTCATATTTTGAGTCGTGAAAATGTTAAATAATATTTTTTTTCTGGAAGTAACTATGAATTAAAATATCTGAGTTTATTTAAATAAATATAAGTTGCTAGTATAATATTTTCTAAAAAATCAAGTTAATTAGTTAATTAATATTTTAAAAATAGAGTTCACTTACTTGAAAATCTTTTTTTTACGAAAAACCTGTTTTAAACTTCGAAGTTAGTTTCCATTTTTGTAAATGTTAATTTTTTAAACATATCAAACCTTATTGATTCCAAAATCATAGTTTCTGTTTTCTTTAAATAAGGTTTGATTCAAACTCATTTTGATTCTTTTTTTGATCGATCTTTCCTTGCGCGATTCCTCTCTTAAACTGGTCTTTTTTTAACGCATTTCTGCTACTTGGTACCACAATATAGAACTAGCGTAAATCTAATTTTGATTTCTAATACTTCGCGCATTTTCATAACAAGACCATTATTAAAAATAATAGTTGCCAAATAAGTAGCAATTTTTACTATGATTGCTCAAGTCGAAATCATCTTCAGAGTTATTTTCCATATTAAAGCATTGAATCTTCTTTGGTATTTTGTGTAAAATCGTCAGTACATCGGATAAGTAATTAATTTTTTGACAGATTTTCAAGAATGAAGAATACTGCTTCGCAAATGTCGCCAGCGAGAGATTACATTTGGTCATAATTGTCAAGAATATATATGAGATGTGCGTTCCTGATGCGAGATGTAAGCAATATATTATTAATCATTTTTAAGTAATTTCGTCATAAGTTTCAGTCATTTTTTGAGTTATTTTTATTTTATAATATAAACTCCTACTCTTTATTCAACGATGCTCTAATATTTGTATCCCAACCCGAAAGTTCGATTCCTCAGGATCCTTAAAATGGCCGTTTACTGTCAATTTCGGTTTATCATTTGAAGAAAATCAATTATTTTAAGACATTTCTTTGAATGTCAAATAGATAAAAGTCACATTGAGTTAAATCCGGTAAATAAAGTAGATGGAATAGTAAAACATATTATTTTGTCATTTAAATCAGCGTTATTCAACCTTTTTACACCTGCGGACCGGGGAATATAGGAGAAATATTTCGCTGACTGACTGACAGCTAAAACAGAAACAAAAATCAATGTGAATAGTATTTTATTTATTAAATCCAATATTATAAGATTACAATTTTTAGCTAGTGCAACATCTGCTGCTGCTTAGAGGTTAGAAAATGTAATATACGTACGTGGTTGAAGCGCTGTTTCTGAGACAAAAAGCACTGAAATAACATCCATTTGATTCCCCTGTTTGGTTTTTATTATTGACATGGCTAAAAAAGTATTTTCATATAAATAGAAGGTCAAAAAAATGATCATCAATTTGATAGATTTATAACTCAGAGATGGAAATTCTTTTTCGATTGATATCCAAAATTGTGACAATGATAGCATTTTATGTCTGGACACTAGAATGATATCAGAATACTACTCGATCAGTTTTTCTTTTTCACGAAGATCAAATTCGCTTGATTTTATATCAACCAAGAAGTGATTATTAATCCAGAGGTTATCTTCACGAGGATCTTTATTTTTAGGGAAATAATTATTAAAGTTTTCAGATAACGCCTTTAAATTTGGACTCATTATGTTGAATATAACTTTCTGTTTGACATCAGCAGTAATCAATTTTTTTCCAAAAGTGGTAACATTTTTATATATCTTCCTCTTGTACACGACTATCCCAAAGAGCTTCTTCTTGAACGCATCCATTTTATTTCTCAGTGTAAAAATATTTGTACGAGATCCCTGAAGAGAAATATTAAGTTCGTTAAGAAGGCTAAATATGTCTGCCATATACGCAAGCTTAGCCATACATTGCTCATTCAACGAAGGCTCTACTAGGTCAGATTTTCGCTCTCGCAGAAACTGCTTTACTTATTCCCTCAGTTCGGAAAGGCGTGAAAGAATCCTTCCTCTCAATAACACCTCACTTCTGCATAGAGAAGGAGATGTTGATGATATGAGGCCATACTCTCACACATTATCGTGAACATCCAGGAGTTCATAGCTCGACTACGAATTTCATTATTGATCTTCATCGCATCATTTATCACAATGTTTAGCTCAATAGAAAGCTTCTTTGCAGCTAGGTGCTTTCGATGGATCATACAGTGATTGAATAAAACTTCTTGGTGCACGAACTGCTCGCCCCGCATCAATGTAGCGCCCAAATCATGTAACTACTACATGATTGGGGGAGAAATTTTTGGCGGACTGCCAGGAAATTTCCGCGGACCGGCACCAATTCGCGGACCACAGGTTGAAGAATAGGAATTTATACGACATTTATATGGGAATGTGCATTATTCTGAAGAAAAACGTTATTTTCTCAGATAAACCTGACCTTTTTTTTAAAAAAAATGATTCACTTGTTTCAGTAAACTAATACAATGTCTCCATTGGTTGATCTTTTAGAATATAATCAGTTAGTAATATTCTCCTATAATCTTATAAAATTAAAAACGTAATTTTTTGTAGATAAAAAGGTTTTTGCAGAAAAAATGGTTTTTACATTTTTTATTGATGAAAAATCACTGTTTCATTTCTTGTGTGTAGTGGTAATAGATATAAGTTTTTTCAGTAATTATAATTCAACAAATGAAATCAATGGTATTCTTTTTGAAGTGTTTAAACATTCTTGATAAATTTGTACTCAAGTGTATTTTTGTACAGCTGTTAGCAAATATTGCATCTATCTTGCCGAAAGCTTTCTCATATCTAATTATTATATGAAATAATAATTAGGTATGAGAATATGAAATTAGAATATGAAATGTTCGTTCATCTTAAATAAGCACACTCTTAGTAATTTCACATATCTTTAATCTGAGATCTTCTAAAACAATATCATACACTTTGTTGATGATTTCTGGTATTATAGTACTTTTACGGCGTCAACTACGAGGCTCGTATTTGAAATTTTTAAGACCACGTTTCACTTCTACAATATATTTTTTACAGTTGTAAATGAAAGTCCATTATCATCCAAAATATTTGATATCTCATTAAAATTTTTGTTGGCGTTAAAAGCTTTTTGATAAAAAAACTTTATCATTACATGTTGTTCAATTTTATCCACTTCAAGAGTATATGGAGATGACTACTTAAACAGCCGTTTTCAACAAATTACTTAAAAGATTGAGTTGATATTTGATAGCTGTTTATACAATTTGTGTGACAATACAATGCGGAAAAATTTTAAAAATGGCACTCACTTCTATAAATCAGGTCGCAAACTTTTTAAATGACTCGCATACATATTTTAAAAAACATTTAAATCCTTTCTTGCTTTCTGAATACAAATCACTTTGTTAATATAATTGAAAATTATTTATCACATATGTCTACTTTTTTATACTTAAGTTATCAGAAGTAGATTTTTTTAAGTTTTTTTTAATATAATGTCGGTGTCCATTAAAAAAGTTAAATAAATCAGTGTCATTGAAAAAAAATGTAAAATACATTATAATTTTTTAGTCTTTTTCCCCGTCTCTCTCTTTATATATTTATATATATATATATATATATATATATATATATATATATATATATATATATGTATATGTGTGTGTGTGTGTGTGAGTTTATTTGTGTGTATGTGAGTGTATGTGTATGTATTATTATTATTATAACGAGTTATTACATTTAACCCAAAATAGTTGTTATTATGACTTTTAAATGTAATAGTGTTATTTTCTATACTATGTTATTTTAGATTCAACAAAAATTACTTAAAATAGTCCTTTTTACATCAAATGTGTTATTTAGACGGTTATTTTTGTAAGTCATAAAACGTAATAAATGTAAATTGAAGTAGAAACATGAAAGTTATAAATGAAATACAATATTAGTCAAATTTCCTCCTTCACCACATCGGTAGACGTCCACTCTTTTATCGAAATTTTGAAGCACGTTTTCCAAAAAATGAGGCTGTATTTCAACTATAGCTGCACGAATTTCATTCTTTATTTTTCGAATCGTTGCTGTTTTTTTGGGATAAACCTTATCTCTAAATAATTCCTTAAGAAGAAGTCTAACGGCATTAAATCACAAGATCTAGGCGGTCAATTAACATCAACATTACGAGAGATTAAACGTCCATTGAATTTGGTTGTGAGTAAATCGATTTCCACATAAGTTGTATGACTTGTAGCACTATCCTGTTGAAACCAGATACCACTGATATCAATATCTTCAAATTCAGGTCACAAAAATCGTTATCATGCTTTGGTAACGCATCAAATTAACTGTAACACGGACACAATGCTCATTTTTCAAAAAAGTATAGACCAATGATGCCTCCGGTCCATAATCCACACCAAACAGTGACTTTTTGAAGTTTCAGTTGTTGTTTAACACTAGCGTTTTATTTTGACTTCCCCATATGCGACGATTTTATTTGTTTACATAACCATTTAATTTTTAAATATGATTCATCGCTGAACATGATTTTGTTAAAAAAATCCGCATTTTCTGATTCTTTTCATTGTACCAATTAACAAACAGAGAAGTCCCATTAGTACCCGGCCTGACCTAGAGATGGCGGTAGTTGTTTGAAAAATATCACTGTATTAGAAAGTACACAATCTATAAAGAATATGTTTCAAGTTTGAGGACGCCACGTTGTTTAGTATTTGTTTGGCAGTCATCAATAGTGAACGTTTTCAGTGAATTTGTGAAAATGGAGAAAATTGGTCATCGTTACGTGATACAATACTTTTATTTGAAAGGCCTCAGCCCAACCAATATAAAAGCTGAACTGGATTCTACTCTGGGTGAGTCTGCTCCTTCGTTTACAACAGTGAAATATTGGGTAGCAGAGTTTAAACGAGGCCGTACGAGCTGCCAAGACGAGCATCGCAGTGGTCGACCAAATGAGGTGACGACTCCAGAAATGGTGAAGAAAATCCACAAAGCGGTATTGGATGATCGTCGACTGAAAGTGCGCGAGCTAGCAGACATAGTAGGCATTTCAAAAAGTGCGGTACATCACATATTATCTGAAAATTTGGACATGAGAAAGCTGTGTGCAAGATGGGTGCCGCGTTTGCTCACACTCGAGCAAAAACAGTGTCGTGAAGATGTTTCAATTGAGTGTTTAGCGAAGTTTCACAGCAATAAAGCAGAATTTTTGCGCCGTTTCATAACCATGGATGAAACATGGGTTCATCACTTCACACCCGAGACAAAAGAACGATCAAAACAATGGACTGAAAAGGGAGAACCGGCTCCAAAGAAGGCGAAGACCGTTTCATCTGCAGGCAAGGTCATGGCGTCGGTTTTTTGGGATGCGCGTGGGATAATTTTCATTGACTATCTTGAAAAAGGAAAAACTATCAACGGCGAGTATTATGCGAACTTATTGCAACGTTTGAGCGAAGAAATCAAGCAAAAACGGCCGCATTTGTCTAAGAAGAAAGTGTTGTTTCATCAAGACAATGCACCAGCTCACAAATCCGTTATTGCAATGGCCAAAATTAATGAATTAAAGTTTGAATTGCTACCTCATGCACCCTATTCGCCAGATTTAGCTCCCTCGGATTATTTTCTGTTCCCAAACTTGAAAAAATGGCTCAGTGGTCAAAGATTTCCCAACGATGAAGAAGTGATGTCGGCAGTTAATGGGTATTTTGAGGAGCAAGACAGTTCTTATTATAAAAAGGGTATCGAACTTATTGAACATCGCTGGGAAAAGTGTATAGAGCTGAAAGGAGATTATGTTGAAAAATAAATATATTTTTTTCCAAAATTTTTGTGTTTTCTTTGTTGGGTCGGGTACTTCTGGGACCACCCTCGTACAACGTAAATGATGGTCACCTGACTTCAGTTCTTGTGTTAACTGGACTTTATATATATGAAGATATAAATATTTTCGTAAAATGTTATGCAGACTGCTTTTTGTGATGTTTAATTACTGTGAACGTCGACGACTCGATATTTGAGGGTCTTCTTCAACACTTTCACGTACAGCAGTAATATTTTCAGCTGAACGACCACTATAAGCATATGTTTTTGATCTGTGGTCTCCAATAGTACCAAATTGTTCAAATTTCGTAATTAGGTTACAAATAGCAGGCTCTGAAGGCACTTGATTACAAGAAAAAGATGCACGAATTTTACGTATTGTCCTAAAATTTTCACCATTTTTATAATGAATTTTCGTTATTGAAATGTGTTGTTGAAACGTGTAGCGTTCCATCATTAAAATTTTTAAAGTTTTTAATAAACAAATATTAAATAATGACAGTTCAATATTTGAAATTTCATCAAATAATAGCCAACTTACTTCCTAACCTCAAATTTGAACACCCGTTACAATATTTTTTATCATTTATCTAAATTAACATTTAAAATAAATAATTATTGTATTTGATGTAATTTTTTATCATTTTATATGTTGTTCTCTGGTAGTCTATATGTTTTTATATATGATGTTATATAATTAAGAATACGATTATATTATTAATAACGATATATATATATATATATATATATATATATATATATATATATATACGTCTTTTAATGTCTTATACTTCTATTTCTATACGAGACTTTGAAAACACTTTAAATTTCTTATTCAGTGCAACATACACAGATCCTTCTAGTCGTAGATTCGTCATAGTAGGTAAACGATATATTTCGTAGCGAATATGAAAGAACAACAATGAGAGATACGTTGCAACAGCATTTTATGTTCGACCTTGAGTCGCAAAGCTCTCCCGGGTCGCAACTTTTCCCCCGCCACTTCGAGCAACTTGTCTGAATTAAGCTGCACAAAAGAGACACGGAACAGGTTTTAAGTCTTTGTCGCCGCCAAAGCATTCTAGTCGTGGACGTATGTACACCGACCATATTTCTCTATATACACAACCTTTTGCTTGACATTTCGTTTTAGTATGAAACAACATTATTTTCTATATAAACATGGAATACTTTTTACGATACGTATAGATATAGAGATAATGTGATTTTCTTCAGATTGAAATTCATTTTATTTTATTTTATTCTGTTGAAGTTTGGAGCTTATTTGTTTTTTGATTGTCAAGAAACAATCTTATACCTGTTTATGTTTAAATTTATATCCAAATAAATGATAAATATTTATGTTAAAAGTGAAAAATGTATAAATATTTTATATTAATTATAAGCTTTAAATATTGTTCAGTGAACATTTAAATAACTAATTATTAGGTCGTTTAATATGAAATGTCGGATTATTCAAAGAGAAATAAAAATTGATTTTTTAATTCAAAGAAACATTTTATTAATCAAAATAAGCATCATTAGCTTGTATACACTTTTGCCAACGCGTTTTCAACAAAAAATTCCCCTTTCGAAAAGTCGCGGTCTTTAGGAAGACACGAAGTTTGTATAGGTCCTTTCGACCTCATTACGAAATATTTTATTTTGTATGTGGTGTTTCAAATTGCGAAATAAGTGGTAATTTTTTGGTGAAATATCAGGCGAGTAAGGAGGATGAAGCAGGATCTCATAGCCTAAATCGTTTAGCTTTTTCAAGGTTATTTGCACTACATGCGATCTTGCATTGTCGTGAAGAAGGATAGATCCATGTATATTGGTTAATCAAGGTCCATTTGAACAAGTTTTCTATCCATTTCTTCAATATAAAGACAACATGACTGAACAGTTATTGTTTGTTCAAGCCTCAAGAATGAATGAACGATACCCCTTGCAATTCACCATACTGTCACCATAATATTTTGGCCATGTAGAGATGGTTCCGATGTGTATCTTGGAAGTTCACCACGATTAATCTACTGTCCCGATCGCTTTCGCTTATCGTAGCTGATTCATTTTTCATCACAGGCTACAATTCTTCTCAAAAAAGGTGTCCTATTATTCCTCAAATGAAGCGAACTGAACATTTTAAATCTTCGCTGTACTTGCTGATCATTAAAATCATGTGGGATCCATTTGTTGAGCTTTTTAACCTTTCTCATGTTCTTGAGATAGTTACTGATGGTTTTGTAATACACCTCAAGTTCTTCTGCAAGGGAAGACAATGTTCGAGAGGGATCAGTGCTCGAAGAACGTCATCATCAATAAGGACAGGTGGTTTTTCGCGAGGCTTATTCTTTAAGTCTTTTTCTCCACAGCGGAATTTTTCGAACCATTTTTGTACGGTTCGTTCATTAACGGTACCATCGCCAAACACAGTGTTGTTATTGGAAGCGGCATGTATCACGCTGTTACCCAATTTGAACTTGTACGAAAAAATTACCCTTAATTCCTTTTTTGTATAATGGTCGACACCATTATACAAAATTTCTGCAAAAATTACAGTTATCTAAAAAAATTTCAAAAATAACGGTAACTTATTGAGAACTATATAAACTTTAAATAAGCGCCAAAAAATTTATAACTTTTAAACATATAATTAATCACATGAACGATCAACTTGTAACTGATCAGAAATCCGACATTTCGTATCATACAAAATAATAAAAGATTTTTTATACATATCATATAATTATCACAAATAAGGAAAAAAAATATTAAGATTGTGTGATAAATCAATTGAAAATCGTGAAATTGTGCAAAATACTTTTATTTTCTTCATAATGGTGAACACACATACACATACACATATGTATATATATATATATATATATATTTATTTATGTGTGAGTGTGTGCATGTATGTGTAAAAGTAATTCGATGTCTTCTTTCACAAAATATTAAATTCATTTATAAAAAAGAAGAATTACCTTAATTTTTATAATATTCTTCGATTATATTTGATGACTATTGAGGAGCTGATGAGTTTCTGATCGATAAAAAATTAGCGTTTTTGAGCCTATAAAGTAATTTATGCTCTTTTTGAATTTTTTTATATAGTTTTGAAATGAATATTAGTCAGACAATGTTGAAGCAATTGGGTCAAATGATAATCTGAAGAGATTAAATCTAGTGAATACGCTGCATGACACCTTTGATATCCAATCAAATTCAAACATTATCTTTTAACATGGATGCTGGAATTTATAATCGATGTCGACGATTAATCAGAATCTGCCCACAGTTTTTTCATTTAGGGTTGTCACACAAAATCAATTTTTTATATCCGGTGATAATTAGGTTCAAAATCATGTTTTTTAAATCTGTTTGTTAAAGACTTGGTAAAAATGGAGCTTAATTTTTGTGTATGCGTATAATTTATCGATCTTATTTTAGAATCTTTCCAAGTTGATGTGATCATAGGAGAATAACTTGTTGGATAACTATATGTTGATCTACAAGTTCTTGTTAAGGTTGAGCTTAGTTTTTATTCAGTAGTTGCTGTAATATTTTGTCTTAGAATTTTAAGATGCTCTAGAAAGTTCTTGATCCGTAAGATTAAAATTTCCAATGCAAAATCTATGATACCACTTCCTATATAACTTGCGAGTCATGGCACTTATATTGAGAGTAGAACAAATTATTTCTGTGGCTTCAGTAATATTTTTTTCTAACTAAAATGTAAAAAGGATGTAGTGTCGAATGTGTTATCAAATGTAAATAGTTTGTTACGCTTTTGTGAGAATATGTTGTTTACTTAACCTAGTCAAATGCTTTCTTTAATTATCAATGTTAACATTTGAAAGTTACGATGGGAAATATGCGGAAATATATTCATATTTGAAATGGTAATATGACTGAATGGACTTTTGCACACTAGTCAGCATACATACGGTATTCACACCCATTATCGCTCGTCTCACACCCTTTTATTACCAAACTCCCCCACCTAAAAAAAATAGTTTTTGGGTATGAGCGTGTGAGACGAGTGGTAATGGGCCGTGAATACTGTATGCATGTTGACTAGTGTGTAAAAGCCCAATAAGTGTGAAACCCCTGTCTATATTATTACATTTATACATTATATATATATATATATATATATATATATATATATATATATATATATATATATATATATATATATATATATATATATATATATATATTATATATATATATATATATATATATATATATATATATATATATATATATATATATATATATATATATATATATATATATATATATATATATATATATAAGTAATGTCGACAATTAAGTAATGCGACCGATTTTTTTTCTCGGCCTGTGGTAACACTGCGAACCTGTAACTCCGCCACCGTAATAGCAGATCCCTACTCTCTCGATTGAGACCTTGACCACCCTCGTACGATCATTTCTTCGTCAGCTGTTTAGTGTTTTGTAACAACGCGCGAGTAGTGCATGTCACGAAAATGGAACAGAGAAATTTATTACTGGTTATTACTGGTGATGAAAGTTATTATTAAAAAAAAAAGTTATTACTGGTGAAGAAAGTTGGTTCTTTCAATATGACCTCGAAACTAAACGACAAAGCCAACAGTGGCTGTCCCCTGGAGCACCAAGGCCAAAGAAGGCGAGAATGAGCAAGTCCAAAGTGAAAACCATGTTGATTTGCTTCTTCGACAGCAAAGGGGTGGTTCACAAAGAGTTCGTACCACCTGGACAAACCGTAAATCAAGTATTCTACCGCAATGTGCTCGAAAAATTACGAAAAAGGGTGCTCAGAGTGCGTCCAGAGATCGCGAAGACTTGGGTTCTGCATCACGACAATGCTCCCTGTCACAGTGCGTTCAGTGTCTCTCAGTTTTTGGCGTCTAAAGGCATCGCAACGTTACCACAATCGCCCTATTCACCGGATATGTCACCCTGCGACTTTTTCCTATTTCCCCATATGAAAAAATTCGCAAAAGGCCGACATTTTGACTCCGTTGAAGATATCCAAGAATCTGTGACGAGGATACTCGGAGAGGTCCCACAAAAAGTGTTCCAGAATTGTTACGAAAACTGGAAAACTCGCTGGAATAAGTGTATAGATGCTGGAGGGGACTACTTTGAAGGGGATCGCAGCGATGTAGCTTAATTTTTAAATATACTCGATTTTTGGATTTTGTCGCATTACTTAATTGTCTGACCTCGTATATACGAGGTGTGATCAAAAAATAAGGTGAATTTTTATTTTTTTCAAAGAATATTTATTTATTCATCAATTTTCATTTTGTCCCCTTCAAAGTAATCCCCCTCGGATATAATGCACTTGTGCCAACGCTTTTTCCAATCCTCAAAGCATTTCAAAAAATCATTTTTTGTGATCTTGTTCAGCTCCTCTTTCGATGCCGTCTTTATTTCTTCAATCGTTGCAAAACGCCGTCCTTTCATGGGCCTCTTCAGTTTCGGGAACAAGAAGAAGTCACAGGGGGCCAGGTCTGGGGAATACGGTGCCTGCGGCATCATTAGTATGTTGGTTTTAGCCAAAAATTCGCGCACAAGCAACGATGTGTGAGCAGGGGCGTTATCATGGTGCAAAAGCCAATTTTTGTTCTTCCACAAATTCGGACGTTTCTGGCGGATTGCTTCGCGCAAATTGCGCATAACTTGCAGGTAATATTCCTTATTTACTGTTCTACCCTGTGGCAAGAACTCATGATGCACCACGCCCCTGCAATCAAAGAAAACTGTAAGCAAAACCTTCACATTTGATCGAACTTGGCGTGCTTTTTTGGTCTTGGTGATCCGGAATGCCTCCACTGGGACGATTGAGTCTTAGTTTCGACGTCATAACCGTATACCCATGTTTCGTCACCTGTTATGACCCTGTCGAGTAAATCTGGGTCGTCGTTGACGTCATTCAATAGCTCTTGGGCGATGCTCATGCGACGGTTCTTTTGGTCGAAATTGAGCAATTTCGGAACAAACTTCGCTGACACACGTCTCATGTCTAAAACACCCGTTAAAATTGATTGGCACGAACCAAACGAGATGCCAATATCATCAGCAATTTCTCTAATGGTAATTCGACGATTCCCCAACACTATTTTCTTCACTTCTTCAACGTTCTCATCAGTTGTTGACGTGCTGGGGTGTCCAGAACGAGGTTCGTCGTTGGTGTCTTCTCGGCCTTCTTGGAAGAGTTTATACCACTTGTAAACATTTTTTTGGCTTAAAGTAGACTCATCGTATGCCACTTTCAACATTTCAAGTGTTTTGGAGCACTCGATTCCATTTTTCACACAAAATTTAATGCAAACTCTTTGATCCATGATTTTCGACAGCGGAAAATCGTGGAGCCTGCAAAACACTTCTAACTTTTATGCCTCTCACCAACAAACTAAACATGCTACATAGCTGAAATTTGGAACATATATTCGAGACGAGTGTACCAACATAACCAAATAAAAAAATCGAAGATCGAACGGATGTAGCCCGCTAAATTTTAAAATTCACCTTACTTTTTGATCACACTCTCTATATATATATATATATATATATATATATATATATATATATATATATATATATATATTATATATATATATATATATATATATATATATATATATATATATATATATAATTTCACTAAAAAAATCATTCTCATATTTATATCATTTTTTTTATTATTATTGTATAGTTGTTTTGTGTTTCTGTACGACCGATTGCAACTATAAAAATATTGCTGGTAGATTAATTCTTATCTGACAATAAATCCACCTATTCAAAGAGTAAACTAAATGGTAAGATGAAAAATAACCTAAGTGTAGATAGTAGAGAAAATAGTACAAGAGAATTGTGAAATCGAAAATAAACAAACTGATTTTTTTGTAATTTAAAAATATTTATTCATCGATTATTTTATATCTTTAAAGGTTTATTATTATTTCAATATTTTAAAATAATAATAAACCATTACGGTATTCCCACAAAAAAAAGTTACTCCCAACGTCTAAAAGCTTGGCCACCCCTGATATAGGGTCATCCAAATTCGACGCCTAGATTTGTGTTTTATTAAAAAAAAAAAAAAACAAAATAAACTATACAGATGTTTTTCTATACACCACCCTATACACATGTATCTTTTTGATAAAACACAAATCTAGGCGTCGCATTTAGATAACCCTATATATATATATATATATATATATATATATATTTCTAAAAAAATTTTAAAGGACTAGGAAGATTAACACATTAACTTTATTAAAATGTTACTAAATGTTGGACTTATTTCAACACGAGTTACAAGAAACTGCAAAATATAGAGTCATTCAAATGCGACGCCTAGATTTGTGTTTTAATTAAAATAAACATGTGTATAGTTCCTTTTGTTTGTTTTTAATAAAACACAACTCATATTTGGTGTCGCATTTGGATGATCCTATATATTAATAGTAACTTACTAAGATTATTGTTTGAATTTATATCTATATGGAATATATGTATATATATATATATATATATATATATATATATATATATATATATATATATATACGAGGTCTGACAATTAAGTAATGTGACAAAATTCAAAAATCGAGTATATTTAAAAATTAAGGTACATCGCTGCGATCCCCTTCAAAGTAGTTCACTCCCGCATCTATACACTTATTCCAGCGAGTTTTCCAGTTTTCGTAACAATTCTGGAACACTTCTTGT